>CM071936.1:15284438-15965728 GCA_016081115.2 Rehmannia glutinosa | reverse complement strand
GTTACGTATTGCTTTCCACCTCACACATGGATAGCATTGCAATGTTCTGGCCGACTCTCCGTGTTGCTTGGAAATTGACCTTGATGTTGACTCCCCACAATTGCAAATTTAATCCACCGACCTATTTGGAGTTTGCATTCTTTATCAGCCTCGCCACTTGTTGTTCTAACTTATCCATCCTAAGGTCTTGCTTATCGAGTGCGCCTCGTCTCATTCATGAAAGCACTAGATTGATTTATGAAAGAGGTGAGTATATCTTCCAAACGACGATTTGCCTCCCTCCATTACCGCCTCCACCAAGCATTAAAGCCCTAGGAGGTTGTAACACATTCTTTTCAGATTCGCATGAGAAATTTTCATGATTTCTCAACCCCGGACGGGTAGCGTTGGGTTTGAATTATTCCTAAATTGTTGAAATCGTAAGTATTCACATAATTTACCCTTCCATCTGACATAGAAGAGCTTCTCTACCCGTGTTCGCGCCTCCGTCTCCGCCCCCTTCGTAAATACATTCAATCGAGTTGTCAAAGCCGCTACTTGTGCCGACAATGTTTTGATAGGGTCTCAACTGAGATTTCTCGCTACTTGTTGTACATCGATCTTTCATGGCCATTGTAATCGCTTCATGGCCATTTCAAGAAGATTTAAGGCATTCAGGGAAACCTTGCCAACAATGCCCTCCCGCCGCGGCATCTACAAATGCTCTTTTCATCCATTAAACCATTGTAGAAGAAACATAACCATGATCCTCCGAAACCCATGTTGCGGACATTCACGTAATAAAATCCCGAATCTTTCCCGTGCCTCGCTACAAAGGCTCGAGCTTCTAACTCGGGCTTTAACTGAGTGATCTCGCTTTGAGTCTGCAAAGTTTTGCCTGCAGGGAGACGAAACAAGAACTTTTTGCCTGCCCGGTCCCATGCTTACACCGCTGAGTCAAAGACCCAACCACCCCTCGCCTTATCCCTGAAAAAGAGAATGGGAACAGCGCATTCTTATGGGCGTCATCCGAGACCTGCTCATCTTGATCAGACAAAAGATGATTGGGCAAAATGCTAGGCGTGAGAAGTTAGATCTTCACAAAACCCCAAATCGATTTTGCTGCACCATATTGATTGACGCCGCTTGAGCTCCTGCCGGAGCTGGTATCGATGGGAATATGGCAATACCACCGTAATTTATTCGCTTGTGGTCTAGTAATCACGAATGGCTTGCCGTCGAACCGGCTTCCAGAACTCGCTTCCACCATTGTTTGGCTGTGATTGGTAATTCATTCAAATCCCCCATTATCGGATCAGGTTGTCTTTCACCTGCCTAGCAGACCGATTCTCCTCCTCGAAAGCCTCAACTTCCTAGAGATAAGCGGGGATTAGTCCCCCGCTAGAGCGCGTGTTCATACACTACTCGACCAAACTAGAATAAACAAGTCAAATAATGGGAATTCAAGTCACACAAAAAAATAAATAAACAAATAATAAAGAAAAATGTCTAAATTAAGAATAATTTATCTTTATCGCAATATTAGCACCACAATCAGAGTTAGTTCTCATAAACTGCGCCAAAAACTTGTCTGCCTTATTTAGCTTCACCGCAAGTGTACGGTGTAGTTTATAGAATAGGTAGCAAGGTCGATTCAATGAGACTAATAAATTAATATGCTGCTATTGAACCAAGATAGTCTTATTTTATTTAGACGATCGAAATTTGATGATTGCTGTATTGAGATTAAGACAATTTAAATCACTAAAATACAAGATTGAGATAATACAAATGATAGAAGTATCAAGATAATGAAATGGATTTCCGAGTTAAGGTTTCGACATAATCCTCTTGTTTGTCCGACAAATCAAAGCAAGATTATTATCAACATTCCTATAAGACGATCACAAAACTATTTTATCCTCTCTCGAGATGCATATAAATGTAGATTGAAATACTTATGCTAAAGATTCTACCAACATGAAGCATTCAACTCCCAAAAGTTTAAAAGACCAAATATCCTCACAAATTTTACAAACCTCTCGATTCATGCAAATATTTGTGTCGAGTATTCAAGATCTAATATTGAAACTCATCATTTCTGACCAGGAATCAATATATCAAACAAGTTAAATCATTGATCAAGATAAAACAAGAATAAGCTCAAAATACTCAAATAGTTTTTAAGATAATAACTTCAACTAAGATTAAAACATCCAACAAGAGTTCATTAATCTACTTCCAAAACCCGAAATCTCAAGAGTTTAGCTACACATGATTTCTAAACAACTCATAAACAAATTGTTCAAAGCCATTACAACTAAAATGAAAGATTGAAACTAAAAGAGAAGCAAGAAAAACTTAGGAAAGTCGATTTATCTCGATATATCTCCGCTTTCTTAAGCCCGATGCAACCCGACTGCCTCCTTGATGTCTTCTTCCAAGAATAGACCCTTGTATTGTGTTGTAGATCCCAAAATATGTCCTTATTCCCTTTGTGTGCGCCTAAAAAGCCTTTTTATACTCCCCCATCATGTTTAGGCTTAATGCAGATTATGGATTCAGCGCAGACGACGTGGTGGTGCGCCCACGCACGGGTTACCCGTGCGCCACCCCCGCTGGAATACCCCAACTCTGTAGGGCGCACGGGGTGGTGCGTCGGAGCACGGCCTACCCGTGCGCCACTCCGGTGAGATATCCTGACTTCGTAGGCGCACGGGTGGTGCGCCCATGCATGGGCTACCCGCGCCATGCCGCAGCCTTTCAATCACCTTATACAGGGTGCACGGGTGGTGTCTCGAGGCACGCCCAACCCGTGTGCCCTCGCTTCTTCCGTGAACGCCTCAACTTTCGCTTCTTGTGCTTGACTTCTCGTATATCCACTCAATTCTCTCCGTGTTTCCACTTTGCTTTCTCGTATTCTTATTCAATTAGCTTCAAATATCATGAAATTCCTACAAAATAAGCAAAGTGTAATATCTTTCCACAAGGAGTGAATATGTAACATTTAATGAGAGTATATGCATGTTTACTTATCATTATAGCTCCTAAATACACATCAAACACATGCAAAATTCACACTTATCAAAATCCCCTAAACTTAAAAATCGTTGACCGTCCCGATCAACAATATTTAGAACACGATAAAGCATAACAGGAGATAAAGATAATAACATAGACACCAAGAGTCTACATGAAAATCCAAATTGTTCATTGCATGAATGCCGAGTACAACTCAACAAGCTCTCAAATATCTAATCAAAGAACACGCCTCAAATAAGACAAAGTGAAATGCTCTCAATCCAACTCTCAAAGTTAAAGTGTATACTCTCATCTCATGAGGTTATAGGACGTGTTTACGCCAAATCAATTCGATGTCGCAAAATTACCAGTTTGCAATTGGGCCTCATCTCCGCCTACGAAAGTGTATGCAATTTGTGAATCATAATGGACTTTCTCATTTGGTTGTAATGAAGGCTCTTTGGTTTAGGTAGGAAATTTTTGGATAAAGTGACTCAAACTCGAGTGTATGACCGATGAGCATATCAATCATTTTCATTACAATCCCATATGCTACTCCATTCATCTCTCATTTTTATCAACTTCATTTATCTCCATTTCCTTTCTTTCTTTTGAGAATCGCCTCCATTCACAATCCTTCGCCTCCAAGTTTACTCAACTTTTCAATCAATTTTTTTTTTTCATTTGTGCATTTTCAACACTTTTTATTCAACTCCTTTCCTTCCTCTTTATGTCCCATTTAACCAAGTATGCCCACTTATCCTACTTTTCAATTCCCACCCATTCATCCTCATTCATTCCTTTACTCAACGCTATACATTCGAGTTTAAGGTGATGGATATATTAAGATCAAGGGTTAAATTTTGTGGTTATCAAAGAAATAAAGCTATAGGCTCAACTTGGCTAACTAGGAATTTCAACATCTTTAGGTAGGTAAAAGGCTTGAAAGGCTAGCAAAGATGGCCTTTAATCACATTCACACCGCATACAACATGTGGCCTTGATCGAGATACCCAAGCAAGTTCTAGAATTTTAATCAACATGAATGATACACTCAAATTACAATAAGATCGCACAAGATATAAGCAAGAAAGGCTCAAAGCTCATAGGCTAGTCAAGATGTAATTCAAAGCATCACACCAAGTTTTTCATATCAACATGCTCAAAGTTATCTATTCAAGGCTCAATCAATCCATAACCAAAGATCCAATCCCAACAATATGAATTCTCAATCAACACACAAACAACAAGTTGCACATGCTTGGTCAACACACTCTCTAACCACTACTAAAGCAATAGACGTTAAAGCTATAAACGTGCTCTAATGCAAATTCAATCTAGAGTGCTCTAATGCAACTATATGAAAACACAAAATGCATGATTTTTTTTTTTTTTTTTGTATCCACACTTTTCATATATTAAAATACTATCTCTCCCCAAACTTGAATGAAATTATAGTGTCCTAAGGGGAAAAATAGAATTTCAATAACAAAAAGTGGGGATATACCGAATCATCATGGCGGCGGTGGTGGGAAGTGGCCTTGAGAAATATGCCACATTTGTAGCTGTTGGAGCACTTGCCACGTCTCCTCGAACGCTGCTCGATCGCGGCGAACGCGAGAAAATCAGCCCTATGTTGCCTTAAATCCTCTCCTCGCCTGCCTCAACTCTTCTTCTTGCCGCCAAGTTCTCCCCAAACGCATAAAACATGTCTTGAAAATTACGCCACGATGGGGTCCTCCATCGTGAGACGGACTGGGCGATCCGCTTTGAGAATGTCGAGGATAATCGCCTCCGTGTGAGGACTCGGGTATATCATACCCAATTTGGGGATGATGAGGTTCCATCCCCATTTCGCGTCCATGTAACTCATCCTCCTCCTCCACCATATCTTCTTCATCCAAGAAACCTTCAACTCTGCGCCTCTTTCTTGACTCTATAGCCTCTGTGAATTCGGTTATGTGCGCCGAGTTCATTAAGAAGTTGGTGGTGTCCATCAATGTATCAACGGTGGTGTATGGTGGGTTAGGCAACGGAAATGAAGCACCTTTCTTTTGTAGAAGCACCAATCATTGTCTTCATTCGCTATGAACTTCATATGGTGCAACGATGCCAAATTAACCCGAGTCTTTGCCGGATAGGCTCCAAGCCTCGAAAATCGACATTGAAATGCCGGGCAATAAGGGTAATGAGGCCCCTATAGAAATCGTACCCCCTTCCCGCCTAGCTAATCGCTCAATTTGCTCGGCAAAATTAACGGCGGTGTTGTAGGGGTGTTTGTGACCATACACCGTAGGAGATAGAGTTCTTTAGTCGTCATCCCTCCAATGTTTTCTCGGGCGAACACAGAGGAGGCAATCACGCGTTGTATATACCGAAAACGGATTTCTGGATCCAAGAGGCTTTTTGCGGTCCGCGCGCATACAACATTGGCCCCGTTTGTGGTGTTTCACAAGCATTCTCCGTAAGTCGTATTGATCATAATGGGGCATCGGTAGTAATGAGCGTTTGTTGGGACTCGAAAAATGGTGTTCAATCAATAGAGAGTTGTCTCACGAACATTCCCCAAATCAAATTTTATCATATACGGTTCGAAGGTCCCGCTTTGTCTGAGTACTTCCACAAAGACTAAGAACTCCAATGTATACTTTTAAATGTCGGCCACCTTCGGCTATGAAGTTCGTCCATCCTACCTGGCGAAAAGACGCCACACGCCCTCATGTATCCCCAAAGTTTGGGTACAATCATTGTCGGCGTAGCGAGATGGAGCTATTTGGCGACCGATCAGCGATTCCATCGCTCAAGATCACTCGGCATTTGTCAAGTTGACCCCATATGCCTTGGGATCGCTTTTGGTCGACCTCCGGTGCCGCGCGTTACAGCCGCCCGCGTGCACGCCTCCTTCCACTCGCGGGTTTCTTCGCCGCCATAAGAATTTGTACCGAATACATTCTATTAGCATCCCAATATCATCAATGGCAACAACAAAGTAGGGAAGAAAGCTAACATATTAAGTGATGTAAATTCACATGCCCAAGTCACTTTGATCGATCAACTACCCCAAACAAACAAAAATTATGGCCATTCTCGACAAATATTAGCTCAAATAAACATTGGCCATGCCTTATTCATCAACAATTCTCCTACATTTCTCAATTATACAAGCCCACAAGGTGTTTGATAATTTGCCTCAAAGAATAATTCACATCATTTATAGCAAAAATATCAAAATACACACCTACCATGCTCTTTAATACATAATTAACAACGAATTGACAAGGAGAAACGGTGTTCTTACCGGAATTCTCTAAGTTAAACTCGTGGAAGATTTGAACCCTAGTCCTTTTGTTCACAATTCTTCAAGCAAATTCAAATTTGATGCAAAGTGAAGCTCAATTGTGATGGGGAGGTGTTATGCGGATGAATTCAAGTGAAAACTAGGAGAAATTTTCGAAAACTAGGGAGGATTCGAGGGCGCGCGAGTTGAGGGGTTTGAAATGAAATGCTTTTTTTTTAAAACCGTCCAATTTATCCTTCTTCGCAGCGCACGGGTCGTGCGGCCGACGCATGGGTTACCCGTCGCCACCCCTGGTGAATTTGCCCAACTCTCGAAGGGCGCACGGGTCGTAGCGCAAACGCACGGGCTACCCGTGGCGCACTTGTACATCAATTCAGTTTTTTTTTTTTTTTTTTTTTTTTGAAACACACAAAAATGAAACAAAAACACACAAATCACACTCATTAAAAGAATTACACAAATCAAATCACTCAAATCACACAACCGTGAAACTAAACACACACAAAAATAAAATCACACGAAAACCGTTGGGCTTCCCAACAAGCGCTATATTTAACGCCTTTAGCTTGACGCCTTTGATTCCGATTATGATTTTTGCGAAATGAGGCTTGTCGCCTCATTGTGCGCTTTTCCATGCCAATCCCGCCACTTGGATTTACACTCTCTTGATCATTACTAAAGGAGGTTTTTCATGCTCGTTAACTATCCATGTGTTCTCCTCTCTTCATCGTCGAATGGTACGCATGCACGCTTGGTTCAACTTCAGGCTTTTTGTGCCTTTCCTTCTTCTTCATTGATAATCCCTGCATATCATCATTAAGATCATCATGTCCTTTCATATTCCGGAAAACGGAAAATGAAATACGCTCATCATCAACTTGTAATGTAAGCTTCCCTTTCTTAACATCTATTAATGCTTCCGCGGTTGCCAAAAATGGACGCCCAAGTATAAGAGGAGCGTCACAATCCTCATTCATATCCAACACTAGAAAATCCACGGGTAATATGAATCTATCGACTTTTATGAGCACATCTTCTAGTATCCCCGTTGGATGCACGAGTGATCTATCCGCGAGTTGTAGGGTGACCATGGATGGTCTCACTTCTCCGAGTCCAAGCTTCCCGAGAACGGACAACAGCATCAAATTAATACTAGATCCTAGATCACAAAGTACATTATCAAAGAAAATATCGCCTATTGTACAAGGGATAGTGAAACTCCCTGATCTTTCAGCTTTGGTATTTTCCTTTGTATGAGTGCGCTACATCCTTCCGTCAAGTTGACAATCCCATTCTCTTGCCCATTTGTTCTTGTTGGACATCGCTTCCCTAAAAACTTTGCATAATTTGGCATATGTTTCATTGCTTCAAAAGGGACATTAATGTGCAATTTTTTAAACATGCCCACAAATTTAGCAAATTGATTATTCAGATTAGTCTTGTGAAACAATCGGGGAAAGGGAAGAGGGATGTTATATTTCAACAAATTAGAGTTAGGATACGATTCACGTTTCTTGGCTCTTTTTTGCTTATCTAATTGTTGCTCGGTTCCTCCTTTAACTTTCATATTGCCTTGAGCGTCATTTCCGTGATTTTCCTGAATTTGGATGGTAGGCTCGACAACACACATGCTTTGGTCGTGCATTGATACACGAGACGCGCGTGATTCGACATCACATCAATATCGGCATTTTCGAGACTTCTTCAATTTCTTTTCCACCCCACACATGGATAGCATTGCAATGTTCCCTCTAGGGTTGACCTCCGTGTTGCTTGAAATTGACCTTTGATGTTGACTCCCACAATTGCAGCCAATTGACCTATTTGAGTTTCAGTTCTTTATTGAGCTTGCCACTTGTTGTTCTAACTTATCCATCCTAAGTCTTGCTTATCGAGGCGCTCCCAAGTCTCATTCATGAAAGACTAGATTGATTTATGAAAGAGGTGAGTATATCTTCCAACGACGATTTGCCTCCTCCATTACCGCCTCCACTCGAAGCATTAAAGCCCTGAGAGGTTGTAACACATTCTTTGTATTCGCATAGGAGAAATTTTCATGATTTCTCAACCCCGATGGTAGTGCGTTGGGTTTGAATTATTCCTAAAATTGTTGAAATTCCGGTTATTCACATAATTTACCTCTTCCATCGGATATAGAAGAGCTTCTCTACCCGTGCTCGTGCCGCTTCCGCCCCTTCGTAAATACATTCAATTGAGTTGTCAAAGCCGCTACTTGTGCCGACAATGTTTTGATAGGGTCTGAATCGAGATTTCGCTACTTGTTGTACATTGGATCTTTCGATGGCCATTGGTAACTGTTCATGGCCATTTCCTCAAGAAGATTTAAGGCATCTTGTGGAAACCTTGCAACAATGCTCCTCCCACAAGATCTACAAATGCTCTAGTCATTCCTGTCCCATTAAACCATTGTAGAAGAAAACATAACCGTTGATCCTCTGGAAACCCATGTTGCGGACATCTACGTAATAAATCCCGAAACCTTTCCCAAGCCTCGTACAAAGGCTCGAGTCGAACTCGTCGGAATTGAGTGATCTCGCTTTTGAGCCGCAAAGTTTTGCTCGGTGGAAAGAATTTAAACAAGAACTTTTGCTCGCCTCGTCCCATGTGCTTACACGCTTTGAGTCAAAGTACCCAACCAATTTCTCGCCTTATCCCGTAAAGAGAATGGGAACAGCGCATTCTTATGGCGTCATCCGAGACTCCGTTCATCTTGATCGTATTGCATATTTGGATAAAATGCGCAAGGTGAGAGTTAGGATCTTCTCGTTGCAAACCCCCAAATCGATTTTGTTGCACCATATTGATTAGTCTTAGGTTTGAGCTCGGTTGTTGGCATTGATGGGAATATGGGCAATACCACCGTAATTTATTCGCTTGTGGTCGAAAGTAATCACGAATGGCTTCTTTGTTGAACCGATATCGGAACTCGTTTCCACCATTGTTTGGCGGTATTGGTAATTCATTCAAATCCCCATTATCGGATTGTGTTGTCTTTCACTGCCTAATGGTAGCACTGATTCTCCTCGCGAAAGCCTCAACTTCCCCAGATAAGCGGTATTAAGTCCCCCGCTTAGTAGAGCGCGTGTTCATACACTACCCGGACCAAACTAGAATAAACAAGTCAAATAATGTGGAATTCAAGTCACACAAAAAAAAAAAATAAATAAATAAATAATAAAGAAAAATGTCTAAATTAAGAATAATTCTATCTATCGCAATATTAGCACCAATAATTGTATTAGTCTGAACGCGCCAAAACTTGTTCGCCTTATTTTTAGCTTCACCGCAAGTGTACGGTGTAGTTTATAGAATAGGGTAGCAAGGTCGTATCCACGGAGACTAATAAATTAATATGCTAAGTATTGAACCAAGATAGTCTTATTTTTATTTAGACGATCGAAATTTGATGATTGTTGTATTGAGATTAAGACAATTTAAATCACTAAAATACAAGATTGAGATAATACAAATGATAGAAGTATCAAGATAATGAAATGGATTTCGAGTTAAGGTTTCGATTAATAATCCTCTTGTTGTCCGATTAAATCAAAGCCAAGATTATTATCAATATTCCTATAAGACGATCACAAAACTATTTTATCCTCTCTCTCGAGATGCATATAAAATGTAGATTGAAATACTTATGCTAGCATCTCTACTCAACATGAAGCATTCAACTCCCAAAAAGTTTAAAAGACCAAATATCCTCACAAATATTTACAAACCTCTCGATTCATGCAAATATTTGTGTCGAGTATTCAAGATCTAATATTGAAACTCATCTCTCGAATTATGAATCAATATATCAAACAAGTTAAATCATTGATCAAGTGATAAAACAAGAATAAGCTCAAAATACTCAAATAGGCTTTAAGATAATAACTTCAACTAAGATTAAAACATCCAACAAGAGTTCATTAATCTACTTCCAAAACCCGGAAATCTCAAGAGTTTAGCTACACATGATTTCTAAACAACTCATAAACAAATTGTTCAAAGCCATTACAACTAAAATGAAAGATTGAAACTAAAAGAGAAGCAAGAAAACTTAGAAAGTCGACGATCTCTCGATATATCTCCGTTTCTTAAGCTCCGATGCAACCCGATTGTCTCCTTGATGTCTTCTTCCAAGAATAGACCCTTGTCTTGTGTTGTAGATCCCAAAATATGTCTCATTCCCTTGTGTGCGCCCCCCAAAAAGCCTTTTTATACTCCCCATCATGTTTAGGGCTTAATGCAGCAGATTATGGGATTCCAGCGCAGACGCACGGGTGGTGCGCCCACGCACGGGTTACCCGTGCGCCACCCCTGCTTGAATACCCCAACTCTCAGCGTAGGGCGCACGGGTGGTGCGTCGAGCACGGCCTACCCGTGCGCCACTCCGGTGAGATATCCTCGACTCTCGTAGGGCGCACGGGTGGTGCGCCATGCATGGGCTACCCAGTGCGCCATGTCGCAGCTTCAATCAACCTTATACGGGGTGCACGGGTGGTGTCTTGAGGCACGCCCAACCCGTGTGCCCCCTGTTTCTTACGTGAAAGCTCAACTTTCGCTCTTTTAGGCTTCACTTCTCGTATATCCACTCAATTCTCCGTGTTTCCACTTTGCTTTCCTCGTATTCTTATTCAATTAGCTTCAAATATCATGAAATTCCTACAAAATAAGCAAAGTGTAATATCTTTTCCACAAGGAGTGAATATGTAACATTTAATGCGAGTATATGCATGTTTACTTATCATTATAGCTCGAATACACATCGAAACACATGCAAAATTCACACTTATCAGTAAGCACGGAAATCACTCCTATCTTTGGCGCAAGCTTTCCTCAAATGCACGTAACTGTCGTGATCATACTGGCCCCCACGTTCCTCGCCTTGGCGAGAGCTCTCTGGAATATCAGTCGTCCCCCGGGAAGTCTTGCTCAAACCCCCTCTCCTGTCTATCGTACTCCTGTGCCTCCATGATCAAGTCTTCTTCATCGGGCAACCCGCTATCCTTCGCCTCTTTCGCGCCGCCAAACCCTGCATGACTCGATGCTCCTGAGTACGAGGCTTGATTGATTTGGTTATCACCATCTAGTAAGTCAGTTAGGAAGGGAAATGAAGACCCGACTTTTTGTTGAAAACAGGGATATTCTCCTCATTATTGATGATCTTCATGGTGAGAAGGGCGCTCATGTTAATGTTTCTGCCCGCTAATGGTTCCATGCGGCTTATGTCAACCCCAAAATGTTGTGCGATTGGGGTTATCATTCCCCCAATTAGTATTTTCCCCGCTTCATGCTGTTGTACGTAGATGGCGTGTTCCACAAAGTATGCCGCCATGTTATAAGGGGTGTGATTGAGCATACACCAAAGTAGGTATAGCTCTCTCGCTTGCATACCCCCATTGTTGTATCGGGCGAACACAGAATGGGCCGTTACTTTTTGAATGTAACGGAATATGGGGTTGCGGAGTGAGGAGGCCTTGGAGGTGCGTGCTGCGTATTGCATGAGCCACGCCCCGGGAGTTTCACAAACAATCGCCCGAGAAAGCACGCGAGTCGTAATTTACAGACCGTTCGGTATGGGGCGTCCGATGGTACCCTAAAAATTTGATTAAGTTCGGCAATAGTGACGGTTCTCCATTCGTTGCCCAACTTGAACTGGATTTCCCGAGGTTCACTCCGTGGTCGTGTTGCCTTGACATGAACAGTGCTTAAGAACTCTAGTGTGAGTGTCTTGTAGGTTGGCCGCCGCCTTGCATAAATGCGGTCCATCCAACTCGATCAAACATTTGCCATACCTCCCTCGTGTATCCCTGTTCGGTACATTACATTCGTCTTGGTATAGCGTGTAGGTGCGAATGAACGATGGATGAGCCTTGTTCCATTTATCCAAGATTTCGTTTTCATCAATAGTGAGCCCGTAAGCCTCGGCCGCCCGGTGTGGTGGCGCTCGAGCGGCGCGCTCCCAACCTCGTCTTCCTCGGTTTGGTCGTGGTTCCGCCATGTTTCAATTTAGTACCTGGCAAAACAATCGTGAGAATCCATACTTGCGAGTAAAAACAAACAATGAATTAATACAACAATTTCACTAGAAGTATAGGAGCTCATCATCAACAATTCGATTATAATCAAGCGTTCAATTCACATAGCAATATAATTGCCGAGAATCCTAGCCCCTAACCTCCTAAACAATCTAACACAAGTATAATCCATCAAGCAATCAACTAAATTCATCACAATTCAACAACCCACCAAGTGTTCGATAAAAAGCCCCATAGAAGATTTCAATTAAAAATATGGCTAAAGTATCACACAAGCATCATATATCAACCCTAGTTCATAATCCTCAAGCAATTTGACATAAAATTTTCAATTCATACCTTAATTTTCGAGAATTAGAAGAGAGTTGGATTGTTGAAACCCTAGGTGCTATCTACCCCAAATCCTTGCTTCCAAGCAGATTCAAACGGGTAATTTGTGTTTAGAGAGTAGTGTGGGAGGTGAGTAGTGATGATATCTAGAGTGAATTTTCGAAAAAAATTTGGAGGGGGATATTTTTTTTTGCTTGTCCGTGCGTGAAGGGGAGGAGATTTTGTGAAGAAAGTAAACCCCGCCATGTCTGCTTTTAAGCCTTCCTGGCATGAGCACGGGCGTGCTCATTCGGCACGGTCGCCCGTCTTTGGGGCCGCAAGATGACTCCCAAAAACTTAAGGAGCACGGGCGTGCTCATTCGGCACGGGTAGCACGTCTTTGTGGGCCGAAGATTGCTCCCAAAAAACCCTTAAGGCAGCACGGGCGGTAAACGGGGTGGCCCGTCTAGGGGCCGAAAGATTGGAGCCCCGAATCTTTGGAACGGGCACGGGGCGTGTCCATATGGCACGGGTTGCCCGTGGCCGAGTCCGAACCTTGTGTTCGAATTTTTTTTTTTTTTTTTTTTTTAAAACAAGGAAAAACCCAAAAAAATGCTAACCTATGGAAGCAAATAAATCCTATCTTAGAAAAGGAAAAGAAACAAATTAAGAAACATGGGAAGAAATAAAACAACAAAACCATTGGGTTGCCTCCCAACAAGCGCTAAATTTAACGCCTATAGCTTGACGCACCTGTTTAGTTGATCATGGCTCTAGCAATGTGAGGCGTGTCACTTCCTCCTTTTGCTCCCGGCTCAAGTAATGCTTGATTCTCCGGCCATTCACCATGAATGTCTCCCCATCTCTACTCAATAGCTCCACTATTCCTGAGGATTTAACACTTTCTTTATCACAAACGGCCCCGACCATCTGTGACTTAAGCTTTCCCTAAAAGAGTTTAAGACGTGAGTTAAACAAAAGGACTTGTTCACCCTAAAAACTCCTCTTTCTTTATCATTCGATCGTGCCATCGTTTGGTTCGCTCCTTGTAAATCCGGGAATTTTCATAGGCTTCATCCCTAATTCCTCCATCTCATTTAGGTGCAAGAGTCTCTTTTCACCCGCCTGCTTGGAAGTCAAAATTCAACTTCTTTACACCCAAAATGCCTTATGCTCTAATTCGACGGGCAAGTGACACGATTTCCCGAAGACTAACGACACGGTGATGTGCCCAAGGGTGTCTTGTATGCAGTCCGATATGCCCATAGTCGTCATCTAGCTTCATGGCCCAATCCTTGCGATTTATGTTCACCTTTTTTTCTAAAATCGCTTAATCTCACGATTGGCTACCTCTTGTCCGCTTGCTTGCGGATGGTATGCTAATGCCACCTTGTGCTTAACCTCGTGATTTCGCAAGTAGAGTGCTCATTAATTTATTCACAAAGTGTGACCCCGTCGCTAATCAAAGCTCTCGGGGTTCCAAACCGAGTGAATATATTTTTCTTCAGAATTTGAGCACTACTCGCGCATCATTGGTCCGAGCCAAATAGCTTCAACCCATCGAGATACGTATTCCACCGCAAGTAGAATGTATTGATAATCCGACGAAGATGGGAAGGGGCCCATGAAGTCGATCCCCACACATCGAAGAGTTCAACTTCCATCACATTGGTCATTGGCATCTCATGTCGCTCGAGATGTTTCCCATCCGCCGCACCTATCACAACTTTGTACAAATAGATAGCAATCGTTAGATAATGTAGGCCAAGATAATCCACTTTGTAATACCTTAGCCGCCGTGCGCGCCGGGACCGAAATATCCCTACGGAAGGTGAAGAATGGCATTCTTTGTAGAACTCCCTCCCACTCTTCTTGAGGTACACATCGTCGAATGATGGTGTCGGCGCACCTCTTAAAGAGCGGGATCGTCCCCACATGTAAAACTTGACATCATGGAGAAACTTCTTCTTTTGATAAGATGATAAATCGGAGGCAAAACCCCCGCAACCAAATAATTAACAAAATCGGCATACCATGGGAATTTAGCTTGTAGCATCGAAGTTGCTCATCGGGAATTCCTCCTTAATTGCCTCCGTGATTTCTTTCTCCTCCTTCTTGTATTCTAGTCCGACAAGTGATCGGCTACTACATTCTCATGACCCTTTCTATCCCGAATCTCCACATCGAATTCTTGTAGCAAGAGGATCCACCGAATCGATCTCGGTTTGGCATCCTTCTTGTCAAACAGATATTTAATTGCCGCGTGGTCGGTGTGGACGATCGTCTTAGTCCCAATCAAGTAAGATCGAAACTTGTCGAATGCAAACACGATTGCTAGCATTTCCTTCTCAGTGGTAGTGTAATTTTGCTAGGCAATCGCTTTGTCTAAGGTTCGCTCGCGTAGTAGATGGCTCAACATCTTGTCTCGTTTCGACCCAAAACAGCCCCAACCGCAAAGTCGCTGGCATCACACATTAGTTCGAAGGGTTGACTCCAATCCGGAACTACTAGAATGGGTGCTGTCACTAAAGCCTTCTTCAGAATTTCAAAAGCCTGCAAACAATCATTGGAAAAATTGAAAGCAGATCTTTTTCTAATAATCGACTTAAAGGTTTAGTGATTTTAGAAAAGTCACGGATAAACCTTCTCAGAGAATCCGGCGTGTCCTAAGAAACTTCGAATGGCTTTTTCGTTTGTTGGAGGTGGGAGTTTCTCGATTGCCACAACTTTCGCTCTATCAACTTCCAAACTGCGCGGAAGAGACTCGGTGGCCTAAAACAATGCCATCTCGTACCATGAAGTGGCACTTTTCCCAATTTAAAACAAGGTTAGTCTCCTCGCATCTCCTGCAAAACTAGAGAAAGGTTATTCAAGCAATGGTCATATGAATCTCCAAACACGTAAAAAATCATCCATGAAAACCTCCATTATTTTCTCAATGAAATCATGAAATATAGCCATCATGCATCTTTGAAAAGTAGCGGGTGCGTTACAAAGTCCAAATGGCATCTGCGAAATGCAAAGGTACCATAGGGGCATGTAAAGGTCGTCTTCTCTTGGTCTTCCGGGCAATCATGATCTGATTATACCCCGAATAACTATCGAAAAACAATAATAATCATATCCCGCCAAACGATCAAGCATCATATCAATAAAGGGAAGGGGAAAGTGATCTTTGCGAGTAGCATCATTCAACTTCCTATAATCAATACAAATTCTCCATCCGATTACTACTCTAGTCGCTATAAGCTCATCACTCTCGTTTAACTTACTACCGTCATCCCCCTTTCTTGACCACTTGTACCGGACTTACCCAAGAGCTATCGAAATAGCATAAATAATTCCAAAGATCTAACCATTTTAAAACTTCCTTTCTAACGACTTCTTGCATTATAGGGTTTAATCTTCTTTGATTTTGCACCGAAGGTTTGTAGACATCTTCCATTCTAATTTTATGCATCACAATCGATGGACTAATGCCTTTCAAATGAGAAATTGACCAACCTATTGCCGACTTATGTTTTCGTAACACCCTAAGCAATTTATCAAGTTGAACTGAAGTTAAAAGTGATGATACGATTACGGACTCGTGTTATTCGCTCCAAGGAATGCATATTTGAGATGCTCGGGCAGGGGTTTGAGTTAAGGTTCGATTTGGCCTCTTCGGAAGGTAGCACGGGCTGCCCGGCTGATGAGCACGGCCGTGCCATCTCCGCAGCCTCCTTCAAGATTACCTTCGACCTTAGGCACGGCCGCCGTCTTTGAGCACGGGCCGTGCCATCTGCGCTCGCCTTCTTCCCTTCGCCTTAGGCACGGGCCGTGCCATCGCTCGTTTTTCGTCAATTTTTCCGTCGGCCATACGCACGCCTGGGCGTGCTCAAGGGCACGGGTCGTGCCTCCCTCGTAGAACTGATTCCACGTGACGTTTTTCGGCGTGTGTGTCCCTCTTGCGCTCCTCGTAGTTCCCGCATATTATCCAAAGCACAAACACAATCATACAAGTCTTGGTTATCAATATCAATAGTCAAGTTCGATGTTGAACACGAATGTGTCAAACCAAACTCCAAAGTATCCCGAAACAATGTATGATCCGCATATTCATCAATGCGAGGATTCAACTACGCCTATGAATTTACAAGTCTCCACCCCATCATGAAATTGAAGTGCCTTATATATCGTAAATAGAACATGCTCATCATTAACCCGTAACGTGAGCTCTCCTTTTTTGCACATCTATTAAGGCCTTCCCGTCACCGCTAGGAATGGACGCCTGCAGTATCGGGAACGTCTTTATCTTCCTCCATGTCCAAGACTAAGAAATCCACAGGAATATGAATTTATCAACTTTGACAAGCACATCCTCGATGATTCCCTTTGGATATGTGAGTGATCGGTGCGAGTTGTAAGGTGACCGTAGATGGCTTCACCTCTCCCAATCCAAGTTGCCTGAAAATAGACAAGGGCATTAAGTTAATACTCGCTCCTAAATCACAAAGTGCTTTCTTAAAGAAAACATCACCAATAGCACAAGGGATAGTGAAACTCCCCGGATCTTTCAACTTCGTGGTAGTTTCCTTTGGATTATTGCGTTACACTCCTCTGTCAGATTGACTGTCTCGAAACTAGTCATCTTTCTTTTCTTTGACATAACATCCTTCAAGAACTTAGCATAATTGGGCATCTGCTCCAATGCATCTGCAAAAGGAATGTTAATATGCGCTTTTAAAAATATCTAAAAACTTAGCAAATTGTGCGTCTAACTTTTCTTTTGAAAACGTTGGGAAAAGGAAGGGAACATTAAGTTTAGAAATATCGAGGTTAGAGGAAGATTTAAGCTTCTCGGCCCTTTTTGTTCAAAGACGATGTTCCTCGGCTTGTTCCTTGGCCTCAACCTCGCCATTTGCCTCGGTTTCCGCATCACCCGGCGCATTGATAGTCATAGTCGGGGAAAGCGCACGGGCTGGCCGTCTTGATGTGGCGCACGGCCGTGCCCGTCCCGCGATTCTTCCAAATTTTCTAGTATTTTCGGCCCCTCGTATTCCGTTCCACTCCTCGCACGAATGGCTTTACATCGTTGTTCTTTTGGGTTTACCTCGGTGTTGCTCGAATCGGCCTTTTGATGTTTGCCCACCAATTATTGTAGCTATTTGACCAATTTGGGTCTCAAGATTCTTCATCCTGGGACCCCAGGTTGGGTGACATGGTTTTTGATCTTATCCATCTTTGCCTCATCCTTGTTGAACTGTTCCTTGTCTCGTTCATAAACGAGGTGAACATGTCTTCCATGGTTGGTTTAGGATCTCGCATAATAACTCCATTAGTCACATTAAACCCCGGTGGTGGTTGCATCACGTTCTTTGTGTTCGCATAGGAGAAATTTTCGTGGTTCCTTAGGCCCGGATGGTAATGAGTGGGATTTTGATTGTTCCGGAAATTGTTGAAATTCCTAAGTTATTCACGTAATTTGCTTTCTCTATCGATCTAGAGAAACTCCCCAAAGATACTGCGCCCACGCGTTTACCTCATTTGCCTTTGTCAATGTACTCAATTGATTGGTCAAGACGGCCATTTGTGCTGTCAACTCTTTAATTGGATCTGAATCAGAAACTTCAGCTACCCTTTTCACGTTAGTCCTCTCGGAGGGCCACTGATAGCTATTCATGGCCATTTCCTCTAACAAGTTGAATGCATCTTCCGGAAATCTCGCGAGTAGAGCGCGCCCGCTGCGGCATCTACAAATGATCTCGTTTGTCCCATCAACCCATTATAGAAAAAAAAAGCTGCGATCTTGGGAAATCCATGTTGCGGGCACCTCCTCAACAAATCCGGAATCTCTCCCGGCCCTCGTACAAAGGCTCGTGTCAAACCGCCTGAACGAGTGATCTCGCTTTTAAGGCTGCAGTGTCTTACTTGGTGGGAAGTATTTAAACGAAACCTCGACTTAGCTCATCCCGATTGTTTACACTCCCTGAGTTAGGGTGCCTAGCAGTTCTAGCCTTATCCCTTAAAGAGAAAGGGAATAGGCGAAGACGTATAGCATCATCGGTCACCCCATTCATCTTGATAGTATTGCAAATTTGTATGAAATTCGCAAGATGAGAGTTGGGATCTTCAGACGGAAAGCCCCCAAACCGGTTCGATGTACCATCGAGATCGTGGCCGCTTTAGCTCAAAATTATTCGCATTGATCGGGACATTGGCAATGCCACCATAGTTGCGATTGATTGGGCGAAAGTAATCGCGTATCGCTTCTTTGTTGAAGGCTGCCGGAGCCACCGGAACCTCTGATGCGGTAACTCAACATTGACCCTGTTAGCCTGGTTGTTACCCCGTTATTGCCTCCTTGTTGTCTTCAACTTCGCCATGGTTTGGTCCTGTTGTCTTTCTGCCCGTTTAGTAGCTGCACTATTTCGCCTAGCAAAAGCTTCAACCTCCGGTATGAACGGTTCTAAGTCTCCTTGCTTTGAGCGGGTGATCATGCACTACCTGAACCAACTAAAGAAAACAAGTTAACCCTAACAGCAGTAAAATCGAACAAAATAAAAAAATAAAAAAATGTCTAGATTAAGAATAGTTCTATTTATCGCAATATTAGTACTAAAAATTTGATTAATCTGAAACGGCGCTTAAAACTTGTTCGCCTATTTTTTTAGCTTCACCGCAAGTGTACGGATCAGTTTATAGAATAGGGTTTGCAAGGTCGAATCCACAGGGATTAATAAATTAATGTACCAAGTATTGGATTATAATAGTCCTATTTTTATCTAAACTATCGAAATTTGAAGGGTTGGTTTTATTACTACTAAAGCAGAAATTAATCCTAAATTAACAAAGTAAAGAGCGATTGAAAGATCAAGTATGGATGGATGGATTCCTGGGTTATGGTTTCAATTAATATCCCACTTTTATGCTCAGGTTAAGCAAACCAAGGTTAAACATATTCTTCTCTATAGACCAATCACCAAAGTAATTTACCCCCTCTCTCGAGATGTATGTAAAAGCGTTGATTGGAATATCTATGTTAGCATCTCTACTCAACATGAGATATCCAACTCCCAAAAGTTCAAAAGATTATAAGATCTCACAAATATTCACAGACTTCTCAATCATGCAATCTATTTGTGTCAAGTACTCAAGATCTAGTATTGAAACTCATCGGTTAGAATTATGGATCAATACATCAAACAAGTTTAGATCAAAGGCCTTTTGATAAAACAAGAATTAAAGTAAAGTACTTGAATAGAGAAAGAAAACATTAACTTCAATTATCCTTAATCATCACATAAAAGTGTTTATTAATCTACTCCCAAACCCGGGAATCACAAGATGTTTAGCCAGACATTGAAGATAAACAATTCATAGACAAATTATTCATAATCAAAATCTAACTAATTGAAATACGATACGATGGAATGAGTGACTCGGGGATGATGACGATCTCTCGATCTATCTTCAATCCTCGAAGGTGTGGTTGCGGTCTTGATCGATCTCTCGAAGTATCCGGTGGGAAACTGCTCTTTTCTCTGGTTTCTAGGGTAAAAATCAGCGTCCCTTCGTTCGTGGCCGCCCCGGGTCTATTTATACCTCGTTCGGGTCGAAACCTAGTTGAAATTTGACAAACTCTGTTTTTCCCGCAGCACGGCACGGCCGTGCCCCTTTGGCACGCCCATCCCGTGCTGGGTGTCGAACCATTTGTAAACTTTCTTCAGAGGGTCACGGGCGTGCCAATATGGCACGGGCTGCCCGTGCCCTAGGCCGCACCTTGAGTCCTTTTGTTTGGGTTGAGCACGGCCGTGCTAGAGGAGCACGCCGCCCGTGCTCACTGGAACAATATGCCCATAGGCTATTTTTCCGTTTCGCCCGGGTTCGTCTAACTTCTTCTCGACTCGACTCCAAACTTCGTCACTGAGTCAATTATTGGCGGTTGCAATGCTCGAATTGTTGCCACTATGCCACAAATATAGATAAATTCCTACAAAACGAGCAAAGCGTAATCCAATTCCACAAAACAAGAATACAACCCAATTTACTTGTATAACGCATGCATATTCCCTCATTCTAGCCAATATTAAGCCCAAAATACATGCAAAATACCAGTCAATCAACCCGAAAGTGACCCATTTATTATTTGGGTTAATGGGTCTGACACGATTATGACCCGAATAATAAATGGGTCAACCCTAACCCGCTTATATCGTGTTAGGTTCATGTCATGTTTTCGTGTCGTGTCGGAGATTGCCACCCCTACCAGGGGAGCCACCTAGATCTAGAGGTGCCCACGGTTTCGAAATCATATATCAAAATCGGTGGTTCCGGTTCCAAATTGGAACCCGATTCTTTCATGCACTACAAGAAAAAATCAGTTTTTATCTACAGAAAAATCTATAGGTAAATATTAAGATAATTGTAAAGTGTGGGTAAATTAATGTAGGTAATATCATTGTAGGTAAATATTTACATACAGAATCTAAAACTGTTGATAAATACCTACATTATTTTGTCGGTAAATCTAAAAATTGTCGGTAATATATTTGTCGGTATAATTTTGGGAAAAATATTTTTTTTTATTCGCTTGATTCTCGTAAAGAATCGTAAAATTTATTGGCAATTTTTATCTCAGTAAATTCAGCCGATGGAACCGAATTTTCTTATAGTGACGGTTTCAGTTTCGGTTTAACAAGAATCGTTTTTTGTTTGGATATTTTTAAAATAATTTATAGATTTCAATTGAAAAAAGGAAAAGGAAAAAATAAAAGACTTGAACTAAATACTCATATTAATATTAAGTTTTGTACTTAATATTAATAGTAATATTAAGTTGACTACATATCCAAATCAAAGTCCACATAATTCGCTTACAACATTTGGTTTAAGACGCGTCTTATGCGGTTGCGAATGTAAATAAACATCATAATAAATATTTAACATTTATTCTAGTATATTTTGACCTAAAACATTAAAAGTCATCGGTTTTAACTGACAGTTCGAACTGGCGGTTTAAACCGCTACTTCGGACCGACGGTTTAAATCGCTGGTTCCATGGTTTTGACACCGAGGTACCGAAACTGACCTACACAGTTCCGGTTTTGGAACCGATTTCCAAGATAGTTCCGGTCCCGATTCGAAACTTGATTTTGGTTCCATTTGGCCATGCACCCTACTTTGATTCGCCCATGGTTTTGGGTTGATTAATTAAGCTTCAACACTGCAAGAATGTTTTATCTTTCTTTCAAAATATATAACCTATCCACAGATTTAGCCCCAAAATTTTGTTCTCGACGAAAATTTAAATAAATTTCAGAAAAAAAAATCGAGAATTCTTACATTAAATAATAACTTCTTTTTTTGTTTTTTTGGGAAAAATAATTTTGAGGGATCAAGAGCCTTTTAAACTATAATAAAGGGCAATAAACCTATTTAAAAGAAAGGACTAGCAAAGTTTATACTGTTTACTCACAACTCACAAGGAAAGAGAACTAACGTTACCAGTATGGACACGATTTCGAAACCAATATGATATGTCAAAATTTTACATTCTAAACACAAAAACTCAAAACCTTCTTCTCTCTAATTGTAAGAAAAACAAAAATATATATACAAAAGAAATAGTAAAATTACTGAAATAAGAATATTGTTAATCGCAAGTTGGTGCATATTAAAGTTAAACAAGCTATAGATATGCAATATTCTTATATTTAATCTGTTCGTTGTGTTGGATAGTCCAACCATTTTTAATACTATGATGTTATAGAAATAGTCTCTCAATGCTTGGACAAAATCTTATGGTAGATTATCATTATTAGGTGCATATATGCATGCCATGTTAATTATGTAATTAATTAGTGGGCACATAATTCCTAGGGAAAGCACGAGTGGCTGTACGTAAATACGATAGATTAGGTTGTTAGAAAATTGATCTAGAACTGTTGGGTTTTAACCCTATGTAGACCAACAATATAAGTAGTTCCATTTAATAAAATAATTAAATTGCTAAATGTAATCCACACAACAATTAGATGAATATAATTGCTTTTCGGTAAACATACTCACATAGATTTGCACATAATCACGTTAATGTGAATCGATGATACTTTTTAATTAGATAGCGGAAGAAATCACCAATTCATGTTTTTGTTAGCCTTTGATATTGAATAACTCGTCTACTGGTCTCTCTCGAACTGCATGTGGGTCTGCTCAAGTGAGAACTTGATCCAAATAATTTACACACTGTGTAGATGAAGGAGCATCCCATTTTTTTTTAAAAAGTACACATGTACGATCACCATTTGTAGCATCTATATGACCCATGTGTGGACCGTGTAGTCGTATTTTTTTCTTTTTTCTTTTCTTTCTGTTCTCTCGCTTGATTCATTTCCCGAAATAAGGAACTCACAAGGCCTAAAAAATATGGGGGTGCATTTATAAATGGACATCTGGCTAACAGAATTAATTTTATGTTAAAGCATCATCATCCGCATTGGTTCAAGAAAAACCATAATAGAAAGAAGATTTCAATCTGCAACAAGCTTAATTTGTTCTGAAAACACTACTATACTCCCCATTAACAAATAATTCATGAGTGTGTCAAAAAGTTACACATCATCCTCAAACAAACACCAAAATCCAAAAATATGATATGCTTTACTAGAGAATTCCAAAGAATTGAAATTCTATGATCTACTGTTTTCTGTGGAGGCAGGTGACTCTGATCTCCAAAAAATATTTAAACTAGTTAAGAATAGCAGTAATCAAACCAATATAATTTGTTTCGCTAAAGCCATACTTTCTGTACAACAGCAACTGTAATTTTATTGATATATATGCAATATATTACTCACCCTTTAATTTAAGGCTGTGAGGGGAACTCTGGAGTCTCTCATAGAAACGGCCGCTTCTAAAATATGCTTTACGTCTCCATTTGCTTGCTTAGATGATTTTGCATCCCAAAATGACTTGAGCAGTTCCTCAAAAGATGGTGTTCTGAGTTCCTCAATAGAAGCAATGCTTGGAGGATTAATTGGTCTTTTTCTCGGTGTTGAGCATGATGGTTGATCAACCTATGAATAGATTAGACAGATGGATAAATGTTCACAGAAAATGAGAAATTGAAAATCTGGCAGAAAAAAGTTATGGATTCAAGAAATAAAAGATTGGTCTCCAATGTTCTTACCATGTACTCTTCTAGAAGGCATTTTCCTGCGTTTTCTGTTATTTCAACAATCTTATGGTGATGCCCACTGTTCAGTTCCCTCAATTCTTCACAACAAGGAACAATCATGGAATCAAGATTACCACATGCCTCATGGTCAAGTTGTAATGAACCTGCAGCAGGTTTGTTTTTGTTATTTAGTTATAAATTATAATATACATTTTCGAACAATAATAAGGGTTAATAACAAATAATACCATTGAGGTTCAGTCTAGTTACAAAGAAAACCCAGCTATCTTTCACAATTACAAATACTCCTGTGACAAATGTTTCTATTTTACAAATTACACCCTAAAGAGGGGGTATTTGTTAGGTAATTACAAATCTCAACAGGGTGTTTATAAATACCTTAAGGGGGTTGTATTTGTAATTTTGAAACTTAACTAGAGTTTCTTTTGTAATTAGGCTAAACCTTAGAGGCATTTTTTTTTAATTTGGCCCAATAATAATTCCTATAAACTCCGACCACTGCAGAGAAAATCCATGCAAAACATGTAATCTTACGGTCAATGGACGAGAGGAGATTCTTGCTTCCAGTATCTGCATCTTCCAGTGCAGAACTCACAGCAGAAGAGAAGCGTCCACGTAAGGCTTCAATAGTGGCCACCCCTCCCCTAGAGCAAATAACAGCAAATTCACATTAAAGAAATAAATATGCAAGGTAGACTTATAATTTCTTCCGTAGATTATTACTAACCTCACTATTTCGTCCACTGAAGCAACATTGCTCTTCTCAAGATGAAACAGGGACTCTTGAGCATTTTCCCATTGTTGTGCACCCAATTTCGCTTGTTCCAAACTGCATATTTTATTTCCAGTTCAGAATAGAAGGCAGAGTTTGTACACTATTGATCCAATCCAGCATTGTGATATATAAGTTTATACAGCAGTGACAGCACTAAAGAGAAAATAAGGATGCTAACCATTTATGAAGAACAACTTCCATATCTTCTTTCCCAGTTTCCACTGAAGATGTATCCTCAACGTAGTGAGATTCAGCACTCTGGGTGTAACTTGTCCATTCAGCTTTAATAGAACAAGTAGTTTCTTGCATAATTGACATCTCTTGCTGTAATTTATTGGTTCTATTTGCTGCATTCTCCCGAAGTCCATCAATTGCACATTTAACCTAGTGGAAGAAAACGAGAAAAGAAAATTGGACGAGATTTAAATAAGGAAACTGAGTGATGAATACGATTCAGTTAGCAATTACACAGCAAGAGAGCATCGAAATAGCAGACTGGGGAATGCAATAGAAATATGAGATTCATTAAATGAATTGGTCTATGCATAGGAAAAGTCAAGCTTGCACGAGGGAAATAAGTCATTTTAGATGTACAAACCAATTTCTTCTTCCGGGCATTTGAACCAGCAAGCAGCTCTGCCACTTTTGCTAGTAGTTGTTTTTCTTCATCAGCAGCACACTCCTACAGTGAAATCAGACGTCTGTTAAGAAAAAGTCCACATCTCTTGCTGATCATTCAAGCCAAATGATGTTTTGCACGAAGAACTTAGTTACCTCAAACTTCTTTTCAAGTTCAGATAATTTCTGATCATTTGTTGTCTGTGTCTCTTCCACAATTTGGCCCAAGTTTGAAGCATGCCCATCTAACGTGTTGAAGAAGTTTACAGTAATCTTAGAAATTGATCTTGTGCTTTCTACAGCTCTCCTATGAGCCTGGATATTATGTCAAATGTCAATTATGGACCTTTGAGAAAGAAACCATAAATGAAGAAAGTAATGAGCGTCAAAACAGTTTTTTTCTTAAATAATAAATGCCAACCTCTTGTTGCTGTTGTGAATAGGCAATTAATTTTCTCTCCTGACTATGAAGACTATCCTGGAGATCTTGGAGTAAAGTATCAGCTTCTGAGGTAATTCCTTTGAAAAGCTGCATACATGAACTAACAATCAAATCATGCTAAAGTAAGATTCTAAGGAAATTCTTGACTGCAGTTTCAGTGAACTCAAACCTCTTCCAAGGCTGAAGAGTGTTTTGAAACTTCAGAGTTCAGCCGACCAAAAGTTGAGTGAGAGTTAGAATCAAGTTCTCCAGCTAAATCATCTAAAGCCTTGATACCAGAGCCATACATGGTTTTCAATTTGTCTAAATGTCCACGAAGCTCTTCAGTAGCCTACAAGTGCATGAGAAATTTTGTTGACACAGCGCACTTACAACTACTGCAGGTGTTTACTATATGGATGAACTATACCTGTGTCTTTGTGGATACAAATGAATGCATGTCTTCTTCCATCTCTTTCAGCTGTATTTCTTGCTGTCTAGTCGAAGATGCCACAGCTTTATGCAAGATTTCAAGCTGATGAGTTAATTGGGATTGGAAATTTTGTATAAGAATTCTGTTGCCATCTTCTATTTTGCCCTTGCGTTCTGAAACATTAATAGTACTTGATATTAGGAAACAATCACTTCTTTATTAGGACAAAAGCACCAGTGCAGTTTGAGAGTATGAATTCATACCAATCTTGGTAAACAGATTTGTGACATCTGATGCAGTGTTCTCCAGTTCTGCTCGAAGCTCAAGTGCCCGTTCGACTAGTGCTTTTTCTGGTAAACAAATAGTGGAATGAAAACTTGACAAGAAGATGGATATTTTATTCCTAACCTAACCTCAAAAGCCTTTTTCTCATTTTGTTCAAACAAGTTGGAGAAAATAATTTTATGCCGTGGATGGTGGACGTTACGAAATGTGATATGAATCAAACAGCAGGACTGAAATGTCACCACACTACTCTAATAACCTTCAATTCACAGAGAAATCTGCCAAGAGAATGCAGATTCTAGTTTCATTTTGGGCATTTGAACCCACAAAAATATTGGAACTAAACCCAAACAAAATTGCAATCTCTATAGAATATGGAATGAGGTCAGGGACAAATGAGATGGAATGTAGCAGTGGGTGGGTCACTATGTAAAGTCAATTGGATATTAATTACATAGCTGGATATTTGACAAAATAGAAATCGCCAAGATAAAAGTGGAAATTTAATAAAAGTTACAAAAGCAGAAAAGTATGAAAAAGATGCCACCTACCAGACTTGAGAAGATTGGATATCACGTACTCCTTTTCTTTTATTGTTGCATTTGCCTGCCTATGTCTTTCTTCAAGATCAAGCAATGCATGCTCAGTTTCCTGGAGCTTTTTCTGAATTATGACCGAAAGCCTGGTTAGTCCATGACAGTAAAGTAATAAAAGAAGGTTGTTATTTTTAAAACAGTAGCATTCAAATGTTACCTCACTCTTTTCAAGTTTATCACTTAGTTCAACAGTCAACTGCTGCTGAGAGTTGTACAATTCCTGGACCTCTGCAAATTGCTGCTCACGAGGCACAAGTTTGTAATGAATTTTTCATTAAAGCAACAATTAAAAAGATACAGTAAGAGTTTTTGTTATATACCTTGTCCCTGGAATCTAAATCAAGTTCCATGCGCTCTATCTTCTCGGACATGGCCTGAAAATTCAGCAATGAGACATATCTAAATCAGTTGAAAATGCCACTCAGCTTCATAAATAATTGCAGTAAATACACTTGATAGACCAGACCTTTTTCTCTGCTTCATCTTGGAGATAACGATCTCTTGGTATGTAGATCCCATTCTTCTCTCTTGCAGCATACACCTCTAAACAACATATAAAGTTGTGAGGCAATAACAAAATATCATAAAAGACCAATTCTTAGATTGACTTTTCATTGCTCAATGACCAGAGAAATGAATTTCACACACAGAAACACACACAGAAGGGGGGGGCGAGGGGCTAACAACCTTGCTTCAGTCGATCAATTTCGAAATACAAATCCTTGATTACTGCAGATTTCATCATCTTCTGATTGATCTGTTAAAATATTAACCAATAAAATACATTTACTGCTGGTTTGGTAGAAATGAGAGCAAAACAGCTAATGAGGAACAAGATTCAAATATTTCAAGAGCACTAACCTCTGGTTTGTTCTTTATGTTTTTGGCTCGGTGAGCATAATCTAAAGTGCTGAGTGTCTCTTCCAAACAATGGATGGAAGGTGATATTGTGGCAATTATACACGTCTTCGTTTTCCCTCCCAGAGAATCTCTGAGCAACCTTGTTAACTTACTATCCCTGAGATTTCAGGTCAGATTGTTTAATCGTGTTGATAAATGTTTGGCCACATTACATAAAAGAATTGACAAGATCCATATACCTGTAGGGTATATGACCAGAATGCTCAACCAAAGTATTTATGACTCGACCAAGTGTCAGCAAGCTCTTGTTAATCTCACCAGCTTCCCTTGCTCTACCCTGAAAAAGAATATAAAAACTACTAAAACACAACATAAATATTCTAATGCACGATGAAGAGGTACTTTGTTGCCCTTCAGAAGCCCTTATTTTCTACTAACAATATGGTGTCCACAAGTTCAAAATTATGCAAATTCTATCAACTCTTTCCATTATAATAATTTATCAACACCCTCTCGCTCGTGGAGCATGTGGTCCAAAGCTTAGAACAGATGAATAATTTCAGAAATTCTCACCTCTCTTGCACCAGAACGTGATATATTCTCCGAGCCAGCAAGGTCAACAAGATTCAGCTTCCCGCATTTGATCATTTCCTCTCCTTCTGGAGTACACTCCTTGATGTGAATAGTGATGGAAAAGATAGAGTGAGAGCGACTACTCTGTTTGTTGAGAAGAGTCTCTGCTGTTCTCCGTTTAGCAGAACCTTTCTCCAAGATCTTATATATTTCATTTGCAGTGGTCACAATCTCTTCTTCTAATCCCCTAACAAAAACTCCTCCTTTTCCGTCCTCCATGAGCTATTGGTTTCTTTGACTTGTCATCAGTGAATCTTGGACATTCTTCTGGTGCCAAAAGATCTGTTATTTCCTCATTGTAAAGCTCTAAGAATGTAACCTTCATGCTATACTCAGCATTCTGAGCCTCTAAGATATCAAATATTTGTCTAACAGCTCTTGGAATGACACCCGCGTCACTAGGAAATTCACCATTCTAAACAGGAGAAAAGTGAAAACTCAAATCACAAAAATGAAGCAACAAATGTAATTGTACAAAAGCAATATTAATACGATTTTCAAGCAATAGCAGCAGATCAAACCTTTTTTCTTCCTCCACCCTCCATTGTATAAGTCTTTCCAGTTCCCGTTTGCCCATAGGCAAAGATGGTGCAATTATAGCCCTCTAGAACTTCAAACACTATTGGGCAGACTGCTTGTTCATATAAATCCTTTTGCTGGGATGATGGACCAAAAACCTAAACACGAGAGCTCAAGTAATTATCTATTTTTAACATATATCAATTAATGTGAGAAAAAAATTATCAGAACTTTAATGGAACTAATCAACTATTTGTTGCTCCTATTTATTACTACAAGCTAATTCCAAACAATGGGAGCTCTTTTATGATGAATACTTCCATTTTCACTTTTTTCTCTATTTGGAACTTATCAGTTCCTCCCCAAATTTATTTCTATAACCAAAACATTATTCAAGAAATATATAGGCAGGCAAAAAGATATAGCAAACCTTGTCAAAGAGGAAAGTCCTATCAATCTGCTTATTAGCAATATTCTGAATAGCACAAACTTCTCTTCTGCTGTCATTGCAAGAAACCACCACAGGAGTATGCAATCTCACCTCATCCTCACTCAATGGCCTATAAACAAAAGATGCGCATAAATAAACCCCATAATATTATATTTAAAAAAAAATAATAAGAATCAACCAAACAAAGTTAATGAATTTACCTGCACCGCACGATGACCTGTACATTAACACCTTTATCCTTATCATGCTTTCCGCTGAAACTTCCCTCCCCCGATCTCAGATCTCTCACCGCCTTATCACTCGAACGCGGCGTTTGCGATGGCGATATCGGCACCATTCCACCACCACCTCCTCCTCTTCTCTGTGAAGCCTCCATTCTTTCACACTCTCCAAATCTCACAACTTTAACTAATTAATTAATTAATTAATTAATCTTTTCTCCTTCTGTACTGCGCTACACATTAAATCATCTCAACTGAGTCAACGCAAGCAGATTTAATCCAAATCGCCGAAAATATAACTATAAATCAGCACAGGCAGTGTAAAATACACATCAATTGCAGAACCTTTCCCTATTTTTGATGAGAAAAAAATATAAAACCAAAAGAAATAATCGACAGCTAAAACGAAAAGGACGGATGATCGATTTTCATATAATGACAAGGCAACTTAAAGATCAAAGTTCATTTCAAAATATATTTATTAAAAAAAAAAAGCACCGACAGCTCATCTGCGTCCGTGTACAAAAACAACAATGTACGTATATATCATATGGAATAATACCTACAGTAGAGATGAATGGCCGGCAATCTGGAAATGCAGTCGGAGAATGTGGGTACAAATGGCGATGCCGTAGAGACAATATAGTGAAACAAAGACTGTCTGTGTGTGAAAGTTGTGATTTTTTTAATGTGAAAATAAAAAAAGAGTAGAGAGAGAGAGAGAGAGAGAGAGAGAGAGAGAGAGAGATTAAAAAAGAATATGGCCGTTACGGAGAGAGCGTTTGAATTTTTAGAGAGAGGCCATAAGCGATGACGGCGTTGAGAGGTCCCGTTTGCAAAAGCCAACTTTGTGACCGTTAATTTAAACCTTTTAATTTTCAAAAAAATTGGAGACAAGAAATGTGGTATTATTAAAAAAAATAATAGGATATTGATTTCTAATTAATTTTTATAGGCTTTAGATACTATAAAAATAATTTGTGGATTAGAGCAGCAGCATTGATTTCAAGTTTGATTATATCAGGTACTTCATTTAATATAGTTGTACGTAGTTTGCTCAATTTAATGTGTAAATTAGGGTTGGCAATAAGTGAAACGATACGATAACACGATAACGATAACAAATACGAATTACAGAGACAAATGACACGATAAGGCACGATCAATACGAAACATGACACGAAAACACGATTTATAAATTAAGTTAAAATTACAATTATTGTTATATTTAAGATCAAATAAGATAGATAACATGATAGTGCGACCCAAACATGGGCGCGATGCCACTCTAGTGTAAATGGATGGACTTGATTTGAGCTGACTTGAAATTCTGTTAGTGGGACTCAAATTGATAGATCTAAATTTTGTGTTACTGGCACATATGCTTAATAAGTTATTAAGATATTTCAGTTTGAAATTTGGAATAAATCGCAAATTAGGTGAAGTTTATCCCATGATTGGGGAAATAGTGGGCTCCTGAGCATGTGACAGTACTGTCCTCCACAAGAATTTTGGCATTACTTAGGACACAAACAAAATTATGAGAGTGAATGATTTTGAATTGAAGATTTTTTTTTACAACAAAGAAATTATTTTTTATTAATCAACTCGAAAAAACCACAATACAATATTTTAAAGTCAAACAGAAAGAACTCAAATAAGCTCCGGCCTTTCAAACAAGGTACATGGAGGAAGTAAATAAAAATCTAAACTAAACAGATACAATATATATAGTTGTTTTCCCTCCTAAAAATTATTGCCTAAAACAAATTTCTATGACTATTTAATTAAAAAAATAATTTTCATCAATGGCCAAATCTTCTTAATTGAGTACGAGTTGAAATGAATACAAGTACTTGATTATTAGAGGTGTCAAGATAGGTCCGGTTCTAAGGATCAGATCGGGTCGTAATTTAGAAGCCTGAAAAGAGCCCGACATATTTGGCCCGGTCCATTAGGCCCAAAAAAGTCGGGCTTCATGTGTATTTTCATGGGGTAGGTGGGCTAGTCTAAAAAATAGCTGTCATATGGAATTTTGGCTCTACCCGATGATTTTTCTCTCTGGGCCAACCCATTTGACAGCTCTACTTATTATTAGGATAGCTCGTGCATCGCACGGGGCCTCATCTAGTAGATCATAAAATATTAAATCAAACTCGGTGAGCTGTGTTTCTTGGTTGAATGAGTGGTTGTTTGCACTTCCAAACAAGATTTAGACGATCCACATCAGATTCTTTTCTGACCTGTAGATCTACCAGAAACTGATGAAGGGCTTCAATTGAAGCCCTAGAAGAACAGATCTACAACAACATAAGTGACATAAGGTAACACCCAAAAAGTGTTACATAATAGCCACAAAATATTACTATAGACAATAGGTAACATTTTTTTTGGTGATGCAGTTGTCCGTGCTACCTATAGTCTAAAGTATCACTTTTAGTAGCTTTCAGTGACACTTTTTCTAAGTGTTACATTAAGTTCTCTATTTGGTATCTCTAACCCTTTGTAAGGGTGACTGTTAACTGGGGTTCAAACCCGTTATCTTTCAGTTTTTTTGAGATTTATCCCCTCCCCCAAACTATTACCCCCAACTTATTAAAAAAAAAGAGCGAGAGGAGGTCTTGTGTGAGACCGTCTCATGAAATTAAGTTCATGAGACGGATCCTACAAAACACAAAAAAAACATGGGTATCACTTTTAAGAAATACTTCTAAAGTGTTACATATGAATCTTATGTAACACTTCTTAGTAGCACTTTTTCTATTCGTAACACTTTGAAAATTTTTTTTATAGATATTACATATGAATCTTATGTAGCACTTTTTGCAGCACTTTGTCTTTGTTTGCACCCAATGAGCTTTGAAACCAAGATCTGTTATGTGTGTAGGTGACAAATTACTACTAAGCTAAGTTGATTTTTATTACAACTTTTGCATCATTTTATATATAAACTATATATTATACTTTATGTATTAATGATTATATTATATAATATATGTATTAAAAATTATATTATAAACTATATATATATTAAAATGTATATTATATAGTATATATATTAAAAAATTTATTATATATTGAACAACATAATAAAAATTAAAATTAAAAAATATATAAATTAATTTTCCACCAATAAAAATAAAAAGAAATCTTAAAATATGAAATTAATTTACCTAAAGATTAAAAATAATTTCCTAACAAAAAAAAATTCCGTAAGTAATTACCACCAACATCAATTTTTGTTGGTAAATATTTTCTGAAAAAGTACAAAAAAAATTAGAAAAAAAATTACCAATATTGAAAATGGTTTTCGTCACTAAAAATTGAAAAAATTATTAATAATAATACTAGAATATTTAGCTACGAATTTTTCGTCGGTATTTACGATGAAATTAATTACCTCATAAAAATTAAAAATTAAAAAACAATAAAGACACTTTATAAAAAGAAAATAAAATTTCAATACAAAAAACAGAGTACACGATTTACATAATTTTTATGTTTAGTTACTGCTTTTATCTTCACCTATTTTGTGATACAAATTAATTAACTGAATCGTTGACATTAGTAAATGAACACGATATAACTTTGTGTTACCAAAATGTTGCCAAAAAAGTATTACAATTAATCAAATATAATGTTACCTAGAGTGTTGCTTAATTATAGTGATACCTATTTGTGTTACAAAAGAAATAACAAAAAAAAGTGATACTTAAACCTCAGGGGTTACATGAAATTTGTATGCAGGAAAATTAGCATTTAATGTCTACCCAAGAATTGCATACAATTTGGGAGATCGAGATTTTAATAGAGTCCTAACCCTTCATCAAGATTTCAAAAGAGTCGATTTGATAAAAGAAGGAAATAGGCCTTACTCGATTACATACAAGATTTTTTATGCTCTCTTGAATACCCATCATTCTGAAGTATTCTTGAGAAAGGAATTTATTGAAGTCCCAAGAATCTTTGAGGACTTTGCCAGGGTAGTTCTACCAGAAATCATTGAGTCTCCAACTATAAAGGAGATTGATATGATGATTCAAGATCAACCAGTCTTCAACAAAAGTCAAAGTCTCAGAGTTGAGCCCAGAAGGATGTCTTTCCAGCAGGACATAATGGTTAGTAGCAGCCATTGGGAAGAAAGAAGACCAAGTACAGTTCAGCGTATCCCAGATGTTTTCAAAACAGTAGGAGAGCTTAAATGTCCAGAAGGATGGCGAAAAGTTGAAGTAATATTCGGCATCACTCAAAAGGATAATATTTTCCTTGTGATGTTCTATATTATCTCCAATAACCAATAGTTGGAAGGTATCAAGGAAGCCTGAAGATAGGAGAAATTGAGCTTACTATCACAGGAGTTGCAGGGAAAATCCCAGAACAATTAATACTGGGAATTGAATTTCTCGAGGATCATAAACCTTGGGAAAGATTACAAGACGGAATGGAGTTCACAGTGGCTGATTAAAGATAGAGAATCAGATGACCACTAGTCCATTCTCCATATACATTTCTATCGGAATGTTATATGCTGAATACAAGGCCGAGTATTTCGCCGCCTATATTGATTCAGGTGCCGAAATATGTACTGCAAAGCCGGATGTTTTTCCTAAAGAAATTCGAGAGGACTTACTAGCTATTGCAGGAAGAGATTTCTCTAAAATGATTCTTATCCATAACAGGGGAATTAAACAAGCAGAAATCATGATCGGAGGAGCGGGCGGTACCCCATGGTACAAGGTGAAAACGCCACCAATCTATTTCCATCAGGTGCAGATGTTTTGCTAGGAAACAATTTCCTACAAACATTCAAGCGATTTACACAGGAAAATGAGACAAGAAGACTTATTTTCACAACATTATGTGATCATAAGATCATTGCCCAGCGACTGCGGGAAGCATTTTACAGAAAAACCTATTAATTTTCGCAGCAAGCGTGGTGATGAAGCCAAACTCCGAAATCCAAAAATGGCGGATCGAAAGGAATTTGGTGAAGCCTTATTATCCTATAGACAATTCGGTTCTCGAAAGGATAAGAAACTTTGGGATTATAACTTGTATTCATTCAGAGTGCAAGGAGAAGAACGAGTTACTCCAGAGGTTATTGCAGAATTGATGGTGAGCCTAATGGAGAATCCACAGAGTGACGTAACTATTGAAGAACAAATATCACTCGAGGATATCAAGAAGAAAATCCAAAGGAATTATAATGAAGATCCTTTGGCATGGTGGGACAAGAATGAGCTCAAAGCATCCTTAAAGGTTAAACCTGGAAAGAGTACGAGTTAAGTAAGATTCAAACCAATCCTTATGAACCAGGAGGATCGTGAGGATATGCAAAAGATACTTAAGGAACATCTTGACCTTAAGTTAATTTCACCAGAGTTTCTCCATATAGCGATCCGATTCTTAGTCGAAAACCATGGAGAAATCAAAAGAGGAAAGCCAAGACTTGTTATTAATTACAAGGGGATTAATGACATTTTGGAGTTCGACGGATACTATATCCTAAGTCGAGCACATCTAGTTGACTGCATCAAAGGTGCCAAGATATTCTCAAAGTTCGATTGCAAGTCTAGATTCTACCGTGTTAAGATGCAGGAAGAAAGTAAGAAGTTTACGACTTTCTCTACACCACAGGGGACACTATATTTGGAACGTGATGCCTATGGGATTGGCTAACGCACCCCAAATATATCAAAGAAAGATGGATAATCTCTTCAAAGATTATTTCAGTTTCATGTTCGTATATATTGATGACATTCTTATCGCATCAAAGAACATGAAAGAGCATCTCAAACATTTGGAGATATTTTCAGATGTTTGTCACAAAGAAGGATTAGTGCTTTCGGGGAAGAAGGTAGTGATCGCAACAAGATAGATTGAATTCCTCGGAATTGAAATCGATCAATCTGGAATTATTCTACGAATCATATTGTGGAAAAGATACAGGATTTCCGTATACACCGAAAGACAAGCGAAGCTTTCGAGTTTTCTTGAGTTGTTAATTTTCTTTGGGATGTTCATTAACAATCCGGCATATTACAGGAAGGTGTTTTAGCACATTGCTTAAAAAAGATACTGATATTCAAATGGGAAGATGAACATCAAGAAGGAATTAAGCAACTTAAAGAAGTTTGTAAAAAGCTTCCAAAGCTTGAAATTCCCAAGACGAGGACGAATCGGTTCTTTACACGATGCCGGTGATTATTGGTGGGCAAGCGATTCTTACTAAGGTCACACCAAACGAGGAAGTGCCATGCGATATCGGTCGAAGGCTTTTAAAAATGGCCTCTATTTTTAAAAAAAGTTTACTTTAAAAATTGATAATTCAAGTGTCAAGGTTTTTCCTGAAAACAAAATTGAATCAAAACCGAGAAAAGGCTCGATTACTTAGATGGCAAGTCAATGTCAATATTATGATTATGATATTGTCATTATAAAATCTCATGAAAATATTCTTGATTTCTTGACACGAGATGGAATGACGCGTTCGAGGTCCTTAAACGAGTAAGACATCTCTGGAAAACCTGGAGAGTCCGGAACGAGATTTTGGGGCGTTATGTCTCAATGCGTAAGTTGCCGGACGACTTCAATATCTTTGCCGTAACCGTTTCTAGTCAAATACGAGCATGCCGTTCGCTCAAGACAATTGTTCTTAGCGGCCGCAAGGGCCTCTCTTCCAGCCGCATCTCCTACGCAAAAAAAAGGGGCCGAGAGAGTACGGGGCTCTAATCCTGGAGGTTATGGATTCAAGTACCACAATCACAAGTGTTGCAGGTGATGCATCCCCTGAGGGTGTACAAATTGTAACGAATGTTGAAGCTCCGGTGTCACAACCCGAGTCTTCAAGTCAACCCCGCACCTCTGGGGTAAAAGAGGAAGAGTTGAATCTTAGGCCACGTGCATGGCAAATCTAAGGTTCAAACTGACGAGATTAAGATTTTTCCTATGCAGGTATATCAGCGGCAATGGGAGAAACTAGTTACAAGATAAGGTATTAACCCAGAGAAAACAATGGTTGATATCTCAGGCAAGTATCCCAGAGTTTGGATGAAACCAGGAAGTCATCCAAATGAAGTACATGAATGGTATACTTTTGGAGCTTTAGCTTCAATCTATACCGTGTCACCAGGATTCCCAGAAATTTCAAAATTACCGAAACGGATTGGGAAGTAGTTTACGAGACTTGGGCCAATAATCCACACTTGGCCGTGAGGAGATATTTTGAACCATATTTTATCAGGTGCGGCTCTTGAACCCGATGAAGAAAGGCTTTAATGAAGCTTTTCATTTCATCAAGCTAAGAAGACCTGGATGGAAATGCTTTAAAATACATTAAAGCGGCTTCTTCACCTGCTAGAAGGACCAGTGTTAGTAGGAGCATTTTCTGAAGACGAAGCTTCTACCAGACGAGCATGGGGTCTTTGGGTTTGTCTAACTGAAATGGACAAAGTCAAATATTCATTCAAGTTCTTCCAAAATTCGGCAAATGGATCTTTCCTTTTGAATTCGATGACTGGATCAACCACATGATTTGCAGAGGAACTCTTCGAGACCAAAAGAAGAATTCTCTGGGAAAACAAGATTCCGACAAGCAAAGAAACTTACCGAAAATTTTGTAATATGGCGCATGTGGGCCATTGGATTGATCGGATCTGTCAAGCATGCCCCGAACAGAAGGAACCCGAGTTTGGGAAAGGTTTTCAACCCAAACCCGACCGACAAGACCAGGCAACTGGAAAGGACAAGGGCCTAGCTCACAAAACGCGTTTTCCTCGGGGACCACGCAAACCAACTTTTTAGAAGATTTTCCGACAACTTTCACATGGGCTGAGTCACGCGGAAGAAAAAGAAACCACCGGGGCGAGGCAATAATGCGCAGATATGACGTAAGCGAAAGTGTGACGTCATAAGTATCGCTAAAGATTTGAGTCCGCCTTTCAAGTCCTGGGACTTACATCTATAAAATGCGAGATTTGAAGGAAGGCTTCGAGGACATCGAACATTTTCCTTAGTTTTCTTACACTAAAATCGAGTGAAAATTTGTAATATTTTGAGTGTTTTAGTTTTAAGTTTTATGTATTTGCGAGTGAAAGCCTCATCTATGAGAGGCTAAACCAGTATTCTCCTCCGAAAAAGGAGATTACTAATGTAATAAATATTTCAATAAGTTCTTAATAAAAAAGGGCTTTTTGCTTCAACATGTCTTCATAATGTTCTATTAATTCATCCCGTTTAAGAATTACTTATACGCTTGGAGTAGGAAACGAACCAAGGCTGTGTTGAATAGTTGCTGAAGGAGTCGGATAACTTGCAGATCATCTTCCCTGAGGGTGAGGTTGAACAGTGAGGAGTTGTTTGTCAAACGATCCGGGGCGTGAATCTTCCGACGGTGGTGTTGTAAACCATTTCACCCGGTCTTTGTTTGGCCAAAGAAGGTATGAATTTTAAGGGATTTATTAATTTTACGGAAGCATATTGGGCCGATATGGTCGTGATGGATCAGATCCGTTTTAACAAAATCTTAGTCCAAATCAAATTATTTAGTATTATGAGAATTTTGCGTAAGATGTCCTATTGAGTTTATAAAGCTAAAACCCGACATGATCCATTAAAAACCTCTGAATAGAGATTGGATCTAAGTAGATGTAACAATGCCACGAACAAAATAGGTTTCAGAAAAAGCAAATTCCTATAATCTATGAAATTTGGGTTTATTGAAACTAGCTATGGTATGAAAGGATTGATATTACTAATTTTTGAAAGTTATAGGACTATTATTGTTGTCTTTCAAAGATAAAGGACCAAAAATGCTATTCTGCTATAAGGGCAAAATTGTCCAGGACCAAAACTGCAACTCGAAATAGTTAAAGGACTAAAAATGCCACTAGACCAAAGATACATGACTAAAAATGCAATTTAGCCTTTTCATTTTTCTTTTCATTACTTTTTACATCGTTTAAGCACAGACAAGAGATCTAAACTAAGAAAGAAAACATCTTCTTGTCAAGATGGATCCTCCTTCCAAGCCTTCGAAACTCTTGTGTTTCCGTAGATGTGAAAGACCTTGTGGTGTGCTTCGTAACATAGCCTTTCTCTCTCAAAAGACCTTTGATTTGTGTAATCCTATGTATTGTATTGTATTTTGTGGTATATGATGTTGTTTTTTCGTGCAATGCTTTGGTCCCTATATAGGTGCTTTGAGAGATCATTTGTAGATTTCTAATGGGAAAATGACTCAAAATCAGACACATCGCACGTGTCGTGTCAGTTTACACGGCCACCCCACACAGTCGTGTGGTCCCACACGGGCAGACCGTGTAACACGCCTACATCTCTGTTTCTCCCGAACAGCTCACACGGTCGTGTCACCCCACACGGGCTGACCGTGTGACTTACTTTCGCCCGTTTTCTTTGTCTTTTCGGTCTTCTCTTCACACTCGTCAATCTTGTCCGGGCCTTTTAACTGATATCTTTCCATTTACAGTCCGTTTCCTGTAAAATGTCACGCCCCAATTTTGTACTGTAAAACAAAATAACACCCAATAAATTACATCTCCACATATTCATTAGCTTAGGCTCGACAAGAGCTATTATCTAAAGTACAAATAATTAAAAACCATAAATACACCGGAAGTCTATGAATCTATACAATTTTCATAGAGTTGCAATTAACCTATCTTTACAAAATAGTTTAATGTCATGAAGTTCATGAAATAGCTAATGCCATGAAATTTATGAAATTATAAGCAAAACTAATTTCTTTATGAAAATGGCATTTTACCAACTTTTGGTTCGGATCATCGTTTGGGCAGGGGCAATCAAAGCACTAATCCTTGCTAGGTTTGATTCCGACAATGACTCCTAGAGATGATTCACGATGGCGGTTTACTACGAGATCGTGATGGTGTTGGAAATAAGTAGGAATAATACGAAGATTGGAATATGTAATATATATAAAGCACCGGCGATAAATTAATAAAGGCTTTTTAAAGCATAAAGCAAAGCACTTGTCTACCGCTATGAAAGTTCTTTTTTAAATCAAAAGTCAGCCTTTAGGTCGCCGCACACCGCTACTTGAATAATAAGCAGGCTGGTGAACAGAAATACTGTTTTTAATTTGACTAAGTGTCTACTAAATAAATTTGAGCTACTTATGAAATAAGGATTACTTAACCTAAAATTAATTAAGTAAGTTCTTAATTAGTAACAATACCATAATTAATATTTGAAAAAATAGAATTTTCAAAATCTCAATTATTTCATTATATCCAGGTGAGAAACCTACTCCAACATAGGGAAAAACTGGAAAAAAAAACTAGGAGGGAGAAAAGGAAAAGAAGAAAACAATAAAATAAATAGCTTTCCCCTCCTCCCATGGTAGGAAGATGGGAGGGAAAGAACAAATTATTTTTGCAGAGAGCAAGAAAAGAAGGGAGGGGACGGTTAGGGTTGAGGGCTAATTGAAGAAGATATTTGTTTTACCTTGTTATGAATATGTTTATCTTTATCACGCTTCTAGAGGCTAATTCGATGCGACCCATATGTGTAGTTTATAACTCTTGTTAGATATTGACATATTGTGTTGCATTTCACAAAACGTAGTATATTTTTTTATCCAAAACAAAAAGAGACAAATGCCTAAAATGAGACACATGTCAACATCTGATGAGAGTTCCACAATATTCACATGGATAATATCAAATTAAATGCTTTCGGAGCATAGTTCATATGGAAAATGTACTTTAATGCCCATTCGATAGAAGTGCAATATATGAAATTGAAAAAGTCACAAATTTGGCACTTCTCCTTGATAGACTTTTGGTGAAGTGACTTACTCTAAAAGTCTGTTTAGAAATAACTACATTTCTAAACAAAGCACGTTTATTTTTCAAGATAGACTTGTATATCTGAAAGTCCATTTCAAATGTATTTCAAACATGCTAAAAGTGCGAGACAAATGAGAACAAAGATATATAGATATTTAATAGTGGAGCTGGTTTTGTTTAATAATTAATTAAAATAGAAAATAATTAAGTTAGTGAAGGAGCTTTTACATGTAATCTTGATGATTAATTGATTATGTAAGTAATTAGAATAATAATAATAATTTTTTAATTTTGTTGGTAGCTTTCTTCACTTGTCTATCTTTAATTGTAACTTACATTTGGCTCAAATTCGAAAATTGTTTAATCAATATATATATTGTCTTCTATAGGTTAGTTTAATTTCGTGTTCTTTTGTAAAAAGAACAAAAAAATTGCTACATTGAAGATGATAAAACGATTTCATGTTGTTCCATTTTATACTTTGTTTTGGGTTTTAAACAAAACCCTATTTATTTTTAGTCAAATACTATTCATATAATCACTTGCTCTAATTTCAACTCAAGAATGATCGTTTTCACAAGAGAAATATATTTGCAACGTCTAGAAGAGCCTTCCCTCCCCCTTAATCTTTAAATTAACTCCTTTTAAGACTATCTTAACAAGAATGTTAAGTTTAGTCTGACATTATCCTAATCCCTAAGTACAAAACTTTCAGTGGAAAAAGAAGAAGAAGAAGTACGTTTCGGGACCATCAACAAAAGAGGTTGATCTTGACGGATCATTAATTTGTTTTGGTATAAATGTATTGTGAAATAGCATCTACTATTATGTTGAACATAATAGCTGATGAATATTTGTTGGGGAAAAATTGGAAATGTAAGGTAAAACATCACAAGAAAATCTGATAATAATAGCAAAGTTAGGAGACAAAAAAAGGCTATATATGTGTGGTGTTAAATGTGCCCCATGTGCTAAAGAGTGATGTGTGAGCCCTCACATGACCCGACTGCATATAGTGCCCCAATAATTTTAAGAATTCACTACCATCACCCCCACACTATAATGTAGTTTTTATTTTTAGTTTCAATAATAATTTTATTTATTTTCATATAATTAAACTAATAAATATTGTTGGAATCAGAAAAGAAAAATACTTGAAAGAGATTGTTTATTTAAGTGAAGGTCTCTTGTGAGACGGTGTGAGGCATCAGTGAGAAATGATACTTTTAAGATAACACGCGATATCTTTTAGTGTAAAAAAGCTGATATTTCAAAGTAAATACACTAATTTAAGTGTATTTAGACAAGTATTATTTTTCACACTAAAAGTATTATTTTTACACTAAAAGTATCACCGTCTCACGGTATCACGAACTTTCACCGTCTCACATAATTTTTTGTGTTATTTAATGTACACACACCACACAAATACGTTACTTTAGATCCTTTATTTCATATTCTTGTTTCGTGATCTATTTCAAATCATAGACAATAGCTAAGTACATGAAAGATCACATACGCGTAAAGTACATATGATGTAATACAAATTGAAATTAGATGATCTGAATTAATAAACATTTACAGACATCTACGTCGACTTTCGATTACAGTATCATAGTATATGGTGTTGCACAAAATATGAAAAATAGTCTTTTTTGGTCTCGTAACTTGCACTACTTGAATATTTACTCTTCTAATTAGTCACGTTAATTTTGGTCCAACATCATTAATTCGTCCGACTTTGATCGAAAGTGTGTAATTTTATTGTAATTGCTAACTAGGACTAATTGGTGCTTATGTGTCTAATAAAAAATTTAGTTTTTGTGATTTGGCGTAAGAATTGACACGTCAAATCGCAAAAAAATAATGAGTTTAATGTATTGGACCTTTGGTGGCGCAGTTTTTGCGCCAAATCACCAAAATCCCCAAATTTTTTGACATGTTTGCGCATGATTGGTCATAATTTGTAATTTTTGATAAAATTACAAAAAATGGGTCAAAATAGGGCTATATATATGTCCAATTTTTTAAAAAATATTGGGCTAAATTTTAAATGTAACTACTTGGATGACTAAAATAAATCTCAAAATAATCCAAGTTACATGACCAAAGAAATTATTTTCCCCAAATATGTACCATATAATTTAGTTTTCACATATCCTATCCTAATTATTCTGAAACTATTTGATACTATACATAATCATTATACAAACATACGTAACATAAAATTTTACAGTGAAATCATGTGAGTATGTTGCTTAGACACAACTCTTTGAATTATGCTCCTTATGCTTTACTTCTCCACTTTTTTTTTTGACACAATTGCCCTTTTCACTCATCCTGGAAATGAAACAAATGAAGGAATGTTCGATTCTTATCTGTTACATATGGTTAATGGTTGCTTTCTGCAGTTCTGCTCTGGGCCTCTGGCATAGTTATTTCTTTACCAAAGCCAAAAAAAAAGGCCTCAATATATAGTAACCACGTGCTTAGTCGGCTGTAAAGTCTGACGTTGGGCCTGCCCAATCTTCTTACCGTATCTCTATCTTGCCTAAAGCCATGCATTATAATAGTATTTTTCGTTTGTGTCTCATTAACGATATGAATTGCACGTGGAGAAGGCTACAAATTACAGTTGGAAGGTAGCACGTTACACAACCTAATACTAAGGTTGATACGCCATGATCGAGCACTATAAGAAAACAGTCGAATTCTAACAGAAATAATTCCAACGGATTAACAAATTCATTTGAATTTACTCCTCCAACGGAAGTTTCAATACCAAAACAGCCGTTGGAACATTCCAATTGTAGTTCCAACGGTAAAAAAAACTCTCGGAATAAATCGTTGGAATATCCGTTGGAATTTAAAATTGATGCCTAAAGCAAACAATAGGCATCGGTTGCTAAGCACAAACCGATGCATACTTTTCCCAAAGGCATCGGTTTCTCGCAAACAACCGACGCATAAGTAGTTTCGGCATCAGTTTGTAACAAGAACCGATGCCTATTGTTTTTTTTAAATACATTTTTTTTTTCAATTTCCTAGCAATTTAAAGTGACATATTGTGCACCTTAAATTATAAAATTTTCATAATGTCTATAATATCTAATTCTCTTCTTGTTCCAATTCTCAAATTTAATCCACTGATCTAACACATTTTGCAGTAGCCTGATGCCTGATACATCATATGCAATATAGGAGAATACAAATACCATTCCTCCTTGTTGATATCAACATCATCTTCACTGTTACAGTAAGTAAAAGGAAGTGGCACCGACTTGAATGCTCGATACCTCCCAACATTATTCAAGTGCTCATTCTCCAACCTGACAAAAAGTCTGAATTTTTTTATTCTTTGCTAACAACCAATTACACAACAAAGGAAACTAGCACAATTTCTAATAAAACCATGAATTAATTGATTTATGTTTCTTCTGGAATGTAATGAAGCATTTATGGCAATTTACCACGAGTGCTTTTCCGTTCTCGGCCCGTGTTAATTGTTGCAGTCTGAGCTGTTTGATTAGAGAAGAGAATCCATTCCAAGAGCTTGAAGGAATAACCCTAAATTCCATGGTGATATTTCTCGATCTGGAAAAATTGACCAATCTTGACCCTAATTCATCATAAGACAGATCGAGCATTGGGAAATCTTCCATGGCGCCGACGATTGTCAGCTTGATGAGAGGTGGGCCTTCGAGCCGAGTGGAAATCGAGTCGATTAACATCGGGATCTGCATGTAGTGCGTCAAGAGATCTTCATTGTCGGGCCTTTGACGGCTTCCAAAATGGCTTGATTAGCCGCCGTGAAGTCGAATTTGTGCCAGGGGGTTAGGTCAACGAAGATAGCGAGCTCGATGATGGAGAATTTGTGGTTAATCTCTCTATCGATTCTCATAGTCACGATCTTGGTATGGGAGTCGGATCGAATAAATTACCAAATAAGGTGCATGTGCTTGATTCTCCATTGAACAACGACCACGCGGTAGGGACGGTAGCTTATGAGAGTAGACGCGATGGCAGGCGGCTGCTAGAGTGGGCGATTGCTTGCTTTGTGAAAAGTGGGTGTTGAAGAAAGACGAGAACTAAAATGAAGCTAAATGTTATACTGCCCTAATTGAAAATTAAACACTTATATGCTTATATGCATCAGTCGTTCTAAGAAACTGACCCCTAAAGTTGAGTTAAAGGTATCGGTTTTTCTTAAAAAAAAGATGCCTTAAGTTTTCAATTTAATAAAAAAAATAGTTTATAGGCATCGGTTCTTAATAAAAAACCGATTCCTAAAGACTTCATTTTATTTTCAAAATTGCCACCACCCTTCTTTAGGCATCCGTTTGTGTGAAAAATCGATGCATATTGGGTGATTTTATAACATTTTATGTACTAGTGGGAGGTTTAATGGGCCAAATTTAAGATATTAATAAGGAATAATTATAAGAAAATACCTCGTGAGATTTGGGGTAATTAAAAGAAATCTAGAGAAGTTTCAAAACTATAAGAACTTCCCGGAGTTTTAATTTAAGTCTTTTACATTTTTACCTCAACCATTAGTTGAACTCACTCAATTTGTCGATATTATTAAATATTTACAATTATATAATCGATATGTCTCTTATATGTGGGAATTGCAAATAATGTATGTTGCTATAAGTACCAAGATCATTTAATTTTTTCTAGTGTTACAACCAACACGCATCCCCAAAGGCGAGGTGACAAGATTATATAATCTTTTTTTTTAGTACAATGGGAGAACTTGGTGAGGGGACACATGCACCGTATGGGATCGAATCCGGTCATTTACCCTTACAACACATGTCTCAACCACTAGAGCACAAAGTTGATCCCGACAAGATTATATAATCTATTAGATTCTCTTCGTTATATACATGATTTGGTTTAAGATCATTGTTGGAAACTCGGTTTCCACGTTTTTCCTTGGTGAAAACTATTGAGCAATTTATTATATTTTTGCCTTTCTTGACTAATTCTACAAGCATTCCCAAAGTCGAGTGCTCATTTTCTTTTTCTTTTTCTAATCGGAAATTTTATGTCATAAGAACTTAAAAGAAATACAACTTACACATACTACAACCGCACGGATAATTTCAGAATTTTACTTATTTCAATATATATGTTCCCAACCCATCAAGTATGGTACCCGACGTTATATTTTTAAATTAACGTCACTCTCGAGTTGTTAGTTGACCGTCTAAAACTAATAAATTGACTTGAAATTGTGAGTTTGCAAGTGACAATTCCTAATTGACTTGTTTCCTCTTCATTTGTTCCCAAATCTCTCCCCAAATTCGATCTCAAACCCTAAGTTTCTTATTTTTGAACTCTAATTGAATCTTAACCCCAAATTTACTCAAATCTTTACTCACAAGTTGGTTTCAAAACAACAAATATACTCAAATCCAAAATAATATAATTTGTGGGAATCTAGAAATCAAATATTTTTATTCGAAAATTGCACAAGAAGTTTTCAATTTTGACGCAAAATCTCCATTCAAGTTCCACCAACCTCTAAATTATTGATTGCCCAGCATATTCTGAGTACATTGATACTGGAATTGATTGGAGAAAAATAACCAGAGATGAAGATCACGATGTTTCGAAAATTTTAATGTTGCATGCATATGTTTTTTTCTTTTTTGGTTCGGGAACTAAATTGTGTGAAACTTCAACAATTAAAAAAAGGAATTGATATAAAAATGAAAAATGATCAGTGAAAATTGAACAACCCAAAATAAAATTATTAAAACCAAAATAAAGAAAAATAAGAAATTATTTGTTCACAAATTCTTCGATGGGCATCACACCTTCTTGCTATTGTTTTTTTTAATTTAATTTTTGAATTGATTTTGAATGACTCTCTAAGTTTAATATATTACATAATTTATTAATTAAATATATTAATACAATTTAATATAATAATTACGAATTAAAAGTATAATTTATATTATTTTTAATAATTCATCTTCTTCATTGGGTATCACACCCTCATGCTATTGTTTTTAAATTTAATTTTGTAAATAATTAATTTTAAAATTTTCTCCCTAAGTTTGATACATTATGTACATAATTATATTAATTAAAAGCAATAATATAATTTAATAAATCAATTACGAATTTTAAGTATAATTTATATTATTCTCAATAAGTCACACCTTCTTCGCTGGGTATCATACCTTCGTGCTATTATATTTTTTTTAAATTTAATTTTTAAAATAATTAATTTTTAATTTTACTCCCTAGGTTTGATAGATGAAACAATTGTATTAATTAAAGTGATTAAAAAATTGAATACATTAATTATGAATTAAAAGTAATATTTATATTATTCTTAATAATTCTATAAAATAATTAAAGTTGAATTTTCACTTCATTTGAAGATTAACTATATTGTTAATAATAATGAAGAAAAAGAAGATCTAGTGGTTATGATTTTATAATCTGTTAATGTTTGAATTTCATCAAACATTATATTTCGATTTTTATTCTTCCGCATTTCGGGTTTAATTCTTGTCGCTTAATATTGTCAGTTTTTTTTACAGAGTTATGTTAGAAGTTTTAATTCAGTTTTTTCTTTACTAACTCCTTAGAAGTTTATGGAAGTGGGTGGTTTCTTTCCTTAAATCTTGCAGGTAGTTTCTCTTCTATTTTCTTGCAGGAAGTTATTCAAGTGATGGCTATTTAAGGATCGAAACCAAAGAAATTTCGTACCCGTGATTTAGGAGATTTGAGAGTTCATCTTCCAAATTTTCACACTGAAAATTGCGAGAAGCTCGGTGATACCAGGAATGTTGGCAACATTGTTGGCATCATTTTTAAACTCGAGTTTTGAGTGTTTATGTGAGATAGTTTCGGTGTATATTGAGTGATTGGAGTGCACTAGATGTATTCTCACATTTGTAAAGGAGTGTTGTTGCTTTCGGAGACACAAGGGGAGTTGTTCTTCTAGTTTCCTTATTTTCTTTGTATTTTTGTATTTTGTAAACAACATTGATAATTTTTGTTCTAATGAACACCGTACAAGTATTTTATACTTGTACAAAATTTTAAATCTCTTGTGTCTTGTATTTGATTCTCGTCTTTATTTCATACTTTGTGAAATTGTATTTTTAATTAAGTCTTTCATTGTTTTGCAAAGTGTTGGCATCACTTTTGACTGCACATTAACGCATTTTTAGAAGAATTGGACCCTTCAATTCTTTCAATTGGCATCAAGAGCCTTCACTAGACGATACTTAGTGTGATCCTGTTTTTTTTTGCAGTGTTTTGATGATGGAAATTCAGAGTAGTTCCATTTTTCGACCTCCTGTTTTGGATGGAACGAACTATTCCTATTGGAAGGTGAAAATGAGGGCTTATATCAAGTCCATTGATGAAAGAGCATGGAAATCTATTCTTACGGGATGGACACCACCAAGAATCATTGACACTGAAGGAGTTACAATAGACAAACCAGAGATTGAGTGGCAAAATGATGAAATCCGATTGCAAGCTTTAATTCTAAAGCTTTAAATGCCATATTTATCGCTTTGTTGATATGTTTTTGTTCAAAATAATTTCTAATTGTGTTTCAAGAAAAGATGCTTGGGATGCATTGCAATTGCATTGTGAGGGAACACCAAGTGTTTGAAGAAAAAAAGTAAGGCTTCTAGCAAGCAGATTCGAGAATCTGAGAATGGAAGAAGAAGAGACCATTGCTTCGTATAATGCAAAAATTCTGTGATATTGCTAATGAGGCACAATCACTTGGAGAGCCTATTAGCAATGAAAGATTGGTAAGCAAGGTAATGAGATCTCTTCCGAAAGATACAATGTTAAGATTTATACTATTGAAGAAACCAAGGATACTGGATACTCTTAGACTTGATGAACTTATTGGTATTTTACAAACTTTTGAGTTAAACTTGGGGCAACAAAAAGAACATCATTTTGAGGACAAAAGTATTGCTTTTAAACCCAAACATGTTTTGATTTTTTTGATGTTCAAAATAATGCAATGGAACATTTTATGAAAAACATTCATGAATGTGATTTAAATGAAGAATCTATTGCATTATTGACCTTACGGTTTAATAGTTTACTCAAAAAATCTTCTTTGAATGGCAAAGATTTCAAGTCTAAGAAACAGTTTTCTGAAAATTCTTCAAATTTCCCTAAAAAGTTTGAACCAAATCAAGAGAACAATTTTTTAAAATCAAAAAACCTTGATTTGATTCAATGTCGTGCTTGCAAAGGATTTGGTCATTATGCAAAACAATGTGCAAACACTCTTAGGGAAAGAGGTATGGATTTTACTGTGTATCTTTTAGTGATGAAGAATCAAGATGGTGAAGAAAATTGCAAGGGACTTGTAACGATTCTTGAGGAAGAGAAGCTCAAATCTGATGGATTCAGAAATGATGCAACAAATGATGCCAACACAGAGGCATCACAAGACAGGTCTGCTGATTCTGAATATGATTTTGTTAATCATTTTGCATCATTTTTATGTCTGAATTCAGGGTCAAAGTATGTTGATCTAGAAGATAAATGTCATAATAATTTGCAACTTAAATGTGAAGATCTTGTCAAAGAGAATGACATTTTAAGAGAATCTGTTGGGAGATTGGAAGTTCTTTTAACAAAGAAAGACAAAGATCTTGATCTGGTAAAATCTGAACTTATTAGTCTTAAAAAGACAGTAAGTAAGTTTGATTCTAGCTCTGCTGTTATTGATGATATATTTTTAAAAGCTAGATTGGATAGAACTGGATTAGGATATGTTAAAGCAAACAAAACAGATTCTTGTAAGAAGACATGTCTTTCTATGAAACAAGGGAATGCTGGAAAAAGTGGCAAATCATTTTTCAAAAATAATTTCAAGAAGTCTGGAAGTGTTTTGAAACGAAAATTTGTGTGTCATTACTGTTTTAAACCAGGGCATATCAAACCTTTTTGCTTCAAATTGAAGAAAGATAAGGAATCGGGTAACATGATGCCGTAAATGATACATGACAATCGTTGAGGACACCTTCAATTTTGGCCGAGAATTCTTCAAAAACTGGATCCTAAATTGATTTGGGCTGATGATAATGATCGTTGTTGTACTCAACACATTGCCACTAAACATCCGTTAGCAGATATTTTCTCTAAATCTTTGGATTTTGAGAGGTTTTCTTGTCTAAGGAAATCTCTTGGTTTGTGTGTTCTTTAAAAGTGTGATGCTTAATGTGTTGCATCACTGTGTGACACATCCCGTTTGTATATATTTTTTTGCTTTGTTGTTAGCTTGTATTCTTGAGTTTTTCTCAGATCGATGCATCATCTTTTGTAGGCATTTTTGTGCAACTCAAATTCTTAAAAGAAGTCAAAAATGTTTTTTTTAAAACTTGTTTTTTGGGCATATTTGTACATTTTGGCTCATTGATTATGTAAATGGATTGAGCTATATTTCAAAGACTTTCTTAAGTCTTTTTGTACTATTCTTATGCCCGTGGATCCTGATTATGCAAGTAAAAAAATCTCTGTTTCATTTTTAAATTGAGTTTGTTTATTACAAAATGATATTGCAAATGATGGCATCATTGTACATATCACCTCATGATAATCTTTTTGTGTGTTTGTTTTATATATATTTTTCGTTTTTTTTATTACTATTTCTTATATATTTTAAAAAAAATTAAAAAAAAAAAATCTGCAAAACCTGATGTTTAGTAGTAATGAGTTGTTACAATTTATTCTTTTTCTCCTTGTTGGATAATTGGTCCTAACTTCTTCTAAATGGAGATAATGGGGTATCAAAATGCTCTCAGTGAGCTTATATGTTGTTATTTTCTCTCTTTAAATTACGGAGGCTGATTTCAATCCAAAAAGGGGGAGAAAGTGGCACAAAAACAAGCTGGAAGCAAATGCAGTGGAGATGGTGATTCTGAGAATGATGCCAACATCTGAGGCATCATTTTTTGACAGCTGAACTTTCTTGTTAGAAGAGTATTTGATGTTTTTGGTACTTCTTGTTTCTGGCTTATATTCAGGGGGAGATCTCTGTTGATTGATCCTTGAAGTCAGGGGGAGAATATTAACTGTGTTTTTGTGCAAAAGTTTTGTCCAGAAATCTGCAAGAAAGGGGGAGATTGTTAATGTTTGAATTTCATCAAACATTATATTTCGATTTTTATTCTTCCAGATTTCAGGTTTAATTCTTGTCGCTAATATTGTCGCTTCTTTTTACGGGGAGTTATGTTAGAAGTTTTAATTCGTTTTTTGTCTTTACTAACTCCTTAGAAGTTTATGGAAGTGGGTGGTTTCTTTCCTTAAATCTTGCAGGTAGTTTCTCTTCTATTTTCTTGCAGGAAGTTATTCAAGTGATGGCTATTTAAGGATCAGAAACCAGCAAATTTCGTACACAGATTTTAGGAGATTTGAGAGTTCATCTTCCAGCTTTTTCACACCAGAAAATTCTGCAGAAGCTCAGTGATACCAGGAATGTTGGCAACATTGTTGGCATCATTTTTAGAACTCGAGTTTTGAGTGTTTATGTGAGATAGTTTCAGTGTATATTGAGTGATTGGAGTGCACTAGATGTATTCTCACATTTGTAAAGGAGTGTTGTTGCTTTCGGAGACACAAGGGGAGTTGTTCTTCTAGTTTCCTTATTTTCTTTGTATTTTTGTATTTTGTAAACAACATTACCTTTTGGATAATTTTTGTTCTAATGAACACCGTACAAGTATTTTATACTTGTACAAAATTTTAAATCTCTTGTGTCTTGTATTTGATTCTGTCTTTATTTCATACTTTGTGAAATTGTATTTTTAATTAAGTCTTTCGCTGTGTTTTGCAAAGTGTTGGCATCACTTTGACTCGCATAATCGCATTTTTAGAAGAATTGGACCCTTCAATTCTTTCATAATCATTCAAAAGTAGTGGTTTTGATTTTAAGAATTGTTTGAGGATTTGGGGCTTAAGAAATAAAGACAAAAGTAAAAAATGAGGAAAGAAAGAAAATTACTAGCTATTTTACCCATCACTACAAGAAAAACGCTCAACCACAACAGATATAATCTGTTGTGTATTACAATAATCATCCGTTGTAGTAGATGGTGTTGTAAAAAAATCCGCTCAACGACAACAATTACAATCCGTTGTCGTTAATAAGAAGACAACGATTATAATCCGTTGTCTTTTAATGCTGAAAGACAACAATTGGGACAATGACTGGTATCTATTTTTGAATTGTGAGATACAACAATGTATTTGGCAACGGTTAATATCCGTTGTGGTGTTGAATTATCACAGCAGTTCTACAAGGTTTTAAAACCGTTGTAATTTGTAAATATTTCAACAACAGATCAAATCCGTTGTGGTTTTGAAGTATTACAACAGTTTAACAAGCCGTAAAAACAGTTGTAATTTTAAACCATAGCTAATGTATTTTATATTTGGTGTCTATTATATTTTCACCACCTATGGTAATATAAATTTTGATTTCATATATGCAAAAAACAAACACAATACAAGAAAACAACATATAACTAACTAAAACAAAACATGACATTCAAGTGATTGTATCTAGTACATGTCTGCAAAAGTTTAACAAAACAAATATATCGAAATATATCTAACAAGTGTTTAACAAAACGCCTAACAAGTGTTCTCAAAGTTACACTAATTCTTTCATTGAGGGCACCAAAGCATTCCAATATCATGCCTGCAAATAATAAGTATATACATCAATTTACATAATTTAAGTTCATGCCTCCAAATAAGAAGATATACATCAATTTACATTAAAATCAAATTCACTCAATTAAAGAATGTGCACTCTTTATAACTATGAAAATTTGCATATAACTATAAACAAAATACCTATTCACTCATGTATATGGTCTTGGACGCATTCTGCCCACTCCGATCGCACTTCATCAATTTGAACTTGAGAATACTCCACATTTGAGAACTGTGAGAAAAAAAACATAGGTATTATAATTGGCTCCAATTATTAAATATTTGCAAAAAACATGAGAACGCCAAATTTTAATATAATTTACCATTGATAGCAATGAAGTCATGTCTCAGTTGAATCTTCTACAATTTGCCTCATGTGCCTCATCACAAAATAACCGCATTGGAATGCATCAAAGTTGAATAGAGTCTATGTTTGAAACAATTTTAAATGACATTGATAAGTATTAGACAACTTAGTTCATTAATACAGGGCAAAACAGTGAGAAACCGATCAAGATAGTAAAGAATTATCCAAAATTGTAGTAAAGAAACCGATCAAAGATAACAGTTTCCTATAAAATGTATAAGAGAGATTTTGCAATATTCGTAAGCTAATCTATAATAACTACATTTGTTCATCATTCAAGAATAATCATTAAGAAGGTAGCAATTATATTGTTCGGACAAAGAAATGATTGATTGATTGTGTCTATTGTTCATCGCTTATGATGTATCAAAGACATTATATTCTCGAATCTAGCCGAAAGACTTCCAAAATGAAAATATATCTATTTGTCTTTGCATGCTCATATTCGAGAGACACAAAGCGAGTAATATATCAGATTTTCAACATCATGTCTAAGAAGATTGCCATATCAACGCTATTCTCTACCTAATTAATTTCTACGATCAATCAAAGGAAAAATTACACGTGCACACGGTGGGGGGCGAGGGGAAGTGGATATATAGTCACAACGTGTCACATTAGCCATCTCGTAATCAAGAAAAGAAGCAATAATAGCTGAAAATGTCCTTTTTAATTATTATCGGCAATTATCACCAACAACTAACTATAACTACAAATATTCTTCTTAAAGATTCCACTAGAACCACTTCTTCCAATTCTTAGAGAGTATAAGAACGATCACAGTCAACTATTAATCAATTGTTGATAAATATTATTATAAATTGAACTCTTTACTGAGAAAAAAACTATTGAATAGTATATGAACTCATATCTACTTATAATTGTTTAGGACAAAAAGCCATGCAAATGATTTGGTCACATGCTCACATACAATAATTATATTTCCTCCAAAAAGAAAATTCGAAAAACAAATCCACTCAAACCTGGAACACACACTTGCATAAGACTATATAACTCAAGTGGTCCTACAAATGAGATATTGCATCTTAAATTCACTAACTCATCTGCTCCACAGAGAATATGTGGCTATTATCTATATGTTGACATATTTAGACATTATTAAGAAGACTGCATGTGTCTTTAAGACATAGGAGAGCATTTACTTCAAATAAGTCGTGTAGTAAAAAGCAACACTTATAAACTAAATGCATGTCATTCATTTTTTGTTGCCTAAGCTTGTAAAGAGTATTAGTATAATCCAAATATAATAGACCAACAAATATATGTAACTAGCCAAGATAAGTTCTATTACTTCTCGGCCTATAGTAGGTAAGCCGATTTGTCAAATAAAATGGATACGATTTTTGTATATTGGAGTATGAAGAGTCGTGAATCACCTTCTTTGGTTCTTCAACACGGGGGGTGAACTCCAGGCGTCTTTGATGGGCTCACCCTGCGTAAGTGCAAAAAGAATCAAAGAAAAATAAAAGGATAACAAAGGAAAATCGAACCTTATAGGCGGTGATCCTAAGACTGCACCGCTGCAGTTCAGTAAATGATTAATTTCAGATTCCTTTTGCACTTCTGCAGGGTGAGCCCATCAAAGACAAATAAACCAAAAGGCAGAAAGAAGTTAGCTATATAGCTGATGCAATTTTTATAAAATTCAGATTCATCCACAAAATAATTAGAAAGCAAATATGTCATATAATCATACATAAATCTGATTTCACCAAATATCAAATTAATCGAGTTAAATGTTAATGTGTAGCACTTGAATAAAAACTTCATCCTAGAAAGATTCTTTGTTGCTTCTTAAACCTAATTTATCGAACTTATGAATACACATTAGCTAGGATCTATCTACACACAAAATAATTAGAAAGAAAAGACTTTAGGGAATTAGGGCACGCGGCGTATTGAAGAAGGTACTTACATATGGTGAGCAATAAACGATGGTTTTCGATCACTTCCAAATAGATTTGGACGGCACCGGGACGGGCGAGGTACAACCACCCTCTGGCTCTCCAGCGAACGAGCCTGCACACGCAAAAAGACACAAGCACGTTCACAGATGTTCAATAACTTTCTGGTATAATACTACTACAAAAGTAATGCTGACATTGAGGATGTTGCTTGTAAACCCAACTAATCTCTACCAAAACCATCTACCATCCTAGGAAGAAAAAACGTCATCCAGTTCCAATTATCCAGAAAATTTTCAAAGAACAAAATAAACTCCAACTGCAGTTAAAGCTACTACCTAAATCTGCCACAAAAAAGGGGGAAACAACAAGACAAGGAATAATATCGAGCTTTCAACATAAATCCTTATATACAATCAGCTATTTTCAGAAATTAGGGTTTTAAAAAATTTGGGGATTTTAGTGGATGGGAAAAAATCACCAAGAAATCACTCCGAGATGCAGCGACCGAGCTCCTATTTGCGCGGTGGACGGCGGTGAAGAGCTTGCGGTGGACGTTTGCTTCTCGTTCACTTCCCAGCCAGCTTCTCCATCGTTTCTTCTTTTTTTTTTTTTTTTTTGATTAAGTTGTTTGAGTTGTTTAAGTTGCTATTATGTACATAACTTTTAGATTGTGTGTTGTTTGATTAAGTTGCCATTACTCAACTTAAAGTTGCTAGTCTTTTTTATTTATATTTATGTTTAAGTTGCTAGAGTAAAAAGTCTAACTTTAAAAAAAAAACTTTAAAGTTGCTAGTCTTTTTTATTTATATTTATGTTTAAGTTGCTAGAGTAAAAAGTCTAACTTTAAAGTTGCTAATTATATTTTTAGACTTATGTTTAAGTTGCTAAACCAAAATGTTTAACCTTGCTAGTTATATTTGATTATTATTTTTTTCAAATGAATTAAAATTAAAATTTGATAAAAAAAATATTTACAACTCCCAACACTTTTAGAATTATGCTAAAATTGCTAAAATAAAATTGATAAGTTAACTAAAAGTGATAGTTATACCATGAGATAAAAAATTGATAACAAAATAAAAATTAACCCTTAGCACTTTTAGAAATTTGCTAAAGTTGCTAAAATAAAATTGATAAACTAACTAAAAGTGCTAGTTATACCATTAATATAAATAATTAATAAGGACATGAAAAATGCCTATTGACTCCTGGTTTTATAATCGTTGTTAAAATTATTGTCTTTAAGGAAAAAAATGACCCTAATTACAACGGTATAACCAACCGTTGACGAAAAGGATGAATAAATATTGTATTTTGAAAAAGATTAGGCACTAATCGACAACGGATTACAAAAACATTATCGAAGACCCAAGAAACGCGTTGTAAAAAAATAAAAAGACCGCTAATCCACAACGCTTCAAGAAAGTGTTGTCTTAGGCTTGAGTGAACTGTTGTCGTTAACAAAAAATCCGCTCATCCACAATGGTTTAGCAAAAATCCATTGTGAATGCTTGTAAGGACAACGATTTAGCTAAAATCCGTTGTTTTTGGGGTGTTGTTGTTGAGCATTTTTCTTGTAGTGCATATTTACCTGTTATAATAGGTTTTCCTAATATAGTTGGCGGTTAATTAATGGCCATTGTAATTTTGATTAAAAAGTGTAACATTGGTACCATAATTGATGAGTTGGTGACATGGGATACCAAAATCAAAAAGTAAGTAAAATTGGGGTACTAGTTATGAAAATATCCCACAACCGCACCTATTTCCGGTTGCACTAATTTAACACATTTTACATACTCTTCTAAAAAAAAAAACATTTGACATACTAGAGTGCTCATCTAGATAATATGTATTTTACGGAATTTCTTAGCCACCCAAGTGGGTGGCACCCCACACCCATGTGTGTGTGTGTGTATGTGAGGATCCAAGGGTGGATTCTCACACTTGGGTGCCACCCACATGGGTGGCATAGACAAGACCGTATTTTATTTTGTTTTGTGGATAATGTATTTAATATAAATGTGTTCATGAGTATATATATCTTATTTAGCAAAAATAAAATATTTGGTACAATTTCCAATGCACTAATACATACTTTGCATACGACTGGTGCAACATGGATTAAACCCAATTCCAATATTCCACTCAGAACAAAATTTTCGTGTTTTTTTAATAAGTTGGGAGTAGTGGTTGAAGGGAGAGATAAATTTCAAAAAATTAAAAGATACAGGTTAGAATCCTGGTCAACACCCTTACAAAAGATGAGCAATACCACTTGAGCTATAAGTTGGTGGCCAATAACAAAATTTTCGTGGTTTGACGAGGCAAATATATATTCATTATTTTTATACCTTATATTGCAAACTTACGTAACACATTAGAGGTATATACTGTGTAATCCTTAGTGTCACGCCCCAAACGCGACGCGACGATGATCAACCACTTAAACAGAAATAATCCCAACAGTCTAGACAAATGATACAACAATCCCAAGTGAAACAGAGTCTAAAGCAGCGGAAATAAAATAACATAAGTACGAATTACAACTTAAAGTCTAGCGATCCAAATACATCCGACATAATAACCTCGAATAAGTTTACAGCCGAAACTAAAGCGTAAAGAACACCATATCCAAATCTTAAATGTCAAGGGTCCTACGCCCTCAAATTACAGTCGAAGAGAGAAAAGAGTAGCAGGATAAAAGGGAGTCCAACATCCGCAAAAGTACATGAAATAAGTACAATCATCAGAAAATGGTACAAGTTCGACAGGCGGGGCGAGGGTCAACAATTTGCGGTCGGGTCGACATCCTCAACATCGTCCCCATCTAAATGTTAGAAAACAGGAGGGAATGAGACATAAATCTCAGTGGATGGGTGATCGTGTGCAAGTGTGGCGATATATATTTTGATGCAAGAAAACAGTCGTATGAAAAATGCGTGATTTCACACACAGCCCACAAGCGTTGTGAGAAATATATTTAAGTAATATACTTATACAGTTTTAAGAAAATAGTTCGTGGTCACATAGGCACTATGTGATTCAAGCAAGACAGAGGATTGCGTACGGATTTGTAGTGCCAATCCTATGCAAGACAAGTATCCGTACGCACGCACGGATTTGAAGTGCCAACTAATGCAAAACAAGTAGTGGTTGCGCGTGGGATTTGTAGCGCCAACCAAAAAGGGTTCGATTAACTCCAATCGTGTGGATCGGGACAAATGATTCCTTCGTTCTTCCTTGTAACTCCCCGAGCAAGATGGTCCAAGACATGTCACCTTATCGCTCCATAGGCAAAGACAAAATCCCTAGTGAGCTAGTAAGGCTCGGGATTTTTCATAATCATGATTATACCTCAAGTACTACGACCCGCCCTCGGACAAACTCCGTCCCTCGCCATGGGATTAGAAAACGATGGGGCCTAAGAAGAGTGGAATAGCAAATGAGCTGCCTTCCCATCCCCCGACGATCTATTCTCGACCGTGAGCTTGACACACCAAGTTGACTTCGCAGAAAGTAAATACAAGTTCGAAGTCAACCAGCAATGAGTATTATTGATTCAGTGGTGCTAGCCAGAAATATTTCAAAATCACGAGTGACAATTATGGCATTGGTCGAAAAGTTATTTCGATGAAGATGATTATCGGGAGGATAATCAATCTTCGATATCTTGAAAGATTAGGTGAACATAAGTCCCAAGTATAGATTCAAAATCGCAGGTTTCGACCCGCGACGGGTATTAATCGGTCAAGACGATCCGACAAGTCAAGGGGTTTTAAGAAAATAAAATATTTTAATTAATTATTAAAAGTCAGAGGGTCCAGGGCTGTTTCTTTAAAAGAAAAATAATTTGAGTTAGGTCCTTGTAAAAAGAAAATTTACTATTAGCCCCGTTTTGTAAAAACTAATACTTTTGGGGTTAAAAATTGAATAAGTAAATGTCCCGACCTTGGATAATTATGAGGTCAGTTCTTATAATCTCTAAATTGTTCAGAGATTCAGGTTTTTAAAGTTTTGAGGTCAAAGTTTTATAAAATACTCACATTGGCCCAAATTTGTTAAAATTGTCATTTCGGCCCTAAATTTAAAATAATCGAACTCACAAACCGGAAGGGCTTTTAATGTGATTCCAGATGAAAAATGTGGTTAGTGGGATATTGGGACAAAAATAGTTTTAAAAAGAAATAAGTATAGGTCCCTTAACTTTTGGAAATCTCATTTTTGTCCTATTTTGAAATAATTGTCTTTAAGGCTTTTAGGGGTCCAATTATTATGAAATTTGAAACTTGGGTCCAAAATATAATATGTTATAGTTAAATTAGTATTTCCAGGTACATGGACTTCATAAGTCCTGGAAATTTTATTTTGGTCCTCAATTTTAATCTTTTACGATTTGGTCCTCGATTTTTATAAAATTACTTTCCAAGCTCTAAACACTTGGATTTTTGGAATACACTTAAAATATGTTATTTCCAGTCCCTTACGAGTTAAAATTTCAAACTTTAAAAATAGGGGCTGGTACAGTTTCGAAAATTGCAATATAGCCCTTAAACTTATAAAATTTTACAATCTAGCCCTTGGGCTTTTAAGGGTTGATTTTATTTATCTAAAAACCCTTAAAACTTTATTAAAATGTCCAAACATCATTTTTGAACCTGATTACAGTCCCAAAAATCAAAAATTACAAAGGGGTCCCTTAAATTTTATTTTCTTACAATTAAGTCCACCAACTTTCCATCTTTGCATTTTAAGTCCAAAAATTGAAATTTAATCAATTATGCTCGACTTGTCCAGGTTATAAGTCATACAAAATATGTATTTCAAGAGTCATACATATACAAGTCCATTCACACAAGCATTCACCAAATATCACAATAAAGTGTACATGTATGCACCTATTTTTCAACAAATAGCATTTTTTGAGCCATAGTTGAGAAATTTTCAACTTGATACAAGAAATTAACATGCAATACATAACATATATATCTCAAGTGCTCAACATCAAAATACTACATGCATTTTAATTAAAAACACCTAGAAGTTGGAAAGATTTTTCCACCCACCTTAAAAATGAACTTGTTGGTGAAAGATGAAATAAATCACTATTGAAGGAGCAAAGTGACTTAGGTCAGCCCCTAGGTCAAGGAATACCAAAAAAATGTAGGAGTTAGGAAATGAGGTTAAAAATTTAAGGGAAGAAGAAGGAGGTGAAGAATATTGGTAAAACTACACTTACCTTGTGTAGTAGATGAAATGAGACTAGTAGAGGTCTCAAATGGGTCTCTTTGCTCACTCTTAAAACAACTCTTAAGGTCAGCCCCTAAAAGTCCAAAAATGAAATGGAGTATCCAAATTTTGGAAAATAGAAGAGAAGAAGAAAATGTACTAAAATCTCGTTTCTTACCTTATAGTCCAATTCTCTTCAAAATCTTCAAAGTCTTGAAGTCCTTTTCAAGATGATGGTAAGTGCTCTTAGTGTCTCCCAAGTCTTCTAAGTATACCTCAATCCAAAATCAAACTTAGGTTAAGAAGTGAAGATGATGAGCTAGAGGATAACAAGATGATTTTTTGAACACAATTTCTTACCTTGTTGTGGGGTTCAATTTTTTTGTGTAAGTAAAAGAGGGAGTTCTTGAAATTTTTGGTTAAGTGTTTGAAGGTTTGAAGAAGAAGATGAACATATGCTTAGAGAAAATGTGGGAGGATTTTAGAGTTTTGATGTTAAAAGATGGGTTAGTAGGAATAATTAGGGAATTAAGAAAATAGCTAGCTTCCTTTACTATGGACATGAAGCCAAAAGCTAGTTTTTAGGGAGAAATTTAAAATTTGTTGAGTTGACTAATGGGGTAGTGAGATTTGTAGAGAAAATTTTTAATTGTAGGCTTGCAAGACATAAAATAAAATAGAAATAAAATTATCAAAATTTTATTTATTATTTTTTTTGTCACATAATAATCTAGTTGGGAGATACAAAAAAATAAAATAGTAATGCAAAGAAAAATGAGTCATTTCCTCATTTTATGTGGTAAATTCGAAAATTAGGGAAAAAGAAAAAAAAATTGGTTTCTTTTCTTTATAAAATTGAGGAAAATAAAATGTATAAATATCCATATTTAAATATTTAGAAACTTAAAATAAAAATATTAAATAAGAAATATGTACTCCAAAAATAAATTGGAAGTTGGTTGGGATGAATTATAGAATAAGATGAAATATTCTGATAAGTATTTAATATACTCCTAAATTATCGAGGTCCAAAAATTCTAAAGTCGTAGTCAATCGATCAAGTATTAATACTAGAGAAGAATACAAAATTGCTAAGCTCAAAAATGCGAAATGCGTAATTGACGTTGGAAGAATTAAATAAAAGTAGAGTCGCGTTTCATTAATAATGAGTTCGTGTTACCTAACCAAATAAATCACTACACAACGTCGTATCTCACGTTGTTAAAATTCGGGGCCTCACACTTAGTGAGTTTTAAACCTCTAAACTTTATGATAATGACAATTATTATGTATGGTGAACTTGTAAATTCTATAAAATGTAACTTCAAGAGCTGTAAGTAGACAATGGGGACAAATTGAACCCGTCTGCCCAGTGGCGGAGCCACTTGTAAGTTTGGGGGTACAACTGTACCCCCAATTTGGAAAAAAATTAAAAAAATTAGTTTAAAAAATAATATTAATAATATTTTGTACCCCCAATTTTTATATAAAATGATATTTTTAACAATTAAAATCTAAAAAATCAAAATATCCTACATATTTTTACACAATTTCCTACATTTCCTTCCCCTACAAACACTTTGTTCCCAAAAAAGTTATAGAATCTAACTACGATTAGCCTAAAATTTATCGTATCCCCATTTTCGAATTTCTGGATCCGCCACTGCGTCTGCCCGTGATAGGAAAGTGGCTAAAGGATCAAATGGATAACGAGGGGTAAAATCGTAATTTATTTTTAAATATTTAATTTCCTGTTTAATGTAATTTCTATTATTTTAGCCCATAAAACATTCGTTTGGGTCAAGTCATTATTAAAAAAGCCTACAAAGCCCAACTTATTACATTTTTAGGCCCACCGCGGTCTGCAGTCTCAGGCTCTATTAGTTAAAACGCGTAGTATACCCGTATAGTCCTCGTACATATGAATAATTGAAAAATGCTTCCGTTTTCCAAAGTTTACATTTTGAAGGGCTAAATACTCCGTAGTTTTGAAATAAACGATTATTATCCGTATTATAGCTACCCATATAATACATGGCTAATAATACCTTATTTTAATATTTTTATAATAATATTTATATAAGTCTAAAAACATTGAAATCTTATTTATAAGTATAATAAAATATTAAATAATAAAAAATATGAATAATATATAAATATAAGAATTATTATTAAATAATTATCTTGCATTTACGTTAAGTTATAATTTAATATAATATAAAAGCTATATATACTAAGTTTTATATATTCTATGTATAAATACAATTCAATCAAAAATACTAACTATTATTAAAATAATTCTTTAATTTGTGTTATAATTTTAAGTTAATTAATAAAGTACCTTAAATTAATTTTTATATAATCAAAACATAATTATAAAATTCAATCCATATAAAAACAATATTAACATAAGTCGTATTATTACTTCTGAATAATTGATTTATATTTGAATTATCCCCGTAAGGCCGTACGTCTATGAGTCCGTATTTTTGGCAGATTTTTTCAACGTAACTTTTAAAGAATATTCATAATATACTCATACGTAATAAATAATGAATTTTTCTCGTCCTGTATTTAACTAATAGAGGTCTCAGGTATAAAATAGCTCTTCCCGAATTTTTATTCATTAAGACAATTTGATTACTTAATTTTGTGCTCTGTGTTTTCTATCTACACTTTTTCTAACTCAAGCATCAAATTTCCGGACAACTCAGGGCCCTTCTTTGGTATCATGAGCTTAGCTAGGCAGCGGGTTGTATGCCGGACCATCGAAAGGGGCGAAAACGTGGAATAGAGTGAAGTCTTGGCTTCTTGATTAGTCGATCAAGTAGGCTGGGTGGTCATTTGAGCTTGTCCCCAACTCGTATACCTTAATTTAGAGTGAGTTGCCCTTTTTCTAGCATTATATAATGAATTAATGTTTGGTTTGTTATACTCATCTCCCATTCAAAAATCGGATGGGATCTTCTAATTCAAAAGTATTTCATCTTCTATTTCATCGCACAAATGACTATCACATGTATAAAAGTTACCATATTAGTTTTAAAACATAAATCAAGCCTAAATTATGGATTTGTAATATGTAACTTTATACACGTGTTAATCATAGATCTCAAACAATCGATAATATAAGAAACTACAAGCTTGTACCTCAGTTGGTACCGCTTCACCCTTGTAAAGGGTGTTACTCAATGTTCGAACTCAATCTTTGAGTTTCTTTAGATATATCTACTCACCTCCAACCACTCCTCACAACTTATTTTCGTTTTTAACTCACACTTAACATGATAAGTGTTGATAAAGGTGGCCCATTGTTAACCTCGACCCAAAAAATGCACCTAAACACCCAAAGCCACCAGCCCCAAGACCATTCAACCCATGTGTTAACTCCTTCGGTCGATGGTTGGACCGGATCCGAATATGACATCCGCGACCTTTTTCGGCTTGATCTCGTCCGCTGATCTCGCTAACTGAGCCGTTGATGTGTGCCTACTTAATGGTATTTTCCGTAACCCTAATTCATTCTACACATCCACACTTTCTCTCATCTCTCAAATTCTCTCGATTCTTCTCTTGCTCGTTCGTGCTACTCTCTCTCTAAAACTCCACTCTTTGTTGGATTGATTTGGGGTTTTTTCTCGTGTGTGAGGGGTGAGATCTTTGTGCTTGCCGCCTTGTTCACCATCTCTCGTGTACAAGACCCTTCTTCTCGAGTGGATTAGGGTTTTGGGTAGTTCGATTCGTGATCCAGTGGTACCTAGTGGTTTTCTCGGTTTTAAGGCGTCGTGAGATTTAATTGTTGTGGCGAGGCTTTTGTGGCTTCTTCCTTGGTTCTCCGGGTTGTGATTCATGGTGATGAAATTCATTCTAGGGTTTACTGTCCCGAGCGAATAATTTCAATATTCTGATTCTGTGGTTGTATCCCTGCATAATCAGTGTTATAATTTTTCTTGTAACTTTCAGCTTTATTTTTTTTGTACTACTTTCAAGAAAGAGTCTGTGAGTATATTTGTATTAATAGTTGATTGAGTCCAGAATTTTGATTTCTAGACTAAGTGTATCGATCTATTAGAGGCAGATAGATACCCAATAAAGGTATCGAGCACCTATCCGCCTCGTGGTGGGTTGGTGCTTCGGTTCGTGGCTGGATCTTGGTGATTCTTGGCTCCCGTGATCTCGTGGATCGTTTGATACCCGGACTTGCTCCCGGTTGTAAGGATTATTCTCTTCTCTCTCCTCTTACTTTTATTCAAAGTAGTTTCAAGGGAAACCCTAAGCATCAAGCCTCTCGACCGTGCCACGAGCGTAGTGGAATCCCGAGGTGCGAGGGGATCCACCCTAGGGCCTTATCGCTTTCTCGTTGGACTCGTGTGGTCCTTTTCTTTTTTGTTGTTCTCTGTTGGACTCGTGTAGTCCTTAATTGCCTCGCTATTCATTTTATTGTTGCACTTCTTGGACTCGTGGTGGTCCACTTATACTCTTTCATTGCTTCGCTCCTTGTGATCTTGGTGTACTTCTTGTGTACTTTGTGAATTACCCGTGTCTTATCTCGTGTGATATACTCTTGTTTATATATGTGATAATGACTTGGTGTTTCTAGCTATCACATGGAACCCTTCAATGGAAAAACCGATTTTTCTATTTGGCAACAAAAATGAAGGGCATTTTGATTCAACAAAAATGTTTTAAAGTCGTTGAACAAAAGTATACTTGATAAAGATACTCAATAAATTAAAGTCAACTTGATGAGTTTGCTTATTCATCCATTATCCTAAACCTTCTCGATTCTCGTGTTAAGAAAAAGTTGGCAAACTGTCAAGTTGCCAAGGAATTGTGGAACAAGTTGGAAGAACTTTTTATCAAACTTCATTACCTTCCAAATTGTTCTTACTTGAAAGTTTTTTAGATTTAAACTTGACTTGACAAAGGATATGGATGAAAACCTTTGATGTTTTTACAAAATTGATACAAGATATAAAGTTGATCGGTGATAAAAACATTGATGATTATACCCTATTGTATTGCTAAATGACATCCCCGATTCATATCTTTGATGTGAAATTTGCCATTAAATATGGTAGACTCAATTACCCTTTGATATCTTTTGTGATTAATGGCCTTAAGAGTAAGGAATTAGATCCAAAATATCTAAGGGGAATGAACAGGGTCGGGGGAAGGTTATGCATGTCGGGGTAGACCTCGAATAGAGAAATAGAATAACAACAACAATAAATCGTAGAAAAAGCCAAGAGGGTAGGTCTAGTTCCTGCACCTAGGAATAACAGAAATGCTATAATTGTGGTGAGCATGGTCATTACATCAAAGAGTGTACTAAACCCAGGAATAACCAAAACAATAATCAAAACAATAACCAGAACAATCAAAACCAAGCCAATGACTCTGTGAACTTGACTACTTCTAATGATCACATGGGTGATGTGTTTATGGTGCATGAGCCGCCGATTAAAAATGAATTATGTGCCTTCAAATGCTTTCAGTGATAATGAATGGCTAATTGATTCAACATGCATATTCCACATGACACCTTTTAAATATTTGTTTAATACTTATGCTTCAGTGCAAAATGGATCTGTTTCCATGGCTAATGATAAAAAGTGTCAAGTGATTGGTGTTGGTACTGTGTGTTTAAAGCTTGATACTGGTTATGTTTTGACTCTCAATGATGTAAGGCATGTTCCTGATTTATCCAATAATTTGATATCCTGTGCTATGCTTGAATATGATGGCTATGAGGGAAGATGGGGGAAGGGTGTTATGAAACTCATGAGGGGTTCTATGATTATTGCTAAAGTCGAAAAGAATGAAAATCTCTATGTCTTACATGCTAAACATGATTCTTATGTGCCAAATTCTGTGAATGTTGTTGCTAATCCTGTGTCAAATGATTTGACTGATTTGTGGCATAAAAGACTTGGTCACATTAGCTCAAGAGGTCTTAACATTCTTCAGAATAAGGGCTGCTTTGGTAAAAACAAACTTGATGCTTTGTCTTTCTGTGAATCATGTGTGTATGGCAAACATCAAAGAGTCAAGTTCCCCTCCCTTACTAATCCAAAACAATCAGCTAGTACTGAATTGCTTGAATACCTGCATGTTGATGTTTGGAGTCCCTCTTCTGTGCCTACTCATGGAGGAAATAGATATTTCTCATCCATAATTGATGACTATTCCGGAAAGTTTGGGTGTTTTTAATGAAGAACAAATCGATGTTTTTGATAAGTTTAAAACTTGGAAAACTCTTATTGAAAACCAAACTGCAAAAGGATTAAAGTTTTGAGAACTGACAATGACACGGAATTTTGTAATCAATTAATGGACAATCTTTGTGATGAATTTGGTATAAAAAGGCACAAGTCTCAGCGCCTATTCACCTCGGCAAAATGGTGTTGCTGAAAGGATGAATAGAACACTTTTATAAAGAGTGAGGAGCATGCTTGCTACCTCTGGACTTTCTAAAAGGTTCTGGGGAGAAGCTGTAGTAACAACTACCTATTTAATCAATAGGTCCCCCTCGATCCCCTTGGAAGGTGAAATACCCTCAAGAGGTGTGGATGGGAAAGTGTGGATTTCTCTAATTTGAAAATCTTTGGATGTGCTGCATTTGTGCATCAAAAGACTGACAAATTAGATCCAAGGTCTATAAAATGTGTTTTTCTTGGCTATCCTGAAGGGGTTAAAGGCTATAGACTTTGGAATAGAGGAGAACCTGGTTTTAAAACTATAATTAGTAGGGATGTGTTATTCGATGAACTTGAATTCCCTTGCTTTGTGCATCCTTCTCCTCAAACTGTCTCTGAAAATGATACTACTCCAAATGAGGTGGAGCTTTCTAATGTGTCTCCTAATATTGTTGTTCCTGCTGATTCTCATATCAATGATGCTTTGCCTGTCAATGTGAATGATAATGATGTGCATATTGAAGATAATACTCAGCATGACAATGTGCATGATATGCATAATGATTTTCCTGATGTAAACACTGAGAATGAATTTGTTGCTTATAATCATGATGAATTGAATGATTATGTGTTAACTAGGGATAGAACTAGGAGGCATGTTAGAGTCCGAAACAAATTTGCTGATTTTCACATGACATCTTATGTGTTTTCTATGTTTGAATCTATTGATGGTTCTGAGCCTAAAACCTTCTCTGAAGCTATGAATTCTGTTGAATCTACTAAATGGCTAAGTGCTATGCATGATGAAATGACTTCTCTGCATGTTAATAACACATGGATTCTTGTTCCCAAACCCCCTAACTGCTCTATAGTTGATTGTAAATGGCTTTACAAGATTAAACAAGAATCTGAAGGTGTTAGGTTTAAAGCTAGATTAGTTGCTAAGGGTTTTACTCAGAAGGAAGGGATTGATTACACAGAAATTTTTGCACCTGTTGTTAAATTTGTTACTGTGAGAATTATGCTTGCTCTTGCTGCTCAATTTGACTGGGAATTGAAACAGTTGGATGTTAGAACTGCTTTCCTTCATGGTGACTTGGATGAAATTTTTTTTATGAAACAACCTGAGGGTTTTGAGGACAAATCCAAGCCCAATTATGTGTTTACTTCAAAAATCTTTGTATGGTCTAAAACAGTCTCCAAGACAATGGAATAAAAAGTTTGATCAATGTATGCTTGATTTAAAGTTTTGTAGAAAACAATTTGATCATTGCCTTTACTTTAAACTTGATCTTCCAAACTCTTGTGTTCTTGCTCTCGTATGTTGATGATATGTTACTTGGACCTTGCATCAAATCTATTGATCATGTTAGAAATTGTCTAAGTGCTAAATTTGACATGAAATACTTGGGTGATGCTAAAAAGATTTTGGGAATGAACATTGATAGGGACAAGTCTAAATTTGTCATTTATTTGCATCATCCTCTTATATAGAAAAGATTTTACAAAAATTTCTATGTCTAATGCTAAATCACGTGAATGTGCCTCTTGCCTCTCATTTTCTCATTAGTAAGGAACATCTCCTAAGATCGAACTCGAAATATGTGCTATGCAAAACATTCCTTATGCTAATGCTATTGGATCCATTATGTACTTAATGGTGAGCACTAAGCCCGATATAGCCTATCTTTTTTTCTTGTTTGAGTAGATATATGTCCAACCCTGGTATGGTGCCTCGGAATCTTTGTTAAGTGGTTGCTTAGATATCCGAGGCATTCTTCCTCGATTATAGTTTGTGTTTTTCAAAATGTGATTCTCGTATAATTTTGAAAGGATATGTTTATTCTAATTATGCTAATGACAAAGACAAAATGAGAAAATCAACAACTTCTTATGTTTTTACACTTTGTGGCTCATGTATAAGTTGGAAATCCCAACCGCAACATATTGTGGCCCCGTCTCTACAACAGAGTCGAAATATGTTGTCACATCGAGACTTTAAAAGAAGCTTTGTGGCTTAAAGGTCTTGTTTCTGAAATTGGTTTTCTAAAACAAAAAGTTGTTGTATTTTCTGACTCTCAATTTGGTATTCAACTTTGCAAAAACCCAGTTTTTCATGATAGAACCAAACACATTGATGTTCGTTTTCATTTTATAAGAGATATTATTTCAAAAGGTTTGGTTAATCTTGAAAAAGTGGCATCTGAATTTAATCCAGCTGATATGGGTACTAAGTGTCTGCCCCTATCAAAGTTCAAAACTTGTTTAAAAATTCTAAATTTTGACACTGGTGATTAGTTACCCGGTTAGTTACCCTTCATGTTGGGTTTAACAGTTCTGTATGTTTCTGTTAAATCCAAAACTGTTGAATTGATATTTGTTTTGTGCTTATGATTAATTCAATGGGGGGAACTTGACTTGTTGTGTGCTTGTTGAGATCCTTTCTTAGTTACAGTTAGCTTTAGTGCTTCTGTAACATAAGTCCTTCTTGGCTTAAGTGCTAGAAAGGCAGTCGGCAATTATGATGACTGGTATTTCCCAACAATGTCTAATTGAATCACACAATGAGCCAAGGTGGAGATTGTTGATAAAGGTGGCTCATTGTTAACCTGGCCCAAAAAATGCAGCCTAACACCCAAAGCCACCAGCCCAAGACCATTCAGCCCATGTGTTGACTCGGGTCAGTGGGTTGGACCGCGGGATCCGAATATGACATCCGCGGACCTTTTTTGGCTTGATCTGGTCCGTTGATCTCTGCTTAATCTGAGTCGTTGATGTGTGCCTACTTAATGGTATTTTCCAGAACCCTAATTCATTCTACACATCTGTTACTTCTCTCTCATCTCTCAAATTCTCTCGATTCTTCTCTTGCTCTGTGCTACTCTCTCTCTCTCTCTCTAAAACTCCAGTCTCTTGCTGGATTGATTTGGGGTTTCTTCTGTGTGTGAGAGGTGAGATCTTTGTGCTTGCTGTCTTGTTCACCATCTCTGTGTACAAGACCCTTCTTCTGAGTGGATTAGGGTTTTGGGTGGTTCGATTCAGATCCAGGGTACCTAGGGTTTTCTGGTTTTAAGGCTGTGAGGTTTAAGTGTTGTGGCGAGGCTTTTGTGGCTTCTTCCTTGGTTCTCTGGGTTGTGATTCGTGGTGACAGTCCGTTCTAGGGTTTACCAATCCCTGAGCCGAATAATTTCAATATTCGGATTCTAGGGTTGTATCCCGGTTACAGTTGTGTTATAATTTTTTTTGTAACTTTCAGTTTCATTTTTTTTGTACTTTACTTTCAAGAAAGAGTCTAGAGTATATTTGTATTAATAGGTTGATTGAGTCTGTAATCTCTGATTCCGATACTAAGTGTATCGATCTATTATAGGCAGATAGATACCCAACAATAAGCATCATGGACAAAATTTTAACTAGTCGAGAAGTTATATCGCATGGATTATAAATCAGGGGCACTAACATAGGTTCGATCTCATCCGAATGCACGTGTCCCTTCCCCTATTATCCCCATTGTACTAAAAAAATTCCTTAAATTTTAAAAACTATTTAGCAGCTAATAGCTGAATTTCTAGTCCACAACAAACAAAGGAAATGGTACATTCATCGGCAACAACTGAGAACTCAAGCCTTTGCATATTCCTCATGTTCCCATTCAAAAGGGTTTTTTAACAGAATATTATGGTTGAGGGAAAATATTACAAAAGTGTAGTGAAATTTAGGGTGTTTAAAAAATTAAAGTTAGTCGTTGTTGCTATCAACGACTAAAGCTCAGTCGTTGATAGCAACTACGACTGGATCCGAATTTCTTTTTTAAAAAAATCCAGTCGTTATTCGTAATAACGATTGGTGATTTTAATTTTTTTTTTAAAAATAGACCCAGTCGTTATTGAAGATAACGACTGGTTTTGAATTTTTTAAAAAAAGTTGGTTCTAGTCGTGAATCAAAATCACCATTGGTGGTTTTTAGACAATTTTTTTTTTAAAGATTTACTGAACTGAGTTTTGTGCCTAATGAGTTTAAAACGAAACACAATCCTATTTTTTTTGTATTTAATACATTATTAAAAGTTAGAGCATATAGTAGTGGACAACTGGACCGGTAAAAAATGGAAATGAATACTATATACGAATTCATTGACATATGCTGCACAATTTTACTATAGAGAGTTCTATACCTAATTAGTTAAAATAGAACACAATTGTTTATTTAATTATTAAAAGTTATAGCATAATAGTGGACCGGTAAAAAATGGAAATGACATTTTTTGTATAACACACTTAGGTATGAATTAATACTAAGAAAATTCTTTGGTTTTTCACAAATATTCTAAACTTGATGTATAATACTTATATTACAATAGAAATGACATATTTTTGTTTCACACATAAAACCTCGTAACTTTGTGGCGGGATTCGCCAGGGCGACTGGGTATCACCTTCGCCCCGTGGGTACTCGCCCCGTCCCGCCCTGTGCTTTTTTTTTTTATTTTTTTTAAATATATTTAATGTATATTTTACATGTATATTATATAAAATAATATAGTTTTATATATTTAATATCATATTTAACATATATCATGACAAATTTTATAAAAAATATGTATTTATAATAGAAAAAATAATATTAAAAAATTATTAATAATATAAAATATAAGACAAAAAAAATCAACACGGGGTGACCCGCACCGCGACCCGTGGCGGTCGCCCTGCCCCGTGGAGGGGACGGGGCGGGTCTGGGTATTGAGATACCCGCCCCGCCTCATTGTCATCCCTAGTCCAAACTCGAACCGTCGGTACCGATTTTGGAACTGAAACCGTGAGACAATGGTTCCGATTCCAATTTCGGTTCCTCCAAAATGAGGAACCGGAATCGGCGGTTGTGGAACAGGAATCTGCTGTTCCAGAACCGTAGGCATCCCTGGTTCTAAAGACTTTACTGTTTTCTAAAATTTAATTTTAAAATTGTGATAAAAATTGAAATAACATAAAACAATAAAACTTTACAGTGTAAAGTCATATCACATTTCTATTTTGTATCATGTCTATGAATTCGTATATGGTATTCATTTCCATTTTCTATCGGTCCAGTTGTCCACTACTATATGCTCTAACTTTTAATAATGTATTACATACAAAAAAAAAAAAGGATTGTGTTTCGTTTTAAACTCATTAGGCACAGAACTCACTTCAGTAAATCTTTAAATTTTTTTTTTTTGTCTAAAATCCACCAGTCGTGATTTAGAATCACGACTAGAACCAACTTTTTTTTTAAATTCAAAACCAGCCGTTATCTTCAATAACGACTGGGTCTATTTCAAAAAAAAAAAAATTAAAATCACCAGTCGTTATTACGAATAACGACTGGATTTTTGAAAAAAAAAAAAAATTCCGGATCCTGTCGTAGTTGCTATCAATGACTGAACTTTAGTCGTTGATGGCAACAACGACTAACTTTAATTTTTTAAACACCCTAAATTTCACTACACTTTTGTAATATTTTCCCTCAACCATAATATTATGTTAAAAAAAAACCCATTCAAAATAAGCCATCAAATTTGAAATGAGTTCCGTGTAAAACCAAAACAACCAACCCATATACATTTCTTGCTAAATTTCCTTCAACGGCACACTTGATTTTTAAACATCTTTTAAACTGAGGACCCAAAAATGAATATAATTAAACTCCATATAAAACCAGAACAAAGTTCTTATATATCTAAACATATTGATCCATCCATATTTCCTGCAAAATTTCCTTCAACGGCACACATGATTAAGAACTATATTCTCAAAACTCCCTTGGGCCCAACACTTTTTTGAACAATCACTATATAAAATGAACTTTCTCAAAACAATTATCCGCACAATTTCAAGAACCAAAACCAATTAAGATTATAATGGCACTCTCCAAGCTTACTATTATTACCATTTTCATCTTCCAAGCCCTTATCTTTTCAGCACAATCAGCCTCCAATAACTCAAACCTATTCCGTGAATACATCGGAGCGAATTCAAGAACGTAAAATTCTCCGATCTTCCAATACACTCTGGAGTCGAATTCCACTTCATCCTCTCCTTCGCCATCGACTACACCACTTCATCGTCTTGGCCTCTCCAACAAACGGCAAGTTCAACATATTTTGGGACACAAACAATCTCACCCCTTCACAAGTCTCCGCCATCAAAACCAAACACCCCAATGTCAAAGTAGCACTCAGCTTAGGAGGCGACAGTGTCGGAAACGGCTACGCTTATTTCAACCCATTCTCCATAAACTCTTGGCTTTCAAATGCAGTTTCATCATTAACAACCATAATTCAAGACTATAAGCTTGACGGAATCGACATAGACTACGAACACTTCAAATCCGATCCTAACACTTTCGCAGAGTGCATAGGAAAGCTTATTTCGACACTCAAGAAAAACGGGCGATTTCATTCGCATCCATAGCTCCATATGATGATGATCAAGTACAAAGCCATTACATGGCTCTTTGGAAAAAGTATGGGCACGTAATTGACTATGTTAATTTCCAATTTTACGCGTACGATAAAGGGACAAGTGTTTCTCAGTTTATGGACTATTTTGCTAAACAGAGTTCGAATTATAATGGCGGGAAAGTGTTGCCAAGCTTCATAAGTGATGGGAGTGGTGGATTGGGTCCGGATAATGGGTTTTTTACAGCTTGTAGTAAGCTTAAAAGTGAGGGAAATCTTCATGGGATTTTTGTTTGGTGTGCAGATGATTCCAAGGGATTAGGATTTAAGTATGAGAAACAGTCACAATCTCTTCTTGCAATTTAATGAAATACACTCTGTATCTCCTCTGTTTATCAATAGTATTAATGAAATAAACTTTCATTTGTGTTAAACCTGGAAACTGTTTTGTGGTGACAAATGATTCTAAAAATCCAGGCTTTGATTTTATTCTACTCACTTATAAACAGACAAATATATGATGAAAATGAAATTATGTTTGTTTTTGTGTTTTATAATATCATTTTTCAGAATTTTTATTTATAATAATTTGTAAAATTGGTAATGATGGATTTTGAATATTTGATTTGCATATATGATAAATCAGTATGATAATTTGAAATGTGGGGGCCCGTTGAAATTAAGTATATTAATTAAGTAAATAATAGTGGTGGAATCCATTATAAATATTTAATGTTTGTTTAGGAGCATTTGTGCAAAAGTCCATTCAGAAAATAAACTTCTCTTAACAAGTGACTTTTCTTTTTTTGTTTTTTGAAAGGAAATTTTATTAAGCAACATGCGACGTACAAACTTCTCTAGAATTGACTTTTTGGAGTAGTGACTTATCCAAAAGTCCATTTGAAATTAACAACCAAATATCATTTATTTAGAAATAGACTTTTAGATCCAAAAGTCCATCTCAAAAGTGCTAATTAATAAGGACTTTATTTGAATATGATATTTTATAAACAAGATATTGCCCATTGAAATTATATAGTTTGAATGTAACAATATACTATAAATATAGTTTGTAGTTTGATGCTCAATGTTTTTACATATTTTGTTATAGGATGAATTATAAGAACTACCATGATGTTTAATTATTTTTTAATATTACAAATTTAGAGATTCAATTTCGTTACCGTTACCGCCTATAACGGGTGATTGTGACTGGCTAGCTAACATGAAAATTTACTTTATTAAAATATAATTATGAAAAAAATGTTGTTGACTTAGCAGCTTATGTGAATCGACTAAACTTGGAGTAAAAATGTATTTTTCAATTATTTTCTATTTTTCTTTCTTCCTTTTATGTAACATCGTACCCACCCCACCCCACACATTACAATCACTGGCCAGGTGCTGAAGACTACAATGGCCTTACTACCACAATGGCACAAATTGGAACCATGCACGATGGCACGATTGTATATTTGGATACAATTAATATTTGGATTATGATTTCTTGTGTATGATTAAAGGAAATATATATTATATGGTTTAAAGAGTGATTGTTGAACCCATGAGCTAGAGGAATCACTTTTAGCCTTAAGTGCAACAAAAAAGAGATAAACTTAATCTGTTTTCATTAGTTCCAATGGCGTTCTATTTCTTAAATTGCATGCTTTCTTTTTCAAAATTTTTCTCTCAATTATTGTTATGACGTGACACAACAAACATACCTAAAAATTAAAATATTATAAATGTGCATGAAACATTAGATTTTTGCATCAGTCAAGATATTGTATTGGGTTAAATTGGCCAAATAAATATTGTTTCAATTAAATGAAAAATTTGAAGAAAAGACCAATGACGACATCAAATTTTTTTCTTGTTCAAGTCACTACCTCTATCACATAATTTGTTTTGTAAATGAATGATAATTGTGTCATTAAAAACCAATGACTATTGTGAATTCTTAGTAGAAAATGTTAGAAAAGTCATTAGCATATGACTATTTTTTTCTTGTTGAAAGCACTTTGCTTTCGGTGTTTGAATATACTTTTTTTTTCTCACGATAGTGGCCTTTGAGCATATGCGGGCCTAACTCATTTAACTTCAACAATTTCCTGATGAAAGCAAGGAGACACTATGTGGAAAGCTTGTGAAACAAGTTACATAAAATAATAACACAAGATAATATTTCAAATGTCAACCCATTTATTTAAATTATCATTTATTACAACCTTATTCTTCAAAAGTGTCCGTCATTTGTCATTGACATGTATAATACTTACATATATATTTTTTCGTTTTTTTATATGTATTTTAGTATTAATAATTTTGGGGGTATCAAGAAGAAATAAGAACGCCGTGAGGTATCTTTTCTTTTCCAAGATGACTAGGGTCGACATTGCTTGAGTCTTTTTATTGATGATCCTCAGCAGTAAGATGATCCACGAGAGATTGTTCTCCAAGATGACTGGGACCATCGATGCTCGAGTCTTTTTGAAGAAGATCCTTAGTAGCAAGATTATTCGCGAAAGACTTTTCACAAGTACCATAAAGAACACAAAGCTTGTTAAATACTTTTTTTTCTCCAAGATGACTGGGGCCATCCATGCTTGAATCCTTTCCATACAGATGCTTAGTAGCAAGATTATTCACAAAAGACTGTTCACAACTCTTACCATAAAGAGAACAAATAACAGAGGCGGGTAATAATTTTTTTCCTCCAAGATGACTGGGATCATCCATACTTGAGTCCTTTCCATACAGATCCTTAGTCGCAAGATGATTCATCAAAGATTCTTCACAACCACCAAGAAGAGAACAAAGAAGATCGTATGGTACCTTTGTTTCTCCAAGATGACTGGGGTCATCCATGCTTGAATCCTTTCCATACAAATTCGTGGTGGCAAGATGGTTTATCAATGATTTTTCACAACCACCAAGAAGAGAACAAAGAAGATCGTAGGGTACCTTTTTTTCTCCAAGATGATTGGGATCATCCATGCTTGAATCCTTTCCATACAAGTCCTTAGTGGCAAGATGATTCATCAAAGATTTTTCACAACCACCAAGAAGAGAACAAAGAAGATCGTAGGGTACCTTTTCTTCTGTAAGAGGACTAGGGTCATTCATCTTTTCTTCTGCAAGATGACGAGCCTCAATATTACATGAAATATTTATAACTATCAACACTAATACCAATATGAAGCCTCTTACAAAAGCCATTATATTTGACATATAGCTTTCTCTTATTAGTTAAAGTAGAAGTAAGATGTGATCGTAAAGTTACCAACAATGTGTTTAAATAGGAATTGGAAATTTCATATTAAAGACACGTTCGTTCAGTTTTCTTGATTATCTAACTAAAAAACAATGTGATTATTGCATATTCAATTAAGTTAGTTACAATATAATTAGATTATCGTTTATATTAATTATTTTGAATGTAGCCTACAAAAAATTATGTTTAATATCTCTTGAAAAATATAATATAAATAGATCATTAAATATTTTTAGGCGAACTTGTGGTTTTAGTCCTATAGGATATAGATATAATGGTGGCAATAATGGTCCAAAAGAAATACGATTTTTAATAAGCCCCATAATTGTCAGAAAAAAACTCTTGATTTAAGTGATGTGGCCACAAACAATTCAAAAATCTCCTTCAAAAGTTCCACAAACCCATATTTATGCATAAATCAATCAATGTGATGATTAATTTAGTTTAGGCGATGTTCTCGAATTGGGTTAACATGATAACTGGGATAAAAACTATGGAAAGAAAATCTGAATTAGATGTTGCCCACATAAACAAAACTGGTTTTCACATCAGGAGGTTTGACCGCGAACGTGGACATGTGCTTTTTTTGGACACATTTTCCAATTTTATAGCAATCAAAAGGAGTACAGTTGACATTTCGGAAACCGGAATTTATAAAGGATTATTATTGCCAAAATCATACTGCTACAGGTAGGGGTGTCAATTTGGGTTGGGTCTGGGTTCGTGGGTCCGGGTTCACAGGTTCGCGTGTCAGAAATAGCCGACCCGGACCCGACCTGTTTAATTATCCGTGTCAGAATCTTGAACCCGGACCCGACCTACTTATTTAACAGGTAACCCGAACCCAACCCGCGTGACCCGTCTAATAAAATTATTTTCATATATATTTAATAGTTTTAACCGAATAATTTTTTTTTTAAATCAATAACTATCATACACTATTCAATCAATAAAAAAATATCCCAATTCACAACATACAAAAAGAAATAATATAATTGCATAAATAACATAACACACTGATCATATTTTAAGGAAAATATTCAAAAAAACATGCATAATAATAACAAATACATAATTAAGGAGGTTTTATTATTTAAGTTTTAAGGATATGTCTTGTTTGTTGTTTTTTCCTACAATTACTTATTTACTTAATTTTCTTTTAAATTCACAAATGGGTTAAACGGGTTAAATGGGTCGTAGTAGGTTGACCCGAATTCGACCTGTTTAATTGGCAGGTTATTCGGGTTCGACCCGGATCCACGAAGCCTGGACCCATACCCATTAATTTCGTGTTAGGTTCGTGTCGGATTTGCGTGTCGGGTCCGAAATTGACACCCTTAGCTACAGGACTAAAGTTGCAATTTAGTCTTTTTTTTTAATATATTATAATAGGGTTCACGATTTATGATGGTGCATGAGAGACTAACATAATTTTCATTATATTTTATAGTACTTTTTGCCTTCACAACCACCCAAACAAGATACAATAGCCTTTTATGACACAATCACACAAATAACTTCTTGACTCATTGCTATAAGTTAATTTATTTCCATACGCTATAGTTAAATTATTTCCTTCGATTGTCTTTTATAGTGAAAATAACTCTATACTGTATGTGAATGCTTGTCGTAATGTTAAAATTCATGGTTTTACATAAAATTCAAGCAATCTAATTAGAAGCATAAACTTCTAATCAAGTGTGAATAGATCGACAAATTTGACCACTTCAGCTGCATAGTTAATTGTTGCTATATTCAGATTATTATGTTCTTGTATACATTAACTATTACGTTTAATTGTAATCGCATCAAAATATATGTATTTTCTTTAGATTCTACCATCTAGCTTCAAAAATTATCGTCCACTTTAATTTTGCAATACTAGTATAAGTGAGATCTTTAGGAGTAACAAAATAATTTATTTTTAAAAAATTAATTAGCTAAATGATAATTTTTACGTAAACCATATCTTGTTAACATGTATTGAACTCCACATTTATATTGAATATTTTTGGTACGTGGACAAGATACCGCCTCAAACTTCATATTGCAAAAAGTAATAAGTTTTTGTAAGGATTATATCTATTTGATGTTTGGTTTGCATTAATTGATGGATTGACATGCAAATTAATTTGTTATGGAAATCTTTATTACACTCACCAATTGGAGAGAAGTCTTTGTGTAGATATTAACTTGGTAGTATTCTACAATTAAAACATTTAAATAAAACAAGTCTATGTTTCCAATTGATTTATCATATACTAGAGGCCAGAGTAGTCGCTTAGATAAGTTTGATATTAAAGGCACAAGTAACATATTTTCAAGAATAACACTTCATCACATAAAGTAGTAGTCCACAATATAGCTTAATTACATGTCTATAATTTTGCTTGTCCAAGATCTAATAAAAAGATTATTATATCATAAAAGTTATTTGGACTTAGTTGTCTCTACCATGCAAATGCCAACTAATCTAAAACTATTAGTAATTATTCTGTGCAAAAATATTTGAAATCTCACTATAAAAAAATTAATTTTTAAATTATATAGGAGTCGAAAAACATCATGACTAATTGCGCTGGCAAGAATATAATTAATATCAATACTCAAAAATTTTAAACTTTTGTAAAAGCCCAAAGCACACATTTCAAGAAAAGTACATTTTAAATTTCATTTAAGGAACATCCATTTTTCAAGATTGAGTATGCTTCATAAGTTCTAATTGTTGTTTGTTACATCAACACTTAAGTTTGATTTAATAAATTATATTTTCTCAAGATTCTGATGACATCAACATATTGACTTTTTTAGAACCCCAATTAAGTTAACCCGACTATATCATGAATATATTGATAAACAAATATGGATGCTTATTTTAACATAGGTAAGCCAATGTCTATTAAAAGTTAAAACTATATTATTATTTAATTTAACCATGGGTAGGCGGCTACACAAGGATATTAATGACTTAACCTTAAATTTGGTACAAAACATTAACCATAACTAAATTTCATAGGTTGATAAGAAATAAAGATTTGAACAAACCTAATCTGGAAAGGGAAAAAGAAAAAAAAAATGTTAGGTTGTGATTGGTTGTGAGGTTTTTTTCCAAATTTTCATTTTTGAGTGAAAAATTTTTTGGAGGTGTATTGACTACGAAACACTTAGTCTATAGTAACATCGCATTCCAATTTTATTGAAGCAACGAATATAAGAATTTTTATAATAATAAAAAATAAAATAAATAAATAAATTTGTGAACCCCACAAGTATTTTCAACAACCACAAAAGCAACCTTAGGCACATAATCTCAACATGTTTCTTCAATACTAAATCCAATTAATGTTTCAATAACCAATTCATGCAATTCTATGGGTTCAATTCCTAAATAGTTTATTTTCCCTCCCAGGTGGCGCATAAACAGTAGATTAATAATAATTGAGCTCTCCCGATCTATCGCAACTATTACTAACTCCCAAAAGATCTTTGAATTGAAATACTCCCCACAAACAGAAGTAGTCTCCCGATACATTACCCTGTTTATGTCTGAATTCGATTTTCGTCTCGTTAAAATTCACCTTTCGGATTATGGACTAATAAGTATGACATGCACGGACGGATCTACACTCCCTAGTGTGGGGGCATGTGCCCCCATGGCCTTTTCTACTTTCTATTTACTCTTTGTTATTTAGTTTTGAAATTTTTATTTAATTAGGTTATTAGAAAAAAAATGTGCAATTTTAAAAACAATGTGTGTAGTTTTTCATAGTCTTTTCCCGTAATTATTTATCATTTATTTTTAAAAGCTATATATAGTAATTAGGTTATTTAAAACAAATTATGCCATAACTAATTATTTTATATGTTGTTTATAATTATATTAATTTTGTGCCTCCTTTCTAAAAAATTCCTGGATCCGTCCCTGATGACATGCAAATTATTGATCAGATAATTGACAATTAAGAATAAACACTCGAATTCATAAAATAGAACAAATGAATCAATTAAGAAATCAATTAATCAAGATTTAACATGAATCCACAGTTTTGATTATGCCCTAAGATCCGAAAGACTAGCAAAACATTGATAACAAATTCATAGACAAACTTGAAATTAACATTATGACATCGTTTAAGCACAAACAAGAGATATAGACAAAGAAAGAAAACCCATTCGTGTTGGATTGGATTTCCCTCCCAAGCCTTCGAAGCTCTTGTGCTCCAGTAGATGCGAAAGGCCTTGTGGTGTTCTTCGCGACCTAGCCCTCCTATCTTAGAAGACCTTGGATCTTGTATTCCTGTGTAATTTGATGTGTTGTCTGTTGTATGAATGGATGATTTTTCGTGCAAGCCTTGGGTCCCTTTCATAGATGCTTGGAGATATCACTTGTAGAGTTGGAGTGGGAAAATGACACCAAAAAACACGTGACAGTACACCACACGGCCGGTCAGTGTAGCCTCACACAGCCGTGTGGCTTTCGTCCAGACCAACCTCACACGCCCGTGTGGGTTCCACATGGTCCGATCGTGTGGCTTGTTTCCGTCCCCTGTTTCTTCCTAACTTCACACGGACATGTCATTTTTCACACGGGTATGTCACACGGCCGTGTGGTCCCACACGGTCTGGCCATGTGACGTGTTTTTGTCCAGTTTCTTCGTCTTTTCGATTTTCTCTTTGCACTCGTTAGTCCTATCCGGGCCTTTCAACTGATATTTCTTCGATTACGCTCCGTTTCCTGTAAAAAGTTACAAGAATACGCAGTAATATGCCCTTCTAAGGAAACCAAGTAAAAATATACTAAATATGCGTGCAAATGCATCAAATTTATATCATTTTAAGCCCCTAAATGCACGTATATTTTACACGTATCATTAATCTCAGATCCATACTAATTTAAGCATCAGAGATGCTTTTCTAGGACAATTCCATACCCTTGTTGCCTTGTCTATTCGTGTTGCATTCCAGTTTCCTTCGCTTGAAGTACTTTAACTTTTGGAGTTACACTAAAATACTTCTTTATAACACTCTAGAATAAATACTTCTTTTGCATGGAAAAATAAAATAAAAAATACAGAGTTTTTAGATATCATTAACAACACGACTGGTATACATGAAGGGAATTAAAATGAATGAAATGGATTTAGGAATGAAATAAAAATAGGAAAGGAATGATATGATGATACTATTCATATGTTTGGTATGTACAATGAATGCATAAATGAATGAGATGATGATTTTTTCACTTAATTTAAATATTTTGATTGGTAATCAGAAATGAATAATAGTAATGGAGAAAAATAATTTTAATATAATTTATATTTAATTTATGAAAGTATTAAATATAATTTATATTATTTATAATACTACTTTTCAAAAATCTAAATTATATCCAATATTTTTAGTTACTTTTAGAAGAATAATTTCATTAAAGATAAAGTTAGAGTCATTCTTAATAAATCGAAATAGCTAAACACATGAGGAGATGAGATGAGGAATGACTATTCCTTACTTTTGGAATATGAACACCCAGAGCGGGGAGGAGGGGGAGTCTGGCCCAGGGCCCAGCCCATTCTAAAAAAAAAAAAAATTGAACTAAAGGTAAAAAAAATTAATACCAAAGAAATTTTCAAGTCCGGCCCAATGCTCTTGTTAAGCCACACAAATTGACCCATATTAAATGTAACAAACCCACCCAAAAAAAACTAAAAACTAAAATAAAAAAAGCCCTATTGCCCAAATAATCCGCAACAAGCCTGCAGAAATCTTTTATCACTAGTTAATGTATTCTTCTTCTTCACTATTTCAAACGTAAAAGCAATACAAAAGCGTTGAGACTTTGAGACACGAGCGGTCACTTGGGGTTTTCTTCTTCTTCACTTCCTAAGCTTTAATAGTAATAGGTAATGTATTCTAGTCCGGGTAGCTCCCCATAATTTATTACCAATGTATATTTGATTTGGTTGTTTCATGTTTAATATTTGAATTGAACAAATTTTGTTTTGAATCTGGAATTTTGTGTATGGACTGTAAAGCTTGATTTAAGAATTTAATAATTGATTTGGTTAGGTCGAATGGACTGAATTGAATTGAATGAATTTTGTGGATTTGCCCCGTAATTTGTGTAGCTTACAGTTAATTGAATTGAAAAGCTTGATTTTATAGTAGCTTGCCATGAATTTGTGTATTGAAGTATTCTTGAGAAAATATGATACACTAATTTGTCCCCCTAATTTTTGTAGCTTGCAATTAATTGAATTGAAAAGTAGCTTACAATTTCTTGACAGTAGCTTACAATTATCTAAGGCAAAATTACAAAATTGGTCCTGTAATTATAAGGCGATAGCAAAAAAGTCCTGTAAAGATCACAATTTGCAAAAAAGTCATGTAACTATAGCAAACTCTTGATTTTGGTCTTGCAAAATGCACGATTTGCAAAATAGCCCTGTAACTATATGGAAATCTCAATTTTGGTACTAATTTCATCGAATTTCAGTCACGTGAGTGGCACATGTAGTTTTCCCAATTACAAGTTAAATTAGGACCAAAATTGAGATCTTCATACATTTACAGGACTATTTTGCAAAACTTGCATTTTGCAAGACCAAAACTGAGACGTTTATATAGTTACAGGACATTTCCGCAAAACGTGATTTTTACAGGACCTTTTTGCTATTGCTCTATAGTTATAGGACTAATTTTGTAATTTTACCATTATCTAATTTATGGATACATAACAACCTCATGGCAAGAAAGGCAAAACTCTATTACATTCATTCTTTAGGCCCATAAAAAATACACAAAATGATGAATCAAATAACCACCAAGATACTCCTTTAATTGGAAATTAATAATCTACTCCAAGTTCATCATATGAAATTGAGCGGGATCCAGAAAAAATGAGGAGAATATCTGATTGGCCTCTTGAGAAAATGGATGAAATTAGACGGTCTTATTTAAATGTTGGGTCTTACCTACAAAAACTTCATTTGTATAAAGGTCGAGAATATAAAGATAAAATTCGTCATTTTCAGCCTAGTTGGTTCATGAATTTAATTGGTATTGAATATTCTTCTTGTACACATAAGGCCTATTACTTTTCGTGCTTTCCTTTTGGAGAGAATATATATCCACACCTCTTCCACTTCGGATGGATTTGATAATTGGAAGAGAGTTCATCAAGGCAAGAAATGTGTTTTTCTTGTTCATATCGGTTCATCTTCTTCGCCTCCTCACAATAAGTCTATAGCATGTACTCACTCTTTGATGATCCCATCTCAACATATTGATAAAGTGATTGAGAGAATTAGCAAAGAAAAAGTTATGAAAAATCGATTGCGCTTAAAAACAATGTCAATCATGATTGTTCAAAGGCGAGCGTTGCAAGTTTATGCTTTTAGAGGCCATAATGAGTCTGAAAAATCTTTTAACTGTGGAAATGTGATTGAAATGATTAATTATACAATAAAATGGAGCGCATATGTTAGAGATATTGTACTGAGTAACGCCCCTAAAAATGCCAAATATACTTCTCCAGACATCCAGAATTCTTTTTTGGCAATTATAGCTAATAGAGTTCGTCATATGATACATGAGAAAATTGGGGATCTTGTTTTCCTCTTCTCGTTGATGAAGCAAAAGCTGAATCAAATCGAGAACAAATGACTATTATCCTGAAGTTTGTGAATAATGTAGGTTTCTTCCTAAAGCGTTTCTTTGCAATTAGAGGTATTTCAAAGACTTCTTCCGAAACACTTTAGCAGGAGATATCAAATGTTATTTCTCAGTACAATCTTCAACTTCATAAATTATGGAGCCAGGGATATGATGGTGATAGTAACATGCATGGGTAATGGAATGGATTGCAAGCATTGCTTCTTAATGATTATCCGTATGCATATTATGTTCATTGTTTTGCGCACAAGTTGCAGTTGACATTCGTTGTTAGGGGTGTTCATTTTTCGAATGGATCCGAAATTCGATTCGGTTCGAATTTGAATTTTAGTTTCGAATTAGGATTTTTGAATTTCGAATCGAATTTCGAATCGAATTTCGAATCAACTCAAATTTCGAATATGAATATTTGAATCGAATAACGAATTGAGGTTTTTTTTTCGAATTCTATTCGAAAATCCTAATTCGAGGTGAAATTCGACTAAATTCGAATTCGTATTTCGATTCGAATTCGTATTACAATTCGAATTCGTATTTTAATTCGAATTCGTATTTCAATTCAAAATTTATATGTATATATTTCACACTATACATAATTATTTATTGTATATATGTAAATTATACACATGCATTTCTAATATATATAAATGAATAAAATAATAATATTTTAAATGCAAATGTAAAATTATAAATATATGCTCTTTCCTTCTTGTTTTTTTTATTTTTTGTTAGAAATAGTTATACTTTTTTTTGAATAAATGCCCAATATTATTAAAAAAGAAAGTATAGAGTACTGCTTACAAGCCAAACAACTAGCTTTTGAAAAAAGGGGTCTCGTTAAAACCTATCAAAGTAAAACCCATTGGGAAAAACCTTTGATAGGAAAAACCTTAGAAATAGTTATACTTAATAGTATATGAAATACATTTTACATTTAATTCAAAATTTTATCTTTAGACCATATTCAAATAATCATTTTTTTTGCTAAAAAATATATTTTAGGTAAAATCTATTTCGCTCTTACAGTCTCACGTGGAGGGCATATGGTGAAATAATCTATAAGAATATTCCACCAGCTATGTCCATTGTATGAAAAAGTACAAAAACTTGTGTACATACACTATACAACATACATTATACATTTATACAATATAGTCTTTGACTTTTTTCCTTTGTTTTAAATTCTTATTACAATATGCATTATATATTATACATTTGTACACTATATTACATATATTTATCTTGATCATATTAAAACAATAAATTATATGATAACACACACTATATCTCTTTATCTACACACATACACTTTGTCAATTTGATATCTCATACTTGAGTATAAAAGTTTTTTATCAAGTAACTAGTGCTGATATAAAATTGGGACAAAATAATTTATTAAATTTATATAAGGGAGTTCGTTATAAATTTATGATAGTCATTAGTTAAATTAAACAATTAAAAACGGTTAGTCGATAATTTGTAATTTTGAAAAAATAAAATCTGGAATTTTATTGGGTATAGCCCAAAAATATTATGTTATGAATCCAAACCTTATTCACTTTATCGCAAAATTTGGATTTTTGGATTGACTCGAATTCGATTCGGAAATTGAGAAATCCAATTCATTTAAATTCGATTCGAATTAATCGAATTAGGATCGAATTTCGAATTGAGGTTTAAAATTTTCATTCGATTAAATTCGATTCAAGGAAGTCGAAGAATTCGGAATTCGATTCGATGAACACCCATATTCGTTGTTACATAAAAGCAATGTGATCCAATCTGGAAGTTCTTTTCTATATTGGATATTGTCATTAACATTGTCAAATCTCCTGCTAAGCACAACACTAAGTTACAAGTTGCCCATAGAATATAGATTGAGAATATGTTGGCAAGTGGAGAGCGTGAATCTGGACGAGGAGCTAAGCAGATGTCATCTTTACATCATTAAGGTACTATTGGGGTCCTCATTATGTTTCTGTTATGAGTATGATAGAAATATATGGCGCAACCATTCTAATGTGCTTGAGCGCATCACTTGTAGTGGTCCAAATTCCGAAGCTGGAAATAAAGTTGAGGGTGCTTGGACAAGTATTAAGAGTTTTAATTTTATTTTTGGGTTGCATTTAATAAAGACAGTTTTGCGGATGATTGATATTCTTTGTCAAACATTCCAAAAGGTATCTGTTGACATTTTATCTGCACTTGGATATGTCTCAACTACAAAAACTCTTCTTCGGAAGTTGAGAGATGAAAGGTGGGTAAAATTGCTTCATGAAGTAGAAGTTTTTTGTTTATACTATACCCGAAATGAACAACAACATGGTCCTGGGTGAAGACACATGAGTTTGAATATTATTACCACTTTGAATTTTTCAACTAGGGTTATTGGTTTTTTAGTACCTGACCTATAGGCACTTTGCTGGTTTGGTACCTAACATTTCTGAGTTACCAATTTAGTACACATACTTCACATTTGTTTATAAATTAGTACCTATTCACCTTTAAGGACGAAAATGCCCCCAATATTTTTTAATTTTTCTTAGAAAGTTCAGATTTAATTAGAATTATTAAATTTAAAAAATAAATTTAATTAAGAAATAACTTATTATTATTTAAATTATTAAATACTTAATTGTAAAAAATAAAATAATCCAAACAACAATCCAAAAGAAATGAGTCCATTAATAACAACAAGAAGTAGTAAATCCAATAAGCGGAGTACAAGGGCTCAATCCAAGGCCGGTTCAGCATCTTCAACGAAGTCCTCATCTAAAGGTTAGAAAACAGGTGGGGATGAGACATAAATCTCAGTGGATGGGATGATCGTGTGCAAGTGTGGCGATATATAGTTAATGCGAGAAAACAATTATATGAAAACGCGTGAGTATGATGCATGAATTCACACACAGTCCACAAGCGTCGTGATAAATATATTTAAGTAATATACTTATACAGTTCAAGAAAATAGTTCATGGTCACACGTGCACTATGTGATTCGATCAAGACAGTAGGATTGCGTGCGGAAATGTAACGCCAATCCCATGCAAGGCAAATAATGGCTGCGTAAGGATTTGTAGCGCCAACCAATGCAAAACAAGTAGCGGTTGCGTCTGCGGTTTGTAAGCGCCAACCAAACGGGTCCGATAACTCCTAATCGTGTGGATCGGTTTCATCGATTCTTTCGTTCTTCCTTGTAACTCCCGAGCAAGATGGTCCAAGACCTGTCACCTTATCGCTCCATAGGCAAAGACAAATCCACAAGAGAGCTAGCTAGGCCCGGATTGTCATAATCATGATTATACCTCAAGTACTACGACCCGCTTCCCTTGGACAAACTCCGTTCCTCGATTCTGCGGGATTAGGGCGATGGGGCGGAAGAATGGAATAGCGATCGAGCTGCCGGTTCCATCCCCGACGTATCCATTCTCGATTTGTGAGCTCGACACACCAAGTTGACTCAAGCAGAAAGTAAATACAAGTTCGTAGTCAACCAGGCAATCGAGTATTATTGATTCAGAAAGCGATTCGGAAAATTTTGAAACGCGAGTGGCAATTATGGCGTTGGTGGAGTTTTTGGATGAAGATGATTATCGGAAGGATAAGCAACCTTCGATATCTTGAAAGATTAGGTGGAACATAAGTCCCGTTATAGATTCAACATCGCAAGGCGAGGAAGTCGCACCGCGATCGGGTATTAATCGGTCAAATCGGTCAAATCGGTCCGATAAGTCAAGGGTTTTTGGGAAAATAAAATATTTTAATTAAATCTCCAAGTCAGAAGGTCCAGGTCTATTTTAGTAAAAGGGAAAATAATTTGGGTTAAGTCCTTTATAAAAGAAAAATTACAATTTAGCCCCGTTTTGTAAAAACCAACACCTTTGGGGTTAAAAATTGAACAAATAAATATCCCGACCTTGAAAAATTATGAGGTCAGTTCCTAAATTCTCCAAATTGTCCAGGGATTCAGGTTTTTAAAGTTTTGAGGTCGCGTTTTTATAAAATTCTCACTTTGGCCCCAAATTTGTAAAAATTGTCATTTCGGACCTTAAGTTTAAAATAATCGGAACTCACAAACCGGAAGGGCTTTTAATGTGATTCCAGTTGAAAAATGTCACTAAGGTTAGTAGGATATTGGGACAAAAGCAGGTTTTAAAAGAAATAAGTGTAGGTCCATTAACTTTTGAAAATATCATTTTTGTCCCATTTTGAAATAATTGCCTTTAAGGCTTTTAGGGGTCCAATTATTATGAAATTTGAACCTTGGGTCCAAAATATAATTAATTTATAGTTAAGTTAGTATTTACAGGTGAATGGGCTGCATAATTCCTGGAAATTTCATTTGGGTCCGCAAGTTTAGTATTTTACACATTAGTCCCTCAATTTTAGAAAATTTACTTTCCAAGCCCTAAACACTTGGATTTTTGGAATACATTTAAAATATGTCATTTCCAGTACCTTAAGAATAAATTTTTCAAATTTTAGAGTTAAGGTCTGGTACAGTTTTAAAATTTGCAAGGTAGCCCTTAAACTTTCAAAATTTTACAATCTAGTCCTTGGGCTTTTAAAAGTTGATTTTATTTATCTTAAAACTCTTAAAACTTTATTAAAATGTCCAAAAGTCATTTTTGAACCTGAGTACAATCCCAAAATTCGAAATTTGCAGAGGGGTCCTTTAACTTTCATTTTCTTGCAATTTAGTCCACCAACTTTCCATTTTTATATTTTTAAGTCCAAAATTGAAATTTAATCAATTATGCTCGACTTGTCCAGGTTATAAGTCATCCAAAACATGAATTTTAAAGATCATACACATGCATTTCCAATACATACAAGAATTCATTAAATAAAACATTAAATTGCACATGCATGCACGTAAAATTCAATAAATAGCAATTTTGAGCAACTCTTGAGAATTTTCATGATTTGATACATAATATTTACCTGCAATACGTAGATTATATATTTCAAGGCTCATAATCAAAATTTCTACATGCAATTTAATAAAAACACCTAATAGTTGGAAAGTATTTTTCCACCCACCTTAAAATTGGAAATTGTGAAATAAAAGGATAAATTTCACAATTTTTGGGTGAGGCCTCTTAGGTCAGCCCCTAAGTTAAGAAATATCAAAAATTTGGAGTTAGAAAAATGAGAGAAAAATTAAGGGGAAAAAGAAGGAGATAAGAAAATGAGAAAGACTACACTTTACCTTGTGTAGTAGGTGATTGGAGACTAGTTGAAGCTTTAAAATTGGAAATTTTGGTTCAACTCCAAAATCACCGAAGGTCAGCCCCTATTTCTCAAAAATGAAAAAGGGGTGTCAAAATTTGAAAAAAAAATAGGAAGAAGAAGAAAAATACACTAGAGTCCATTATCTTACCTTATAGTCTAAATCTTCAAAATTTCCTTCAAGTCTTGAAATCTTCTTCAAGGTGATGTCAAGCTCTAGTCTTCAAAGTCTTCTAAATGTACCTCCAAAATTAAAATTTGAGCTTAAGTCAAGAGGTGAAAAGAGGTAGCTAGAGGTTATCAAGATGAATTAGAAAACAACATTTTTTACCTTGTAGTAGGAGGGTGGTTCGAATTTTTTGGAGTATAAGGAGGAAAATCTTGAATTTTTATCTAAGTGTTGAAGAAGAAGTAAGAAGAAAGAGTAGAGAGAGGTAGGGGGTTTAGAGAGAAGGAGGAGAAAATTTGCAAGACTTGAATGTATTGGTGATAAAATGAGATGAATTTTTGGCACAAAAATGGCCTAATGGCCGTGTACTATGGGGAGAGAGGGAGAGAATTTTGCTTAACTTTGTGTCTTGCCTTTTGCCTCTTGCATGGGAGACATTTTGAAGGTCAAAGGTATGGGCAAGAGATGGTTTGAATGGAATGTTGGAAGACTTCCAACATGTTGGCAAAATTAATAATAAAGAATTAATGTAAGAGATGATGTGTATATTATTTGAATTAATGATATGATTATACACAAGATGACTAATATAAGGTGTAGGTGTACAAGAGTTGGATGATATTTTTACTCCAAAAATATCATCATGGCCGTCCATACTAAGGGCTTTATGGTAATTTTATATTTTTTTTTGTCCCAAATTTGATGATAATAGATAAAATATATCAATCTCCAAAATAATTAGTGATTTCCTTGATCACTTATAAGTCTCATGATCACTTAATCTAAATCAAAATCTTAATTCTATAAGGTAAAAGTCTCTAAAATAAATAGTCTCTTAAAATTCTAAGGTGACTAATAAATACACAAATAGTAATAATGATCAATCATGTGATCATAAATGTGAAATATAATTAATAATGATCATGATCACAAGTAATAAATAAAAAATGAAATTAAATGCAAAATATATATATTATTAATATTTACCCGTCTAAGTGACGCGGTAAAATAGTCGATCAAATACATAGACGTCAAAAAGATCAATTATATGTTCGGAAAAATCGGGGCTTCACATCCTCAACTCCTTAAAAGAATTTGGTCCCCAAATTCTCTTCAGAATAGTTCTGGATATTGATTCCTCATGTCTTCTTCCATCTCCCACGTTGCGTCTTCATCTCGGTTGTGGTTCTGCCACACCACTTTAACCATCGGAATTTCTCTCTTACGCAACTGTTGTATCTGCTGATCAACGGTCCGGATCGGCCTCTCGGTGTAGGATAGATTTTCCATTAGAGGCGGAGTATCTCGAGTGATGATATGTTTGGGATCTGGTTGATACTTCTTCAATCTCGATACGTGGAACACATCGTGCATTCCCGCATATGGTGCTGGTAACTCGAGTCGGTAGGCTAACTTTCCGATCCTTTGTAAAATCTTGTAAGGTCCAACATATCTCGGACTCAACTTGCCTCCTTTCTTCGGATTGATTAATCCTTTCCGTGATGAGAGTCTGAGAAATACTTCATCTCTGACTTCAAATTCCGATCCTTTCTTCTCTTGTCCGCGTAACTCTTTTGGCGGCTCGGTATGCGAATCCGCTCCTTGATCGGCTTGACCTTCTCCATGGCCTCTGAACTAAGTCGACCTTTGGGATCGAGGGCGACTTTCGTTTCTCTTTCAGAGTCCATTGGTCATCAATCTCCCAGTGTAGTGGGGATCTACATTTTCGCCTATATAATGCCTCATAGGGTGCCATCCCAATCGTGGCCTGATAACTGTTATTGTAGGCAAACTCGGCTAATGGTAAGTGCGAATCCCAACTTCCTTGAAAATCCAATGTGCGGGCTCGCGACATATCTTCAAGGGTTTGAATTATTCGCTCGGTATCCATCGGTTTGTGGATGTCTTGATGTTTTGAAAACTTAGCGAGGTACCCAATTCCTCGTGCAAGCACTTCCAAAATGGAGACAAACCTCGGGTCTCTGTCGGATACTATGTCGACGGCACTCCATGCGGTCGAATAATTTCTCGGATATAAGTCTGTGCAAGTCTCTGCAAGCTATCAGTTTTTTTGATGGGTAAAATGTGTGCAGATTTCGTGAGTCGGTCTACGACTACCCAAATAGCATCATGGCCTCCTCTAGTCCTTGGTAGATCCATCACGAAGTCCATCGTTATGTGTTCCCATTTCCACTCGGGAATTCTCAACGGTTGTAGTAAACCAGACGGTCGTTGGTGTTCTGCTTTTACTCGTTGACAAGTCAAACGTCTCGCAACGAATTCCGCTACCTGGTTCTTCATGTTTACCCACCAATAACTCCGTTTCAAATCCTTATACATCTTGTTTCCTCCAAGATGTATAGTGTATTTTGAACGGTGTGACTCTGCTAGGATTCTATTCCTAATCTGCTCGTCATTCGGTACACACACTCGATTTTGGAATCTGATAACTCCATCTTCAGGTACCGAGAATTCTGATCTTTCTCCTTTAAGTATCTTTTCCTTCAATTTTTGAAGATGTGCATCTTTCTCTTGTGCTTCTTTGATCTCTTTCAGCAGATCGGGTTTAACCGAAATGTTAGCACACGAAATATGAGTATTGGTTCTCGTCAGATTCCAATTGCTCAGCTTTTCTAATGATTCCCACTCTCGAATCATAAGCCTGACTAAGCTTGCATTTCTGCTTAGAGCATCTGCTACGACGTTAGCTTTCCCTGGGATGGTATTGAATATCAAAGTGATAGTCCTCAATCAACTCCATCCATCTCCGTTGCCTCAGATTGAGGTCTTTCTGGGAGAATAGATACTTCAAGCTCTTATGATCCGTGAAAACCGTGAATGTTGCTCCGTAGAGATAGTGTCTCCATTTCTTTAACACGAAAACTATCATTGCCAATTCCAAGTCATGCGTTGGATAATTGGCTTCATACGGCTTGAGCTTTCGTGATGCGTAAGCGATAACTTTTCCTTCTGCATGAGCACTTTGCTCATAGTCCTTCTTTGATGCATCATTTGTAGACGACAAAGTTTTCGGTCCCCTTTGGAAGGGCTAAGGCGGAGTTGTAGTAAGTCGTTTCTTGACTCTTGAAACTCGCCTCGCATTTGTCATTCCACTCAAACTTGACTTTCTTACGGGTTAGTCGAGTGAGTGGTCCTACTATCTTGGAAAAATCCTGGATAAATCTTCAATAATATCCAAATAGTCTGAGAAACTCACGATTTCCGTTCTGAGACTCGAGTTGTTTCCATTCAACCACCGCTCTGCCTTCGAGGATCTCTTTGCAATCCTAGTGCGGATACTATGTGTCCCAAGAACGCGACTTCACTAAGCCAAAATTCGCACTTCTGAATTTGGCATACGGCTTATGCTCTCGTAGTGTCTCCAAAACGATTTTTTAGGATGACGTTCACGCTCTTCTCTAGACTTAGAGTATCACGAGTATGTCATCAATGAATATCACTACGAATTGATCCAAATAAGGTTGGAAGACTCGATGCATTAGGTCCATAAATGTTCTTTGGTGCGTTAAATCGGACCGAAAGGCATCACTACAAACTCGTAGTGTCCATATCGGGTTTGAAATGCGATTTTGGAAATGTCTTCTTCGCGGATCTTGATTGGTAATATCCTTGTTGTAAATCAAACTTGAGTACACCGCTCTTTGAAGTTGATCAAATAGTTCGTCTATCCTCGGGAGGGGATATTTGTTCTTGATGGTCACGCTATTAAGACCACGATAATCTATACACAACCTTAATGTGCCATCTTTCTTTTTGACGAACAGCACAGGTGCTCCCCACGGAGACGTACTCGGTCGGATAAATCCCACATCCATCGGTTTTACGTAATTGCGTCTTCAACTCTTATAACTCAAGAGGAGCCATTCTATATGGGGTTCTAGCGATCGGCGGTCCCCCAGGTAACACCTCGATGGTGAACTCGACTTCCTATCCGGAGGGACAGTGGTGAGTTCTTGTGGAAATACATCCGTGTATTCTGATACTATAGGTACTTGGTTAATGTGTGTATCAATCGTGGGTTTGTTAATTACAAACGCCAAGTACCCTTGAGCCCCTCTAGTGATCGCCTTCCTCGCTTTCATGGTGGAGATGATAACCAAGACGTAGAGTCAACAGTAAGGGAAAGACATATCCATTAATGTAAAACTTGAATACACCCATAGTACAACAATAGTAACACTGAGTCAAAGATACATCTGAACCAAAATACAACTGAATCTAGTACAATAGAAAGTAAGGTACAACATAATGGAAAAAACGTCTACATCAACGAAAGTACAACTGACAATTAGTTAACTAATCAGTGAGATCGCCATCATCATCACTCGCAGCTATGTCCATGATTGGGGCCGGGTCGGGCTGAGGTGGCGCCCGACCTCGGGCCAATCAACGAAATCCAACCACTGCTCGAATCCCCGAGCCTCATCAAGTGGAGCAGCCTCAAGTGCCTTAGGCTTCCCAATGTCGACTGGATCCTCCTCGGGATCCTCCTCGGCGTCAGGTATGGGCTCTACCTCGGGTGGTGGCGATGGCTGGGCATTAGGCGCCAAAGGCCTCCCGGTGTGGCGTCTCTGCGAGCTAGGGCACTGTGTAAGGTCTCTATAATCATCATCGCTTGATGAGGTCTCCTCAAGCGCTCAACGGTGTCACGCGGGATAGGCGGGCGTCAATCTCCCATTTCGGCGGCCGTCACTTTCCCTCTTCATCTTCTCTCGCATGTTATCCAGACGCTCCTGGATACTCTGTATCTGGTCCTCCCGCGCTCGTATGGTGTTATCGCGGTCCTTGATGATAGTGGTCAACTCGTTCTTTTCATCTTGGCTCCTCGCCAAGCGCTGTGTCAGGTCCCTACTACGCTGGTGCTCCTCGGATAGCTCGAGGTCGCTCGATCACTCTCCGGTGCGGTGAATCATCGATTGCCCGTAGTACTCCCGCTCGGCACGGGCATGGAAAACATCCCACCAAGAAGGCGGCGTCGGCTCCATCCCGATCAAACAAAACTAAGGCGGACCGATCAAAGGTAGAGGAAAGATAAGGAGAGAGTAAGGAAAGAATGAATAAAGGAAATCGATCGAAGAATCAACTAAGTCAAGACAAGTATGACTATGGAATCTCAAAATATGCGTTCTAACTTAGTTCAAACATCAATAAGGCGGTTCTATGCCAATTTGAAATCGATTTCACACTTAATTGGTCAAGTCGCGGTACTACCCAAAACACGGACGGAGGGTCCTATCTTGGGTCAGCTCGGTGTAAGTTTCCATCTTACTAGCCGAGCTGTGATACCACTCTAACTGTCACGCCCCAAACGGGACGCGACGACGATCCACAACTTAAATACAAATAATCATACGATCTGACAATTATCAACGAGAACCCAATGAAACAGTCTAAATAGCGTGAAAATAAAATAACAAGTACATCTTACGATCATAACATCCATAATCCACATTACATCCTCGAAAATCAACCAACGATAACAACTTAAAAGTCAAAGGGTCCTACGCCCTTTAGTTACAAACCGGAATGAAAAGAAAATAAAATAGTCCAACAACAATCAAAAGAAATGAGTCCATTAATAACAACAAGAAGTAGTAAATCCAACAAGCGGAGTACAAGGGCTCAATCCAAGGCCGGTTCAGCATCTTCAACGAAGTCCTCATCTAAAGGTTAGAAAACATGTGGGGATGAGACAGAAATCTCAGTGGATGGGGTGATCGTGTGCAAGTGTGGCGATATATAGTTAATGCGAGAAAACAATTATATGAAAACGCGTGAGTATGATGCATGAATTCACACACACGATCCACAAGCGTCGTAATAAATATATTTAAGTAATATACTTATACGATTCAAGAAAATAGTTCATGGTCACACGTAGCACTATGTGATTCGATCAAGACAGGTAGGATTGCGTGCGGAAATGTAACGCCAATCCCATGCAAGGCAAATAATGGTTGCGTCGCACGTTTGTAGCGCCAACCAAAACGGGTCCGATAACTCCGGAATCGTGTGGATCGACAGCGATTCCTTCATTCTTCCTTGTAACTCCCGAGCAAGATGGTCCAAGACCTGTCACCTTATCGCTCCATAGGCAAAGACAATCCACAGAGCTAGCTAGACCCGGATTGTCATAATCATGATTATACCTCAAGTACTACGACCCGCTTCCCTTGGACAAACTCGTCCCTCGGTCGCGGATTAGGGCGATGGGGCGGAAGAAGTGGAATAGCGGCCGAGCTGCCCGATTCCATCCCCGCGTATCCATTCCATTTGTGAGCTCGACACACCAAGTTGACTCAGCGGGAAAGTAAATACAAGTTCGGGTAGTCAACCAGGCGATCGAGTATTATTGATTCAGGGAAGCGATTCGGGAAAAATTTTGAAACGCGAGTGACAATTATGGCGTTGGTGGAGTTTTTGGATGAAGATGATTATCGGAAGGATAAGCAACCTTCGATATCTTGAAAGATTAGGTGGAACATAAGTCTGTTATAGATTCAACATCGCAAGGCGAGGAATTCGCTCCGCGATCGGGTATTAATCGGTCAAAATGGTCCGATAAGTCAAGGGTTTTTAGGAAAATAAAATATTTTAATTAAATCTCCAAGTCAGAGGGTCCAGGGCTATTTTAGTAAAAGGGAAAATAATTTGGGTTAGCTCCTTTATAAAAGAAAAATTACAATTTAGCCCCGTTTTGTAAAAACCAACACTTTTGGGGTTAAAAATTGAACGAATAAATATCCCGACCTTGAAAAATTATGAGGTCAGTTCCTAAATTCTCCAAATTGTCCAGGGATTCAGGTTTTTTAAGTTTTGAGGTCGACGTTTTATAAAATTCTCACATTGGCCCCAAATTTGTAAAAATTGTCATTTCGGACCTTAAGTTTAAAATAATCGGAACTCACAAACCGGAAGGGATTTTAATGTGATTCCAGTTGAAAATTGTCACTAAGGTTAGTAGGATATTGGGACAAAAGCAGGTTTTAAAAGAAATAAGTGTAGCTCCTTTAACTTTTGAAAATATCATTTTTTTCCCATTTTGAAATAATTGCCTTTAAGGCTTTTAGGGGTCCAATTGTTATGAAATTTGAACATTGGGTCCAAAATATAATTAAGTTATAGTTAAGTTAGTATTTCCAGGTGCATGGGCTGCATAAGTCCTGGAAATTTCATTTGGGTCCTCAAGTTTAGTATTTTACACATTAGTCCCTCAATTTTAGAAAATTTACTTTCCAAGCCCTAAACACTTGGATTTTTGGAATACATTTAAAATATGTCATTTCCAGTACCTTAAGAATAAAATTTTCAAATTTTCAAGTTAAGGTCTGGTACAGTTTTAAAATTTACAAGGTAGCCCTTAAACTTTCAAAATTTTACAATCTAGTCCTTGGGCTTTTAAAGGTTGATTTTATTTATTTTAAAACTCTTAAAACTTTATTAAAATGTCCAAAAGTCATTTTGAACCTGAGTACAGTCCCAAAATTCGAAATTTGCAGAGGGGTCCTTTAACTTTTATTTTCTTGCAATTTAGTCCACCAACTTTCCATTTTTACATTTTTATGTCCAAAATTGAAATTTAATCAATTATGCTCGACTTGTCCAGGTTATAAGTCATCCAAAACATGAATTTTAAAGATCATACACATGCATATCCAATACATACAAGAATTCATTAAACAAAATATTAAATTGCACACGCATGCACCTAAAATTCAATAAATAGCAATTTTGAGCAACTCTTGAGAATTTTCATGATTTGATACATAAAATTTACATGCAATACATAGATTATATTGTAAGTCCAAGTGGCTACAATAATCTAGATGGGGGGAGGTGAATAGATTATCCCGGTTTTTTAGATTTTGCCCTCTTTTTTGAAAGACTCAAGCAAAGATGAAATGCAAAGTGCGGAAAGTAAATAGCACACGTTGATTTAAAGAGGTTCAACCCACCTAGGGCCTAATCCTCTACCACCCCAGTATATCCGGGATGGATTTCAAAAAGAAAAAAAGATTTTATTAATTTACCAAAAATTAATACAACACCTTGAGGATTACCACAACCCTCTTTCACCACCTTGAGGATTACCACAACCCTCTTACAACACCTTGAGGATCACCACAACCCTCAAACACCTATCACCTAGATCACCCAAGTGTATTCTTACCACAAGAATACTCACAAGGATGTCTTGTGTTGAATGATGACCAAAATCAAGATTACAACTCAATAATGATTGGTACAATATGAGTACAAGTGTCATCAAGAATTGAAAGCCTAGACCTCAAATTTGTGCAAGTGAAAGTGCTAAGGCTAATACAACAAGATATATGAAAATGTTTGCTTGATTGCTCTTTGCTTGTGTAGAGTGTTGTGTCTTGTTGCTTGAATGAAGCCTCTATTTATAGGAGAGGACTTGGCTTTCATTTCCAGACATTGGCTCCTCCTTGGGGAGTGATTTGCTGCAAAAGAAATCATTTAAAATGATCAATATAGTTGTTAGAAATCAATCCCACAAAATAGGAAAAAGTTGTCTGAAAACGCAGCGGATAGTTTCTTTGATAAGCAGGGGTTCGGCCGGTCGTGCGAGATAAGATTGAAATTGAATTCTGCGAATTTTTACACAGGGGACCGGTCGGAGGGTGCGACCGGTCGCCATCTTAGTCGTGGACCCGGTTGAAGTTGAAGAAATTACGAAGCAGAGAAATCCGAACCAAGAGGGTGCTCCCAGTGCAGTCGCCCGGGGTCGCCGTCGCCCTCTTCTTTTTTTTTCTTATGTCCCATTTTCTTTCAAAACTCAACTCATGTACGGGTTGCCCTATAGGGCGACCAGTCGAAACTGAAACAAATGTGTTGTCAATTTTTTTTATCGAAAATAAGCTCCAAAAATACTCAGAAAAATAGTAAAAACATTTTAAGATGATCGGAAGTATTTATACAACATTTAGGGACATTGTTTTGGTTTAAAAACTTATTTGAACAAAATCATCAAAAGCATGATAAAAACATTTATCTAACATATATATCTCAAGGCTCATACTCAAAATTTCTACATGCAATTTAATAAAAACACCTAATAGTTGGAAAGTATTTTTCCACCCACCTTAAAATTGGAAATTGTGAAATAAAAGGATAAATTTCACAATTTTTGGATGAGGCCTCTTAGGTCAGCCCCTAAGTTAAGAAATATCAAAATTTTGGAGTTGGAAAAATGAGAGAAAAATTAAGGGGAAAAAGAAGGAGATAAGAAAATGAGAAATACTACACTTTACCTTGTGTAGTAGGTGAATGGAGACTAGTTGAAGCTTTAAAATTGGAAATTTTGGTTCAACTCCAAAATCACCTAAGGTCAGCCCCTATTTCTCAAAAATGAAAAAGGGGTGTCAAAATTTGAAAAAAAATAGGAAGAAGAAGAAAAATACACTAGAGTCCATTATCTTACCTTATAGTCTAAATCTTCAAAATTTCCTTCAAGTCTTGAAATCTTCTTCAAGGTGATGTCAAGCTCTAGTCTTCAAAGTCTTCTAAATATACCTCCAAAATTAAAATTTGAGCTTAAGTCAAGAGGTGAAAAGAGGTAGCTAGAGGTTATCAAGATGAATTGGAAAACAACATTTCTTACCTTGTATAGGAGGGTGGTTCGAATTTTTTGGAGTATAAGGAGGAAAATCTTGAAATTTTTTCTAAGTGTTGAAGAAGAAGTAAGAAGAAAGAGTAGAGAGAGGTAGGGGGTTTCGAGAGAAGGAGGAGAAAATTTGCAAGACTTCAATGTATTGGTGATAAAATGAGATGAATTTTTGGCACAAAATGTTTGATAAATGGTTTTATCATGATTTTGATGATTTTGTTTTTATACCAAAACAATGTTTTTAAAGGTTGTCCAAATACTCCTAAATGATTTTAAATGGTTTTAATATTTTCCGGAGTATTTCCTCAAGTTTATTTTCGACAAAATTGGACAACACATTTAATGATTTTGTGTCATTGATTTTACATTCAAACTATGTTTCAAAATGTTGTCCTAATACTCCCGATCGGTCTAAAATGTTTTTACTATTTTTCGGAGTATTTCTTGGAGTTTATTTTCGATAAAATATTGGACAACACTTTTGTTTTGAGGCCAATCGGTAGCCCTATAGGGCAACCCGTTACTGAAAGAGTACGTTGAAACAAAATTGAGCACAGGTGAAAAATAGCGGTCGGCCAAGTGCATCTGGCGTCGGCCGGTCAGGTCGACCGGTCGCCCGATGTGCGGCCGGTGCACTGCAAGTTTGGTTTTGAAAGCGAACTCCCCGCCTTCGATTTTTTTTTAGGTTGTGCGATCGCCAACATAGGGGCGACGTCGAACCCTACGTCGACCGATCGCCCTGTGCAAAATGTTGATACGTTTATTTCAAACTCTATTTCTTGCGACCGGTCGCCCTATGTTTTGACAGCAAAAATCTGACCGTTTGACAGCAGACAACATTTCCTTAAATCATGGAGTTGATTTGTAACAGCTATTTTCTTCAATTGTCTTGGTATTTTTTACAGAATTCATGTCCCCAAGAGTAGCCTATCATGTACAAGACATCTTCTATAAATAGAGAAAGAATTGAAGCAACATAAAAAAAAAAGAGAACAACACAACACAACAAGATATACTCAAGCAAACACTTGGTCTTTCATTGTTATTATTCTTGTTGTAATTTGCCTAGCTTATCATTTTCACATCCTTGAGGTCTAGGCTATTTTTTATTACACTTGCACTCAATTGTATAATTCATTATCGAGTTGTAATCTTGGATTTTTGGGTAATCATTCAACACAAGATATCCTTGTGAGTGTTCTTGTGGTAAGAACACACTTGGGTGATCTAGGTGTTAGGTGTAAGAAGATTGTGGTAATCTTCTTGTTGAGGTATTGAAGAATTTGGTATTCTTCAAGGTTGAAGATTGTGGTAATCTTCACAAGGTGTTGTTGGAGATTGTGGTTATCTTCAAGAGAGATTGTGGTAATCTCAAAGGTGGTGTTGAAGAAGAGTGTGGTGCTCTTCAAGGTGTTGTAAGTTGGTGTTGTATTAATTTTGGTAATTAATAAAATCTTTTTCTTTTTGAAATCCATCCCTGATATCTTTGGGGTGGTAGAGGATTAGGCCCTAGGTGGGTTGAACCTCTATAAATCGACGCGTGTTATTTACATTCCGCACCTTTATTATTGTCTTGGCTTGTCTTGCTCGAAAAATAGGGTAAAATCGAAAAGATGGAGATAATCTTATCACCCCCTTCTAGATTATCGTAGCCGCTTGGACTTACAAGTGGTATCAGAGCCAAACTCTTTGGCAAGCTCGTTTCACATCGCGAGTGAAGAGGAACGATCGTCGGCTACGAACGAAACTCATCTTACCGGCACCTCCACCACCAAGCCACCACTATTTGATTCCAAAAATTTTATATTTTGGAAAGAAAGAATAGAAAGTTATCTACAAGGTTGCGGGTTCGATATTTGGAACATCATCATCAATGGAGAATCCATTCCAATGAAAGACACACCATACACCTCCAAAGCTCTCAAGGAGCTCAATGATGAAGAAAAGAAAACCATCTCCTTAAATGGTAAAGCTCTCAATATTTTGTATTGTTCACTTACTAATTTGGAATATGAACATATTGTAGGAATTCGATCGACACATGAAGTATGGAAAAAATTAGAAGCCATCTATGGAGTATTTGCAAATGAAAGGAGTCAAACAAAAGCATCTACTTCTCAAAGGGATACAAGTTCAAATCTAAGGAACAAGCCTTTTACAACTTCCAACTATGAAGTAGTCGAACAATGTTTTATGGGCATCGAAGAAGAAAACGAGGTATGTCTTAAACCCTCTACTTCCTATGATATTGTTATTCAAAATGATTATAGTGATTTGCAAAATGATTTTGATGATCTTCAAAATGAATTCCAAAATTTACTTGTTAAGTACAAAAATTTGAAAAGGGAATTCAATGTTTTGAAAAATGAAAAGAATAGTTTATTTACTTCCTATGAATCACTATCATGTGCTCACACCACCACACGTGACAAGGTTAGAAACCTTGAAAAACAAAATAGTACTCTTGTTGAGGATATGAATTGCATGAAAAATGATTTATCAAAATCAAACTTGAGTACCAATAAATTGCCCAATATTGTGAATGTTAATGATTGTGATAATTTGAAGAGTAAACTTGATCATGAGCCTAATGGTATAAATCATATGAAAAGGAATCGAGTTCCTATGCATATTATTGATGTTACTTGCTTTTATTGCGGTAAGAAGGGTCATACGGTAAATACTTGTCGGGCTAGAAATAGCTCTAATTATTGTTGGAGACCTAAGAGTCTCAAGACTAATCCCAAAGGACCCAAGCACTTGAGGGTACCGCAAAACAATGTCATTTTAGGTACCCGACGGATTAATAATCGAAGAAAATTCATGCCGCAAAGGAGACATCAAATGAACATCTTATTTGATCAAAGAAGGAGAAAACATCATCAACAAGATGATTTTCCAAGAGAAAGACACTCTCAAAAATGGGAAGGTCACAATGCTTGGAAAATGGAGCAATTGGAGAAATCATCATCAACAAGACGATTCTCAAAGGGGAAGATATCATCAACAATGGGAACGGCACAACCCATGGAAATGGCGTAATTGGTAACCCGTATCTCCCTATTTAAATATGTATTTTATTTTGTTATTATGCATACTTTTATTTGTGTCTTAATTGCAAAATGAGTTTTCGAGTATTTATTTTTTTTATTAAGGTCTTCAATATATATTTGTGCTTTTAAAATATTTTTGAAAAAGAAGACCCTATATGATGTTTTTAAAACTCTTGTGCATTTTTGTAGACTAAAGTGTGTTATCATCTCTTATGGATTTTTATGGCATAAGCTTACTTGTGATATCTCTTAGCCTACACTTTTATCATTATGATTTGTGCTAGACTTGTTTTAAGAATTGTGTAGGATTTACATATTTTCACAAATGGCCATTTACGTCATTATTTGTCTAGAAAGACATAAATTATCGAGGTACGTTTACTTGTGTTATTCTTACTCTTATAGACCGATATATGTATTGCCATATGCTTATGTGCTTGTTTTTCATAGTATTTCATACAAGTGCCATTAAGAGGATTTTTAGATTTTTTGAAAGGCACTATTCGATATTTGATTGCACATATTTACTTTGTCAACTCTTATTCAAATACTTCTTTTAAATGAGGTCTCAACTATATGCTATCGGATTTTCAAATTTCAAAAGAGACCTTTTGTAGCTTTCTTAAGCTTATTTGAACTTGCATGATTTATTAGACTCTTGATGATCTTCTAAATGCATAGTATGTGTTTCTTGCTTCATGGTCTATATATATAGTGTCTATTTCTACTATGCTCTTATGCAAGATATTTTGTGATTGATGATTGAGGCATGTTTTTACACTTGGGCTATTTTTTTGCTTATATAAGCGATGCCCTTAATGAGTTTGTTAAGTTGTGTAGATGAGAAATGAAGTACTCCAAATATTAGTTACCTCAAAATATTTGGATGTAAATGTTCTATTATGAACACCTTAGATCAATTGGATGCCTTATGATGATAGTGATGAAGAAGACAAAAAGGGTATTCCGGAACAAACTCGATGACCAAGGCAACATTGGTCGAACTAAGGCGAGGTTAGTAGCTCGAAGGTATTTTCAAGAAGAAGGTAATTAATTTTGATGTAACATTTGCACTCATAGCACATTTAGTAGCTATTTGCATTTTACTTGCTCATTCTTGTTTTAAGAAAATTTCAAGCTTTACCAAATGAATGTTAAATCCAATTTTCTCAATGGTTTTATTCAAGAAGAAGTCTATGTAAAACAACCTCCGGGGTTTAAAATTTTTCTAGGCCAAATGATTTTTATTAAAGGCCTTGTATGGTTTAAAACAAGTACCCCATGTATGGTATGATAGACTTAGCTATTTTTGCTAAATGATTTTACAAAAGGTAAAGTTGATACTACTCTCTTTGTTTTTAAAAAAAGGGCAAGATTGTTTACTTGTGCATATTTGTGAGAATATTTTTGGTGCTACTAATGAATATTTGTGCAAGATATGTTTTTCTAAGTTGATACTAGGTGAGCTTGAGATGAGCATGATAGGGGAGCTCAATTTCTTGCTTGGACTACAAATTATTCAATGCCAAGAAAATGGTTATATTTCAAAAGAACTCTTGAAGGAGTTAAGTATTGAAGAAAGAAGAACCATCTCAACCTCTATGGCTAAAGATTGACAAAGGTTGAGAAAGGCATATCGGCCGACAAACAAATTCGAGGTATGTTTTCTTGTATTATTCCTATAGACTCGACATTCCATATGCCTTATGTCTATTTGCTCGACTTCAAAAACTATCCCAACGAATCTCATTAAAGTGCCGTTAAAAGAAATTTTCAAATATTGGAAAGGCACTTCTTCTTATGACTTGTTGTATCCAAAGTTTTAAAACGTTCTTATTTTTCGGGATAACAAGTCCAGTATTTATTATACGGTTATTCGTATTCAAAATATGGTTCGTCATAATCGAACTAAACATATTGAGATTCGATATTTTTTTAAAAGGGATTGAGTTTTTAACAAAAACTTGAGATGTGTTTAATTAAAGTCTCAAGGATAACTCGCGGACTTTTTAATCATTAACCGCTGAGTATTTTACCTCATTTCGAGCTTGATTATGACATAATGTATATTGAATGAGGTCTATGTTTGCATTTTGCATATTTTTAAAACTTAGGGGCGAAAAATCGGATTTTTGGATCAAACTTGGATTTTTAGACGAGAACTCAAACAATGGGCTGATCGGGGCAAGGCCGACCGGTCGGCGTGCCGTCGGCCGTCGCCCTTTGCCCATGACCATCGCCCTAAGGGATTTTTGGTTTAAAATGGTTCTTTTTCCGGACTTAGCATTTTTGGCTTTTTGGTTCATTTTTCGTCCCTTTTGCAAATTTCACACACAATTCACTTCTAATGAGTTTTGTTGCATGAATTACATAGTTTGGGGATTGTCTAGCTCGAATATCATCATCATTGCTCGTCTTTACCGATCAAATGGTAAGAATTCTACTTCCTTAATCTCAATTGGGTTGAACCCTTGAGAACTTGGCCTATATGTACTATCTTGATGAAATTAGTATATGTTTGTGATGAGCTTATTGATTGTTGATGAATGATATTTATTAAATTGCATTTGGTGATGAAAAACTTGGCTTGATTTCATTTACAAGGGCTATATATATCTTTTTCAATTTTTGACGCCCGCCAAGTGTTCGATAAAACGTTTCAATGAAAAATTCATCATCTACATGATTCTCTCGATTTCAAAAGTCTTATATATTTATAGAGATCATGTTTTGCTTATCAAATGATATTTCATAAGCTTCTACAAGTCGTATAATTCGACTCTTCCCTCCTATTTGGTTTAAGAGCTTCAATGTTCAAAATAGCTCGATACATCGGTTTAGTTGCGCACTTTGATATGAATATATGATGTATTTATCGTGCTAACATTTTTTTTGGTGATTCCAGAGGGGGAGAAACAGGTTATAGGCTCTTTAGCTCAAAGAAGCTAAGATAAGCTTAACGAAAAAAAGCCATAAGTTGTGGATCATATTTACTCCACTTGGTGCATTATGGTTATGTATGAATCATGGTCCATTGGTTGTAGTATGGACTTATATACGGTTCTAATGATGTCTCTTTGACAGGGGGAGCTTTTAAGTTCTTGATACTTAAGCTCAATATCGAAAAGCTAAGATTTTAGCTTATGTTGAAGTTGCTTCTATATTACTTTTGTTGTGCATGTTGATAGGGGGAGTATCTGCTATATGTGTTTGAATATCTCTACTCCCATCCATGCGTGTATATTGCGCGGAATGTTGTTGCTCTCAACGGATATTCATTTTTGACCGGAAGAATTGTTTTGTTTTCAAAATTGGTCTTGTTGAATTATTTTGGTTTGTAATCATAAAAAAGGGGGATATTGTTTGATAAATGGTTTTATCATGATTTTGATGATTTTGTTTTTATACCAAAACAATGTTTTTAAAGGTTGTCTAAATACTCCTAAATGATTTTAAATGGTTTTAATATTTTCCGGAGTATTTCCTCAAGTTTATTTTCGACAAAATTGGACAACACATTTTGTGTCATTGATTTTACATTCAAACTATGTTTCAAAATGTTGTCCTAATACTCCCGATCGGTCTAAAATGTTTTTACTATTTTTCGGAGTATTTCTTGGAGTTTATTTTCGATAAAATATTGGACAACACTTTTGTTTTGAGGCCAACCGGTCGCCCTATAGGGCAACCCGTACCTGAAGAGTACGTTGAAACAGAAATTGAGACTAGAGTGAAAAATAGCAGGTCGACCCGGTGCATGGGCGTCGGCCGTCGCCCGATGTGTGCGGCCGATGCCTCGGTTTGGTTTTGAAACAGAACTCCTGCCCTTCGATTTTTTAGGTTGTGCGACCGGCCAACATAGGGGACGACTGGTCGAACCCTACGTCTACCGGTCGCCCTGTGCAAAATGTTGATACGTTTATTTCAAACTATATTTCTGTGCGACCGGTCGCCCTATGTTTTGACAGCAAAAATCTGACCGTTTGACAGCAGACAACATTTCCTTAAATCATGGAGTTGATTTCTAACAGCTATTTTCTTCAATTGTCTTGGTATTTTTTACAGAATTCATGTCCCCAAGAGTAGCCTATCATGTACAAGACATCTTCTATAAATAGAGGAAGAATTGAAGCAACATAAAAAAAAGAGAACAACACAACACAACAAGATATACTCAAGCAAACACTTGGTCTTTCATTGTTATTATTCTTGTTGTAATTTGCCTAGCTTATCACTTTCACATCCCTGAGGTCTAGGCTATTCTTGATTACACTTGCACTCAATTTTATAATTCATTATCGAGTTGTAATCTTGGATTTTTTGGTAATCATTCAACACAAGATATCCTTGTGAGTGTTCTTGTGGTAAGAACACACTTGGGTGATCTAGGTGTTAGGTGTGAGAAGATTGTGGTAATCTTCTTGTTGAGGTGTTGAAGAATTTGGTATTCTTCAAGGTTGAAGATTGTGGTAATCTTCACAAGGTGCCGTTGGAGATTGTGGTAATCTTCAAGAGAGATTGTGGTAATCTCAAAGGTGGTGTTGAAGAAGAGTGTGGTGCTCTTCAAGGTATTGTAAGTTGGTGTTGTATTAATTTTGGTAATTAATAAAATCTTTTTTCTTTTTGAAATCCATCCCGGATATACTGGGGTGGTAGAGGATTAGGCCCTATGTGGGTTGAACCTCTATAAATCGACGTGTGTTGTTTACATTCCGCACCTTCATTATTGTCTTGGCTTGTCTTGCTTGAAAAAGAGGGTAAAATCGAAAAGATGGAGATAATCTATTCACCCCCTCTAGATTATCGTAGCCGCTTGGACTTACACAAAAATGGCCTAATGGCCGTGTATTATGGGGAGAGAGGGAGAGAATTTTGCTTAACTTTGTGTCTTGCCTTTTGCCTCTTGCATGGGAGACATTTTGAAGGTCAAAGGTATGAGCAAGAGATGGTTTGAATGGAATGTTGGAAGACTTCCAACATGTTGGCAAAATTAATAATAAAGAATTAATGTAAGAGATAATGTGTATAATGTTTGAATTAATGGTATAATTATACACAAGATGACTAATATAAGGTGTAGGTGTACAAGAGTTGGATGATATTTTTACTCCAAAAATATCATCATGGCAAATCCATACTAAGGGCTTTATGGTAATTCCATATATTTTTTTTTGTCCCAAATTTGATGATAATAGATGAAATATATCAATCTCCAAAATAATTAGTGATTTCCTTGATCACTTATAAGTCTCATGATCACTTAATCTAAATCAAAATTTAATTCTATAAGGTAAAAGTCTCTAAAATAAATAGTCTCTTAAAATTCTAAGGTGACTAATAAATACACAAATAGTAATAATGATCAATCAAGTGATCATAAATGTGAAATAGAATTAATAATGATCATGATCACAAGTAATAAATAAAAAATAAAATTAAATGCAAAATATATATTATTAATATTTGCCCGTCTAAGTGACGCGGTAAAATAGTCGATCAAATACATAGACGTCAAAAAGATCAATTATATGTTCGGAAAAATCGGGGCTTCACAATATTAATAAAAAATTGTTATAATTTTCTTATTTACTATTTGAATTTTAATTTTTAAAATTATTTAATTTTCATTTGAAAATTTTAAAATTAGTTAGCTAAACTAATTTATCTTTTTCATCAATTAAATTTTAATTTATGTTTATTAATTTAATAATTTAATGTAATAATTTTATTTTTTCAAAAATTTCATTAATATATTTAGAAACTTCTTTTTATTTTTTATTAATTAAATTAATTAAAATTTTAATTAATTCCATAATTTAAATAAGTAGACTCAATTTTGTTTAGAGTATATTTATGTTTCTTGGGGGCATTTTCGTCATTAAAAGTTAATAGGTACTAATTTATAAAAAAATGTGAAGTATGTGTACTAAATTGGAAACTCGCAAATGTCAGGTACCAAACCACCAAAGTGACTATAAGTTAGGTACTAAAAAATCAATAGCCCTTTCAATTAATGCATAGATTTTCAATTGGCAGAGTTGAACTTGAGATTTAATGAGACATTAGTTAAACTATTTGAGTTGAGTATCAGTTTGGATCTAAAAAAATTCCTTTGAATAATTTAATGCAAATAATATCTATAAGTTGGCCGTGGAATTTTATCCTGATGATTTTGAGCAACGTGAGATGATTGCTTTGATGAGTGAATTGCAATTTTACCATGCTCATGTAGTTCACAATCCTCAATTTTAAGTGTTTACTCTTGCAAATTTATGTGAAAAAATTGGTGGAAACAAGAAAGACATAGGATTAGAAAATGATAACAAGATTGTTTTGTCTCGTGTTAACGTTGCTTGTTTCTACAACCACGTATGACTGAGAGTACATTCTCGGCAATGAAACATATGAAGATTGTGATTCGCAACAAGATATGGATTATGACTTTCTTGTTGATAGTTTGATAATTTTTATTGAAAGATAACTTGTTAACACGATAGATGTAGACTCTCTTATTGATGAATTTGTTAAAGTAAAAAATCATCGGATCCAACTAACTTGTTAGCCTAATATATTAGATTTTGAGTATTTCCAAGCTTTGTAATGCACTTGAGTAGAGTTTGCTTGCTATTTTGAAAATTTAGAGCTTGTATGATTTTTGCGTGATTTTGGTCCGGCCCACCCTTACTTTCGGGTGCTGGCTCCACCATTGGGAATACCATAGAAATGATTATTCACATCACTAAACTATATCAGGCTTGTGAATGAGAATGAATCAAGAAATGTCCATTTTAGTCTATCACATTCACACATATCAATCATATCATAATAATTTGAACACGCAATAATTTAATGGGATAATTACAAAAATACTCCTGAGGTTTAGGTTAATTACAAAAAAATCCAGAGATGTTTAAAAATGACAAAAAACTCTTTCAGGTTTCGTTTTGTCTTAAATTTAAGGGGGGTAAATGTAATGTTTTTGTAAATATCAGGGTTTTTTTTGAAATATTTTTAAAAATTACCGGAAAAATGTAAGACGCACTAGTACATAAAAGACCATAAAAATCGCCCAATATGCATCGCTTCCCAATGATAAACGATGCATAAAGTGGGCGTGGCAAATTTGAAAATAATACAAACATTTTAGGCATCACTTGTTAATTAATAGCCGATACATATAATATTTTTATTTTTTTAATTAAATAATTACTTTGGGTATCGGTTCTATTTAAAAAACCGATACCTAAAAAATACTTTATGCGGCGTTTTACGAACAAAAACCAATACATAAAGTATTTTTATTTTTTAATTAATTTTTAAGCTAAATTTTGAAGCCCACTAGTGCAAGTACACACATCTCCCACAAATCTCAAATTCACAAAACATCACTGCGCGCACATATCCGTCCCCCGTCGATTCTAGCCCCCATCGATCTAGTCCATCCCCGTCGCACCTAGCCTTAGAAGTCGTCGCGATCCTCGGTGGTTTCTCTCTCTGCCCGTTTTTCACTCGCGCTCGAGATCGCTTTGTTTGGGAGGACACGCCCACCTCCTCCTCGTCAATTCTCTTCGGGAAGGACCTCGTCTCCACTCTCCATGTCTCAGAGCTTCGATCTGGGTGTGTGTGTGTTGGATTAGCGATAAGTTTAAGCCGCCATGGCCGTTGGAGCATTTCCTTTCCATTGCGGCGTTTCTGATTCCTTCTTTCAAAGGAGTGGTTGGATTAATGCCTTCAAGAGCATACGTATTGAACTAACGAGGAGCAGACCAGGCTTACATGAGGCTCCATTAATATTTTGTTTGTTGTCTGAGCAAGTTGGTTCACTGGAGATCCATGTGTAATTTGCTCGAACTTTTTCCTAGTTTGCATGTTTTGTATACGAATATTAGTTTGAACAGGTGTTTGTGTGTGTTTTGAAAAAATAAGGACATTTTGATATTCATGTGGAAGTCTTTTGAAATGCGATTTACTTCTTGTGGTCTAGATTTTTTTGGGTTGTATTTTTATTTGTGGTCTAGATTTTGATTGAGCAAATAATTTATGTGCGAGGAGGACGGAAATTGAAAAACAAATGTATTGAAAAAGCTATTAACAATAGGCATCAGTTATTGTTTTCAACTGATGCACAAACTGACTTTATGCATCGTTTGTTTGCTTAGCAACCGATGCTTTTGGTGAATGTTATGCATCGATTTTGCTTAGCAACCGATGCCTATTCTTTACTTTAGGCATCAGTTGAAACCGATGCCTATACATGTGACTATAAGCATCGCCTTCATATGCATCGCCGTTGGAACTGATGCTTAAAGTCGTTTACAACCGATGCAAATGGTCAATTTTGTACTAGTGACGGAATCAAACCTCAAAGTTTTTTAGTAACTTTCAAAGAAATCTGAGTTTTTTTGTAATTAGCCCAAATCTCAGGGGTGCTTTTGTAAGTATCCCTAATTTAATTGTTAATTAGGGACCTAACCAACTATAAAAAAGGAGTGCAAATAAGAGTTGACTTCTGAACTTTTGATAGATTAAGACAGTTTTTGTCTTTTAACCAAAAAGCCTTTTATTGAGCTTCTTTTTTCTTGCTCTTTTAGGAAAAAATGTAGTAGTGACTATAGTGTTCGTTTACCTTATCTTGAACTTCAATTAAGGTCCTTTTACATCATTCTTTCTTCTCATTTTATTTCAACTGTCATTATGCCAAGAAAAATCAGGAAAACTGAAATTGAAAACGATGCTCTCACCTGATGTTGAAAGTTGAAAACCCAACTCCACTCGAGATTTTGAGTATGTGAAAATTAGGGACATAGCCAAGGGGGCCTCCCCATCCTCCCGCATACCTCAAATTTTTTTGTCTCCTTTTTTCTATGGAAAAAAAATGAATATATATATATATATATATTTTAAGGGGAAAAAGTAGTTGATCTAAGAAGAAAAAAAATTTGGGTTAGGGGTAACCATGCGGCCTAGCTACGCCTATGTGTGAAATTGTTTATTTGTCATGTGACCATTTTAAATTGTAACAAGACATTTCTTACCAAGTGCTTGCAGATAATCAATCACAAAATTCTACATTATTTTATTTTGTAACATTTATAGTTAAATGCGCCTAGGAATTAAGAAACTGTCTAACCTCTAAACATAATCATATAGAGATGAGGATGTTTTTTTTTTTTTCCCCCGAAACGATAGCTTAAGATCATGAGGATGTTTCCGATAAGCTTATTATGAACATGTATGTTTTAAAGTTTGTATAATGCCAAAAAGTATTTGAGAATCTTTTTGAAAAATGAAAGTAGGATGTTAGAAATTCATAAGCTACTAAAACGAAGCAAGAAGTCTTTTTCATGCGTCCTTTTTATTCTATTCTGAGTGATATTTTTTATATTTTGGGACGTTAGCATCTATATAAAGAGTTTGGCTATAATAATATGCACAAATAAACAAAAGACAAATTAAGTCCCAGAATAGTCCTAACGTTTACTTCCATTAGACGGACCAACCTGAACCGTCGTTTTTTTTGTAATTTCATGCACCGGTGGTATTTTTGTAATTCTGAAGAGGCGGTGGCATTTTTGTGATTTTGAACGCGGTGCCATTTTTGTAATATTTAGCGAGCGGTGGCATAGTATCACTAGACCAGTTGCATTTTTGTAATATTAGGTAGTTACATAGTATCGTTAAAAGTAATATTAGCTTTTTTCTTAAGAAGTACCGCTGAAAAGTATTAGTAATCCCTTTGAACAATTTTTTAGTAATTTTTATGAAAAGTAATAATTTTTCCGTCAAAAGTATTAATATTCCTACTAAAACATATTAATATATAGTCTTATTGAAAAGTATTATGTTTTCTATTAAAGAAATGATTTTGGTATTTCTCATGAAAAGTACTTTTTCTCATAAAATATATTAGTAGTTTCCCATAAAAGTAGTACGTAGTTTTCTCTCCCCGTCCTCCCAAAGTATCAGTTGTCATCCTGAAAAATATATAGTAGCCTCCCTAAAAAATATTTATTTTTTAACTGAAAAGTATTAATAATCCTCCCAAAAAGTATTAGTAGTACCGTTGAAAAGTACTAGTAATCCCCTTGAACAGTAGTTTTAGGAATCCTCATGAAAAATATTTATTTTTCCCTCAAAAGTATTTGTATTGCTCCTAAAAACGTATTAATAGTTTCATTGAAAAGTATTACATTTTCCGATTATAGGTATTTTAATATTCCTCCAGAAAAGTATTAGTTTTTCTTATAACAAATATTAGTAGTTCTCATAAAAATATTAATTCTTACCCCAAAAGTATGAGTAGTCATCATGAAAAATATTTAGCAACTCCCCTAAAAATATTAGTTTTCCCTCTGAAAATTATTAGTAGTCCTCACAAAAAGTATTAGTAGCCCTCCTAAAATGTATTAGCAGTGACCCTCTGATGTGGTTGTTGTGGGTTGTGCGTCTATTGGTGGGTTGATGGGTAGGATATTTGGATTCATCTAACGGATTAGATTCGTTAGGCGGTCTGATAGGAGACTAATTCTAAACCAAATTATGGTAGTCCACGTCATATTATAAGTATTGACGGAATACATGTAAATCACATAGTTGCGGAAAGGGTGACGCTATTGACACCCCCAAAATTGTTAAGCTCACCCACCTTCTAATACACCCCCACCTACTTTTTAAAATATAACGTAGTTACTAAATACACCCCTCCTACTTTTCTATTTTACCATTTCCCTAGTTTTCCTCCCAAATACACCCAAAATGATAAACCCAAGGCGCGGCGGCGACATAACCAATCTTTTTTGTCCCGGCAATGAAAATAGATGTAATATCTTTTGGATTACATATTTTTTAATTTTTTTTAATTTTGAATTTAATAATTTACTTTAATTTCGCACCTATAGTTGGATTAGTTTGGGTAATTGTTGGGTATAAGTGTTAGGTAATTGTATTTGTTTGAATTCTAGAGTTACATAACTTTTTTATTTTTATTTTTTTTCTAGTTTTGGTCTGAGTTTAGAGAAGAAGACGATGGATGGCATGATGGTATACTTGATCGTGACATAAGGCACGATCAAAAAGTAACTATGATAGTTCCATCGTGCCAAGTGGCACGATCGAAAAATAATTACGATCGTGCCATCATGCCATTTGGTAGGACAACACAAGAAAAGTTTTAACTGTACTGCGATCGTGCCAAGTATCGCACTTTTGTTATTCAACAGTAAATTTCAGCTGTAAAAATAAAAAAATAAACACTTTTAAGTTGTAAATTTTGGATATACTTATATTATTCGACAAAATAAATTTTTGATGTCCATATTTGCAACAATGTGAGTGTTTGAAAATCTAGGGTTTACAAAAAAAAAAAATCAGATTTTTACAAGAATGTGAGTGAGTGTGAGGAAGATGAAGTGTGTTAGAACTTATTTATTTAAGTAAGGGTATCATAGTCTTTTAAATTGATGGCATTTTTGAAATTATATGAAGGGGGTGTGCTTAACAATTTTGGGGGTGAAAATAGCGCTACCCTTGCGGAAATTCTTAAATTTTCATTGGATCTTTTGTTCGGTTAAAATCACAAACCTTTCTTGGTTTTGATGAACTACTATGTATATATGGAAAACAATCTGATGGAGATGAAACCGCGTTAATATTCTTGGCAAAAAAATGATCTCGTGCGCAAGCAACTTCAGAAAATTAGCAACTGAATGAATTATTTTGTTTAATAGGAGTTTTGTTATTTTCAAACATTGATATTATGTGGCAGATGAGTTATTTTAAGACTAGGCTTTTATTTCTTTACATGTTAGTATTATTTTGAGTAGGAGTCATTCAACCCTAGTATATAAGGGTTTATCAGTGAAGTGTGGCAGACGGTTTTGATATTTTGATAAAATAAAGTTTTGAGTTCTTCTGTCGTTAAGCTTGCGCTGCGTCATTTGGTATCCAGAGACCATTTAGGATCTCCACGATGCCTCCACGACACGATGTGCAATGCAACAACGATGTTAACCTCCTTCGTCAACAAGTTGAGACGTTAACCCAAGGCATGTCAGATCTCCGCGTGCAGCAACAGATGTTTTTCAATCAATTGTCTCACCTCATACCTGCTGCGCGCGCACCTGGCTTTGATGATCGCGCTACTGGTCCACATGGTCGTCTTGACCACGGTGGGCGCGATGTGCCTGCCCCACCCTTCGTCGAGGAGGACACCGTCTCTGTTAACAATCCGTTCGCACCTTTTGCTCCACGCGCCGCCCGCGACAGGGGCGATGATCGTCGTTGGGTGCTTGGATTTAAGCTTGACATACCAGAATTCTACGGGGATGTTGACGCTGATGATTTTATTGATTGGTTGCACGTTGTGGATGAGTTGATGGATTTTAAAGCCGTGCCGGACGATCGGCGTGTTCCCTTAATTACCACTCGCCTTCGTTATCGCGCATCAGCCTGGTGGCAACATGTCAAAGTGTCCCGTTCTCGCCAAGGAAAACAAAAAATTGCTACATGGTCCAAGTTTCGCAAACATCTGGAACATGAGTTTCTCCCGTTCAATTATCAATGCACACTTTATCAAAAATTACAAGCGCTTCGCCAAGGATCACGCACTGTGGATGCCTACTCCACCGATTTTTACCAACTTCTCACGCGCAATGAAATTCATGAATCTACAGACCAATTAATTTCTCGCTATATCGGGGGATTGTGTTTACCTTTCCAGGATATGCTCAATTTGTTTTGACCCTTCCACTTTGTTTACGGGCTCATCAACAGGATATCGCGCTCGAAAAACAATTTTCACGTCGCCAATCCATGTCGCCCTTCCCATCACCTACCGATGCACGCCCCCCGCCCATACCGGCCCCTGCTGCCCCGAGCCGGTGATAGTAGTTAAGGCGCCACGCCCCACACTCGACTACCTCGTCCTTCACCCAACAACCGATGTTTCTCGTGTGGCGAACCATACCACCGGCAGTCTGCATGTCCCAATCCACGTGGCGGACATGCCTTTCTTGTGGCCGATGTCGACCAAGATGTCTATGATGGTGCCATTGTTTTGTAGCTTGTTTCATTCCGTACAAGGATCTTATTAACTTGCACACCTTCTTTTCTTGACCAGGTGCAACAAACCCTCCAGGTTGTTCCATGTAGATTTCAGCATCTATCTCTCCATTCAGAAACGCCATCTTGATATCCATCTGATGAATCTCTAGATTGTGCAAAGCAGAAATCGCGAGAAGCACCCGAATAGATGCAATCCTCGTTACTAGAGAATATGTGTTAAAGAAATCATACCCTTCTTTTTGTTTAAAACCTTTGGCTACAAGCCGTGCTTTATACTTATCAATAGTTTCATCTGCTTTATACTTCTTTTTTAGGATCCATTTACTAAGGTTTATAACCAGCAGGGAGATCAACCAACTCCCAAGTATGGTTCTGCAGAATGGACTCGATTTCACTATTGATAGCTTCTTGCCAGAGTGGAGCATCTGGACTACTTAGAGCCTCTTTAATCGAGTTTGGCTCACCATCTAACATAAATGTTATGTAATCTGGCCCAAAAGACTTAGCCGTCTTAGACCTCTTATTGCGTCTCGGTTCTTCATTTATTGGTGTTGAACCACTTGCAGTTTCGTGAGTTCTTTTATTAGTACTCACTTCTAACTTTTCTCTACAAGGGTAGACATCCTCAAACAATACAACATTCCTTGATTCGATTATGGTACCTTCAGTTATTTCTGGATTTTCTGACTTGTGTATCATAAACCTATATGCACTACTTTGGTATGCGTATCCCACAAAAACACAATAAATTGTCTTTGATCCAATTTTAACTTGTTTTGGTTCAGGTATTGCTACCTTAGCCAAACACCCCCACACTTTAAGGTATTTATAAGAAGGCTTACGATTTTTTCACAATTCGTAAGGTGTCTTATATTTCCCTTTAAGTGGTATTTTATTTAATATGTGGTTGGTTGTTAAGACAGCTTCCCCCCACATATTCTGGGATAATCCAGAACTTATCAACATGGCATTCATCATCTCTTTTAGAGTCTTTTATGTCTTTTTCGTTAAACACCGTTAGACTGTGGTAAATATAGTGTTGTTGTTTGATGAATTATGCCCAATTGGGTATATAATTCTTCAAACGGTGCAACATATTCGCCACCTCTATCACTCCGAATTATTTTAATTCAGCTGTCAAATTGATTTTCAACTTCATTTTTATAATTCTTGAAAGCTTCTAATGCTTCATCTTTGCTTCTTAACAAGTATAAGTAGCAAAACCTTGTGCAATCATCAATAAATGTGATGAAATATTTTTTACCACCTTTAGTTTGCACAATTTTTAGATCACACACATCAGTGTGTATCAACTCTAAAGGTGAAGTGCTCCTTTCAACCGAATGAAACGGTAATTTAGCCATTTTAGCTTCAACACAAACTTCACATTTTCTTTGTGAGTTTACTTGAGTAAATTAATTAATTCTAAATTTACCAATATTTTTATAGCATTGATTTACATGTCCTAATCTAATATGCCATAAATTAGAGCACTCGAGAATATAAAAAAGAAGATTCATTCTTATTCATATTCTCGCCAAAACGGCGTACAATTATTACATTCATTTTGAACAGTCCTTTGTCTAGATAACCCCTACCAAGGAACTGCCCAAACTTGCTAAGTACAAACTTTTCAGACTCAAAAATTAGTCTAAACCCATGGTTGACCAGTAGTGAACCCTTAACCAGATTTTTGCGGATATCTGGGACATTCAGCACATCCTTCAGTTTCAACTCCTTTCACGAAGTAAGCTTTAGCAGCACCATTCTAACGCCAGTAACATCAGAAGAGGCGTGATTCCCCATATGGAGCTTTCTTCCGGTCGATGGGATGTAAGGAGAGAATGCATCCTGATCAGAACCGACATGGCAAGTGGCACAGGTATCCACAAACCATTCTTTCGGGTTATCCACCAAATTGGCTTCAAACACCACCGCCGACATGTCAACGTCTGTAAGCTCCCTTTCTTCAAGCACATTGGCTTTAGACTGCGGTTTGGTTTTCTTTTTCTTTGGTTGATGGCAGTCCTTTGCCATATGGTTCGGTTTGCCACAGTTGTAGCAAGCTCCCTAGAACTTTCCAGCTACCGGTTTCTTGGCTTTATCGTTAGGCCTTTTCTTTGAATTACTTGATGAACTGTGCTCCATCAAGTTGGCTTTCGAATCCATAGGGACAAGCCTGGACTTAGAGTCAATCCTTCTATTGTCTTCCTCAATTCTGAGTTTGACAATCAGACCCTCTAGTCCCATCTCCTTTTGCTTATGTTTGAGATAATTCTTGAAATTCCTCCAACTTGGGGGCAATTTCTCAATCAAGGCGGCCACTTGGAATGCTTCTGGCAAAGCCATTCCCTCGCCAGAGATTTCATATAGGATTAACTGGAACTTCTGAACTTGTTCCATCACGGTTTTAGAATCAACCATCACAAAATCCAAGAACTTACCGACAACAAATTTCTTTGCACCGTCATCCTCGGTTTTGCACTTCTTCTCCAAAGAATCTCACAATTCTTTGAGGATTTCACAGCACAATACACACTGTAAAGTGCATCACTAAGTCCGTTTAGGACATAGTTACGGCACAAGAAATCACCCTAGCCCCATGCATCTAACGCAACACATTTTTCAACATTTGTTTCATTTTCAGCAACAACAGGAGCGTCCTCGGTCAGATATTTCGCCAAACTCAGGGTAGTCGGGTAAAACAAGATTTTTGTTGCCATCTCTTGAAGTCGAAACCCATGAATTTTTCGGGTTTCTCGGCAAGTAGGAGGGATAATTGGGTTCTTCTTGAACTTGCCATTGTGAAGTTCGATAATTGCTTTGCGATTGTTGATTACAATGGTACAGAATCGGGACTGCCTTCAAAATGGCAAAAAACAGAAAACAGAAGATTACAAGAAAATGAACTAGCTATTACAAAAGTAGAACTTTCAGAAAGCCGAGTCGAGATGAATCTCTTTCTGTAAAGCAATTACGTCCCGTCTAGTGCTCACGGTGTGACATATTTCTTCCAAAGATGAAACGACTTACGTCTTCTATGTAGTAGCAACACTAACATAGAAGCTCCTTCGAACTAGAAAATGTTGAAGACTGATTGCTGGACTCTATGAGTAGAATGCAGAAAATTGCTTTTTGATTTATGAGAAATGCTATGAATTTTTTTTTTTTTTTTTTGTGTAAAATTTGCAATGCACAACAATGAATTTATCAACCAGCACCTGCAGGAGATAACAAAAAGTAGTGGACATTAATCCAATTGTAACATCTCAGATGTTACATCCCACTACTGCATAACAGACAAGTAGTGAGCTCTCTTCAGATGACCACTACTGTAGGAGTTACTAACTCCAACCGTCACACGAATCTGGACACCTCCAATGTCCAGATTCATTGGGCTCCAATAGTCCAACAGTCACTTGAATCTGGGTCAAGCCCATTTTCGAGTGGCAAAATTTTAGTGGACCTGGACCCAAAAGGCAGGGACGACCCAAAGCCCAAGCCCAAGCCCAGGCCATGGCCCTGGCCGGGCGGGCGCGCGCGCGCATGTGGCCCACTTGTGATCATCTACTTGTGTTATAGTTTATACAACAAGTAACACCTTCTAGTAAATAAACTAGGATAAACAATGATTTGTATTCCATGTGGGATAAGACAAAAGTCTTTCATCTCCCTTTACATAATCTTTACATAATGCCCATTTATGTGGCTAACTTCGTATATTAATTTTTCACTCACCGAAATTTGGTTTTGAGAAATAAAAAATACTACGAATATCTACTCGGAACATAGATTAATAATATATAATTTAATTCCTCCAGAATTAAATATTTAGCCACCAAAAATTTGGTCAAAGTCGGTCGACACCCAATTTATCAAAACCAAAATTTCCAACATGGACTTATATTATTATATTATTGTTATAAAACAAGATATACTATTACTTAATATATATTAATATTGATAACTCAAATTTTAATCAATTGGAAGGTAATTGATAATATGTACTCTATTTAGACACAAAAAATATTGAAAAATTGACGCAAATGAAGAAATATTTGTACACATACCATCTAAATATATATATATATATATATATATATATAGGGGGAGGATCAAGTGAGACCATGTCTCTAGGTGAGACACAATGGACTAATCTCAATCATCCCTCACTATTAATCAATGGGTATGATTTAATGGATAAAAAATATATTAAAATATTAATTTAATCAATATAAGGATAGTAGGGTAAAATAACATAACAAGTTAGTTACAAAAATGGAATCAAATCTTTTTCTCTCTCATACATCTCCAATTTCTCAAATCTCACGTCTCTCTCTCTCTCTCTCTCTCTCTCTCTCTCTCTCTCTCTCATTCCTCCATTAACGCAAATAAAGAAAAATCGTGAAGAACTTCGAAAATTACGAAAAAAAAACAAGAAAAATCGGTGTAATATTACAGAAATAACGAGCAGTGAGTTCAAAAACTAAATATGCAACAAAACTCAACTAAATATGCATTATCGGAAAACTATCTATGCAACGTAAAAAAAGCTAATATGTAGTACAAGATATCCAATTATGCAAGACGTCATAAACTATGCAACAAAATCAACTAATTATGTATTATCTAGAAATTATCTATGCATTGTGGAATAACTAAATATGCAGTACATTATGTAACATCTCATTTTTATAATTTCCAAAAGCAACATCCCATTTTTATAACTAAATGTACATTATATTGAACTTATTTATGTAGTGTAGTATAACTACATATGCGAAGACGTTATATTCAATTATGTCTTGTTTTTGTAAAACAAAGCCAACAAAATAACTAAATATGCATTATTTGATGTCTAATTATGCAAAAGAGAAGAACTCTAACTATCTTTGTAAAATAAAAATATTTGGAAAGAAAACAGTTCCTTAAAATCCGCCACAAAATCCGGTAGTGTCTATTTCACCCATAAAATCAAAATCACTGGGACCACTAATTTGAATTACAAAATTACAATCTTACCCTTAAAATCGTAAAATTAGAAAATAATTAAAAAAACTGAATTAATCACATCCCTTTATTTTTTAAGATCAATGGGTAAGATGAGTCCACACTGTCTCACCTATGGAGGGTGGTCTCATTTGAACCAAATCCTATATATATATATATATATATATATATATATAATACATATACTATATATATACACACATTTAACTTATTTATATGTTTTTTTCTACTTTTTGTTGGAGGGCGGGGGATTGGGGCGACGGGGTTCCTCAATTGTTATTTTTTTTATTTTTTATTCATTTAAGTATATAAGATATTTATTTAATTAAATTTTATTTTATACAAAATTTTAATGTTAATTTAAATAAATATTATATTTTAATACTATTATTTAGATTTATTAAAATACTAATATCATCACTACTAATTTAAATACCTTTTTCCTTTTTAAGTATAAAATTCTTAACATATTTTTTTTCATTTTTTGTAATTTTAGAAATACTTTTTTAATAATTGAGTTTTCTAAGAAAAAATTGTATACTATTTTATTTTATTATTGTTTATAAAATAAATCATATTCCAAAGTAAAATGCCATATGTTGGTAAGTAGGCACCATATATTATCACCAAATTCTATCCACATAAGCATTAATTTTGCTATTTCAACATTTTAGGAATAAGATATCCTAAAAATTGAAAAATAGGATCAAGTGTGCAACTTTTTAAAAATTATTCTCGCCAAACGTCATCCCCAAACGTAGATGACTAAAAGTGTAATTGGACCAATTTGGTGGAGTAGGTGAGCGCGCTGAACCGAAAGGTCACGAGTTCGATTCCTCCTACCAACACTTTCTTGGTTGAGCTGTCGCACGCACACAGGCTTGCCTAGTGTGGTTTTACCCTTGGCGTAGTTTGCGGGCTAGTACGTCCAACCCGGGTTTATCCAGTCTTGCACTCAAGAAGTAGCCAGCGGGTTCCCCGTCATCAAAAAAAAAAAAAAAAAAAAAACGTAATTTTGCCTATAAACATAAATCTTGCAGTGCCCTAAAGTACAGTCCAATATATGCATGATGCATGCTAGGTCCAATAACCAATCTTGCCATTTTTCTAAAATTTGAAATTGAAACTTGTTCAACTAGGGAAGAAGCTAGCTAGGGTCTAACAACTATAAAAATTCAACTCTTTGTTTCAAATGATGGAAAAATGTTAGGGACAACAGCTAAAAGCCTAAAACGTTACAAAAGTCAGTACTACATATATATAAATCATATAGTGGTAGGGAGTCATGCAAAAGCCTAGCATGATACTGACATTTCTTGAAACAGACATATAACAAATTTAACTAGTCAAAAGAGGCATCTTTTCTTTTCTTTCCTGAAAATCACTTCATTACTTAGTGCAGAATGTCTACTAATTTTAGTAATCTTCTGAGATTCTAGTGATGATTACCTATGGCTTGATCTACCCTAACCTATGAACAATTAATGATTATTATACAATGGGTGTGTGCCTCCCACATGGGCCTTCATAAAGTGCATGCACATTGTGGGGAAATATTATATTTTGTTGTCAAATAGCAAGTTGGGTTTTTAGGCATGGATGTTTCACGAGGCAGATTTCGTGCATAAATTTTTTGAAGGATCATATATAGGACCACAATGGAAAATTGTAATCTCTTATAGGGTTTGTTCTATGCTACCCAAGTGGGTGAAGGATCATATATAGGACCACAATGGAAAATTGTAATCTCTTATAGGGTTTGTTCTATGCTACCCAAGTGGGGTGGCACCCACTTGGGTGGCATAGAAAAATCCCTCTTATAGCTACATATTGTTGACTGAAAATATAGATATTATTCAAAACTGTATTCTGGTACAGATTGTGTTCCTTGATTGCAATATTGGAAGGGGCGAATGAGTTCCTGTCTCAAAAGGATTCATTCCCACATAGAAAAAGCATGTGAGGCCAAATTATATAGTGGGAAAATTACAAAATTAGTCCTGTAACTAAAAAACGGTCGCAAAAAGGTCCTTTAAAATTCTCAAATGACAAAATAGTCCTATAACTATGTATGAGTTTGCAAAATAGTCCTGCAAAATGCATGTTTTGCAAAATAGTCCTCAGAATGGCTATACTTGAATATCAATTTTAGTCCTAATTTCACCGAAATTGGGAGTCACATGTGCTTGCTCACGTGATCGAAATCCAAAAATTTTAAAATTACCACTGAAATTAGGACTAAAATTGAGACTCAAGTATAAATTACAGGACTATTTTGCAAACTATGCAATATGCAGGACTATTTTGTAAACTCGTACATAGTTACAAGACTATTTTGCAATTCGAGTATTTTACAGGACCTTTTCGCAACCTCCTTTTAGTTACAGGACTAATTTTGCAATTTTGCCTTATATAGTTGAAAAAAAAATTATATATAATGGCACAATATTATCAGTGAAAAAGGCTCGAAAAGTTTTTAATCCTCACGATTTACTTGGACTATAAAAGACAATAATATTAAGAAAAAATGTGATAATTGTTAGTAACGTACTAACAGAATATATTAAGTAAAAAAAATATTTCTCTTGTAACAAATTATTTGTATTACAGTTTTTGTTTAGCCATTGTAATGATAACGGCAAGAAGTAGTATTCTTAGTGACAAGAACTACTATTCTAAATTGTCATTATTCACAATTAATTAATAACATACTGCATAATAAAAACCTATGATATCTAGCAAATATTGTCAATGTATTATTATGACAGAAACAAGGGAGTCAGCCAAACTACTATGCAAATACGATTTGTATGAGAAAGGGAGAGAAAAACCTTTGCCTATAAATAACATCATTTATTACTGAAAAATGGTTCACAAATTCTATATTTAAACATTTAAGAGAGCATTTATTGCCCCAAGTTAAAGAGAATATTATTCCAATTACTTGTTCATGCCGTTAAAGCATATCTATTGCATTTTTGTTCTATTTACCTTTCTTTTTTTTTTTTTGGATCGATTGTTCTATTTACCTTTCTTAATCCAAACACACGTGGGCTGTTAATTAACCCACAAGACCCATTCTTTGTTTGACACGTGAGATAATCTAAAACCCGACGTCAACATCCCATAAGCATTTGTTTCAACTTGCACTTCCAGGATTGGGTATTATTGGGTAAATGCAAATCTTAAGTGGTGTTTGTAACACTTTAAGGAGATATTTGTAATTTTGAAAGATAAATGAAGTTTTTCGCAATTATGCTAAATCTCTAGGATAATTTTGATAATTATATCGGCTTAGCTGCAATTTTGGTCCTATAAGTATATGAAAGTGACATATTTGGTCATGCAAGTATCTTATGTAGCAATATTGGTCATTTAAATCCAAATAAATGGCATATTTGGTTCTATAAGCATCTTGTGTAGCAATTTAATTAGGTCCTATAAATTTAATTTTTATGCATTTTTAATCCCATAAGTTTTAATTTTATGCAATTTTGGTTCCAAATATGGAAGTCATATTTCACGCTTTCGGGACCAAAATTGGACAAACTTAAAACTTATAGGACCAAAATTGCACAAAATTAAAAATTTACTTGAGCAAAATTGCTACATAACATACTTAGAGGACCAAATATGCCTTGTTTTTATATTTACGGGACCGGAATTGCTAAATACAATAATTATAGGACTAAATATGACACTTCCTTATATTTACAGGACCAAAACTACAACTAAGCCTAATTATATCCTACAAGTGTTCTGTGATCTGAGTGCACACAAGTCATGTAACCAAACTACAAAAGCACTCCAGTTGTTATTTAAGTCAACCAAGGTTTCAACATCCCCAGTTGCAAATTCGCCCAAAACCTCACTAAAAACCTCACACACACACACACACACAAAGGAAACATGTTTGGACCCTATGGAAACGAAATATCCTTGGAAGTACATGGCCAGTTCCCGTTAGCCGATATATTCTTACCCACTCTGCAGCCAATTTCCAGGTACGAAATTAACGACTCAGTATCAGGACTAAGCTCTGAGATTGAGTACAATAGCAGCAGCTATGTGGGATCCCCCACTTCAGTAACTAGTCATGTAACATGCAATCCCACTCCAATCCAGAGAAGCATAATTAATAGCCAATCTTTTCAGAGTAACTTACAAGTGCTGGGTTTTGATGATTTGCAGGTAACTCCATTTTAGTTCTGCTATTATAAAAAGCTTTTCTATCAGTTCAATATAGCACCATGTATCGAAAGTCAGGGGTGTAAATGAATCGAGTCGAACCAGAAATAGTATTGTTTAAGCTTGTTTGAATTGTTATTGAGTTTCAAAAATTATATTTGATCAGCTAGAGCAACTTGATATTTTCACACATTTATGTTAATATTTTTACTAGTCGAGTTGTGCTCGGCGGAGTTTATGAAAAATTGTAGTGTGCAACAGGGCGTAAACGTGGTGCAACGTAACCGGCGGTCAAACAGTCCAGTAGTAAGCGAGATGAGTATAATAGAAAGCATGAACAGAACCAGCCGATACAGTCCAGAAGAGAAAAAGGAAAGAATTGAGAGATATAGAAGCAAGAGATATCTACGGAATTTCCACAGGAAAATCAAGGTTTTCTTAAAACCTTTCCCCTGTTATTACTTCCTGTCTGTGATGAAAACAAAATTGGAAAAAGAACTCGAATTTTGGGCAGTAGTAGTGTTATTAATCCAGCTAAGATGTCAGGGTGGGAAGAAAAGCAGTTCACATCAATATGCTATTCTCAAACATGTGACATCAACTTATAAATTTGACATTCACTTTCATGTACCACATTAAACAACATAGGGAACAGAACAATGGCGGATCATAGCACGAAAGTGGGAAAGTCGGATGAAAATTAGAAAAAAAAAAAATATAGGGATAATTACAAAAATACCCTTGAGGTTTGGGTTAATTGCAAAATAACCCAGAGATGTTTCAAAATTACAAAAAAATCCTTTAGGTTTCATTTTGCCTTAAATTTAAGGGGTAACTGTAATATTTTTGTAAATGTGAGGGAGTTTTTTTGAAATATTTTTGAAAATCACCGGGAAAAATGTAGGAGAATCAAACCTCGAGGGTTCTTTTGTAATTTTCAAAAAACTATGAGTTTTTCTTTGTGATTAGCCCAATCCTCAGGGTTATTTTTATAATTATTCAAAAAAATAATATATGTTCCAACTTATTTATTTAATTTTTTATAATATGAACTAAAAAAATCATACGGATCAAGGTCATACTTCTGTCTCCGCCAACAGAAGATTCCACACGGAAAAAAATATAATTGGAAAATAATTATATTAAACAGATTTCTTTTGAATTCAGAATTACTTTCTTTTTGACATTTCTATATATATATGGTGGTCTATATTGTATAACTTTCAATTGCCTCTATTGTCTTGGGTTTCTTCTTTTGGTTTAGCTAACAATTTACATCAAAATTTCTTTATTTAGTATGAATGTAGGAAGACTTTGGCAGACAGACGACCACGTGTCAGGGGAAGATTTGCCAGAAACAATGAAATAGAGAAGCCACCTCAAAGTCAATGGGATCATATTACATATTTGGGCTTGGAGGAAAACGATTATTATGATGATAACTGGATATGTCTGGATCAGTATACTTGATGCATTGTCACCAAATCTGATGCCTTAATAATCTCATCCTACATATATTAGACTTTCATACATTTTTATTGTTACTTTTTTGGCTCCCTATTCTTCGTTTTTTGACTTGCCCTCAGTACCACTATTACTTTTTGGTTAGAAATGCAATTTTAGTACTTTGAAGCGGCATATTTGGTCGTGTAAGTATTATATGTAACAAATTTTGGTTATTTAATCTAAAAAAGTGGCATATTTGGTCATGTAAGTATCCTATGTAGTAATTTAGGTTCCGTAAATTTTATATTTTGTGTAATTTTGGTTCCATAAGTTCTATTTTTGTGCAATTTTGGTCCCAAGTATATATCTAAGTCATATTTTCCAGGACCAAAATTGCACAAATTTAGAACTTATGGGACCAAAATTGCACAAAAATTAAAATTTGTAGGACGAACATTGCTCCATGGCATACTTAGAGGACCTTCTATGCCAATTTTTTATACTTATCGAACCAAAATTGCTACACACAATAATTACAAGACTAAATATGATATTTCTTTATATTTATAGGACCAAAAATACAATTAAGCCATTACTTTTTTTTTTGACTGAAAATGGCATGTTTCGCACATTTGGCCCCAAACTTGACAAAACTTTTCTACCCTGAGAGGAAAAATATGTCAGTTGCTCTATAAAACTTATATTTTCGGTATTTTCATCACTTGGTGACAAGAAAATGGGATAATTATTTTTTTACATTCCAAAACTGCTCTTGTCACGCCCCAATTTTTGTTATACTGTAAAATAATACCCAATAAATTACATCTCCGCATATTCCTTAGCTTAGACTCGACAAGAGCTATTATCTAAAGTACAAATAATTAAAAACCATAAATACAATTGAAGTCTATGAATACATACAATTTTAATAGAGTTGCAATTAATTTATCTTTACAAAATAGTTTAATGTCATGAAGTTCATGAAATAGCTAATGCTATGAAATTTATGAAATTATTAGCAAAACTAATTTCTTTAGGAAAATGACATTTTACCCACTTTTGGTTCGGATCTTCGTTTGGGTAGGAACAATCAAGGCACTAATCCTTGCTAGGATCGATTCCGACAATGACTCTTAGAGACGACTCACGATGGCGATTTACTACGAGATCGTGATCTTTGTCATAGAAATAAATAATACGTAAATGCGAATATGTAATATATTTACAAATATGAAAAAGAACTGAAGTTTTTGATTTCCGAATGAACTGAAAAACAATAGAAAAATTCTATTTATAGTTTTCAAAAAGCTTCTGGCTACACAGACGCGACGCAATGACAAGTAAAATCAATTTAATTTTAAGTAAGTGCTTCAAGACAATAAAAAAAGTTTACAAATCAAAATTCTTTGAAGCATTTCTTTTGCACAAATCGCTATAAAAAGCTGCCGCAAATCAAAAGTCTTTGAAAGAAGCCGCCGACAACACCATAAATTAATAAGCGGGTTCTCAGTACAACCGCTACAAAAGTCAGCCGCAAATCAAAATTTCTTTGAAGCGGTTCTTTGAAGCCGCACAACTTTGCATAAATTAATAAGTGCCGCACAAACCGCTACAAAAGCTCGCAAATCAAAAGTCAAGCAAGGTCAGCTGCATAAATTAATAAGCAGATGATGCACACCGCTACTAAAATTAATTAAATAAATTCTTAATTAGCAACAATATCATAATTAATATTTAGAAAATGAAATTTTCAAAATCTCAACTATTTCATTATTTCTACCGTGATTATATTACGAGTTATCCTGAAGTGGGGTGTCACACTCTCCTCCTTAAAAGAATTTGGCCCCCCCAAATTCCTTCCTAAAATAATTGCGAGTCGAAATGATACGCCAACCCGATCAGCGTGTGGTTACGTGCGAATGTGTCACGCGAACCTAGTAAAACAAATTGATTGCGAGCCCGGAAGTGACAAGCCAATCCGATGCGATAACGGTTCCGTGTCGAATGTGTCACGCGAACCCAAGAAACAATTGATTGCGAGTGGGAGTGACAAGCCAATCCGATGCGATAATGGTTCCGTGCGAATGTGTCACGCGAACCCGATGAAACAAATTGGTTGCGAGTGGAAGTGACAGCCAACCCGATGGCGATAATGGTTCCGTGTCGAATGTGTCACGCGAACCCGATAAAAATTGATTGGTTGCGAGTGGAAGTAGCGACAGCCAATCCAGATGCGATAATGGTTTTGTGCGAATGTGTCACGCGAACCCATAAACGATTGATTGCGAGTCCGGAAGTAGCGGTGCCAACCCAAAGATGCGAATGGTTCCGTCGTCGAATGTGTCACGCGAACCCGAAAAAACAGATTGGTTGCGAGTCGAAAATGACAAGCCAACCCAAAGAAGCGATAATGGTTTCGTGCGAATGTGTCACGCGAACCCAAGAAAACAGCTTGGGTTGCGAGTCGAAAATGACAAGCCAACCCAATAAGCGATAATGGTTCCGTCTCGAATGTGTCACGCGAACCCGATAAAAACAGATTGGTTGTGAGTCGAAAATGACAAGCCAACCCGATGGCGATAATGGTTCCGTGCGAATGTGTCACGCGAACCCGAAAAAAACATGATTGGTTTTAGTCGAAAATGACAAGCCAACCCGATGCTTGATAATGGTTCCGTGCGAATGTGTCACGCGAACCCGATGAAACAGATTGGTTTTAGTGGAAGTGACAAGCCAACCCATAAGCGTGTAATGGTTCCGTGCGAATGTGTCACGCGAACCCGAAGAAAAGCAGATTGGTTGCGAGTGCGGAAGTGACAAGCCAACCTGATAAGCAATAATGGTTCTGTGCGAATGTGTCACGCGAACCCGATAAAGCGATTGGTTGCGAGTCGAAAATGACAAGCCAACCCGATGCGATAATGGTTCCGGGCGAATGTGTCACGCGAACCCGAGAAAAACATTGGTTGCGAGTCGAAGTGACAAGCCAACCCAATAAGCGATAATGGTTCCGTCTGCGAATGTGTCACGCGAACCCGAAAAACAGTTGGTTGGTTGCGAGTCGAAAATGACAAGCCAACCCGATGCGATAATGGTTCCGTGTGCGAATGTGTCACGCGAACCCGAAAAAAGCTTGGTTGCGAGTCGAAAATGACAAGCCAACCCGATGCGATAATGGTTCCGGGAATGTGTCACGCGAACCCGAAAAAACAGCTTGGTTGCGAGTCGAAAATGACAAGCCAACCCGATGTGATAATGGTTCCATGCCGAATGTGTCACGCGAACCCAAGAAAAATGCAGCTTGGTTGCGAGTCGAAAATGACAAGCCAACCCAATAAGCAGTAATGGTTCCGTGCCGAATGTGTCACGCGAACCCAGTAAAACATAGTTGGTTGCGAGTCGAAAATGACAAGCCAACCCAAGATGGCGATAATGGTTCCGTGTCGAATGTGTCACGCGAACCCGAAAAAACAGTTGGTTGCGAAATCGAAAATGACAAGCCAACCCAGATGCGATAATGGTTCCGTCGCCGAATGTGTCACGCGAACCCGAAAAACGATTGGTTGCGAGTCGGAAGTGACAAGCCAACCCAGTAAGCAGTAATGCATAAGTTGGTATGGTATCCAATCAATCAAATATGTCTAAATTGTTATTTCAGATCAAATTTTAAGTCTATTTGGTACTGCTAACCCATCATAGGCCAAAGACCCTATCCTGGTTTAGCTTAGGTGTAGTTCCTTTACACCTAGGCTCTGATACCATGACTGTCACGCCCCAATTTTTGTTATACTGTAAAATAATACCCAATTAATTACATCTCCGCATATTCCTTAGCTTAGACTCGACAAGAGCTATTATCTAAAGTACAAATAATTAAAAACCATAAATAGAATGGAAGTCTATGAATACATACAATTTTAATAGAGTTGCAATTAATTTATCTTTACAAAATAGTTTAATGTCATGAAGTTCATGAAATAGCTAATGCCATGAAATTTATGAAATTATTAGCAAAACTAATTTCTTTAGGAAAATAACATGTTACCCACTTTTGGTTCGGATCTTCGTTTGGGTAGGAACAATCAAGGCACTAATACTTGAAGCTAATTGAATAAGAATATGAGGAAAGCGAAGTGGAAACACGGAGAATTGAGTGGATATACGAAAAGTGAAGCCTAAAAGAGCGAAAGTTGAGCGTTCACGGAAAAGACGGGGGCACACGGGTTGGGCGTGCCTCAAGACACCACCCGTGCACCCCCGTATAAGGATTATTGAGCTGCAACATGGCGCACGGGTAGCCCATGCATGGGCGCACCACCCGTGCGCCCTACAGAGAGTCAGACTATTTCACCGGAGTGGCGCACGGGTAGGCCGTGCTCCGACGCACCACCCGTGCGCCTTACAGAGAGTTGGGGTATTCCAAAGAGGTGGCGCACGGGTAACCCGTGCGTGGCGCACCACCCGTGCGTCTGCATACTGAATCCCATAACTGCTGAAAGATTAAGCCCTAAACATGATGGGAGGTATAAAAAGGCTTTTTGGGGGGCGCACACAAGGACATTCTGGCATTTTTGGGATCTACAACACAAGACAAGAGTTAACTCTTGGAAGGAGACATCAAGGAGACAATCGGGTTGCATCGGAGCTTGAAGAACGGAGATATATCGAGAGATTGTCGACGTTCCTAAGTTTTCTTGCTTCTCTTTTAGTTTCAATCTTTTAGTTTCATTTATAATGACTTTGAACACTTTGTGTGTTAGTTGTTTAATCATGTGTAGCTAAACTCTTGTGATTTCCGGGTTTTGGAAGTAGATTAATGAACTCTTGTTGGATGTTTTAATCTTGGTTGAAGTTATTATCTTGAAGCCAATTTGAGTACTTTGAGCTTATTCTTGTTTTATCACTTGGCCAATGGTTTAACATGTTTGATATATTGATTCATAATTCGAGAGATGAGTTTCAATATTAGATCTTGAGTACTTGACACAAATATTTGCATGAATCGAGAGATTTGTGAATGTTTGTGAGGACATTTGATCTTTTGTGCATTTGGGAGTTGTATATCTTATGTTGAGTAGAGATGCTAGCATAGATATTTCAATCTACATTTTATATGCATCTCGAGAGGGAGGATAAAATAGCTTTGTAATCGTCTTATAGGAATATTGATAATAACGTGGCTTGATTAAATCGGACAACAAGAGGATTATTAATCGAAACCTTAACTCGGAAATCCATTTCATCATCTTGATACTTCTTTCATTTGTGTTATCTTATTCTTGTGTTTTAGTGAGTGAAATTGTCTTAATCTCAAAACAACAACCATCAAATATTGATCGTCTAAATAAAAGTAAAACTATCTTGGCTCAATACTTAGCCTATTGATTTATTAGTCTCCGTGGATACGACCTTGCTACCCTATTCGATAACGAACACCATACACTTGCGGTGGAGCTAAAAATATAGGCGAACAAGTTTTTGGCGCCGTTGCCGGGGACTAATACAATTTATGGTGCTAATATTGAGATAGATAGAATTATTCTTAATTTAGACATTTTTTATTATTTATTTTGTTTTAGTGTGACTTGAATTCCACATTATTTGACTTGTTTCTTCTAGTTTGGTCCGGGTAGTGCATGAACACGCGCTCTAAAGGCGGGGGACTTAATACCGCTCATACCTAAGTTGAGGCTTTCGCGAGGAGAATCGGTCTTACCACTAGACGAGCCGAAAGACAACACAATCCGATAATGGGGGATTTGAATGAGTTACCAATACCGCCAAACAATGGTGGAAACGAGTTACCGATACCGGGTTCAACAAGAAGCCATTCGTGATTACTTTCGACCACAAACGAATCGTAATTACGGTGGTATTACCCATATTCCTATCAATGCCAACAACTTCGAACTCAAACCGACACTAATCAATATGGTGCAACAGAATCGGTTTGGGGGTTTGCAAATCAAGATCCTAACTCTCACGTTGCGCAATTTATCCAAATATGCAATACGATCAAAATGAACGAGTCTCGGATGACGCCATAAGATCGCGCTATTCCCATTCTCTTTAAGGGATAAGGCGAGAAATTGGTTGGGTACTTTGACGCAAGCGGTGTAAGCACATGAGACGAGCTAAGCCAAAAGTTTTTGTTTAAATTCTTTCCACCAAGCAAAACTTTGCGGCTCAAAAGTGAGATTACTCAATTCCGACAATTTGATTCCGAGCCTTTGTACGAAGCTTGGGAAAGATTTAGGGACTTATTAAGAAGATGTCCACAACACGGCTTTTCCGGAGGATCAACAACTATGTTTCTTTTACAATGGTTTAATGGGGCAAACGAGGGCCTTTGTTGATGCCGCAATGGGAGGAGCATTGTTGGCAAGGTTTCCACAAGATGCCTTAAATCTTCTAGAGAAATGGCCATGAACAGATTACCAATGGCCATCCGAAAGATCCAATGTACAACGAGTAGCCGAAATCTCGATTCGGACCCTATCAAAACATTATCGGCACAAGTAGCGGCTTTGACAACTCAATTGAATGTATTTACGAAGGGGCGGGAAGCGGTGCGAGCACGGGTAGTGAAGCTCTTCTATATCCGATGGAAGAGGTAAATTATGTGAATAACCGGAATTTCAAAGAATTTCCTAATAATTCAAACCCAACGCACTACCATCTAGGGTTGATAAATCATGAAAATTTTTCCTATGCAAATACAAAGAATGTGTTACAACCTCCACCGGGATTCAATGCTTCAAGTGGAGGCGGTAATGGAGGAGGCAAATCGTCGTTGGAAGATGTACTCACCTCTTTCATAAATCAATCTAATGCTTTCATGAATGACACGAGGAGCCGCCTCGATAAGCAAGACCTTAGGATGGATAAGTTAGAACAACAAGTGACAAGCTCAATAAAGAACTGAAACTCAAATGGGTCAATTGGCTGCAATTGTGGGGAGTCAACATCAAAGGGTCAATTTCCAAGCAACACGGAGGTCAACCCGAGGGAACATTGCAATGTTATCCATGTGTGGGGTGGAAAAGAGAATGAAGAGTCTGAAAATGCTGATATTGGTGTGATGTCAGAATCACGCACGTCTCGTGTATCAATGCACGACCAAATCGTGTGTGTTGCCGAGTCTACCATCCAAATTCAGAAAATGACAAACGACGCTCAAGGAGATATGAAAGTTAAAGGAGGAACCGAGCAACAATTAGATAAACAAAAAGAGCCAAGAAACGCGTGAATCGTATCCTAACTCTAATTTGTTTGAAATATAATATTCCTCTTCCCTTTCCCGATTGTTTCACAAGACTAATCAATAATCAATTTGCTAAATTTGTGGGCATGTTTAAAAATTGCACATTAATGTTCCTTTTGCGTAAGAATGAAACATATGCCAAATTATGCAAAGTTTTTAGGGGAAGCGATGTCCAACAAGAACAAATGGGCGGAGAATGGGATTGTCAACCTGACGGAAGAATGTAGCGCACTCATACAAAGGAAAATACCGCAAAAGCCGAAAGATCCGGGAGTTTCACTATTCCTTGTACAATAGGCGATATTTCCTTTGACAATGTACTTTGTGATCTAGGATCTAGTATCAATTTGATGCCGTCCGTTCTCGTAAAGCTTGGACTCGTAGAAGTGAGACCATCCACTTCACACCTACAACTCGCGGATAGATCACTCGTAAATCAACGGGGATACTAGAAGATGTGCTCATAAAAGTCGATAGATTCATATTCCCGTGGATTTTCTAGTGTTGGATATGAATGAGGATTGTGACACCCCTCTTATACTTGGACGTCCATTTTTGGCAACCGCGGAAACACTAATAGATGTAAAGAAAGGGGAGCTTACATTACAAGTTGATGATGAGCGTATTTCATTTTCCATTTTTCGGAATGTGAAAGGACATGATGATCTTAATGGTTGTAAAACAACAACAATTGCTAATTCCTGTACTCAAGCTAATAGCTTGAATAATTGTATGCATTCTAAAGATAATATGCAGGGATTATCAATGAAGAAGAAGGAAAGGCACAAAAAGCCTGATGTTGAACCAAGAGCGTGCACGTACCATTCGCACGATGAAAAAGAGAACACATGGATAGTTGACAAACATGAAAAACCTCCTTTAGTAATGATCAAGGGAGGTGTAAGTCCAAGTGAGCGGGATGGGCATGGAAAACTGCACGATGAGGTGACATGCCTCATTTCGCAAAGATCATAATCGGAATTAAAAGGCGTCAAGCTAAAGACGTTAAATATAGCGCTTGTTGGGAGGCAACCCAACGGGTTTTTTTTTGTGTGAATTCCATTTTTGTGTGTTTTTAGTTTCAAAATTTGTGTGATTTGAGTGCTTTGATATGTGTGTTTTTATTAATGAGTGTGATTTGTGTGTTTTGTTGCATTTTTTTGTGTGTTTTTTTTTATAAAAAAAAAAATTACCTAAATTGCTATACAGGTGCGCACGGGTAGCCCGTGCGTTGGCACCCCACCCGTGCACCCTGCAGAGAGTTGAGGAATTTGCCGAGGTGGCGCATGGGTAACCCGTGCTTCGACGCACCACCCGTGCGCCCTGCAGAAGAGGGTTAAATATGACAGTTTTTAAACTGTCTTCTTCTTCAAAAATCCCACAAATCGCGCGCCCACTACCCCCAAACTTCATTGCCTTCGAAATTTCTTGCAAATTCTACTTAAATTCGTCCTTTTAATCCCTCCCCCATCACAATTCAACTTCACTTTACGTTGAATTCAAATTTACTTGAAGAATTGTGAGCACAAGCACCTAGGGTTCAAACCTTCCACTTTGAGTTTAATTTAGAGAATTCCGGTAAGAACACCGTTTCTCTTTGTCAATTCGTTGTCAATTATGTATTAGGGAGCATGGTAGGTGTTTATTTTGATATTTTTGCTATGAATTATGTGAATTATTCTTTGAGGCAAATTATCAAACACCTTGTGGGCTTGTGTAATTGAGGAGATTTAGGATGAATTGTTGGTGAGTAGGGCATGGCCAATGATTGTTTAAGCTAATACTTGTCTAGAATGGCCATAATTTTTGTTTGCTTGGGGTAGTTGATCGATCAAAAGTAACGTGGGCAAGTGAATTTGCATCACCCAATATGTTAGCTTTAATCCCCTATTTTGTGTTGCCATTGATGATATTGGGATGCTAATGAAATGTATTTCGTATAAACTCTTCATGGCGAGAAGAAGAAACCCCCAGGGTGGAAGGAGACGCGCACGCGGGACGGCACAACGCCGAAGTGGCACCGCCTAAGTCGACCAAAAAAGTCCGAGGCATATGGGGTAAACTTGACAACCTGCCGATGATCTTGAGCGATGGAATCGCTTGATCGGTCGCCAAATAGCTCCATCTCGCTATGCCGACGATGATTGTACCCAAACTTTGGGGATACATGAGGACGTGTGGCGTCTTTTCGCCAAGGTAGGATGGACGAACTTCATGAGCCGAAGGTGGCCGACATTCAAAAAGCATACATTGGAGTTCTTGAGTACGTGGAAGTACTCAAATAAAGGGACCTTTGAACCGTATATGATAAAGTTTCGGTTGGGGAATGTCCCAGGAGACAATCGTCTATGACTCGATTGAACACCATTTTCGAGGTCCCAACAAACGCTCGTACCCGCCCGATGCCTCATTATGATCAATACGACTTCTGGAGAATGCTTGTGGAAACACCACAAACGGGGCCGATGTTGTATGCCGCGCGGACCGCCAAAGCCTCATGGATCCGGAATCCAGTTTTCCGGTATATTCAACGCAGCGATCGCATCCTCCGTGTTCGCCCGAGAAAACATTGGAGGTATGACGACTAAGGAACTTTATCTCCTTTGGTGTATGGTTACAAACACCCCCTACAACACCGCTGTCAATTTTGCCGAACAAATCGAACAGTTAGCTAGGCGGGAAGGGGGTACGATTTCTATAGGGGGCCTCATTACCCCTATTGCCCGGCATTTCAATGTTGATTTCCGAGGCTTGGAGCCTATCCCGGGCAGCACTCGGGTTAATTTGGCATCGTTGCACCATATGAAGTTCATAGCGAATGAAGACAACAGATTGGTGCTTCTACAAAAGAAAGGTGCTTCATTTCCGTTGCCTAACCCGCCATACACCACGGTCGAGACATTGACGGACACCACCAACTTTCTCATGAACTCCGACGCACACAACCGAATTACCGAGGCTATAGAGGCAAGAAAGCGTCGCAGAGTCGAAGGTTTCTTGGATGAGGAGGATATGGTGGCGGAGGAGGATGTGTTTCATGGCCGAGACATGGGGATGGAACCTCATCACCCCCAAATTGGGTATGATATACCCGAGTCCTCACACGGAGGCGATTACCCCCGACATTCTCAAAGTGGGGATCATCCCGGTCCTTCTCACAGTGGAGGACCCCAGCACGGCACCGATTTTCAAGACATGTTTTGTGCGTTTGGGGAGAACTTGAGGCGGCAAGAAGAAGAGTTGAGGCGGCAAGGAGAGGATTTGAGGCAACATAGGCAACATAGGGCTGATTTTCTCGCGTTCAGCGAGCGATCGGAGCGGCGTTCCGAGGAGACGTGGCAAGTGCTCCAACAGCTACAAATGTGGCATATTTCTCAAGGCCACTTCCCACCACCGCCGCCGCAGTGATTCAGGTATATCCCCACTTTTTGTTATTGAAATTCTATTTTTCCCCTTAGGACACTATAATTTCATTCAAGTTTGGGGGGAGAGATAGCATTTTGATACATGAAAAGTGTGGATACATTAAAAAAAAAAAAAAAAAAACATTTTCATGCATTCTTTTTGTTTTCATATAGATGCATTAGAGCATTCTAGGTTGCATTTACATTAGAGCACGTTTATAGCTTTAGCACGTCTATTGCTTTAGTAGTGGTTAGAGAGTGTGTTGACCGAGCATGGTGCAACTTGTTGTTTGTGTGTTGATTGAAAATTCATATTGTTGGGATTAGATGCTGTTTATGGATTGATTGAGCCTTGAATAGATAACTTTGAGCATGTTGATATGAAAAACTTGGTGTGATGCTTTGAATTACATTTTGACAAGCCTGTGAGCTTTGAGCCTTTACTGCTTATATCTTGTGCAGTCTTGTTGTAATTTGAGTGTATCATTCATGTTGATTAAAATTCTAGAACTTGCTTGGGTATCTCTGTCAAGGCCACATGTGTATGTGAATTGTGAATGTGATTAAAGGCCATCTTTGCTAGCCTTTCATGCCTTTTGCCTACCTAAAAATGTGAAAACTCCTAGTTAGCCAAGTTGAGCCTATAACCTATTTCTTTGATAACCACAAAATTTAACCCTTGATCTTACTATATTTCCATCACCTTAAACTCGAATGTATAACGTTGAGTAAAAGGGGAATGAACGAGGTTGAATGGGTGGGAATTGAAAAATAGGATAATTGGGCATACTTGGTTAAATGGAATAAAAAGAGGAAGGAAAGATGTTGAAAATGCACAAATGGAAAAAAAGATTGAAAAGTTGATAAACTTGGGGGGCGAAGGATTGTGAATGGAGGTGATTCTCAAAAGAAAAGAAGGAAATGGAGATAAATGAAGTTGATAAAAATGAGGGATGATTGGAGTAGCATATGGGATTGTAATGAAAATGATTGATATGCTCATCGGTCTATACACTCGAGTTTGAGTCACTTTATCCAAAAATTTCCTATCTAAACCAAAGAGCCTTCATTACAACCAAATGAGAAAGTCCTTTATGATTCACAAATTGCATACACTCTCGTGGCGGAGATATGAGACAAATTGCAAGCCTATGGTAATTTTGCGACATCGAATTGATTTGAGCGTAAACACGTCCTATAACCTCGTGAGATGAGAATATACACTTAACTTTGAGAGTTGGATTCAGAGCATTTCACTTTGTTTTATTTGAGACGTGTTCTTTGATTAGATATTTGAGGCTTGATTGAGTTGTACTCAACATTCATGACGAACAATTTGGATTTTCTTGTAGATTCTCGGTGTGTGCTGTTATCTTTATCTCCTGTTGTGCTTTATCATGTTCTAAATATTGTTGATCGGGACGGTCAACAGTTTAAGTTTGGGGGATTTTGATAAGCGTGAATTTTGCATGTGTTTTGAGGCGTATTTCGAGCTATAATGATAAGTAAACATGCATATACTCACGTTAAACGTTACATATTCACTCCTTGTGGAAAAGATATTACACTTTGCTTATTTTGTAGGAATTTCATGATATTTGAAGCTAATTGAATAAGAATATGAGGAAAGCAAAGTGGAAATACGGAGAATTGAGTGGATATACGAAAAGTGAAGCCTAAAAGAGCGAAAGTTGAGCGTTCACGGAAAAGACAGGGGGCACACGGGTTGGGCGTGCCTGAAGACACCACCCGTGCACCCCTGTATAAGGATTATTGGAGCTGCAGCATGGATGGGCGCACCACCCGTGCGCCTTACAGAGAGTTGGGGTATTCCAGCAGGGTGGCGCACGGGTAACCCGTGCGTGGGCGCACCACCCGTGTCGTCTGTAAATCCCATAATCTGCAAAGATTAAGCCCTAAACATGATGGGAGGTATAAAAAGGCTTTTTGGGGCACACAAGGACATTCTGGCATTTTTCGGATCTACAACACAAGACAAGAGTCAACTCTTGGAAGGAGACATCAAGGAGACAATCGGGTTGCATCGGAGCTTGAAGAACGGAGATATATCGAGAGATTGTCGACGTTCCTAAGTTTTCTTGCTTCTCTTTTAGTTTCAATCTTTTAGTTTCATTTGTAATGACTTTGAACACTTTGTGTGTTAGTTGTTTAATCATGTGTAGCTAAACTCTTGTGATTTCCGGGTTTTGGAAGTAGATTAATGAACTCTTGTTGGATGTTTTAATCTTGGTTGAAGTTATTATCTTGAAGCCTATTTGAGTACTTTGAGCTTATTCTTGTTTTATCACTTGGCCAATGGTTTAACATGTTTGATATATTGATTCATAATTCGAGAGATGAGTTTCAATATTAGATCTTGAGTACTTGACACGAATATTTGCATGAATCGAGAGATTTGTGAATGTTTGTGAGGACATTTGATCTTTTGTGCATTTGGGAGTTGTATATCTTATGTTGAGTAGAGATGCTTTAGCATAGATATTTCAATCTACATTTTATATGCATCTCGAGAGGGAGGATAAAATAGCTTTGTGATCGTCTTATAGGAATATTGATAATAACGTGGCTTGATTAAATCGGACAACAAGAGAATTATTAATCGAAACCTTAACTCGGAATTCCATTTCATCATCTTGATACTTCTTTCATTTGTGTTATCTTATTCTTGTGTTTTAGTGAGTGAAATTGTCTTAATCTCAAAACAACAACCATCAAATATTGATCGTCTAAATAAAAGTAAAACTATCTTGGCTCAATACTTAGCCTATTGATTTATTAGTCTCCGTGGATACGACCTTGCTACCCTATTCGATAACGAACACCGTACACTTGTGGTGGAGCTAAAAATATCGGCGAACAAATGTGTAGTTATCTTTACATCATATCTCCATCAGTGTGCATTGAACTTTTCTTTTTCCAAATGTAGTTATCTTTACATCTTATCTCCATGAGTGTGCCTCGAACTTAAAAATTGGGATGAGAGCATACCTTTCAACAAAGTGGGGAGGTAGGAGTGGGAGAAAGAAGATGAAAAGAAAAAATAAATAACATAAAAGAATAGAAATATCGAAATAAAAAAAGATGGAAAAGCCCTTAAAAAATTTGTGCCTCCCACATAATGACATAAAAGACGAAAATTTGAGAAAAAATGACTTTTGGTCCCACTAGGCTTACCCCCTGATGATATTAGTCACATGACTTGAAAATAGTCCCATAAGATTGTTCTTGTCACACAAATGGTCCCGCCGTTAGTAAATTAATGGTAAAACTTGGCAAATTGAAAGTCAAACCTGTAATTTGGGACTAAAAGTGAGAACAATAGGACTAAAATCATCAGGTGCTCAGTCTAATGAAACCAAAAGTGATTTTTTCTCTAAAAACTAAATATAACTAATATTTATTTTAAAAAATATATTATCATTAAATTTACTACTTTTTATTTATTATAATTAAAAAATTAAAAAGTAAATTAAATGATAAGTTTATAATTCAACCTATATAAAATTTATAATTCAATACATATATCATTTATTTTAATTAGAAAATTAACAAAATATTAAATAATAAAATTTATAACTCAAGTTATAAAAATTTAAATTTTTTGAAAAATAACTTTTAAAAGTAGATGTTAATTAAATTGTTTTTTGTGTATATTTAATATGAAAAAATAAAGATCAAATACATGCATATATAACCCAGTGCATGTATGTGTATATATGTAAAGTTTGATTTTTTTTGAGGAAATGTAAAGTTTGATTTAAAAAAATAAAAAATAAAAATATAATATCTGAAAATGAAAAAAAAATGTGCGCTAGGTTAACATTACTAAAATATTTTTAATAGTATTTATAATTTAACTATACTAAAATATTTTAATTGTATTTTTCTAAAATTTTTAGAAAGAATTCCTATATTTAGAAATTATGAAATTATTTAATCGTAAATTTTTTTATTTTATTGATAGTTGAACTACATGTATTTTCCAAATATGTAAATGTAATTTTCGTAATTATTTGTATTTTCAAAATCAAGAAGTGATTTAAATTAAAAAACATATTGGAAAATTATTTGTTTTTCTAAATATTTTAAGTAAGAGAATTTGTTTTAGTGAAATAAAACGCATTGGAAAAATATATTTTTTAGAAAAATATTTGAAGGACGGAGATTTTTTTTTAGTTTTCAAGTGGGACATTCACAATATTAAGTTAAATAAATAACTCACAATATAAAATTTAAAATAATTTTTATCATCAATAATGTTAAATTTAATCAAAAAAAGAATAATGAGACCATTTTTGGTTAAAAATTTAACTTTGGTGTCCTATGGGACAATTTTATCGTTAAAAATTTAACTTTGGTGTCCTATGGGATTATTCTTGTCATCAGTCAGTTTTCGTTAATTTTTTAATGGAGCAACACCAGATTTTCAGTTTTCGAGTCCTATGGGACTATTTTTGGTGAAAAATATCGATTTGGAACTAGAAGTGAGTCTAATAGGAGTAAAATCATTAGGGGATAAGTCTAATGGGACTAAAAGTAAATTTTTTTTCGACAATTCAATCAACTACTAGCTGGAGGTTGCAAGTATAAAAATACTTGTATTTTAGATTGCAATTTTAAGAAGAAAAAAAATACTTAAGGCAAATTAAAGGGAAAAAAAAGACCAAAATTTTGTTTAGCAATAATTTTTTACCCTTTTCATAAACTTGTTTATTGCAAGAAAGTCTACTCATTTATTAAAAAACTTGATCAAGGATCATACAAGAAATTTCTAAAATGAATAACTGAAACTACTCCCTTATAAATATTAATTGAATTGAAAATTTTGAAAATTAAAGTTGATGTCAATCAAGTTAGTCATTGGGTTAGACTTAGTAGAAGTTGGGCCATCATGGTTCTTGGTTGCCATGTTAAAAAGGCTGACTCAGCCTAATGAGGAAAAAGGTCTAGGACAGGAGGAATGGGTGAGGCCATTTGAGAGGATCTTCTACTCTATTTGGTGTTCTATCTTCTACCCATGGAGTATTAGTCAAAGCCACTCAAATTTTTACACCTGGCAACTAACATCTTTTTCTTTTTTCCTTTCCAGATTAGGTTTGTTCAAAATTCAAATCTTTATTTTTTACCAACCTATGAAATTAAGTTATGGTTAATGTTTTGTATCAATTTGAAGGTTACGTCATTAATATCCTTGTGTAGCGGCCTAGCTAACAAATTAGATACGCTTTGGTTAATTTAAATAATAATATAGTTTTAACTTTTAATAGACTCTGGCTTACCTATGTTAAAATAAGCATCTATATTTATTTATCAGTATATTCACCTATGTTAAAATAAGCATCTATATTTATTTATCAGTATATTCATGATATAGTCGGCTTTACTTAGTTGGGGTTCTAAAAAAGTCAATATGATGATGTCATCAGAATCTTGAGAAAGTATAATTTATTAAATCAAACTTAAGTGTTGATTTAACAAATACAACAATTAGAACTTAGAAAGCATGCCCAATCTTGAAAAATGGATATATGTTCCTTAAATGAAATTTAAAATGTAATTTTCTTGAAATGTGTGCTTGGGCTTTTACAAATGTTTAAAAATTTGAGTATTGCTATTAATTATATTCTTGCCAACGCAATTAGTCATGGTGTTATTCGACTCGTATTTAATTTAAAAATTAATTTTTTTTATAGTGAGATTTCAAATATTTTTGCACAAAATAATTACTAATAGTTTTAGATTAGTTGGCACTTGCATGGTAGAGACAATTAAGTCTAAATAACTTTGATGATATAACAATCTTTGTATTAGATCTTGGACAAGTAAAATTATAGACATGTAAGCTATATTGCCGGCTACTACTTTATGTGATGAAGTGTGATTCTTGGAAATTTGTTACTTCTGCCTTATCTAAGCGACTACTCTAGTCTCTAGTATATGATATATTAATTGGAAACATAAACTCGTTTTACTTAAATGTTTTAATTGTAGAATAAAGTTACATATCTACAGAAAGATTTCTCTCCAATTGGTGAGTGTAATAAAGACTTCCATAACAAATTAATTCGCATGTCCATCCATCAATTAATGCACACCAACATCAAATAGATATGACTTTTACAAAAACTTATTACTTTTTGCAATATGATGTTTTAGGTAGTATCTTGTCCACGTACCCAAAAAATTTAATATAAATGTGGAGTTCAATATAATACATGTTTACAAGATATGGTTTATGTAAAAATTATCATTTAGCTGATTAAATTTTTAAAATAAATTTTTTTGTTACTCCTAAAGATCTCTCTTACTAGTATTGAAAAATTAAAGTGGACGATAATTATAGAAGCAAGATGGTAGAATCTTAAGCAACACATATATTTTGATGCGATTACCCTTAAACGTAATAGTTAATGTATACAAGAATATATTAATATGGATATAGAAACAACTAACCATGCAATTAAAGTGGTCAAATTTGTACCGATCAAAAAAAAAAACAAGTGGTCAAATTTGTCGATCTATTCACACTTGATTAGAAGTTTATGCTTCTTATTAGTTTGCTTAAATTTTAGGTAAAACCATGAATTTTAACATTACGACAAGGATTCACATACGGTATATAGTTATTTTCACTATAAAGACAATCAAAGGAAATAATTTAACTATAGGGTATATGGAAATAAATTAACTTATAGCAGTGAGTCAAGAAATTGTTTGTGTCAAACAAGGCTGTTGTATCTTGTTTGGGTGGTTGTGAAGGCAAAAAGTACTATAAAATATAATAAAAATTATATATGTTAGTCTCTCACCATTATAAATCCCGAACCCTATTACAATATATTAAAAAAAGACTAAATTGTAACTTTAGTCCTGTAGTAATATGATTTTGGCAATAATAATTCTTCATAAATCACGATTTCCAAAATGTCAACGGTACTCCTTTTGATTGCTATAAATTGGAAAATTTTTCGGAAAAAAGCGCATGTCCACATTCGCGGCCAAACCTGCTGATGTGAAAACCAGTTTTGTTTATGTGGGCAACATCTAATTAAGATTTTCTTTCCATAGTTTTTGTCCCAGTTATCATGTTAATTCAATTGGAGAATATCGCCTAAATAAAATTAATCATCACATCAATTGTTTCATGCATAAATATGGGCTTGTGGAACTTTTCAAGGAGATTTTCGAATATTTTGTGGCCATATCACTTAAATCAAGAGTTTTTTTGACAATTATAGTGCTTTATTGCAAATCTTATTTTTTGTGGACCATTGTTGCCACCCCTATATCTATAGCCTGTAGGACTAAAACCACAATTTCGCCTAAAAATATTTAGTGATCTATTTATCATTATACTTTGCAAAAGATATTAAACATAATTTTTTATTAATGTAGACGATAATCTAATTATGTTGTAACTAACTTAATTGAATATGAAATAATCACATTTTTTCTAGTTAGATACTCAAGAAAACTAAACGAACGTGCCTTTAATATGAAATTTCTGATTCCTATTTAAACACATTGTTGGTAACTTTACAATCACAACTTTCTTCTACTTTAACTAATTAGAGAAAGCTTTATATCAAATATAATGGCTTTTGCAAGAGGATTCATGTTGGTGTTAGTGTTGATAGTTATAAATATTTCATGTAATAGTGAGGCTCGTCATCTTGCAGAAGAAAATATGAATGACCCTAGTCCTCTTACAGAAGAAAAAGTACCCTATGATCTTTTTTGTTCTCTTCTTGGTGGTTGTGAAAAATCTTTGATGAACCATCTTGCCACTAAGGATCTGTACGGAAAGGATTCAAGCATGGATGATCCCAGTCATCTTGGAGAAAAAAAAATATTACCCGCCTCTGTTATTTGTGCTCGTTATGGTAAGAGTTGTGAACAGTCTTTTGTGAATCATCTTGCTACTAAGGATCTTCATGAAAAAGACTCGAGCATGGATGATCCCAGTCATCTTGGAGAAAAAAAAATATTACCCGCCTCTGTTATTTGTGCTCGTTATGGTACTGGTTGTGAACAGTCTTTTGTGAGTAATCTTGCTAATAAGGATCTTCATGAAAAAGACTCGAACAAGGATGATCCCAGTCATCTTGGAGAGAAAAAAATATTACCCGCCTCTGTTATTTGTGCTCGTTATGGTACTGGTTGTGAACAGTCTTTTGTGAATAATGTTGCTACTAAGGATCTTCATGAAAAAGACTCAAGCATGGATGATCCTAGTCATCTTGGAGAAAAAAAAATATTACCCGCCTCTGTCATTTGTGCTCTTTATGGTACTGGTTGTGAACAGTCTTTTGTGAATAATCTTGCTACTAAGGATCTTCATGAAAAAGACTCGAGCATCGATGGTCCAATTCATTTTGGAGAACAGTCTCTCGTGAATCATCTTACTACCGAGGATCTTCAATAAAAAGACTCAAGCAATGTCGACCCTAGTCATCTTGGAAAAGAAAAGATACCTCACGGCGTTCTTCTTTTTCTTCTTGATACCCCCAAAATATTAATACCAAAATACATATAATGAAAAGCGAAAATATATATATATATATATATATATATATAAGTATTATAATGTGAATGACAAATGAGGGACACTTTTGAAGAAAGGTTGTAATAAATGATAATTTAAATAAATGGGTTGACATTTGAAATATTATCTTGTGTTATTATTTTATATAACTTGTTTCACAAGCTTTCCACATAGTGTCTCCTTGCTTTCATCAGGAAATTGTTGAAGTTAAATGAGCTAGGTCCGCATATGCTCAAAGGCCACTATCGTGAGGACAAAAATGTATATTCAAACATATGGAAAGCAAATTGCTTTCAACAACAAAAAAATAGTCATATGCTAATGACTTTTCTAACATTATTGTACTAACATTTCACAATAGTCATTGGTTTTTATTGACACAATTATCATTCATTTACAAAAAAAAATTATATGATAGATGTAGTGACTTGAACAAGAAAAAAATTTGATGTCATTGGTCTTTTCTTCAAACTTTTCATTTAATTGAAACAATATTTATTTGGCCAATTTAACCCAATACAATATCTTGACTGATGCAAAAATCTAATGTTTCAGGTATATTTATAATATTTTAATTTTTAGGTATGTTTGTTGTGTCACGTCATAGCAATAATTGAGAGAAAATTTTTGCAAAAGAAAGCATGCAATTTAAGAAATAGAACGCCATTGGAACTAATAGAAATAGAGTACGTTTATCTCTTTTTTGTTGCACTCAAGCTCAGGGTTCAACAATCACTTTGTAAACCACATCAATCCTATATACTAAAAAGAAATCTGCCACATGTCTTCACCTGATTAATTTGGTACACGTGTCAATACCTTATTCTTCCAAATCCACGTGTTGTCTTCATATTTAGCCACATGGCAAACCATGTCACCACCTTATTCTTCCAATTATAAATTGATTTACTGTATCAATTTACTATCAATTTATCATCAACTTAATAATTAAATTTCCTATTTCCCTATATAACTATTAAAATCCAATCAAACATTTAATCATCAAAGTTATCAATTTGGCAAAATCAATGTTACGCAAAATCGTATATTCAATATATTTATATATGTATATGTATGTATATCCAACATGTTTTTTGAGGAATTTTTCTTATAATGTATTAATTAATTTAAAATATTTAATAAATTTATATATGTATATCAATCCTATATACTAAAAGATAAAACAAAGTTGATTCATGTCATCACCTCATTAATTTAACATGTGTCAACTCCTCATTCTCTCAATTCCACATGTCTACTTTATAATTATCCATGTGGCATTGCTATCTAAAAATTAAAGGTAAATTGATAATATATTTTTGAATTTAAAAGATTACAAATTTTAAAGATAATAACAACTTTAAGAGATATGAAGTAATCTAAATATCAATGATTTATTTACGCTATCATTTTAAAATTATTATCTTTCAAAAATGTATTTGGTTTATATGCATCTTTTAATTTCCGATTTATGCTAACTCTAACGTCCATTTTAAATTACTCTTGTTAAGTCCAAGTTTGACCCACTAACCAATTATATTCACAGTTAAATAAATAATTCAATCCAAATTATAACCAAATTAAATAAGCTCATCATAGATATAAATGAGCCTATCCTAACAATTAAATTAAAATAAACTAATGTATTCAATTACCGATCTGAGGCCAGATAGTGATTATACTACATGATCATATCAAATTATTTTTAATTTTCTCAACAAATTCGAGAAAACACATCAATGAATCTAACAACTAATAGAAATTTGGGTTTGGCATACATCTAAAAATATTATCTTTCAAAAATATATTTGTTTTATATGCACCTTTTAATTTCAGATTTTTTGCTACTACGAGATTCAAATCTCAACTCTAAAAGATAAAATATAAATACCAAAATAAAGCAATTTATCACAATATCAACTCTAAAAGATAAATTATAATCCTAAATATAAATTTTTTTATCACAATCTCACGGTCAACTTTATGTGGCCATATCAAGAGTTAAGAGCATAAAGGGTTTGGAAATTCTTTGTTGTAACAAAAACAACATACTTGGAAACAGAACAAATAGTGTAGTTTACAAAGAAATTTTTCAGAATTTGAAGTGAACTATTTGTATGATACTCTTCTAATTTTTGAATTTCTTTATTAATATTTCTAATTAGTATTTTGGATCTCTTATAATTATTAAAATAAATTTGTGATCTAAAATTTTTATTTTGGACAAATCCCGTGTAACACACGGGTATTGTTCTAGTAATATATATTTCCTTTAATCACACACAAGAAACCATAATCCAAATATTTATTGTATCCAAATATACAATCATGCCATCGTGCATGGTTTCAATTTGTGCCATTGTGGTAGTAAGGACATTGTAGTCTTCAGCACCTGGCCAGCGATTTAATGTGTGGGTTGGAATGGGTACGATGCTACATAAAAGGAAGAAAGAAAAATAGGAAAGAATTGAAAAAGAAAAACAAAATAGGTTGTCCATTTTTACTCCAAGCTTAGTTGATCCACATAAGCTCCTAAGTCAACAATATTTTCTTTATAATTATATTTTAATAAAGTAAATTTTTATGTTAGCTAGCCAGTCACAATCACCAGTTATCAGCGGTAACAGTGACGGAACTGAATCTCTAAATTTGTAATATTAAAAAATAATTAAACATCATGGTAGTTCTTATAATTCATCCTATAACAAAATATGTAAAAACATTGAGCACCAAACTACAAACTATATTTATAGTATATTGTTTTATTCAAACTATATAATTTCAATGGGCAATATCTTCTTTATAAAATATCATATTCAATGAAGTGCTTGGTAGTAGCACTTTTGAGATGGACTTTTGGATCTAAAAGTCCATTTCTATAATAAATGATGATTGGTGGTTAACTTAAAATGGACTTTGGGATAAGTCACTCCTCTAAAAAGTCCATTCCAGAGAAGTTATAATTGACAATTTTTTGAAAAATCATATATGCAAATCAAATATTCAAAATCCATCATTACCAATTTTACAAATTATTATAAATAAAAATTCTGAAAAATGATATTATAAAACACAAAAACAAACATAAATTCATTTTTATCAGATATTTGTCTGTGATGTGTGTAAAATATACGAGCATTTTTGGGCTTAAAATGATATATAATTGATGCATTTGCACGCATATTTACTATGTTTTACTTGGTTTCCTTTAGACGGCATGATACTGCGTATTCCGGTAATTCTTGCAGGAAACGAAGTTTAAAATGAAGAAATGTCAATTGGGTTGCCCGGATAAGATTGCCGAATGCAAAAGAAGATCAAAACAACGGAAAAAGGGAACAAAAGCAAGTCACAGGGTCGGATCGTGTAGCCTCACATGGCCATGTGGAATGGTGGTGTGAAAATCACACGGTTGTGTGAAGAAGGGAAGAAAATAGAGGACGGAACAGGTCCACACGAACGGACCGTGTGAAGTCACACGGCCGTGTGGACAAGGAAACCAGCCGCACAACCTACCCGTGCGACCATCCTGCCCGTGCGACAAAGAGATGAGCCCAAAGCCACACGCCCGTGTGGTCCCACACGGCCTGGCCGTGTGGGAGTCTATTTCAGTGCGTTTGCTTCCCGTTCTAACTCTACAAGTGATCTCTCCAAGCATCTATAAAAGGGACCTAAGGGTATGCACGAAAATACACAACTTGATACATAGAAAACACATCAAATAACACAGGAACGAAGGAATTGAAGAGCTTCTGAGAGCAAAATGCTAGGTCGCGAAGAACACCACAAGGCTTTCACATCTAGGGAGCACAAGAGCTTCGAGGGCTTAGAAGGGGAATCCATCCTGACAAGAAGGGGTTTTCTTTATATGTCTTAGAACTCTTGTCTGTGCTTATATGATGTCATAATATTAATTCAGATTTGTCTATGAGTTTGTAATCAATGTTTGGCATATTTTTCGGATCTTAGGGGCATAATTGAAACTGTGGATTTATATTAAATATGATTATTTGTTTTCTTAATTGCTTCATGCGTTCTATTTTATGAATTCGAGTGCTTATTTATAATTGCTTTTATCTGATCAATAAATTGCATGTCATATTTGTTATTGAAAAATTTCGGACGATGAGCTCTAACAAAGACGGAAATCGAATTCAGACATGAAACATGTGTGACAGATGTGTTTGTGGGGATTCATTCAATTCACAAATCTTTTTAGAGTTAATAAGAATTGTAAAGTTCTGATCAGACTACAATTGTTATTAATCAACTGTTTACGCACCACCTGACCAGTGGAATAAATGAATTTAGGAATTCAACCCATAGAATTGCATGAATTGGTTTTTAAAACTTTATTCGCATTTAATATTGAAGAAGCATGTTGAGATTATGTGCCTAAGGTTGCTCCTAAAGATGTTGAAAATACTTGTGGGGTTCACAAATTTATTTTATTTATTTTTTATTTATTTTTTGATTTTTAGTTAGATAAAATTACTTGATTTTCGGTTGCTTCAATAAAATTGGAATACGATGTTATTTTAGCCTAAGTGTTTCGAGATTCAATCCCTGAGGAATACGACCTTGCTTACCATTATTCTATATTAACTACACTGTACACTTACAATTGTATGAACCAAAATATTTTTGGCGAACAGTCTGTTTGTAGGTGAGTAGAATAAAATCAAAGCCTGGATTTTTAGAATCATTTGTCAGCACAAAACAGTTTCCAGCTTTAACACAAATCAATGTTTAATTCATTAATACTATTGATAAACAGAGGAGATACAGAGTGTATATATATATTAGTGGGAATTAAATTGCAAGCAGAGATTGTGATTGTTTCTCATACTTAAATTCTAATCCCTTGGATGTTGGAAATTATTCGGGTCCCGGATCTAATTTGGGCCAAATAAGATCCGACTTTTCAATCAAATTGAACGGAAGCGCAAGCGATGGATTTCAAAAATCGAGTTTTAGATATAAGAACATAAGATCATGCTTATTAAATTTATTCAAACTAATAAATTTATTCAAACTAAAGGAAGAAAAGAAAATTTACCTCTTTCGACGATTTTCTTGTTCTTCGCTTTTTCTCCGTCAATCCTTCGAATCCCCGAAGCTCGTAGAAACCACGATCTTCCAATTCGATCCTCCCTATCAATGGCAGTGTGTGGGCACCCAAATAATAATTCTAAGTTCCTAACTTTTATTTTCCTACGATGTACTCAACTCATGAGATCGTAGGATTGAACTAACTGGATAGGAGGGTAATTAAACTAGGCAAAAATTAAACCACAAAATCCACAAAAGACAAAATATCATGTTGCCCGTATAAGCTTATGCGCATAAACAAGTTTGCCCAAAAAGAAAACGTTTTTCAATTTTCAAAGTTTCAGCTATTGACCAAACTCTAATTAACCAAGTACTTTTCTTGAAAAACATGATCAAATATATGGATTGATCAATTTGGTTTTAAAATCTTTGCTTTTTTTAGAGCCAAAAAATTGCTAGTAATTGGGCCAATGTAAACTATTTTCAATAGGTAAGATGGGGGGCCGAATTGTGTGTTCAATTGTGAGAATGTGTTCCCCTTTTTATAGGTCTAGTTCAATCAGTTTCCCACTTCAACTCAATTTTCTTTCTAATCTAGAATTCATAATTCTAGATAGACTCAAACTCTAATTGATAATTATTCAATATAATTATCAAATTAATTATTATATTAATATCATAAATATTTTATATTTATTTAATTCCAAATATAGTCAAAACTGTAGAATATCAGATATTCCCGAAATTAACTAATATTAATATATTAGCCCAAATATTTTGGAAAACTCTTTTTCATAAACCCTTAGGAACTGGAAATGTTATTTCTTACCCGTTTACTCTAGGAAGGCGAACCGGGGACCATGGACCTATAATTATAGCTCCAATAAATCGAATAAATAATTAACTCTTTAATTAATTTATTCGGCTTATTAATTCTGATATTACTCCACTATAAATTCGGAATTGCACTCTTATAATTATAGAATATCTTACTCTACGAATTGAATTGAGTCAATGATATAATCATTACATATAGATTAATCCTCCATAGACAATTCATAATTGAAGCTAGGTAGTATCCGTTAAACCTCTTCAATTACCTCTTATCCTCATTTACCATTAATTCACTAGCAAATGGTTAATTTATAATCGGACTATAAATTAGAGATCTCAAACCATTCAGTTCCAGAATTAACAAATGAGAGAATCGTCTTTCTACTTCTCGCAGGAAGGAATGGATTCCATATCTGTGAATTTATATTCTCAGTTATTTAATTTAAATGTAAATCTAAAATGCAGGTGTTGGGAATGTCGTAGGACAAACTTAAACATAGAAATAAACAGGAGTCTATAATCACTCAGGATTAAGATTTATCCATATATGATCATCTAGTGATTTAATTTGATTTTTCATTTCTACAATGGAATTTATATGGAAAATTCAAATTAAATCGGTCCAAGTCCTATATGATCAAATCATATATAAATGCTCCCATTAAGATGTCTCCACATTGACGGTCCGGATAAGACAGTCACATTTAAAATGTTCTGGACCGCATTAATGATGTTTTAATTAAAGATCTCATACTTTAATTAATTTCATCACGGACTTAATTTTAGTTTATTATCCATAATCTTAATCATCTTGTATATAACTCTTATATACTAAGATTATGGTTACAATAAATAAACTAGGGATCTTCATGATGTTCAAGAAAATACATACAATATGCAAAAGAGTTCGAAAATAAATGTCGCATTTATTAATAATCAAAAAGCAATTCACAATTGCTTTAAGGGCACTATCTCTAACATTGGAATCATCCGCAAACCAAACAAATATCCCATGAAGATTTCCCTCACTTTTAAGCTTACTACAAGCTGTAAAAAACCCATTATCCGGACCCAATCCCCCACTCCCATCACTTATGAAGCTAGCTTTCCCACCAATATAATTCGAACTCCGTGTAGCAAAATAGTCCATAAACTAAGAAACACTCGTCCCTTTATCATACGCATAAAATTGGAAATTAACATAGTCAATTACGTGCCCATACTTTCTCCAAAGAGCCATCTAATGGCTTTGTACTTGATCATCATCATATGGAGTGTTAATGTTTACATATTTGGCAAATTTGGTCTTTGTGCACAGTGCTAGGTTTGGTGTTGTAACTCTGGCGATGCAACACTGGTAGCACAGAATCTGGGCGAATTTCATGCCAGATTTTGTGCTTTGATTTTTGGCATATTTTCTATTATGTGAATGTTGCTGATATTATTGGATAAATTTATCTTAATCGATTCAGCCATTTTTATAAATGCCAATTATCCTTTTATAATCAGTTTCCTTGTGTACATGATTCTTACCCACAAGGAAAAGATTGTCTTTTGCTGATTTCCTTCTTTGGTATGAAATCGTCCCCTAGAAATCAGGGATTGGATTTCTTCTTGATTGCTATAAGAAGAGAAGTCAGGCTTTTGAAGAAGTTATCGAGAAAAGCACATTTGAGCAATATTTGTACTTCTTCAAGAAATTATTTGTTCTATACTTTTATTCTTCGGGAGAAGAAGGTGAAGATCTACGGCGTGGATCGATTCAACTGTTCATTCCAACAAGGTTGAGGTTGTGGAAGATTCAATCAAGATATTAGTTTTATACGAGTGTTGGTGAATTGATAAAGAGGGAGTCTTTATGCTATTCGTAAATCCAGTAGTATTTGTAATAAACTTTGCTTTTCTAATATTGGATTGTTTCTTCTCTGGGCGTGGCCTCGTGCATTAAGATTGAGGAATCTAAGCACGTTAAAAATTCTGGTGTTATTTTCTGGTTCCGTTGTATGAGTGTGTCATATGCTTCAGTGTTACAACATTAACTTACAACACTGCTTGAATCCGAACATCCAGGGTTTTTGTATTAATATATTGATTAATAGGGCAACATATTCTATCAATTGGCATCAAGAGCCTAACACTAAATCTTATTAGTGAGATCCTGTTTTATATTTGTTGCTAACATGTCTTGTGTTTATGAAGAAAGTTCGGTTTTACGCCCTCAACTCCTTGACAGTTTTGAAAAATCTACGAAGCAAAAGACAATCATTTCCTTGTGGGTAATAATCATGTACACAAGAAAAGTGATTATAAAAGGATAATTGGCATTTATAAAAATGGCTGAATCAATTAAGATAAATCTATCCAATAATATCAGCAACATTCACATAATAGAAAACATGCCCAAAATCAAAGCGCAAAATCTGACATTAAATCCGCCCAGATTCTTGCTACCAGTGTTGATATAATCATTACATGATTATATCATAATAAAACATCTAATGATGCAACACTTAAGATCAAATCCTGCAAGTTAGAACAGTTTAAGATATAAAACATCTACATGCAACACTTAAGATCAATTCTTGCAAGTTAGCACAATTCAAGATATAACATGCATAGTTCAAAAACATCCAACAACTTGGCCAAATAGAACTAGTTTATTATCTGTACTAGAAACAAGATAAACACAAGCATGCAGTGGTCTTAATCAGATCCACTCTCTTTCTTTGACTCCCCCTCAGAGTCAACATTAATATCATCATCTTCATACTCAAACTCCCCCTCAGAAGCAGCATCATCATCTTCTTCCTCATCACTGGACTTTTCGGACTCCCCCTCAAATAGGTCTCACCTCACTGGAGTCCTTTCTCTCTCCCTTTTTGATAAGAAAAAAAAAGACAAATGAAGCCAACCAAATTTTGGCTATTTTTTGGTCAAACCAATCTCCTTCAAGAATTTGTATGTAGTCCTTACCAAAATTGATGAGAGAATGAACCGCTATAATTGGAGTGATACAAATGGCGACTATGGAGTTTCCAAGAAAAGCTTACAACTCCAAATTTAAAATTAAAATATTTTTGGAAAAGTCCCATAATTCAAGGTGCATTTAATCCCCCTCAAAACACGTCACACAGCCGCTAACTCACAAATGTGGAGGAAAATATAGGAGGATTTGCTAATTTGATATCATGAGCCATTTTTCTAGTATCATATAATATTAGTATTTCATTGCAACTAATTAGTACCACTATTTTGACAAATCTTTCCTGCCAATTTGTTCCTGAGAGGAGAAATATTTCAGTTGATATATAAAACTTATTTTTGTAGTTATTCTCTTCACTTTGGTGATACAGATGTTAAATGGGCTGGTCTTAGCAGTTTTGGGCCAGTCTTGGCGGGCTTAGGGCTAAATGAATTTCGAGTTAAACGGGCCAGTATCTAAAGGGATTGCATTATATAAAGGGAAAAGGACATAAATACCCCATTTTCCATACTCAATCCCTGCACAATGTCCATTTTCCACTGATTTTGGACAAAATACCCATTTCCGCTGAATTTGGACAAAAATACCCATTTTCCGCTGATTTTTGACAAAAATACCAATTTTCCGCTGATTTTTTGCGTTGGTTTCTTTTTTGTTTCTTTGTTATTTCAAACACGTTTGTTGTTTCTTTGTTTCATACCTGTTTCATTTATGTTTCTTATATGTTTCACTTAGTCAACTTTTCATTGAATTCCACAGTTGCATATAGAAAATCTCAGTTGTGGTATGCCACAATGGACAATGGGAAGAACATAGAGAGTATACCAACTTTGAAATTACAAGAAAACTGATTCCAATGGACTGCACATTCAGCACCCTAAAAGAAATCCTGAACAACAAATTCAATTCAGAAAATTTGAGCTTACTTGTCCATCATCGGCTACGAAAATGGACACGACTCCATTGTCCAACCAAAAATACTTTGTATTGACTTCCAACATCGTATAATTATTGAATGCGTCAATTGTAGCGGGAAAGACCTACTAGTAATAACTTTGCTAGAGTACGTGAGATCTTTAGTTCAAGATTAGACATGCATACATCGAAATGAAGCAAAGATCAACATTTACAAGGATGACAAAAAAAGTCAAGAGTATATGGGAAAAACTACACTATTTCTCTAAATTTAAAAGCAATTTACTACAAACTTTTATCACATGATCCCCTGTTTCACAATTGTTTCTTACATGTTTCATTTATGTTTCTTACATGTTTCAACTGATTACACAATCATTAAGATTTACATAACAATAATTCTCTAAAATCATTAGGAAGTGGAGATAGAAACTCAATGTCGTTGTCATCGTCATCATCATTTTGCAGCTTCAACTTAGCATGATTGTGAAGCAGATGACTGAGCCTTGCTTGTTCATTCTCTATCACAAGCGCTTCGACGTCCATAGTATTCCCACCAATAAAGTGCTCGACATAACAAGCAACAAAAAATCCCATATTCACTACAAAAGAAAATAAAAAAAGATACACAGTCAGATTGATAACACAACAAATCAATAACAATAAAAAAGAACAAAATAAATGGAAAACAAAAAAAAAACAAAAGAAACATAAAAGAAACAACTTCGAAACAACATCGAAACAAACGGACATTAACAACAATTCTAAAGATGCCACTATCATTTAGCTATTTGCGTCTTTTTTCATTTCACCAAAATTAGAAAATCAGTAAAATCATTAGGAAGTGATACTGACAAGAAACTTCACTAAGTATGACATTTGATAACAACAGAGGGAACACTAGCAACATATTGAACAAAAATCTTAGCCTATTAGCACAAGAAAGCAGCCAAATCAGACATTAACAACAATTCTAAAGATGCCACTATCATAAACCCACTTCATACATACAACAACCAAACAAATGATAAACTTTTTTTTAATAATAAAAATGAAACCTATTCGTCATAGTTATCTTCAGTTCCAAGAAATTAAAAATGCAAAAAAAAAAGAGTCTGAGAACAGGATTATGCATATATCTAAGAACCAGTCATCATCTTCTTAAACTCCTCATAGTTAATACATCCATCGCCGTCGACGTCGAAAGAGCCGATCATCCTCCCACAGTCCTTAATCGAGCAATCCTCTTCCAAGCTCCCGAGCACCGCGTGCGGCTTCGATCGCGAGATCTTCCCCTGTTCTTATCCTTGTCGTACAAATCGAACGCCTCCTTCAACTCCTTCTCCTTGTTCTCGTCGTCGCCGCTGCCGCCATAGTGGAATGACTTGAACTCCGTCAGATCGACTGCGATGGTGGCCAAAAACTTAAAAACCAAATCATTATTTTTATAAACCTGGTGGCCAAAAAGAAACCAAAGGTAGGGTATTTTTGTGATGGGATGGAGAAGGTGGGGTATTTTTGTGATAGATGGGTATTTTTGTCTTTTTTTAAAAAATCAGGGTATTTTATGGTATTTCTTCTTTTATAAACCTAACCCTACCGGGTTTCAGGCTAAATGGGTCATTATCGAGCTATCCAAAAAGTTTAAAATTTTATATTTAAATCTAAAATTTTAATTTAAACATGCATAACATTAACACTGAAACTAAATATACAAAACTAAATGATCCATAATAATAAAAACTACACATAGTTTATAGTTGCATTACACATAATATCTTAAAGTTCAAACACTAAGTTTTAAAATTCATAAATAAACTCATACAAAAAAGACACAAGTACAATACTAATCAATTATCACCCTCAATCAACTTTGATCTTTTATTGGACAAAGTATTATCTTCCATTTTTCTTCATCTAAAATGTATAAAACAACAAAAACCAATTTTTAGTAAGAAGTTTATTTTTATGTGTATATTATTAAAATCAAACTGTAATAGAAAAACTCTAAAAGTATCACAAACGAGTTGTAGAATTAAAATAAGTAAATAAAGAATTAAAACTCTTAAAAGATATACTCACACTATAAAAACGTAACCATCATGTGAATTTGAAAAATAGTAAGAGATAATATAAAATAGATAAAATATTATAATTATACTTATACATATTTTTAAAAAAAAATGGCGGGCTTGATGATTAGCCTACGGGCTAATCTTAATGGACCTGGGCTAAATAGTCCAGGCCAAAACTACCCGAATTTAAATGGGCCAAAATAATTTGGCCCTAATCCTCTTAAATTCCGGATTAAACGATTTAGACCAGCGTGGCTCTGGCCCTTTCAACATCTCTACTTGCTGACAAGAATTGGGATAATTATTTTTCACATGATTCCAAAACTGCTCATCTCGTTAATAGTTTTATTATTATTTAATCTTTATTTATTGACCAACATGGCGGTGTTCTAAACTAAATGTGACCATGCTTCGAGTTTAATTAGATTAAATTGATTTCAAAATTATAAACCCATCCCACAATACATTAATACGATATCTGTCAACCCCAACATTCTTTAGATCCAATCCAATCCAAGCCCCAAACTCAAACCCAACTAACAATCCAAATAATTGGACATGTATTCAACTCATTGAGCGCCATTTAACAATTGGAAATATATTTTAGAAAATTAGCAATAACATATGATGCAAACCCAAACATTACTAAGGATGTAATTAAACAAATTTATATGGCAAAAACTTATATAAGATCGTCTCACGGGTCTAAATCCTTGACGGAGCCCCATATCCCCCAAAAGGAGTACGTCACAACTATATATTGATTGTCTAGCCCATATGCCTAAGTTCAGCCCATATTCGTAAGTTGAGTAGTGTAATATATTGAGCAAATAAAGAATAAAATATTAAAGAAAATTACTAGCAAAAAAGTATTACATATCTTGTAGATTGGTGCCCGATGATTTAAAAAACAAAGAAAAAATATGAGAAGATGTAGATAAATAAATAGAAAAGGTTTTTACAGATCTTTTGATTTTATTTATTTTTGTAATTTTATCAAGTATAAAGTATTATATGTTATGATATTTACACCTTTAAGTAAAAAAGTATTACACATTGAACTGAAAAGTATTACATATTGAATTTAAAAGTCACTACAAGAAAACAATCAAATTCCAACGAAATAATTCCAATGGAATAAAAAATTGTTGGATTTTCAAAATTCCAATGGAAATTCCAATACTACAGCATACCATTGGAAAATTCCAACAGAAAGTCCAACAATAACCAAAATTGTCACGCCCCAAATGTTGTTTAATAAATGGTTTTATCATGATTTTGATGATTTTGTTTTTACACCAAAACAATGTTTTTAAAGGTTGTCCAAATACTCCTAAATGATTTAAAATGGTTTTTAATATTTCTCGGAGTATTTCTTCAAGTTTATTTTCGACTAAATCGGACAACGCTTTTAATGATTTTATGTCAAAGTGTTTTTACATCAAAACAATGTCCCTGAATGTTGTCTTAAAACTCCCGATCGGTTTAAAATGTTTTCACTATTTTTCGGAGTATTTCTTGGAGTTTATTTTTGATAAAATATTGGACAACACTTTTATTTTGAGGCCAACCGGTCGCCCTATAGGGCTACCCGTACCTGAAGAGTACGTTGAAACACAAAATTGAGCCTGGAGTATAAAAGAGCAGGTCGACCGGTCGCCCTGGGCGTCGACCGGTCGCCCAGGGTGCGACCGGTGACCTCCAAGTTTTGTTCTCAAACAGAAACTTTGGTCTTCAATTTCTTAAAGGCTTGGACCGGTTGAACATAGGGGTGACCGGTCGAACCCTACGTCGACCGGTTGCCCTATGTAAAAATGTTGTGTTATTTTTCAAACGTCTATTTCTGTGCAACCGGTCGCCCTATCTTTTGACAGCAAAAATCTGACCGTTTGACAGCAGACAACTTTCCCTTAATTTGTGGGATGGATTTCTAATAGCTTTTTTCTTCAATTGTCTTGCAATTTTTTACAGAATTCATGTCCCCAAGAGGAGTCTATCATGTACAAGACATCTTCTATAAATAGAGGAAGAATTGAAGCAACACAACAAGAGAGAAAACTACAACACAACAAGATACACTCAAGAATACACTTGTTCTTACATTGTCCTATTTCTTGTTGAAATTTGCCTAGCTATTCACTTTCACATTCTTGAGGTCTAGGCTATTTCTTGATTACACTTGGCACTCATATTGTAATATTCATTATCGAGTTGTAATCTTGAATTTTTGGGTTATTATTCAACACAAGATATCCTTGTGAGTGTTCTTGTGGGTGGTAAGAACACACTGGGTGATCTAGGTGTTAGGTGTGAGAAGATTGTGGTAATCTTCTTGTTGAGGTGTTGAAGAATTTGGTATTCTTAAAGGTTGAAGATTGTGGTAATCTTCACAAGGTGCCGTTGGAGATTGTGGTAGTCTTCAAGTGAGATTGTGGCAATCTCAAAGGTGGTGTTAAAGAAGAGTGTGGTGCTCTTCAAGGTGTTGTTGTAAGTTGGTGTTGTATTAATTTTTGGTAAATTAATAAAATCTTTTTTTCTTTTTGAAATCCATCCCGGATATACTGGGGTGGTAGAGGATTAGGCCCTAGGTGGGTTGAACCTCTATAAATTGACGCGTGTTGTTTACATTCCGCACCTTTATTATTGTCTTTGAGCTTTCGGTTTAAAAAAGAGGGTAAAATCGAAAAGATGGAGATAATCTATTCACCCCCCTCTAGATTATCGTAGCCGCTTGGACTTACAAGTGGTATCAAAGCCAAACTCTTTGGCAAACTCGTTTCACATCGCGAGTGAAGAGGAACGATCGTCGGCTCGAACGAAGCTCAACTTTCCCTAAGCACCTCCACCACCAAGCCACCACTATTTGATTCCAAAAATTTTATATTTTGGAAAGAAAGAATGGAATGTTATTTACAAGGTTGCGGGTTCGATATTTGGAACATCGTCATAAATGGAGAATCCATTCCGATGAAAGACACACCACACACCTCCAAAGGCTTCAAAGAGCTCAATGATGAAGAGAAGAAAATCATCTCCTTAAACGGTAAAGCTCTCAATATTTTGTATTGTTCACTTACTAATTTGGAATATGAACATATTGTAGGAATTCAATCGGCACATGAAGTATGACAAAAATTAGAAGCCATCTATGGACTATTTGCAAATGAAATGAGTCAAACAAAAGCATCTACTTCTCAAAGGGATACAAGTTCAAATCTAAGGAACAAGCCTTTTACAACTTCCAACTATGAAGTAGTCGAACAATGTTTTATGGGAATCAAAGAAGAAAACGAGGTATGTCTTAAACCCTCTACTTCCTATGATATTGTCATTCAAAATTATTATAGTGATTTGCAAAATGATATTGATGATCTTCAAAATGAATTCCAAAATTTACTAGTTAAGTACAAAAATTTGAAAAAGGAATTCAATGGTTTGAAAAATGAAAAGGATAGTTTATTTACTTCCTATGAATCACTATCATGTGCTCACACCACCACACTTGATAAGGTTAGAAACCTTGAAAAACAAAATAGTACTCTTGTTGAGGATATTAATTGCATGAAAAATAATTTATCAAAATCCAACTTGAGTACCAATAAATTGCCCAATGTTGTGAATGTTAATGGTTGTGATAGTTTGAATAGTGAACTTGATCATGAGCCTAATACTGTCAAACATATGAAAAAGAATCGAGTTCCTATGCATGTTAGTAATATTACTTGCTTTTATTGCGGTAAGAAGGGTCATACGGTAAATACTTGTCGGGCTAGAAATAGCTCTAATTATTGTTGGAGACCTAAAAGTCTCAAGACTAATCCCAAAGGACCCAAGCACTTGAGGGTACCACAAAACAATGTCATTTTAGGTACCCGGCGGATTAATAATCGAAGAAAATTCATGCCGCCAAGGAAACATCAAATGAACATCTTATTTGATCAAAGAAGGAGAAAACATTTTTAACAAAGTCAATTTCCAAGAAGAGGATATAATCAAAAACGGGAAGAACACAATCCTTGGAAATGGCAAATACATCATCAACAAGATGATTTTCCAAGAGAAAAACACTTTCGAAAATGGGAAGGCTACAATGCTTGGAAATGGAGAAATTGGAGAAGCCATCATCAACAAGATGATTTTCAAAGGGGAAGATATCATCAACAATGGGAACGACACAACCCATGGAAATGGCGAAATTGGTAAACCGTATCTCCCCATTTAAATATGCATTTTATTTAGTTAGTATGCATGTTTTTATTTGTGTCTTAATTACAAAATGAGTTTTCAAGTATTTATTTTTTAATTAAGGTCTTCAATATATATTTGTGCTTTTTAAAATATTTTTGAAAAAGAAGACCTTATATGATGTTTTTAAAACTCTTGTGCATTTTTGTAAACTAAAGTGTGTTATCATCTCTTATGGATTTTTATGGCATGAGCTTACTTGTGATATCTCTTAGCCTACACTTTTATCATTATGATTTGTGCTAGATTTGTTTTAAGAATTGTGTAGGATTTACATATTTTCACAAATGGCCATTTACGTCATTTTTTGTCAAGAGAGGCATAAACTATCGAGGTACGTTTACTTGTGTTATTCTTACTCTTATAGACTCGATATATGTTTTGCCATGTGCCTTTGTGCTTATTTTTCAGGATAATTCATAGTAATTCATAAAAGTGCCATTAAGAGAATGTTGTTATTTTGAAAGGCACTATTCGATATTTGATTGCTTATATTTGCTTTGTCTAACTCTTTATTTAATGAAGTCTCAAATATTTGCTCTCGGTTTTTCAAATTTCAAAAGAGACCTTTTGTAGCTTTCTTAAGCTTATTTGAACTTGCATGACTTATTAGAGTCTTGATGATCTTCTAAATGTATAGTATGTGTTTCTTGCTTCATGGTCTATATATATAGTGTCTATTTCTACTATGCTCTTATGCAAGATATTTTTTGTGATTGATGATTGAGGCATGTTTTTACACTTGGGCTATTTTTTCTTGCTTATATAAGCGATGCCGGTAATGAGTTTGTCAAGTTGTGTAGATGAGAAATGAAGTACTCCAAATATTAGTTACCTCAAAATATTTGGATGTAAATGTTCTATTATGAACACCTTAGATCAATTGGATGCCCCATGATGATAGTGATGAAGAAGACAAAAAGGGTATTCCGGAACAAAACTCGATGACCAAAGCAACATTTGTCGAACTAAGGCGAGGTTAGTAGCTCGAAGGTATTTTCAAGAAGAAGGTGAGCTTGAGATGAGTATGATGGGGGAGCTCAATTTCTTGCTTAGACCAAGAAGATGGCTATATTTCAAAAGAACTCTTGAAGGAGTTAAGCATTGAAGAAAGAAGAACCATCTCAACCTCTATGGCTAAAGATTGACAAAGATTGAGAAAGGCATATCGGCCGGCAAATAAATTCGAGGTATGTTTTCTTGTATTATTCCTATAAACTCGACATTCCATATGCCTTATGTCTATATGCTCGACTTCAAAAACTATCCCAATGAATCTCATTAAAGTCTCGTTAAAAGAAATTTTCAAATATTTGAAAGGCACTTCTTCTTATGACTTGTATATCCAAAGTATTAAAACATTCTTATTGTTCCGGGATAACAAGTTCAATGTTTACAATTTATGAAAATATGGTTCGTCATAATCGAACTAAACATATTGATATTCGAAATTTTTTCTAAGAGATTACGTTTCTAAAACGAAAAATTGAGATGTGTTTAATTCTGTCTCAAGGATAACTCGCGGATTTTGTTCGTTAACCGCCGAGTATTTTACCTCATTTCGAGCTTGATTATGACATAATGTATATTGAATGAGGTCTACGTTTGCATTTTGCACGTTCTAAAACTTAGGAAGCGAAAAATCGATTTTGGATCAAATTTCGGATTTTCAAAACGAGAAAAAAAGAACCACCATGGGTGATCGGGGCAAGGCCGACCGGTCGCCTTGTCGCCGACCGGTCGTCCCGCCTGGACCGTCGCCTTTGGCTATTGTTTGGCTTAAAATGGTTCTCGTTTCCGGACTTAGCCATTATGGCTTATTTTGTCCATTTTTCGTCCCTTCGCAAATTGCACACACATTTCACTCCAAATTTGTTTTATTGCATACATTTTATATTTTGGGGATTATCTAGCTCGGTTATCATCATCATTGATCATCTTTACCGATCGAATGGTAAGAATTTCACTCTCCTTAAGCTCAGTTGGGTTGAACCCTTGAGTTTGTGGCTTATATGTATTTTTCTTGATGAAATTCATATATTTTTGTGATGAGCTTATTGATTGTTGATGAATGATATTTGTTAAATTGCATTTGGTGATGAAAAACTTGGCTTGAATACATTTACAAGGGCTATATATATCATTTTCTAATTTTGACGCCCGCCAAGTGTTCGATAAAATGTTTCAATGAAAATTCATCACTTACATGTTTCTCTTGTTTTTAAAAGTCTTATATATTTATAGAGATCATGTTTTGCTTATCAAATGAGTTTTCATAAGCTTCTTCAAGTCGTATGATTCGACTTTTACCTCCTTATTAGGTTTATAAGCTTCAATGTTCAAATAGCTCGATACATCGGTTTTGTTGCTCACTTTGATATGAATATATGATGTATTTATCGTGCTAACATTCTTTTTGATGATTCCAAAGGGGGAGAAACAGGTTACAAGCTCTTTAGCTCAAAGAAGCTAAGATAAGCTTAACGAAAATAAGCTATAAGCTATGGCTTCATAAAGCCATAAGTTGTGGATCATATTTAGTCCACTTGGTGCATTATGGTTATGTATGAATCATGGTCCATTGGTTGTAGTATGGACTTATATACGGTTCTAATGATGTCTCTTTGACAGGGGGAGCTTTTACGTTGTTGATACTTAAGCTCAATATCGAAAAGCTAAGATTTTAGCTTATGATGAAGTTGCTTCTATTTTACTCTTGTTGTGCATGTTGATAGGGGGAGCATTTGCTATATGTGTTTGAATATCTCTACTCCCATCCTTGTATTTATATTGTGCGGAATGTTGTCGCTCTCAACGGATATTTATTTTTGACCGGAAAACTTGTTTTGTTTTCAAAATTCCCTCTCAAAATTGTCTTGTTTTCAAAATCGACCTTGTTGAATTGTTTTGGTTTGTAATCATAAAAAGGGGGAGATTGTTTAATAAATGGTTTTATCATGATTTTGATGATTTTGTTTTTACACCAAAACAATATTTTTAAAGGTTGTCCAAATACTCCTAAATGATTTAAAATGGTTTTTAATATTTCTCGGAGTATTTCTTCAAGTTTATTTTCGACTAAATTGGACAACGCTTTTAATGATTTTATGTCAAAGTGTTTTTACATCAAAACAATGTCCCTGAATGTTGTCTTAAAACTCCCGGTCGGTTTAAAATGTTTTCACTATTTTTTGGAGTATTTCTTGGACTTTATTTTTGATAAAATATTGGACAACACTTTTATTTTGAGGCCAACCGGTCGCCCTATAGAGCAACCCGTACCTGAAGAGTACGTTGAAACACAAAATTGAACCTGGAGTATAAAAGAGTAGGTCGACCGGTCACCCTGGGCGTCAACCGGTCAGGTCGACCAGTCGCCCAGGGTGCGACTGGTAACCTGCAAGTTTTGTTCTCAAACAGAAACTTTGGTCTTCAATTTCTTAAAGGCTTGGACCGGTTGAACATAGGGGTGACCGGTCGAACCCTACGTCGACCGGTCGTCCTATGTAAAAATGCTGTGTTATTTTTCAAACGTCTATTTCTGTGCAACCGGTCGCCCTATCTTTTGACAGCAAAAATCTGACCGTTTGACAGCAGACAACTTTCCCTTAATTTGTGGGATGGATTTCTAACAGCTCTTTTCTTCAATTGTCTTGCAATTTTTTACAGAATTATGTCCCCAAGAGGAGCCTATCATGTACAAGACATCTTCTATAAATAGAGGAAGAATTGAAGCAACACAACAAGAGAGAAAACTACAACACAACAAGATACACTCAAGAATACACTTGTTCTTACATTGTCCTATTTCTTGTTGAAATTTGCCTAGCTATTCACTTTCACATTCTTGAGGTCTAGGCTATTTCTTGATTACACTTGGCACTCATATTGTAATATTCATTATCGAGTTGTAATCTTGAATTTTTGGGTTATTATTCAACACAAGATATCCTTGTGAGTGTTCTTGTGGTAAGAACACACCTGGGTGATCTAGGTGTTAGGTGTGAGAAGATTGTGGTAATCTTCTTGTTGAGGTGTTGAAGAATTTGGTATTCTTCAAGGTTGAAGATTGTGGTAATCTTCACAAGGTGCCGTTGGAGATTGTGGTAATCTTCAAGTGAGATTGTGGTAATCTCAAAGGTGGTGTTGAAGAAGAGTGTGGTGCTCTTCAAGGTGTTGTTGTAAGTTGGTGTTGTATTAATTTTTGGTAAATTAATAAAATCTTTTTTTCTTTTTGAAATCCATCCCGGATATACTGGGGTGGTAGAGGATTAGGCCCTAGGTGGGTTGAACCTCTATAAATCGACGTGTGTTGTTTACATTCCGCCCCTTTATTATTGTCTTTGAGCTTTTGGTTTAAAAAAGAGGGTAATATCGAAAAGATGGAGATAATCTATTCACCCCCCTCTAGATTATCATAGCCGCTTGGACTTACAAATGCGACGCGACAACGATCAATCACTTAAACAGAAATAAACCAACAGTCTAAACCAATGATACAAAACTCCAAGTGAAATAGAGTCTAATGCAGCGGAATAAAATAAACACAAGTACGAAATACATCTCAAGGTCCGATAATATCCGAATACAATCCATCAAAATATCTGAATTTAAACTTACAGTCCAAGCTAAAACAGAATGAAGGAGTTCAATAATAACAAAAGCAAAAGAAAATGTCGCTCCACATCAATGATTATAGGAACTAGTACGACAGGCGGAGCACGAGATTCAGTCCGTGGTAGGTTCGACGTCTTCAACGTACTCCTAATCTAAAGGTTAGAAAACAAGAGGGTATGAGACAGAAATCTCAGTGGATGGGGTGATCGTGTGAGAGTGTGGCAATGCATATAGTTAATGCGAGAAAACATGTTGTATGAAAACGCGTGAGGTATGATGCATGTTTTCACACATAGTCCACAAGCGTCGTGATAAATATTTATAAAGTAATATACTTATACCGTTTAAGAAATAGTTCGTGATCACACAAGCACTATGATTCAGGCAAGACAGGTAGGATTGCGTATTGAATGTAACGTCAATCCTATGCAAACGAGTAAAGGTTGCGTACGGATTTGTAGCGCCAACCAATGCAATACAAGTAGCGGTTGCGTGCGGTTTGTAGTGCCAACCAATGCAATACAAGTAGCGGTTGCGTTTGCGGTTTGTAGTGCCAACCAATCGTCTGTTTAACTCGGAATCGTGTGGATCGGACAATGATTCCTTCGTTCTTCCTTGTAACTCCCCGTTCAAGATGGTCCAAGAGACCGTCACCTTATCGCTCTATAGGCAAAGACAAAATCCACATTGGAGCTTGCAAGGCTCGGATTCGTCATAATCATGATTATACCTCAAGTCTACGACCCGCTTCCTCGAACAAACTCCGTCCCTCGCGGGATTAGGGCGATGGGGCCAGAGAGTGGAATAGCGGCCCGAGCTGCCGGTTCTATCCCCGACGTATCCATTCCGATCGTGAGCTCAACGCACCAAGTTGACTCGAGGCAGAAAAGTAAGTACACGTTCGGGTAGTCAACCAGGCAGTCGAGTATTATTGATTCAGGTAAGCATCTTAGGAAAGTTTTCGAAAATTTGCGCAAGGCAATTATGGCGTTGATGGAGTTATTTGGATGAAGATGATTATCGGGAGGATAAGCAATCTTCGATATCTTAAAAGATTAGGTGGAACATAGGTCCGTTATAGATTCGAAATTGCAAGACGAGTAAGTCGCCCCACGATCGCGTATTAATCGGTCAAGACGATCCGATAATTCTGGGGATTTTTTAGAAAATAAAATATTTTAATCAATAATTAAAGTCAGAGGGTCCAGGGCTGTTTCTTTAAAATAAAAAATAATTCGAGTTAGGTCCTTGTAAAAAGAAAATTTACAATTAACTCCGTTTTGTAAAAACCAATTCTTTTGGGGTTAAATATTGAATGAATAAATGTCCCGACCTTGAAATATTATGAGGTCAGTTACTAAATTCTCTAAATTGTTTAGAGATTCAGGTTTTTAAAGTTTTGAGGTCGAGTTTTTTTAAAATTCGCACATTAGCCCCAAATTTGTTAAAATTATCATTTCGGTCCCTAAGTTTAAAATAATTGGAACTCACAAACCGGAAGGGATTTTAATGTAATTATAGTTGGAAAATGTCACTAAGGTCAGTGGGATATTGGGACAAAAACAGTTTTAAAAAGAAATAAGTATAGGCCCCCTTAACTTTTGAAAATCTCATTTTTGTCCCATTTTGAAATAATTGCCTTTAAGGCTTTTAGGGGTCCGATTGTTATGAAATTTGAACCTTGGGTCCAAAATATCATTATTTTATAGTTAAATTAGTATTTACAGGTGCATGGACTGCATAAGTCCTGGAAATTTCATTTTGGTCCTCAATTTCAATCTTTTACAATTTGGTCCCTCAAGTTTTATAAAATTACTTTCCATGCTCTAAACACTTGGATTTTTGGAATACACTTAAAATATGTTATTTTCAGTCCCTTAAGAGTTAAAATTTCAAATTTTAAAAATAGGGCCTGGTACAGTTTCGAAAATTGCAAAATAGCCCTTAAACTTCTAAAATTTATAATGTAGTCCTTAGGCTTTTAAAGGTTGATTTTATTTATATAAAAACTCTTAAATCTTTATTAAAATGTCCAAACATCATTTTTGAACCTCAGTACAGTCCTAAAACTCGAAAATTACAGAGGGGTCCCTTAAGTTTTATTTTCTTGCAATTAAGTTCACCAACTTTCTATTTTTGCATTTTAAGTCCAAAAATTGAAATTTAATCAATTATGCTCGACTTTTCCAGGTTATAAGTCATACAAAACATAGATTTCAAGATTCATACACATACATATCCTTCTCATACAAAGTTTCATCAAGTATAACAATAAAGTGTACATGTATGCCCTATTTTTCGATAAATCGCATTTTTGAGCAACACTTGAGAATTTTTCCAACTTGATACAAGAAAATAGCATGCAATACATAATATATATCTCAGGTGCTCAAAATTAAAATACTACATGTATTTTTAAGTAAAACACCTAGAAGTTGAAAGGATTTTTCCACCCACCTCGTAGTAGTTTCTCGGGTTGATCTAAAATGTAGTCTCAAAAATTGAAATTTTCCTTCAAGCCTCTAACCTCAACTTGAGATGATGTAAGTCAGCCCCTAAACTACAAAAATTCATATTCTTGAGTCAAAATTTAATTCTTCATGTTATCAAGAGGAAAATACTAAAACCATAATTTTCTCACCTTAATAATGTGTAGTCTTGAATTTCCTCTTCAAGCTTGTAGTCAAATCTAAGTCTCTAATTCTTCAAGAAATTTCTCTAGGAGTACCTCAACAAGAAGGATTCAACATGATTAGATGGTGAAGGTATAAGGTTGAGGATTGGAGAAAAAAAATAGAGTTGGGAGAAATGAAGATTTTATTACCTTATGCTTGAAGAATTTGATCCTTTAGAGAGGAAAATGGGAGCAAGTCTTGTGTTTTTATGATAATTATGAAATGAAGAGTATTGGTTGATAAAGAAAAAGATAACAAAAGTGATTGATTCCCCTAATACAAGGAGCCAAAAGTTGTATGGAATAATAATCATGGTGTTGTTATTTTTATTTATTAGAATTTGGTGGAAAGAAAGTTTTGTCCCTCATTTAAGCATGTGACCAAAAGTTGAGGAAAAAATAATATATATATATATATATGTAAATATATATATATATATACATATATAATTGTATGTCTTGAAAAGAATATGAAACAACCTCCCCATTTATAATGGTAATTTTCAAATTTTTTTAAAAAATATAATAAAAAAATATATATATTTTTTTACAATTGAAAGAATTTATAAAGTATAAATATCTATAATTAAATATTTAGAAATTTAAAAATTAATCCCCATAATTTTTGAAATATTGTTTTTTTTAAATAATTTGTTTTATACAAAATTGAACGAAAATAAAATGTATAAATATCTATAATTAAATATTTAGAAATTTAAAAATTAAAGATGTGAAATAAGAAATACATATTTTAAAAAAATTAATTGGAAGTTGTTGGGGAAATGAATTATAGAATATAGTGAAATATTTGGATAGAGATTGGAATATACTCCTAATTTATCGAGGGTTCTATATTTCTAAAGTCGTAGTCATTCGATCAAGTATTAATACTAGAGTGCTAAGGTCAAAAATGTGAATTGCGTAATTGATGTTGGAAGAAATAAATAAAAGTAGAGTCGCGTTTCAGTAATAATAGGTTTGTGATACATAACCGAATAAATAATCACTACATAACACCGTATCTCACATTCACCCCTCCTTAAAAGAATTTGGTCCCCAAATTCTCTTCAGAACAACTCTGAATATTGATTCCTCATGTCTTCTTCCATCTCCCACGTTGCGTCTTCGTCTCGGTTGTGGTTTCGCCATGCCACTTTAACCATCGGAATCTCTCTATTACGCAACTGACGTATCTGTTGGTCAATGATCCAGATTGGTTTCTCGATGTAGGATAAATTTTCCATAAGAGGAGGAGTATCTTGGGTGATGATATGCTCGGGATCTGGTTGATACTTCTTTAACCTCTATACGTGGAATACATCGTGCATTCCCACATACTATGCTAGTAACTCGAGTCGGTAGGCTAACTTCCCGATCCTCTGCAAAATATTGTAAGGTCCAACATATCTCAGGCTCAACTTGCCTCCTTTCTTCGGATTGATCAATCCTTTCCGTGGCGAGAGTCTGAGAAATACTTCGTCTCCGGCTTCGAATTCCAAATCCTTTCTCCTCTTGTTCGCGTAACTCTTTTGGCGCTCCGAGTGTGCGGATCCGTTCCTTGATCAACTTGACCTTCTCCATGGCCTCCCGAACTAAGTCAACCTTTGGAATCGATGGTGACTTTCATTTCTCTTTTGGAGTCCATTGGTCATCAATCTCCCAAAGTGTAGTGGGGATCTACACTTCCGCCCATACAAGGCTTCGTAGGGTGTCATCCCAATTGTGGCCTCGATAGCAATTATTATAAAGAACTCCCGGCCAATGGTAAGTGTGAATCCCAACTTCCTTGGAAGTCTAACGTGCATGCTCGCAGACATGTCTTCCAGGGTTTGAATCGCTCGCTTAGACGCCATCGCCAGGGATGTGTTCTTTGTCTTTGAAATTTAGCGAGGTACCCAATTCCTCATGTAAGCATTTCCGATCGGGAGACAAACCTCGGGTCTCTGTCGACACTATGTCGACCGCACTCCATGCAATCGAATGATCTCTGATATAAATCTGCGCAAGTTTACGCAAGTCGCCGGTTTTCTTCATGGGTAAGAAATGTGCAGATTTCGTGAGTCGGTCTCACGACTACCCATATGGCGTCATCGCCTCCTGGTCCTCCTTGGTAGATGCATCACGAAATCCATCGTTATGTGTTCCCATTTCCACTGAATTCTCAATGGTTGTAATAAACCGATGGTCGCCGGTGTTCTCGCTTTTATTCGTTGACAAGTCAAACATCTCACAACGAACTCGCTTACCTGGTTCTTCATGTTTACCCACCAGTAATGCCGTTTCAAATCTTTATACATCTTGTTTCCTCCAGGGTGTATAGTGTATTTCGAACGGTGTGCTTCTAAGAGGATTCTGCTCCTAATCTGCTCGTCACTTGGTACACAGACTCGATTTCAGAATCTGGTGATTCCATCTTCATGTACCGAGAATTCTGATCTCTCTCCTTTAAGTATCTTCTCTTTAAGTTTTTTTTAAGATGCGCATCTGTTCCCTGTGCTTCCTTGATCTCGTTCAGCAGATCGGGTTTAACCGAAATGTTAGCACATAAAATATGAGTATTGGTTCTTGTCGGATTCCAAGTGCTCAGTTCTTCTAATGATTTCCACTCTCGTATCATTAGTCTGGCTAAACTCGCCTTTCTGCTCAAGGCGTCAGCTACTACGTTAGCTTTCCTGGGATGGTATTGAATATCAAAGTGATAGTCCTCAATTAACTCCATCCATCTCCGTTGCTTCAGATTGAGGTCCTTATGAGAGAATAGATACCTTAAGCTCTTGTGATCTGTGAAAATCGTGAATGTTGCTCCGTAGAGATAGTGCCTCCATTTCTTTAACGCAAATACTGTCGCTGCCAATTCCAAGTCATGCGTTGGGTAATTGGCCTCATACGGCTTGAGCTTTCGTGATGCATAAGCGATGATCTTTCCTTATTGCATAATCACTGCTCCTAGTCCTTCCTTTGATGCATCACTGTAGACGACAAAGTTTTATGTTCCCTTTGGAAGGCTAAGACTGGAGCTATAGTGAGTCATTTTTTCAGCTCTTGGAAACTAGCCTCACACTTGTCATTCCACATAAACTTGACTTGTTTCTGGGTTAGTCGAGTGAGTGGTCTGGCTATCTTTGAGAAATCCTGGATAAATCTTCGATAATATCCAGCTAGTCCTAAGAAACTTCTGATCTCCGTTACAGACTCGGGTTGTTTCCATTCAACCACTGTTTGTACCTTCGAAGGGTCTATAGCGATCCCAGTGCCGGATACTATGTGTCCCAAGAATGCGACTTCACTAAGCCAAAATTTGCACTTGCTGAATTTGGCATACAACTTGTGCTCTCGTAGTGTCTCCAAAATAATTTTCAGATGACGTTCATTCTCTTCTCTAGACTTAGAGGATACGAGTATGTCATCAATGAATATCACTACGAATTGATCCAAATAAGGTTGAAAGACTCGATGCATCAGATCCATAAATGTTGCTGGTGCGTTTGTCAGACCGAAAGGCATCACTACAAACTCGTAGTGTCCATATCTTGTTTGAAATGCCGTTTTGGAAACATTTTCTTCACGGATCTTCAGTAGATAATATCCTTATTGTAAATCAAACTTCTAGTACACCGTCGCTCCTTAAAGTTGATCAAATAGTTCGTCTATCCTCGGGAGAGGATATTTAGTGGTAACATCTAGTCGGGATCGTATAATAGTCACGTCCTTAATGTATTTTATCCGTGATACCTAAACCACAAGTCAAATTCCCTTACTTAAGCTTATGCAAATACTTGAGAATGAATAACACAAGGGTATTATCATTGATCATTATACTTAGTGATTCCCCTTTTATTATTTTCCCAAAGTAATATCATTAGGTGTCTAGATCCCATAATATATCATATCCAAATCATATACTTATCAAGAGATATCCTCATATTCTTCGAGTCTCACCATATCATGCATTATAATCTCTAAATCACGGATTTTCTAAATCACCTAACGTCCAAATAGAGGAATATCCGGATATCTTAACACTATAACAGCCCAAAAGAGTTCAAATATTCATCCAAGATTCAACTTAGGTCATCTAGTAGCGGTACCCAATCCAAGGTCAGAGGAACCTATCATGGGTCAGCTCGGTGTAAGTTTCCATCTTACTAGCCGAGCTCTGATACCATAACTGTCAGGCCCCAAATGTGACGCGACAACGATCAATCACTTAAACAGAAATAAACCAACAGTCTAAACCAATGATACAAAACTACAAGTGAAATAGAGTCTAATACAGCGGAATAAAATAAACACAAGTACGAAATATATCTCAAGGTCCGATAATATCCGAATACAATCCATCAAAATATCCAAATTTAAACTTACAGTCCAAACTGAAACAGAATGAAGGAGTTCAATAATAACAAAAGCAAAAGAAAATGTCGCTCCACATCAATGATTATAGGAACTAAGATGACAAAGCGAGCACGGATTCATCCCGTGGTAGGTTCGACGTCTTCAACGTACTCTTAATCTAAGGTTAGAAAACAAGAGGGTATGAGACAGAAAACTCAGTGGATGGGGTGATCGTGTGAGAGTGTGGCGATGTATATAGTTAATGCGAGAAAACGGTTGTATGAAAACGCGTGAGGTATGATGCATGTTTTCACACATAGTCCACAAGCACCGTGATAAATATTTATAAAGTAATATACTTATACTGTTTAAGAAATAGTTCGTGATTGCACAAACACTATGATTCAGGCAAGACAGGTAGGATTGCATACTGAATGTAACGCCAATCCTATGCAAACGAGTAAAGGTTGTGTACGGATTTGTAGGGCCAACCAATGCAATACAAGTAGCGGTTGCGTACGGATTTGTAGCGCCAAACAATGCAATACATGTAGCGGTTGCGTACGGATTTATAGCGCCAACCAATGCAATACAAGTAGCGGTTGCGTACGGATTTGAACCAGAGAGTGGAATAGCAGCCGAGCTGCCCGGTTCCATCCCTGACGTATCCATTCCGACTGTGAGCTCGGCGCACCAAGTTGACTCAGACAGGAAAGTAAGTACACGTTCATGTAGTCAACCAGGCAATCGAGTATTATTGATTCAGGGAAGCATTTTAGGAAAGTTTTCTAAAATTTGCGCAAGACAATTATGGCGTTGGTGGAGTTATTTGGATGAAGATGATTATGGAGAGGATAAGCAATCTTCGATATTTTGAAAGATTAGGTGGAACATAGGTCCGTTATAGATTCTAAATCGCAAGACTAGGAAGTCGCCCCACGATCGCGTATTAATCAGTCAAGACGATCCGATAATTCTGGGGATTTTTGAGAAAATAAAATATTTTAATCAATAATTAAATTCAGAGGGTCCAGGGCTATTTCTTTAAAATAAAAAATAATTTGAGTTAGGTCCTTGTAAAAAGAAAATTTACAATTAGCCCTGTTTTGTAAAACCAATTCTTTTGGGGTTAAATATTAAATAAATAAATGTCCCGACCTTGAACAATTATGAGGTCAGTTCCTAAATTCTCTAAATTGTTCAAAGATTCAGGTTTTTAAAGTTTTGAGGTCGAGTGTTTATAAAATTCGCACATTAGCCCCAAATTTGTTAAAATTGTCATTTCGGTCCCTAAGTTTAAAATAATTGGAACTCACAAGTTGGAAGGGCTTTTAATGTGATTCCAGTTGGAAAATATCACTAAGGCCAGTGGGATATTGGGACAAAAACAGTTTTAAAAATAAATAAGTATAGGCCCCTTAATTTTTGAAAATCTCCTTTTTGTCCTATTTTGAAATAATTGTCTTTAAGGCTTTTAGGGGTTCGATTGTTATGAAATTTGAACCTTGGGTCCAAAATATCATTATGTTATAGTTAAATTAGTATTTCCAGGTGCATGGACTGCATAAGTCCTGGAAATTTCATTTCGGTCCTCAATTTCAATCTTTTACAATTTGGTCCCTCAAGTTTTATAAAATTACTTTCCAAGTTCTAAACACTTGGATTTTTGGAATACACTTAAAATATGTTATTTCCAGTACCTTTAGAGTTAAAATTTCAAATTTTAAACATAGGTCCTGGTACAGTTTCGAAAATTGCAAAATAGCCCTTAAACTTCTAAAATTTTACAATCTAGTCATTGGGCTTTTAAAGATTGATTTTATTTATATAAAAACTCTTAAAACTTTATTAAAATGTCCAAACATCATTTTTGAACCTGAGTACAGTCCCAAAACTCGAAAATTACAGAGGGGTCCCTTAAATTTTATTTTCTTGCAATTAAGTTCACCAACTTTCCATTTTTGCATTTTAAGTCCAAAAATTGAAATTTAATCAATTATGCTCGACTTTTCCAGGTTATAAGTCATACAAAATATAGATTCAAGAGTCATACACATACATATCCTTCTCATACAAAATTTCATCAAGTATAACAATAAAGTGTACATGTATGCCCTATTTTTCGATAAATCACATTTTTGAGCAACACTTGAGAATTTTTCCAACTTGATACAAGAAAATAGCATGCAATACATAATATATATCTCAAGTCCTCAAAATTAAAATACTACATGTATTTTTAAGTAAAACACCTAGAAGTTGAAAGGATTTTTCCACCCACCCGTAGTAGTTTCTCGGGTTGATCTAAAATGTAGTCTCAAAAATTGAAATTTTCCTTCAAGACTCTAACCTCAACTTGAGATGATGTAGGTCAACCCCTAAACTACAAAAATTCATATTCTTGAGTCAAAATTTAATTCTTCATGTTTTCAAGAGGAAAATACTAAAACCATAATTTTCTCACTTTAATAATGTGTAGTCTTGAATTTCCTCTTCAAACTTGTAGTCAAATCTAAGTCTCGAATTCTTCAAGAAATTTCTCTAGGAGTACCTCAACAAGAAGGATTCAACATGATTAGATGGTGAAGGTATAAGGTTGAGGATTGGAGAAGAAAAATAGAGTTGGGAGAAATGAAGATTTTATTACCTTATGCTTGAAGAATTTGATCCTTTAGAGAGGAAAATGGGAGCAAGTCTTGTGTTTTTATGATAATTATGAAATGAAGAGTATTGGTTGATAAAGAAAAAACTAACAAAAGTGATTGATTCCCCTAAGACAAGGAGCCAAAAGTTGTAGGGAATAATAATCATGGTGTTGTTATTTTTATTTATTAGAATTTGGTGGAAAGAAAGTTTTGTCCCTCCTTTAAGCATGTGACCAAAAGTTGAGGAAAAAATAATAATATATATATATATATATATATGTAAATATATATATATATACATATATAATTGTAGGTCTTGAAAAGAATATGAAACAACCTCCCCATTTATAATGGTAATTTTTGAATTTTTAAAACAAAATATAATAAATATATATATATATATTTTTATAATTCAAAGAATTTATAAAGTATAAATATCTATAATTAAATATTTAGAAATTAAATCCCCATTTATAAAGGATAATTTTCGAAATATTGTTTTTTTTAAATAATTTTTTTATACAAAATTGAAAGAAAATAAAATGTATAAATATCTATAATTAAATATTTAGAAATTTAAAAATTAAAGATGTGAAATAAGAAATACATATTTTAAAAAAATTAATTGGAAGTTGTTGGGGAAATGAATTATAGAATATAGTGAAATATTTGTATAGAGATTGGAATATACTCCTAATTTATCGAGAGTTCAATATTTCTAAAGTCGTAGTCATTCGATCAAGTATTAATACTAGAGGAGAATATAAAATTGCTAAGGTCAAAAACGTGAATTGCGTAATTGACGTTGGGAGAAATAAATAAAAGTAGAGTCGCGTTTCAGTAATAATAGATTTGTGATACATAGCCGAATAAATAATCACTACATAACACCGTATCTCACGTTGTTAAAATTCGGGGCCTCACAAAAACCATTTGGTACTGTTGGAATATTTTTTTCCAATGGTGTTTTTCCATTGGAATTTTGTCATTCCAACGACCATTATACCAATGGTGCTTTTCCATTGGAATTTCTGTTGGAATCGATAATTCCAATAGAAATTGGCCAAATACCAATGGATTTTTTTCGTTGGAATTCCCTTGTTTTTTTGTAGTGAGTATTATACTTAGAATGAATAGTATCACATATTGAACTAAAAAATACTACAGTATTTGCTCAAAAGTATTACCGCGATGATCTGGGCGGGCCACTAACAGTTGACTTTAATTGACCCGCATATATAATTATTAAAGTTATATACCATCTTGTTTAGCAGTATCACTTTTCATTAAAAAAAATGTATCACTTTTACTCTAAAAAGTATATGTTTTTAAAGTAACAAAATTACATTAGTTTCCACTAACATAATATTACTTTAGACTCGAAAAATATCACTTTTTATTAAAAAAGTATTATTTTTATTTTGAAAAGTATACATTTTTAAGTAAGAAAATTGATTATTTACTTGCCAACTTACATACAACCTTGTTTACAAGTATCTAAAATATCACTTTGACTCTAAAAAATATATGTTTTCAAAGTAACAAAGTTGGTAACAATAATTCCCTAAAATATACAAGTTTTCCCCCCTGAAATGTATTAGTATTTGCCTAAAAAGTATTAGAGATGGTCTCACATAGGATCGTCTAACGGATTCTATCTGGTAGCAAATTAAAAAAAACTAGTAAAAATTGAGCCCGCAACTCGTCGCGCCCCCAGCTCCAGGATTCAATCTCCTTATTACAAAGCTCGTGTGTATTGTTGTTGCCGCATAAAAATTGAACACAGCACAAACGCTTCCCCTTCAAGCAAATTCTCATTTGCAACTATCTTAACGCCACAAAAATCTCTATTGTTGCTGCCGCATAAAGCTTCATTATCATCACTCCATTGGACTGTAAACTGTTGCCCCCTGAGATTTTGGATTGTATTATTCAACACTAATATTCAGCAAAAATATTGGTTAGGAAGAGAATCTCTCTAATGGAGAATGAAGATGAATACGGTTCGTTGATGAAAGAAGTAATGAACTCATCATAACTAATGTTTTTTACAATGAAAAACCGATACTTATGCGGAAATAGTGATATTTTTAATACTAAATATGTATTTTGTGATTGACAATGACATTTTAAAAATTTAGATTCTCTGAATAAAAAGTAATACTTTATCCAAAAATAGCTTTTGAGTAATAAATGTATCATATTTGATACATTTAAGGTGAACATTGACACTTCAATTTTTTCATATTCAAAAAATAAGATTTTTTGATATACTCATTCTAGTCTCATAACTAATGCTTTTACAGTGAAAATTTGATACTTGTGCTCGAAATAGTCACACTTGATATTAAATATGATACTTTTGTGATGGATGATGATATTTGAAAATTTTAAATTCTCTCAATAAAAAGTTATACTTTAATTTATCCAAAAATATATAATGATACTTTTGAGTAATAAATATGATACTTTTGGGTCTCTGTTAAATGGGCTTGGGTAGAACTCATCCCCAAAAGCTAGCTCAAGGGGAGAGGGTGCCCAACCCACATTTATACACAATAACAGCCCAACAAATTGGCGATGTGGGACAAACACAAATTCTAACACCCGCCTTCACGCCAAGCGTGCCAATTCAAATGGGTTGTGGTCCAATTCCCACCATCGCCTCCAAACCAAACCTGGGTGCTCTCAAATGGGTTCTGATACCATGTACAGAGTAATAATCTGAATTTCTGTATTATTGAAGTAGCTGATGCCAACTTATATAGACAATATAAATCAACCTATTCATAATCAAAGTAGAAAACCTATTCTAGTTAAAATAGAAGTCTAGAATATCTAGAACATTAAATCTCCTATAATGAATATATATCTATATCTATAACAGGTACTATAATAGTTACATATTCAAAAAATAAGATTTTTTGATGTACTCATTCTAGTATCATAACTAATGTTTTTTACAGTGAAAAATTGATACTTGTGCTGAAAATAGTGATACTTTAGATGTTAAATATGATACATTTGCGAAGGACAATGACATTTTAAAATTTTAAATTCTCTGAATAAATAGTGATACTTTATCCAATAATAGTGATACTTTTGAGTAATAAATATGATACTTTTAAGGTGAACATTACACCAATAATCTCTCTCTTTTTTTCTTCGTATTTTCTTCCTTTTTCTTTATTTTCACGGCAAAACCAAAACTTTAAAAGGGTGAAAAAAGTTTCAGATCTGAAACTTAAAATCTTCGTTAATGAAGTTTCAAATTATGCCAAAACAATTAAGTGAAAATGCTAGGAAGAAACAACACGGAAAAATTATTTGAAACTCATCGGAGACAATAAATTAGATGAGAAATATCTCATTGGATTGAGTATCCATAGGAATCGAAGAAATTTCGGCCGGCCGGCCCGATTTCCCCACTTGGCCCGACGGGCTAGTACCGGGCCTGCCCGGCCCGAACAAATTGACAGCTTTATCCATAGGAATCGGAAATCCCGATTTACGGTTCAAATGCCACCATTTGTATCGATCCATCACCGTGTTCTTCTATTCATATGGAACCAACCAACATATAACTTGCGAAATTCGTTTGACACAAAGGAAGCTCATTTGCAAGAATTCTAAAACAAACTACAGCTGAAGCATCCTTGTCTCTGTCTTTACAAAAGAGCCCTTTTGTTTAGATTTAGTCCGTGAGCTTCAAGAACTAAGTCAAAGCTCATTACTGAAGTAGTTGAAACTGTTAGTTTTATGCTCTAGAAGCAAGACAATTATATTATGCCATTTGTTATTCTGAAATAAATTATTCATTTTGATATGCACATTGTTATATGATCATGTGGATACGTCTACAGAAGGCATGATCATAGGTTCTCATAATTAATGAATTGGTTTCACAGTTGTTAAATAAAGTTGGGCACTTTATTTAGCCGCAATATTTTATGAAATAATCTGTCTTGATTATTATAAAATATTGGTGTGAATTATTCACATTGATTGGATCAAGGGAGATTTAATCAAGGTTAAATTTCTCGTTAAAAGGAATTAACTCTCCGGATATATTGGTTATGTTATTTCTCTTAATCCACGAGTTTATTTTAAATAGATAATTACATAATTGTTATTCTTTGAATTATCAATAAGTGAGGTTTAATTATTACAAACCAACACCTTGATAGTTTGGGAATTTCGATTATTTAATTATCAGTATTTATGAAATAAATAATATGGAATTTGTATGAAAATATCCTCTTGATATGTTTCGGTACTTGGATGTAAAAAGTCACTGGCCAGTGCAATTGTTCCATTAGAGAAACTGTTCAAGTCGAGAGAATAAATAATTAATTGATTGACAGAAATTTGTATCAATTAATTATTGATATTTTACGAAGGAGAAATACACATTTAATATTTAATATTTTATTATTAATCCTGGAGTTCAATATCGGGCTTTTAGTGGAATAGCACCGGTTTAGATAATTGTTTTACAATTATTAGGAGCCTTGATTAATAATATTGTTGGATCCCTAAACTAGCTCAAGATAATTGGTGTGGCCTATATCACAATTAATGGACTTCTATATTAGGGTAGGGTTTGATAATACTTGGGCTTAGGCTTAAGTAAAACCCTGGCCCATTCTATTAGGGTTAGAGACATCTATAAAAAGATAAGATGTCGAAGTATTCTAACAATACTGAGAAAATAGAAACGGAGAAACAACGTAGAGAAAAGTCGGAGGTGATCTTGGAGCGCCCACACGCCGCCACACCCCTTGAGAATAGTTTAGAAGATCTAACAGGATTCTCTTCTTGGACGAGGAAGATTCGATTCGATATGTATTTCACATGTGGATTCTTTCCGCTGCGTATACCTATGATTCCTTCAATTGGTATCAGAGCCCCATGTGAATATATATGTGAATCGAGTCCAAGTTTTCACTGTTTTTTTTTTATACGATTTAGATATGTGGCACCTAGGATTTCTATATTAGTTTATCACATGAATTGAATTTTATTAATTGTAATTTTGATTCATGGTTGCCTGGTTGGACATGTATAATTATTGTCTTGTCTTAATACGAGATTTGTTTGGTAGTATGCATAGGTTATGTGACGAAAAAAAAAAGGGGGCCGTTGATTCATTAGTCTGCTTAGTGCTTCATGCTTGTTTTTTTTTGTTTCTTGCTTCTAGTTTAATATGTTGTTATAATAAAAAAGGGAGTTCGTATGTCTTACTCAAACAAAGGAACTTGATTGATTCGGCAGACTGATTTCGTTTTTTTTTTTGTCGTCTACCTTATTCTATCATTCAGTCTATGGCGTATTGAGGCTATTAATTATTTTTCCTTCATGGATCGTGTAATTACATGGAATAAAATGATTTATGTGATTTCATGACATATAGAATAGGTGGTGCCATATTAATCGAGATTTGCATAATAATTATTATGATTTTTGTAATCTAGATTAATAATTATTAATAGAGTCCCTATTTTGAAAATATTGAATGGTGAAGGTTTTCAATTATTTTATAAATTGTAAACCTACGAGCTCCATTGTAGGTTAATTAATAAAATAATCATGTGATGCCCTATCGGATAAACATGGTTGGATTTTATTAGAATGAGCCTTAATAATTTCAAAATTTTAATAGGTTTGATCGGCCCATCGTCGACATTACTTAGATATTAAAGATAATTTTGAAATTAAACAATGGTTAATGACATTCAACCTGAATAAAATTATTAACCCTTCCAACGAGGCCAGGATAATTTTATGAAGGGCTCAAAGTCTTGAAACAATCAGAGTGATGGTAAAAGTATTATCTAGGGAATTTTATTAGGAGATTAGGGCTAAAAGTTCTTTTTGTAACTTCCTACTTTCTTAATAAACTAACCTAGTAGTGCACTTTTAATTTCATGTTCAAATTTAGTTTATTATGAACTACTTGCCCAACGTGAGTGTTTATAATGAAGACTAAATGATTGTTGCAATAATCATGCGAATATGTTTATTGTATTTTATCGTTTTAATTTGTGTGCATATTTTATTTGAAAAATGGCATCTTTGAACCCTCTTGCTATGATTTTGAGTGAAAAACCTATGGATGGAACTAACTACGATCAATGGAAAACCAATCTCTTTATTGTTCTTGAATATGAGAAGATCAAATTTGTCCTAACAACCCCTAAGCCTGTGAACAACCGATCGTCAAACAAACAAAGACTCGATTCGGAATGGCAAAAGGCAAATCTTTGCGGCTTTGCTATATTCTTGCCGTGTTGCGGTCATTTGCAGGGAGCAAATAAACAAGTTCGAGTGGAGCGAAATGATCCGGACTCTCGATGGTATGTTTGCTAAGAGTAGCGATCTTTGCTTAGACAAAAGTCGCTATAAGGGCTTTAATGAACACTCGTATGGTAGGGGGAGTGTGCGGGATCATTGCCTTGCAATGATGTCACATCTCGGTCGGGGGCAAGTGATGGGGGCAAAGCTAGAAGAGGAAATGCAGATTGACATTATCCTTGAATCAACGCCCGAAGGCTTTAGCTTGATTCAAAATGAACTATAATATGAACAAGCTAAAGTTGACTCTACTCGATTGATGCATGAGCTTGAGAGTCTTTGAAGCAGATCTCTGTCAAGCCGAGAATATGTGCATCTAGGCCGAGAGTTCTGTAAACCTAAAGGAAACCTAAAGGTAGTAACAAGAAGAAGAAAAGAAAGCGATGCTACTACTGTTTCCAACCCAACTCGCTATGAAGAAAGCCGAAAAGGCAAGTGCTTCAAGTGTGGCAAAAAGGGTCACTTTGGAAAAAGGATTGTCCTGAGATGAACAAAATGCCAGGTAATATTGGTGATTTGAATGTCATTGAGGCCTGTTTAGTGGAGAATTACAATGATAAATGGATCATTGATTCAGGAGCCACTAACCATGTTTGTTACTCTTTGCAGTGGTTCAAACAAAGTAGGTCATATGGCAAAGGACAAAGAAGCTTGACGTTAGGAAATGGAGATCGAGTCTCAGTGATGGCTATTGGTTTAGTTGAGTTATCTTTTGATAATGATAGGACTTTGTTTTTACAAGACTGTTTATTTGTACCAGATTTTAAGAGGAATTTGATTTACATTAGTTGTTTAATTGACATGGTTTAACAGATTCACTTTGATTCCTCAGTTTCAATAAGAAGTAAATCTTCTTTTATTTGTTCTGGTACTTTGTTGAATGGTCTTTATTTTCTTAGTCCTATATCATATGATATATTTGCTGTTGAATCTGTGGATGATGATGAACATATACACCTATCGAAAAAGAGAAAAACTTCAAATGAAACATATCTTTGGCATTTGCGATTAGGTCATATTAATCCAAATAGGATACATGGTTTGGTTAAAAGTGGGATATTAAGTTCCCTGGTCTTTGAACCTATACCAATGTGTGAATCCTGCTTGGAAGGAAAAATGACAAAGAGGCTGTCAAGGCCAAAGGAAATCGTGCAACCGTTCAACTTGAGTTGGTACATACCGATGTATGTGGAAATGCAGTGAATGTGCAGGCTAGATGAGGGTATGAGTATTTCATTACTTTCACTGATGATTACTCAAGATATGGATATGTATACCTAATGCGCCATAAGTCCGAAGCTTTTGATAAGTTTCAAGAGTTTAAAAATTTGAGGCAAAAAGCAATTAGGTGTCCATCTCAAACAACTTGGTCGATCGAGGTGGTGAATATCATGCCGGTGAGTTCAAGTCATACTTGACTCAAGAGGGGATAGTTTCTGGCAATCACCACCGCACGCCACAAACAAAACGAGGTAGCCGAAAGAAGAAATAGAACTCTTTTAGATATGGTGAGGTCTATGCTCAGTTATTCATCATTACCCGTGTCCTTTTGGGGCTATGCCTTAGAAACAGCTGTGTACCTTTTGAACTTGGTTCCATCAAAATCTGTTCCAAAGACGCCCACAGAATTATGGAAAGGGCGTAAGCCTAGCTTGAACCATATTCGGATTTGGGGTGTTCCGGCACATGTCTTACAACAGAAGCCAAATAAAATGGAATCTCGTACAGAAGTATGCTTGTTTATTGGATACCCTAAAGGAACAAGAGGTGGAATTTTTTATAGTCCAATAGATAAGAAAGTTTTTGTGAGCACTCACGGTACATTCTTAGAGGATGACTATGTGAAAAATTTCAAACCAAAGAGTACGGTAGTTCTTGAGGAACTTGTTTCAGGTCAGGAACTTCCTAAGACTCTTGAGGCGCCACAACATGTTCCCCGTGATTGTTCAAAGAAGGAAAACGTTCCTCAAGGTGAACAAACACAAGAACCAATTGAACAACATGCAGATATACATATGGAACCAATAGAATTTCAAGAACCACCTGTTTAAAACAATGAAGAGATTGATTACCCACAACAAAACCTGAATCCTTCTGTAGATGCACAACAACCAGTGCGGTTTGTTAGGAATTTTATTGTTTAGATTTTGATGAATGCCATGTAAAACTTAGAATAGAAAGTTAGCTCCCAATTCTTGCTTTGAAATGTATTGTAACAATTAGAGTGCCAAGCCGAGTTAAATCGCCTACGCTCCAACTTGCAAGAAGACAATCAAGGGCTTGAAGGAAAACTCTGTGTGAGACAGTGAGTACAACAAAGAAAAAGCGACAGAACTCGATCAAAGAAGCGGTGAGATGCGGTGAGTGAAACATCGATCAAGTCAACTCAAGAGAAGCCAAGTCTCAAGATGAAGTGACGGAAAGAGTCATCCAATGATTGGAAGTCGACTCTAAGTCACCTGGGAAAGCGAGAAAATGCGGTCAAGTCGAGATAATGAAAAGGAACCGTTGCAGTAAATCAAGAGATTTACTTAAACAAGTAATATCTCCATACTACCTTTCTTGGAGTGCTCGATCCCCGAGCGTGCAAAGAAATGAACCAATGGGAAGCACTACACCGTGTCGAACTGCGAAAGGTGATAAAACATTTCATACGAGGAAATGGCAATTCCAAGAAGTGCAAACCAACGACTGCAAAGTGATTTTCAAAAATGAGCCTATCTCTTCAACGGGCAAATTTTTGAAAGTTCACTATAAAAGGCTGAGGAGTTTGATTGAGATATAGATGATGCGTGGATGACACACACGTGAGATATACAAGCTTATCAAAATTGAAATATTCTCAATCCTCAAACCTACATCTCGAAGAACATCAATCCAACACTTACCTGTGAAGGAAAGAGAACTTCAATCAGTTGAAGAGGAAACTACTGAAAACAAGGGGTCTACATTCCAAGAAGGATTGTAGAAAGGTTCAAGGCTGAACCAAGTCTTAAGCATTTGGAGGGCTTCGTGATCAAATCCAAAGTGCTTGAGCAAGTGAGTGAGTAGTAGCAAGCGCAGCCTGCCCTGAAGAAGAAGGTGAGTCGTCGCACGAGAAGCCACCGAGTGATCAAGGCGTCTCAGATCGAGTCCCGAAGGATCAAGTCGGCCGTTGTGATCAAGACTTGTATCTGGACTGTACCACTTTGTAAACCGATCATTACTTAGTGGATTCCTCCGGAGTTGGAGAAGAGAGAGTAGAAGAATTACCCCATCTTCGAACCTCTATAAAAACTTTCTTTGTGTCATTTACATTTCAAAGATTTAAATTTACGCACTTTTAATTGCTTATATCTGTGATAAATTTGCTATCCATTTGATAATCTATAAGTACTAAATCAAGTCAGTAAAAACTTGCTTAAACAAACTTAAGGGTGTTAAGTCTTAAAATGAAAACAAAACCACAAACTGAGTCAAATTATAGCCAATAATGAGTTACTCTACTAATGTACTCAAATTTAGTCTGTTAAGAGATTGACTCTCTTGAGTGACTAATTCGATTGTCCATCAAGGACACAACTGTGTAGAACTCAGATTTAAAAGGCCTAAATCGAAAATTTGGTAAGGTTTATTCAACCCCCCTTCTAAACCTTACACTTACACCCCTTGGGACCTACAAGTGGTATCGGAGCGGTTGGTTCATTGAACCCTCCGCACCGTTCTTGAACTAGATCTCCAAACTTTTCAAAAAGTCTCGCTTTAGTACTTAATCTTTCAAAACTCTTTTCTATCATTAAAAATTATTATCATGGAAGCAAATCTAACACGCATTCCTATGTTCACTATTGAAGAATTTGATGATTGGAAAATTCGTATGCAGCTCATCTATCAAAGATTACATGATGAGATGTGGATAGTGATAGAAGATGGGCCTCTGTAAATATTAAAGGTGAACACAAATTGCATTTAAGAGTTGCAAATTGAAGGGAAGAAGATCAAAGACACGGACATCGATCATGGTTGAAAAACCAAGAAGCGAGTGGACAAATGATGACAAAAAAGATACAACCTGGACAATGTAGCCAAGGACATTCTTTACAAAACCTTGGATAAAGCCATGTTCAACAAAGTCAAATCTTGCAAAACGGCTAAGGAAATGGGGACAAGTTGACTTTGATTTGTGAAGGTTCGAGCAAATCAAAGAAAACAAATTATCGATGGTCATGTCAGAAGTTTGAAAATTTCAAAATGATCTCGGGAGAGAACCTGACCAACTAGACGCTCGATTTACGTAAATCACAAATGAGCTGTCTACACTTGGAAAGGAATATACACAAAAGGAAATGTGTATGAAGATCCTAAAAAGTCTTCCACCGAATGGGAAATGAAGGTCATGGCATTGAGACACTCCATGGACCTATCAAAGACATCCAATCACGAGTTATTCTCGGACCTCAAAGCCTTCGAGTTTGAGTGAGAAGGAAAGACCAGGAAGAGACAATTTTACCCAAAACAATTTTGCTCTAGTTGTCAAAGATGGAAGGAGAGTCAAGTCAAAGAGGCAATTGACCCGGAAGAAATAGCCCTAATGGTTAAAAGATTTAACAAGTTCTTTAACAAGAACTACAAGAGAGGAAAGGGTGAATCCTCCGAGAAGACACTCGGCTCCTCCAAATCAAGGGATGATAGGCTAACCAAGAGAGATGGATCATCAACAAGTTGAGTATCAAAGGGTGACAACTCAAGAATAGAAAGAGTTGAGCAAAAGGTCAATATCTATGTTGGAATTGTAGACAACCAGGTCACTATGCCATTGATCGCTTGCTCATATCCTGTAGTCAACAAGTACGAAACGAAGAAGAAAGAAAAGTCTTGAGAGAAAGAAGACAAGAAAAGAAAAAGGCAATGATGGTGCGAGATCAGATCGCTGAGACAAGGCAAAGAAGAGAGACAATGACTCGAGAGCAAGCGAAGCGACTACTCAAGTGACTCGAAGAAGAAGCCTTGATCCGCTTAATGGCCAAAGAACAAGATCAAGAAGATGAGGTACAATCTAACTCAACAAGCTCGGACACTAGTGATAGTGATAGTGACACACACACACTTCATCACCCACTCGATCTTTATGACTCATTAGGCAAAATGATGAAAGATTTTGAGCACATTAAAACCTCACACACACTATTGAATGAGGAAAACACGACTACTCAAAAATCAAAACTCAAAGTGACTAAGGAGCCGAGTACTCTAAGTCAAATAGGCGATGAGAATAAAAGCTTAAAGGCTGAAAATGCCAAATTAATAGCGAGAAATTGCTGCTATAGAAAAGAGGAGAATGACCTCAAAAATGTTATTGCCTCATTCACTAAGGCATCTAAATCATTGGATGATCTTATTATGAGTCAAAGAGAATGTGGAGACAAGACAAAGCTTAGGATTTAATTCCCTTGTGCCATGTCAAACCTCAAGAGTAATTTTGGAAAAAGGATCTTCAAGTCATGGAAGAGTCCGAAAAATCCAAAACTCTAAATGATGCACACACTTTCAATCCAAAGCACAATGCTAAGCAAACGGCCTTGGTTACAAAGGAAAAGGAAAACAGCCGATTGAGAGTCTTGAAAGGATACCGAGAAGAGATTCAAATGAGTCCTCAAAGAGACTCCAAACAAAAATACTCTGTAAAGAAGAAGCGAGCTACCAAAAATCCCAGAAAACTCATAAAAGAAATACACATGATGGGAATGGTAGAAAATATCCAAGCCAAGTGAAACAATGTGAACTATCGGCTAGACTTATGGAATACAAGCCCAAATGGCAAAGGCCTAGAACTCAACAAAGGCCATTCCAAAAGCATAAGAGCTTTCATCACACACATATGCACCTAGGCACTACACTCAAAGACACCACAATTACCCAAGAAAGGCAATTGCTAAAACACATATGCAGCATACGACAAAAGAGACAATTTGTATGAACCTGGACTCCCAAGCAATTTGCCAGGATTGATTATGATTATGGCACCGATAGATGGCAACCTCTTAGAGTCAAATCATTTGGCTATAGGTTGGTTGGATCATCTTATAATTCTAACCCCTCAGGACCCATACAAGAATGGGTACCTAAAACTTAATTTCCTTGATTGCGGTTTCAAGGAACAAATGAGTGCCAAGGAACCTGGTACATGGATAGTGGTCTTCCCAGACACACATGACAGAAATAAGAGAAATGTCAAAATTCAAAGGAAGTCAAAGGAGCAAAAGTCATATTTGGAGGAAATGAAGCTCCTGGTGAAATAAGAGGCATTGGATCCATCAAAAGGAATGGTTTAGAAATCACGGATGTTGCATATGTTGAAGGACTAAACTTCAATTTACTAAGCATCGATCCAACTCTGCGACAAGGGCTACAATGTTGGATTCAACATGGGAATATGCCAAATCAAAAATGTTGAATCTAATGAAGTTGTCTTTGCAAGGATGTAGACAGAAAAAATATGTATGTAGTGGATTGGTCAACCGCAACACCCAAAGACTGTCTCTTAGCAAAGAACACAAACTGAATCAAGTTGGGCCGGGCACAAAAAAGTGAGTCACCCGAACTTCAAAACAATTAATAAGCTAGCAAGAAGTCATCTTGTAGAAGGACTTCCGGACTCGATATACAAGAAGGAAAGTATATGTGATGCATGTCGGAGGGGAAAACAAATCAAGTCGTCATTCAAAGAAAAGACATGCCCATCCTCAACAAGAATATTGCATCCGCTTCATATGGATCTATTTGGCCCAAAGTGGAACCAAAGAAGCATAAGTGGAAAGAAATACACCTTGGTGGTAGTAGATGACTACTCAAGATATACATGGACAATATTCATGTGCAAGAAGAAAGAAACTCTACAAAAGCTACCACAAATGATGAAGAAGAAAATACAAAATGAGAAGAGTCAAACCATTATCAAAATAAGATCGGATAGAGGAACCGAGTTTGTCAATGGAATAATAACTCGATCTTGTATTGAGAATGGTATTGGTCATGAACTATCACCGCAAGAACTCCACAAAAAAATGGAGTTGCGAGAAGAAAGGAAAGAACTCTCAAGGAAGCGAGCGTGAAGGACCATGTTAGTCAAGCGGGGTTACCAAAAAGATTTTGGGCTGAAATCAATCAACACGACTTGCTACACCCAAAACAGATGTATGATAAATAGGCGGTGACAAAGACTCCCTATGAGATCCTGGATCGGAAGAAAACCAAATGTTGCATATTTCGGGATATTTGGATGTAAATGCTTCATCCACAATAATGGCAAAGACAACCTAAAGGCTTTTGATGCTAAAGGCGATGAGGTATCTTCTTAGGATACTCACCAAAGCAAAGCCTACGAAATACTCAACAAAAGAACTATGGTTACGAAGAATCCATTCATGTAGTATTCGATGAGCCAAATATAAATGGAGAAGACATTGAAGAGTCACCGATAAGCTGAAACATCCAACCTTACGAGAAGAGTCCCTATCTCAAGTCTTTGAAACAGAATTATCAATTCGAAGAAGATGAGATAGCTGAATCTCAAAAGCGGTGGAAAATCTGCGGTGAGTGATCACGAGAGAGTCGACCCGCGGCAAACATACCGCAAGTCGATCAATCCAAACTAACTTACTTCAACCTGGCGTAAGATGGCCGAAAGACCATCCACCAGATCTTGTCATTGGAGACATGAGAGAAGGTGTCAAGACAAGATCGAACTCAACAAGAAGCAATGTTCACATGCTTCATCTCGAATAGAGCCCAAAGATGTGTCACAAGCATTGGATGACACACATTGGATTCAAGCTATGCAAGAAGAGTGAATCGTTTGAGAGAAATAAAGTATGGGAATTAGTACAAAGACCCATACATCAAAATGTTATTGGAACCAAATGGGTATTCGAAATAAGATGAACGAGGAAGGTTACGGGTAAGAAACAAAGCAAGATTGGTAGCCAAAGGATATTGCCAAGAAGAAGGAATAGATTTTGATGAAACATTTGCTCCTGTAGCAAGATTGGAAGCTATAAGGATGTTTCTTGCCTATGCGACTCACAAAAACTTCACTTTGTATATCAAATGGATGTAAAGAGTGCATTCCTAAATGGATTATTGGAAGAAGAAGTGTATGTTGAACAACCTCCGAGGATTTGAGCGTAAGACTCTTGGAGACAAGGTATACAAACTCAAGAAAGCCCTGTATGGATTGAAACAGGCACCCAGAGCATGGTATGATACCCCGTCACAATTCCTAACGAAAATGGATTCACTAAAGGAAAAGTAGATAGAACACTTTTTTAAATTCAAGACAAGAAGAGTATTTGCTTGTTCAAATATATGTGGATGACATCATCTTTGGATCCACTAACAAAGAGTGTGAAAAATTCTCAAACCTCATGCAAAGTAAATTTGAAATGAGCATGATGGGAGAGAGTGACATTCTTCCTTGGACTTCAAGTGAAACAGGTGAAGGATGGAACCTTCATAAGCCAAACAAAATACACGAGAGATTTAATGAAGAAATTTGGTATGGAGGAGAAGTCTTCGTAAAAATACCAATGAACACATCATCAAAATGGACATGGATGCGGATGGCAAGCACAGTAGATCAAACAAGATACGAGAGCACTTATTGGATCAACGCTCTATCTCACAAAGCGGGCGGACATCACCTTTCTTTGTAGGTGTATGTGCAAGATTTCAATCTGCTCCAAAAGAGAGCCATATGATGACTAAGAGAATATTGAGATACTTAAAAGGAAATCAAGAAGTAGGGCTATGGTATCCAAAGGAAGGTGGATTCAAGCTAATTGGCTATTCGGACTACGACTATCTTTGGATGCGAGTAGAGACAGAAAAGTACTTGAGGCACATGTCAAATGCTTGGAAAGCAGTTAATTTCTGGTTTAGCAAGAAGCAAAACTCAATAGCCACTTCTACAAATGACGAGAATACATAGGCTGCGGCAACTGTTGTGCCCAAGTCCTATGGATGAGACAAAGAATGAGAGATTATGAAGTTGAAGAAAAAGAAATTCCAATCATGTGTGATAACACAAGTGCAATTGCAATCACTCAAAATCTGTGTTGCACTCAAGAACAAAACATATAGATGTCGATATCATTTCATAAGAGATCATGTTGAAAAGAAGGACATTATCTTGGAATATATCTCAACGGACAAACAACTAGTGACATCTTCACAAAACCATTATGTGAGTCAAGATTTGAAGAACTCAAACATGAGTTGGGGCTAATTGAGCTAAGCTAAGGTTGAGACACGAGAAGAGTCAAAGAAACGAAATGGAACAGAAAAGAAGGTGAAAAGGAGTTTGAAAACAAAAAGTTAGCTCAATAAATCACCAGATCGGAAAAGTCGGCTATACCAAGTCACCGATAGCTGAGTCACTAAGAGAAATGTGAGAAGCGAGAGTTAAATCGGCTAAGAGATAAGTTCTGAATAACTTATGAGCAAAATGACAAAAACGCATCGTTTTGACTAAGCGGGAATGTTTTAAGAGACACGTCGGCATAATGATGATGTGTACGGACATAAAGCTGCACACAAAGCCTATGATTGGATATAAATGCTTTGCCGCGCATTAAATACGAGACATGAATCGCTCAATATGCGTGCGAAATCCAAGCCGTTGATTTCGATCACGATTCAAAACCGTCGCACGCCCTTTCATAAACCATATTTAAACCATTTTTCGTTCGTTTCTCTCTCACACTTCTAAAAACTGTTCAATCTCTCTCAAAAAAAAGGCAAAAACTCTCGAAACCCTATCAATCTCCAAATCAAATTTACGAACTTTTCTTGAAATTATTAGAAATGGCACCAACGTATAACTTTACCAAGTTGGGAAAACAAATCCACACCGGTTCGACCGTGGATTTCGACGGAATAATGAAGCGAGGGTCCGCGACACCCTGGTGAAGAAAATCGCAGAAGTTAGAAACGCGTCGGATCGAAACCGTTTCTAACACTGGAGTATCCTATGACCTATGTGGAGGAGGTCGCACAATTCTACGTGAATGCCGAGATTCACGATGAAGGAATCAAGTCATCATTCACGGGAAGCGGTGACTATCACGGCCAAGGATTTGGTGAATATTGCTCACTACCCGGCCAGAGGAGCATCCGAGATCAAAGAGGCTGATGTAAACTTGGCTGAAGCATGGAAAGAAATAGCCAAGTCCGCGTTGCGACAAAATAATATACACAAACAAGAGATCTGCTGAAGGAGGACTATCACAAATTGTTGGATATTGTTGCCAAGTGTATCGACATCAAATTTGGCGACTTTGACCAATCACAAAGGCAAAATTGATTGTGATGGCTGCAATAATCGAAGAAAAGAAGATAAACCAAATTGAGTTTATCTACAAACGGTTCTGCCCGAACGTGGGAACAAGTCCTTCAAAGAAGATGGGTCATTTGGAGGATCTCTCGGGATATGGCACGTGATTGGCGGCTATTGGAGGTGAAAGGAGTACCTCTTAGACATGGGAAGGCCTTCCATGTCAACAAGAGGATGTTGAGCTAACCTATCCGGTGCTCGAAGCGTCGCGTGACGCCAAGAGAGGCGACACGGTGAGGGGGAATCACCGACCAAGAAGACACAAACCGCCTCCTCTCCAACCAAGAAGAAAGGCTGCCCTGCAGCTACCAAAAAGTCTCTTGCCCTGCAGCAAAGAAAGCCAAACATGCTCACTTGCCCCAGCGGAGTCACTGCCCCTGCAGCAGTCACCCGCCTGCGGTAGTGTCACCCGCCCTCGCTGCGGCGTGATCGAGAAGGACTCACAAATTCCTTCTCGATCGTCAAAAGGAGGAGATCGACAAGCCTGGCGGCGGCGGCTCCTCGAAACAAACACAAGCACCGGCCCCGGCCGCCCAAGACTCGAGAGGACACCGCCTCGAACTGAAATTCCCCTGGTACAAACCAGGAGAAGAAGAAGACTCGTCAAGCGGACCGAACAAGAGAAACCAAATGAGTCGGCTACTCGGCTAGCACAGATATCTGGAGACTATCAAGAAGTAGAGTCTCCCGGATGTAATTGATGAAACAGCCCAAGTCTGCTGAAGGTGATCGGACAGAGGCAACCCGAAGACACACAGGTAGTTCATACAATTTGAAACTCAAGAAAGAACCAAACCCAAGCGGATAGTGATGTAATGATCCTATCTCCACCTTACCCGGACATCCAAAATCGTCTGCGTGAGTGGAGAAAATGGAAGTGAGCGGTCAAGGAAACAGTTCCAACGGCTGAATTCATAGAAGAAGAAGAAGAACTCACTGAATTTTCTTGGATTATCTCATCGTGCTCCCACTCTAGATGAAGACAAGCGCATGGATATTCTGCGGATCTACAAGGACAGGAGAGAGAAAAAGCAAGTCGAAGAAGCGAAGAAGCACGCGAAAAGGCAAGTACCGCCCTATCTCCGTGACCTGACAACACTTCCATCCTCTCCTTGATGTCTTCTCGAAAGTGATGAGGAACCCGAGAATCTTTGCCGCCACGGAAAATGCGAATCGAGTTAAGCATTGCATGAATCAAGAATCCTTCACGAGCAAAGATCGATGGAGGGACCAGGAGAGTCCTCGAACACACCGAAATCGACCCAATGGGAGTGGTTCAACAAATAGCCACGATGTTCTGCTACCACTTCCCACTAACTCGGAAGAAGGCAATAAGGGAATTGGCGATGAACCCAGGGCTAGTGGGGACCCCGATCGAGCCAACCCCTATTGAAGGTGTGCCACCACCGCCCCAACGGCTGAACCATCAATTGCAACAGCCGGGAGTTTGGAGACGAGTAACCCCACTCCAAGTCACTCGGTGATGCGCCGGTGACCGAGGGGAACTCCCCCACCACAGCGGCAAGGTCGGAGGATCTTTGCGGATGACTCCACACAGAATGTAGGAGGCGAAGCAAAAGACACTCAAACACAAGAAGAACAGCAAGTTGCCACCAACGGCTCGAGGCGATTGAGACTGTCTCGGTGAGGTGCCAACAGACTCACGAAGGCTAATGACGCTGCGATGCGATCGAGGCACGAGGAAGAAACGACCACGGGAGTTAACACTGGCGATGAAAGCGCAATCCATGGGGTTGAGACTCCAATGGATGCCATTTGTAGAAGACCCTAAGACAAATGACATCGAAAGGGAAGGCCAAAGGCCTCGCGGCGAGAGAGACCGCCGGAGGAAATGAAGGCCCACGAGGTTGAGACTTCCCGGGGTAACACCAAGAAGTAGAGAACATCCATCCTGCAACCATCGATCCATCCGAGAAGGAGATCAGCGCACTTCACGATTCCCGGACAACCCGATGTCACATTTACGGGATCGAGAAGGCGAAGAAGAAGGCTGAGTCAACCCCCATGACAAATCCAAAAGATTCAATGCGATGTTCCAGGCACGAGCAAGTCGATCCCAAGACTACTCGTCGGACCTTTAATTTTGATGATGAGCCACCAATGGAAATCTCATCATCGTCCGATGACGCTTCCGATAAGGCCGAGGACCGTCTACTCAAAAGGAGAAATCGGTTGAGACCAACGAAGGCTGTTAAGGCAGTGAGGCTCGGCAAGCCGAGTCTCATGCACCACAAAACCCAGTGAACCGGCGATCACTGCTCCCGGCTCCTCAAGCTACAGTGGATCGATTCCCAAAAGAACTTCACGCCCACCGCTTATCATCGAACAAATCCCGGATGGCGGTGATGAATCCTTTGTGGAATCTTTCCCTTTCTCACTTTGGAGATACGAGAACTCCACGAAGAGTCGAAAAATGAGCAAGCACGCTATCACGGACCAGCTCCTGTTTTTCACTCGAGGCACCATTGTTCAGCCGACTTCGATTTCGACGTCAGTATGGCCATCACCGCAATGAACAAGAATCAATGAAATGCGAGAAGTGTTCAAGGCACTCTTTCTTTGAAGTTGAAAAGATGGAGAGGCATCGGGCCTCCTTGGATATGCGCTGGACAACAGAGATGCCAACCTTACACGGTGACTTGAGAGGCATCACGTTAGGGTAAGGAATGGTGGCAACAGCTGACAATCAATGCGTGTGGAACAGGTGAGATACTTGAGACAATTATTCAAAAAGTCTGCTGGTGTGGAGAGCTGAAAATGTTGATGCGAAAAAAAGTGCGGGAACACATTGAACATATGCACGAAGCTCACACTACCGAGATCAAGTGCTGCGTGAGCGAGCGAAATGCAAATGATATACGACGTTTGGAAGAACACATGACAAGAAAATTCAGCCTTCTCATGGCTGAGATGAAGCGATTTCAGCGAGAATCCAACGCTACTCGATGCAATTCCGTGCGGCAAAGATACAACGCAGAGACTTGAAGCAAAATTCAACCATCGGGAGACTCGACTTCATGCTTGCCAAGATGTTCCCAGGGTTCCTCTATCCTTTGATGATGCCAAAAAGGGGAAGAGGAATACCTTAAAGCGAAAAATCTGAAGAAGGCGAGAAGAAAGGAAGCGGTGACAAGGAGCAACAAATGAGAAGGAAAATCACCGAGGAAATTTTGAAATCAAGAAAGGAAAATCTGGCGAGGGGGAAGGATCAAAGAATATGACCTTGATGATTGCACAAACCCCCCAACAGGGTCCTGTCACAAATGACATTATAAGCGGCAAACTCCCGTGACTCTGCCACTCCAACACTCTGTTGTATCTATAGGCGAGAAGAGAAAAGAAATTGAAGCGAGGGATGAAGGAGGTGGAAGGAAGAATGGATGCCAGGGTGATGAACATTTTGAAAGAACACGGAGGCATTCCGGTTGTCGAGACACGTATGCCATTTCGGATGTCGGGACAGAGCCAAGATCGGTTGACGAATTCAAAACGCTCGAATCAAGGTTATTTTGCAAATATGTCCTTAGCTCAAGCTTGGGACTGTCTTGGGAAAAGGGTCTCACATTATGTGAAGAAGGCGTGACGACAATGCAACCAACCGGCCGTGACACTCTGCTGGTCACTCCATGGCACTCACCGGAAAGAAGAAGGCCCCAAGATCAAGATACGCCCGGAGGTAGAGGAAGAAGCGGCGATGGAGGAAGAAGCTTGGACCTAGGCCTCCGCCCAAGAATATTGAATCGTAGATCCAGGAAAGAAAGGAGGGATCTCTTTGGGCTGGCTTGACCATGTGGCGAACTTGCAAGTGGCCAAAACCAACGCCGAGTATGCAAGAAGAATAGAAGAAGAAAACAAGAGACAAACTCAGCTATGGCGGAGAGACAGGAAAGAATAAGGAGAGATGAAGCTGCCGGGGAAGGCGTATGAGAAGAAAAAAAAAGCGGCGATGACGAGAAGAAGAGAAGAAGAGAAGAAGATCTTGATCAAGATGAAAGAAGGAGACAAATAAGGAGATGAAGTGTTCTTTGTCCAACCCTTCGTGTATTTTATATGTAAATACATACAATGTAAGTCTTCGTAATAATGCTATAAATTTTTTTGAGACAATTACATACTCGATACACCTTGTAAATTTGTGTTAAGTACAAGAATGATATGATCAATAAAAAGATTGATTATGCGCATACATTCTATGTCAATACACTATCTGTATGTATCTTTGTTATTTGCATCTTTGTATGATTTAAGTTTTGGCATCATCAAAAAGGGGGAAATTGTTAGGAATTTTATTGTTTAGATTTTGATGAATGCCATGTAAAACTTAGAATAGAAAGTTAGCTCCCAATTCTTGCTTTGAAATGTATTGTAACAATTAGAGTCAGCTGGGAGTTAAATCGGCCTACGCTCCAACTTGCAAGAAGACAATCAAGGCTTGAAGGAAAACTCACTGTGAGACAGAGTACAACAAAGAAAGAAAATGACAGAACTCGATGAAGAAGCGGTGAGATGCAAAAGAGTGAAACATCATCAAGTCAACTCAAGAGCGAGTCTCAAGATGAAGTGACAGAAGAGTCATCCAATGATTGGAAGGCGACTCTAAGTCACCGGGAAAGCGAGGAAATGCGATCAAGTCGAGATAATCGAAAAGGAACCGCTGAGAAATCAAGAGATTTACTTAAACAAGTAATATCTCCATACTACCTTTCTTGGAGTGCTCGACCCCGAGCGCGTGCAAAGAAATGAACCAATGGGAAGCACTACACCGTGTCGAACTCCGAAAGGTGATAAAACATTTCATACGAGGAAATGGCAATTCCAAGAAGTGCAAACCAACGATCGCAAAGTGATTTTCAAAAATGAGCCTATCTCTTCAACGGGCAAATTTTTGAAAGTTCACTATAAAAGGCCGAGGAGTTTGATTGAGATATAGATGATGCGTGGATGACACACACGTGAGATATACAAGCTTATCAAAATTGAAATATTCTCAATCCTCAAACCTACATCTCGAAGAACATCAATCCAACACTTACCCGTGAAGGAAAGAGAACTTCAATCGATTGAAGAGGAAACTCATCGAAAACAAGGGGTCTACATTCCAAGAAGGATTGTAGAAAGGTTCAAGGTCTGAACCAAGTCTTAAGCATTTGGAGGGCTTCGTGATCAAATCCAAAGTGCTTGAGCAAGTGAGTCAGTAGTAGCAAAGCGCACCGCCTGTGAAGAAGAAGGCGAGTCGTCACGAGAAGCCACCGAGTGATCAAGGCGTCTCGGGATCGAGTCCCGAAGGATCAAGTCGGGCCGTTGTGATCAAGACTTGTATCCGGGTATTACCACTTTGTAAACCGATCATTACTTAGTGGATTCCTCCGGGAGTTGGAGAAGAGAGGAGTAGAAGAATTACCCCATCTTGAACCTCTATAAAAACTTTCTTTGTGTCATTTACATTTCATTTAAATTTACGCACTTTTAATTGCTTATATCTCATTTGATAAATTTGCTATCCATTTGATAATCTATAAGTACTAAATCAAGTCAGTAAAAACTTGCTTAAACAAACTTAAGGGTGTTAAGTCTTCCATTGAAAACAAAACCACAAACAGAGTCAAATTATAGCCAATAATGAGTTACTCTACTAACTGTACTTTCGTTTAGTCATTAAGAGATTGACTCTCTTGAGTGACTAATTCGATCCATCAAGGACACACAATGTGTAGAACTCTGAGATTTAAAAGGCCTAAATCGAAAATTTGGTAAGGTTTATTCAACCCCCTTCTAAACCTTACACTTACACCCCTTTGGACCTACACGGTTCACTCGTAGTGGGAGACAGATTCGCAAACCCACAAGATATGTTTTGTTGGGTGAATCTTATCAAGCCATCTCTAATGATCATGATGACGATCCCACAAGTTATAGTGAAGCATTGAAGGGCGTTGATGTTCGGGAATGGCTTAAGGCTATGAATCGAGAGATGGATTCCATGTACTCCAATTAACTGTTTGGTCTTTTGTAGAAACACCTAAAGGGGTAAAACCCATTGGGTGCAAGTGGATCTACAAGAGAAAGAGAGGATCAGACGGGAAGGTGGAAACCTTCAAAGCTAGATTGGTGGCGAAAGGGTGTACTCGAGAAAGATGGCAACGACTATGATGAAACTTTTTCGCCGATTGCCATGCTTAAGTCTATCCGGATACTCTTAGCGTAAAGCAAAGTCTCGACTATGAGATTTGGCGGATGGATGTCAAAACAGACTTTTCTAAATGGAAATTTAGAAGAAGACATTTATATCACGCGCAACCAGATGGATTCACGGCTAAAGGTCGAACACATGGTTTGCAAGTTGCATAAGTCCATTTATGGGCTAAAGCAAGCATCAAGGTCTTGGAACATCAGGTTTGATCAAGCTGCTAGATCATTTGGTTTTTACGAAGTGTCTGATGAACCCTGTGTGTATAAGAGAATTCAAGGTGCAATAGTAGTTTTTCTAGTTCTATACGTAGATGATATTCTCTTGATTGGAAACAATGTAGAGGTATTATCGGGCGTAAAGGTTGGTTGAACAATCAATTTGAGATGAAGGACTTGGGAGAAGCTAATTATATTCTTAGCATTAAGCTTTTGCGAGATCGAAAGAATAAGTTATTAGCATTATCCCAAGCTTCATATATTGATAAAGTTAAGCTAAATTCAACATGGAGAATTCTAAGAAGGGATCATTGCCTTTCGGACATGGAATTCATCTTTCTAAGGAGCAATCACCAAAAACTCTGAAGAGAAAGAAGCATGAGTAGGATACCTTATGCATCGCGATAGGTAGTCTCATGTATGCCATGTTGTGTACTAGACCAGGATATACGCTTTCTGTGATGGGAGTAGTAAGCCGATATCAATCAAATCCTGGGGAAGAGCATTGGGTTGCAGTTAAGCATATACTCAAGTATCTTAGGAGAACGAGAGATTATATGCTAGTATACTCTAGTGGGAGTCTAGAAACCATTGGTTACACAGACTCTGACTTCCAAGGAGATATTGACTCAAGAAAATCTACATCTGGATATGTTTATACATTATATGGTGGAGCCATCTGTTGGAGGAGTGTCAAACAAACTTGTGTGGCAGACTCTACAACTGAAGCTGAATATGTGGCTGCGTCAGAAGCTGCAAAGGAAGCTGTGTGGTTGAAAAAGTTTTTTATAGATCTCGAGGTGATACCTTGCGCAGATCGGCCCATAACACTTTATTGTGATAATAGTGGGGCTGTAGCACAATCTAAAGAACCAAGATTTCATAAGAGACAGAAACATATAGAGAGGAAGTACCATTTGATCCGAGATTTCATTCAAAGAGGAGATACAATGGTTGTCAAGATAAAGATCGAGAGGAAAACTTAGCGGATCCATTTACAAAGAGTTTGCCTGAACGTGTGTTTGAGAGGCATGTTAATTCTATGGGTCTTAAGAGAGTCCCGGACTTGCTCTAGAGCAAGTGGGAGATTGTTAGTTTTATGCTCTAGAAGCAAGACAATTATATTATGCCATTTGTTATTCTGAAATAAATTATTCATTTTGATATGCACATTGTTATACGAAAAAGGTCCGGATTAATTATGTAGTATATGATCATGTGGATACGCTCTGAAGGCATGATCATAGGTTCTCATAATTAATGAATTGGTTTCATTCCGATTGTTAAATAAAGTTGGGCACTTTATTTAGGCAATATTTTATGAAATAATCTGTCTTGATTATTATAAAATATTGGTGTGAATTATTCACATTGATTGGATCAAGGAGATTTAATCAAGGTTAAATTTACATTAAAAGGAATTAAATCTCCGGATATATTGGTTATGTTATTTCTCTTAATCCGAGTTTATTTTAAATAGATAATTACATAATTGTTATTCTTTGAATTATCAATAAGTGAGGTTTAATTATTACAAACCAACACCTTGATAGTTTGGGAATTTCGATTATTTAATTATCGTATTTATGAAATAAATAATATGGAATTTGTATGAAAATATCCTCTTGATATGTTTCGGTACTTGGATGTAAAAAGTCACGGCAATGCAATTGTTCCATTAGAGAAACTGTTCAAGTCGAGAGAATAAATAATTAATTGATTGATGAAATTTGTATCAATTAATTATTGATATTTTGAAGGAGAAATACACATTTAATATTTAATATTTTATTATTAATCCTGGAGTTCAATATCGGGCTTTTAGTGGAATAGCACGGTTTAGATAATTGTTTTACAATTATTAGGAGCCTTGATTAATAATATTGTTGGATCCCTAAACTAGCTCAAGATAATTGGTGTGGCCTATATCACAATTAATGGACTTCTATATTAGGGTAGGGTTTGATAATACTTGGGCTTAGGCTTAAGTAAAACCCTAGGCCCAGTTCTATTAGGGTTAGAGACATCTATAAAAAGATAAGATGTCGATTCTAACAGATACGAAAAATAGAACGGAGAAACAACGTAGAGAAAAGTCGGAGGTGATCTTGGAGCGCCCACACGCCGCCACACCCTTGAGAATAGTTTAGAAGATCTAACAGGTATTCTCTTCTTGGACGAGGAAGATTCAGTTGCATATGTATTTCACATGTGGATTCTTTCCGCTGCGTATACCTATGATTCCTTCAGAAACCTCTTGAAATCTTTCAAAAATTGGAGATTAGCTCATGTGTTCTTCCACTGGGCTTCGGATCGAGTAGGGCACAGTTGTTATACGTATAAAGATATTGTTGCAATCCTCTCAAATGCTTGATATAATTTTGGGTTGGGTAATCCGAATATGGGTCGGGTGACCCATCTCACAGATTTAGAATCCATAAGGCGGTCTTGCAAGAGGCCTACTCAATCTATATATATAATAACAAACATATTTCTACTTATGTTTTTCCGCCGAAACGCACAGCTTACTAAAAACGAATTATGATTTTATTTAATTAAAATAAAAAATGCATTCATAGCTAGCAAAGTATATTTATCATTATAATTAACCTAAAATAAAAAAGTTGATTCTATCAAATATGGTATGATTTCAGTCTATATTAGGAATTAGAATTTCATATTTAAGTGCATTGCACTACTGGCACATATCATGTTACCATTTATAATGAATATAACTAATGCCAAACATTATAATTAACTCCGACTGTATCAAATTTGGTATGATTTTGAAACTATTTTAGGAATTAAAATTTGATATTAATGAACAATATTGGTATAATCTTGCACATTAGAATCATATTGCAACAAATAATATACTATACATCTGTTTGCATTTATCAAATATTGTATTTATACGAATCATACAATTTATACCAGATTTTAGCAAGATCATAAAATATAATTGTACATTTAATTTTAGTTATTAGATAACAGCTGGTCTCTTATGAGACCGTCTTACGGATCTAGTTCCGTGAGACGGAGCCCCATACCCGCGACCCGACCCGCTGCTCTAGGCCCAGACAAAAAAAAAACGCCCGCTGACTCCCAACTCCTTCGCGCTACTAACATCGTTGACTCTCCCAGCCCAATAACACAACTCCTAGCTCGGCTGCTACTCCCAATCACACAGAAAAACACGCAGAGAAAGAACGTTGCTACTCAAACATGCTTTTCCCATCTCCGGCGCTGAAGCACGAAGGCACACCATCTCCGGCGCTGAACAATGCAAAATAGCGATGCTCATGACGATGAAGGTAATATAATCTATTCATACAACAATACTATTTCGCGATTTTGAATGTTAACCACAATGTTGCTGTGTTTTAAAATGTAATTTTTTGTGTTTTGTAGATGAAGTTTTTGTTTTAGATACTAGTGGTGTACCAAATGTTGATAAATCAAACGAAGGTAATGTGGTGCATATTTCATAATATAGTTTAAAGGTATTAATTTTACATTGAAAAGTATTACTTTTCCACCACAAAGTATTACTTTCTCTTGGAAAAGTATTAAGTTTTCTGTGAAAAGTATCAATTCCAAAACATATAGTTTTACATTCTCTTATGTGTATCTCTTTGGTTTTCGTAGATGAAATTCTTATTTTACCTACCAATACTGCACCACAAACTGAAAAATCAAAGGAAGGTAATGTGTAGCATATTTGAAACTTAAGTTTTAAAAGTATTATTTTTACTGTAAAAAGTATTGCTTTTTGTATCAAAAGTATCATATTTCTGACATAATGTATCACATTTCAGGTGGAGCAATTGTTATTGATTCTAGTGATGAAACTGATGAAATTACTAGTTTTAAAGATGCAAGTGACATATTTCCCACTGAAGATGAAGGTAATGGTTACTTATTGTTTGTTATTTTGAATATTAAGTACAAAAATAATTTTATAAAAAATTATGCAGAAAACAATAGTGGTGGATTTGATGTGAGTCTTCTCCATTTAACACAACGAACAATCAAAGAAATGCATAAGTTGTATTGTGATCATGCTCGTGCTGTTGGGTTCAGTGTACGGAAATCAACTACTAGAAAATCTACATGTATTGCTTTACAACATAAAAGTATCACTTTGTGCATAATAAGTGTCACTTTTAACCGTAAAAGCATCATAACATTTCTTCCGCAAGTTTTTTTTATTATTCAGCAAGAGTATTTCTTTGCACATAACAAGTACCACTTATCAATAGAAGTATTATGTTTCCTGTACAAAGTATCAGTTACATCTGTTTTGTTTGCATTTCAGATCAAGTGGGTGTTGTCATTGAGAAATATTTTGTATGTTACCGCTACGGATTTAAGGACACTGGTAAAGACAACAAAAAAAGACTAATGTTACACACAGGGGATGCAAATCTTCATTGCGTGTAAAATTAAATGGGGACGGAGTTTATAAAGTTCTACAACATGTGACAGACCACAATCATCCACTAACTAGAAAGGAATGGAGTCATCTACATCGTTCAGAAAGAATCATTACGAGTGAAAAAGGCAAAACTATTGAAGATATGATAACTTGCGGGATGAGAGCTACTCAGTCTTACAGATATATGCTTCATGATGCAGGAGGAGAATAATCCATTAGCCATACTTTGAAAGATCACCTGAATTTTGTTAATCGTTTAAAAATGGATGCAATAGAACGTGGCGATGCACAAACTTTGATTGACATGTTATATCAGCAAGATACAGAAGAACAAGACTTCTTTTTTAGAGTGAAGTTGGATGATATGGGAAGATTAAGTAATGTATTTTGGAGGAATTCCATGTTGAAGGAAGACTACAAGATATACAGTGACGTTATGGTATTTGACACAACATATCGCACGAATAATTACAACTTGATTTGTGCTCCTTTTATTGGGGTAAACAATCATTGGAAAAATGTGATGTTCGGTTGTGTTTTCTTATCCGATGAAAAGGCTGACTCATTTGAATGGTTGTTCCAAGTTTTTATGAAATCAATGGGTGGGAAATATCCTATAACTTTGTTCACTGATCAAGACCAAGCAATTAGCAATACTATTGAAAAAGTGTGATATACAGACAACAGAAAATATATACTTTTAGTAACAAATATGATACTTTACTTCATAAAACATATACTTTGCCTAAGAAAACAGAGGGTTTGTTTTTAAATTCGAATTTTTTCACTTTACTTTTACGTAGGTTTTCCCGCAAACAAGGCATAGACTATGCTTGTGGCACCTTCACCAAAATGCTATAAGTCGATTTGGACGGCTGAAAAACAACAATTCTTTCAAGAAAATGTTCAACAAATGTTTGACTGATTGCATTGATGAAAATGACTTTGAAAGTTGTTGGAAATCTATGATATTGCAGTACGAGTTGCAAGATGACTCTTGGTTTAAACGTATGTATGATTTGAAGAAGAAATGGTGTACCGCACTAAGCAAAGATTTCTTTTCTGCGAGAATATTATCTTCGCAAAGGAGTGAGAGTACGAACAATGCAATAGGATTCAATGCCAAGAAAACGACAAAGTGAATTCTATGACATTTTCCAAGGGGCCATAAAGCGTTGGAGAAACACTGAGAAAGAAAATGAATTCCAATGCTCAAGATCAATTCCAAAATCAGTATTACCATTATCCGGATTGTTGAAGCATGCTGCAGAGGTATATACACTAACAATTTTTAAGGATTTTGAGGCTGAGTTTATTAAAAGTATATCTACCAACTGCAGCACTGTTGAGGTTGAATAGAACTTAATGGTTTATGACATTTCATCAAATGATGATAATTATTGTCATCGTATGGTGTATGATTGTTTTTGCATACTCTGATTAATTGTTCTTGTAAAAAGTACGAAGAGTGTTGTTTACTTTGTTCTCACAGCTTAAGAGTGCTACATATGCATTCTATATCCAAAATTCCGGACTGTTACATCGCCAAAAGATGGACAAAGTTTGCAAAAAACTGAATTGTGGGAAAAGTTTGGTTCGAAGATTGAAAGTTCAGATAAGCCTAATGATTGTGTTCCTATGGGACATGAAATGACACGCAAATATTATAATCTTGTTTTGAAATGCCAATACAATGAGGATGCAATAGCCATTTTAGAAGATGGCTACAACATGGATTTTATGGTTGTTGATGCGTTGATAGATATACCCTATTCAACAGAGCGCAATGATTTTTCAAGTTCTTCTACAAGTATTTTGGATCCAGCCCGATCTGTTACAAAGGGGAGAAAACAAAGGATAAAAGGGTATTTCCAAAAAAACAAGAAAAAGAGAAGCGGTGAAACGTCTGACACACATCCATCAAAGGAGTTTGGTTCAAAAACTCCTAATCCTAGATTGTTTCAGTAATCGACTGAATACTTTTGTATCAAACTGATAATATTATTTTGTAGTTTGTTTGAATTAATACTTTGACCATATTTATTTGATGCTTTGTTAGTAGGAAAGGTAATACTTTATGCACAAAAAATGATACTTTGTTGATAAAAAGTGATACTTTGTTGGTGAAAAGTGATACTTTATGCATATAAAACAATGAAAATTTAAAGATATACTTTTCTGGTAAATGGTGATACTTTGTTGGTAAAAGGTGATACTTTGTTAATTAAAATTGATACTTTATTCATAAAAAGTGATACTTTGGATATTATATTTTTTGTTGAATAAGCAAATATATGACTAAATGAATCATACATTTGGTTTATTTGTAATGAGCTCAAAGTAATCAAACATATCAATCGAGCGATGCAAGCAAGCATTGGAGTATTGGAAACATATCGATAGTTGCAAAGATAAAATTACACTTCAAAATGTGACAAATATAACCATTCGAGTTATACTTTGTTGGCAAATATTGATACTTTATGCACATAAACTGATACTTTTAAATCTAAAAGTGATACTTTTCAATACATATAACAGAAACCATGCATCATATCCATACAAATACTAATACCCATTACAGAGAACATAAAGCATGTTTTCCCTATACAGAATTTTACCCCAACAAGCATAAAACCTCAAAAATATCCCAGAAAACGTCAAAATAATAAACATCCAAAAAGTACTAATAAAATCTCAAAACATCCCAGAAAATTCCAAACTAATAACATCTAAGAAAACATAAAGGTATCATCAGTTCTACATTGTAAATCAAAACATTCTTTTGTTCTTTTTCTCCTTCGTGGCCCTGAACAGCAAAACATCTTTCTCCATTTGAACCCTCATCTCATTTAAACGGTGCAGTACAATCCTTGAACAATACGACGCCCTCAACATACCTCGTTGTTGTGGCTACAATCACAAAGGAAAAAATTTAGTATACAAAGGATTTTTAAGACATTAAAACATCAAACACAAACAAAAAAATTCTTACCAGACACAAATTAGGCTCAGTGTAAACACTCTCCCTGAAGTTTTCTATGTGATGCATTAGAAAAACACCACAATCGATGTTTTTCAAATTGCTCTGCCATGAAAAAGGGACATTATCAAACACATATCCCTCAACTTCTTCACTTTTGGGGTGCTGCTGCTCCTTCAGGAATATTGATATTTCTCTTTCCTAAAAAAAGTGGTATATTAAATTTAAAACACTACTTACATTTTCAAAATTATAATTAAATGATGCAATGAGATAGAGTTATTTACTACCAATTTTGCCAGATCCACATAATCAGCAGCAACATCTTCGTGGTGCACCATATTGTCAAGGTAATGCACCTTTCGATCCACAAAATAATGACAGTGCAGAAGTAGTGTTGCGCATAACAAACTGGTACAAAAATCTGCACATAACAAATAGATACATAACACTTCATATTAAAATGTAAATACAAAAAGGCAAACAAAAATCAATCTTACCAAATTCACATTTTTCAAATCCTTGTAATTCCCAGACAATATCATGTTGTTCCAGCAATCTCTGACATTTTGTGAATTATCCTGGTCTCCAACTTTCTTAAACAAGTTCTCAAGATACAACTGTTATAAAAGAATAAATTGATTAAAACAATAAAATAGTTTTTTAGCTTCAATGTCGTACTATTATATACAAAAGTAGTATTTACAGATTGTTGGGCATTGAAATAGAAACAATTTGAGGCTCTAGAGTCTTTGTTAAGCAATACAACCCATACATCTATAATGCTAACATGGATCAACTTCGATGGGTTCAATGTGGAAATCGCATCAAAGGCAATATAGTGAGCAAGGACATTTGATCTATAGTTTGAAAACAAAATACCAAGCTGGTCAGAAATTCATAGTGATACTTTGGTGGGAAAAATTGATACTTTATGCACATAGAGTTATAATTCTAAATTCAAAAGTGATACTCAAATCAAAATACTTTCAACATACTTACTCCATCATTCGTTTGTGCGTGAAAAAGCAATAATCCATGATGTCTTTCTCCTTCCTGCTCATATGCTCAAGAACATCTTTGTTTTTCTTCATGAATTGGCAATGGAGAATTGCTCCCTCTGCAACAAGTCAGGGCTCACCTTTTTTTCTCTGTCTCCCCAGACACTCTTTTATCACTCTCTCCAGAAACTCCTTCGTCTTGAGAAAAAAATTCTCTGTGAATTTCATCACCATATTTTTCAATGTCAGCCTCAGTGGCATCTTCAGGAGTAAGCAGCTCAAAGTTTGGCATCTCATCTGCCAGGTTTTTCATTCTTTCAAAGTTCCCCACGACTTTGTCAATGTATTCATGAAGTCTCACATCCGAAAAGAACTTCTGGCTCTCAGTCACTGGAGACTGCGAAGAACTTGCAGTTTTTTTCTCTTGCTTGATTTCGCTCTTCAGGTTGTTAAACATCTCCATGTGATATTTGGTGAGAACATTGAAGTTCCTCCGAAATAGCAGGAATGCTTCATGGACATTCTACAATTATAAAAAATAAAATAGTAAGTGAAAAAGTTGTACTTTTAAGGTTAAAAGTGATACTTTTAGGGATGAAAGTGATGCTACAATACTTGGCAGAAAGCATAAGCATATATGGTATACTTATATTAATAAAACTGATACTTTTACTCATAAAAATCATACTACTACAGTTAAAAGTGATACTCCATAATTGACAATCAGTAAAGAATATAAAATCATACATGTAATACTTTTATCCCTAAAAGTAATACTTTATGAGCCAAAAGTAATACTTTTATGGGTAACATTGATACTCTATACTTGAAAAATATCACCAAAAAGCATACTCATATATGGTATACTTATATTAATAAAACTGATACTTTTAATAATAAAAAACATACTATTATTAAAAGTGATACTCCATAATTGACAAAATCACTAAAGCATATACAACTTACATCTCTGGCCATCCTGTGCACTTCGTCATCCGAAAGCTCATCGCCTCTTGGTAACTTCAAATTTATAAAATCTGACGAATTCTCCATACCGTCATCGGGCTGCTCCTTCTCGATTCCTTCCTTCTTTTTTTCATCCGACTCTTTCTCAATCTCTTCTTCATCGTCCTCATTTGATTCATCAGTCTCTTTGTCGGGCTCTTTCTCACCACGCTTTTGCTCAGCGTCTACTTTCCGTCGTGAGCTAACAGGGTATGTGTCAGTGACCCACTCACCCTGCCCCAGCCCACCAACCGAAATTTCTTCCTTCATCCTTTTTTTCAACTTTTTGGCATCCCAATGAGAAATTAAGGGTATACTGCTCGGTTCAGCGTTGCCTTGCCATTTCATTCTATGAAAGTATAGAATAAGCAACACAATAACACAACCACTGACATATCTTGCGCTTGGATTCTCATTGTACTTATTCACCCCAACACACAATTTTTTTAAAATGTACGAACACCGGTCGTACTCTCCTATCCTGTTCACATCAGCCAAACATTTTATACAGTTCAAATCAACCTTCTTATTGCTCCTAGGTGTTAAAAATACAGAAAAACAGTAAATAACAAAAACTCTCTTGATATCATCATCGCCATCCGATAACGTGCTCAAAACAGTCCTTAAACTAGGCACTAAACTATCATAATCAATGCCGTATTTCTTCTTCAACTCGTCCATAAAAACAACTGACTCGCCCCGCTTAAGCTCTTCAACAGCCTGACAATTACCCTTAGGTACTAAAAAAACGTCCTGAATATCATCAGCGGTTACAGCAAAAGCAAAATTGTCGAATCTCAACATTCGACTGGTACCATTAAAACTTTTTACCAGTCTTCCAACCATATCCATGGGGAATGATGACTCAATTGAAAACGTCAGCAAACCCCCAAAGCCTATATTTACTACATCTTCCTTTTGTCTATCACTTAAACTACCTATAACCTCAAACAACTCCTGAGGTTTACACTGAGAAATGAAATTCCTGAAATTAAATAAGATATTTTTCAGAAAACAACTAATAATTAACAAACCAAATAATTGCTCATATAGAAAACAACTAATAATTAAAAAAATACATTTATACCTAGCTTTCTTCTTCTTCTTCCCACCTTCAGCCTCATCCACCACAATGTTTTTGTCTTCGCTGCAAAACAAACAAAGAACAATGTACAACTAATAATTAACAAAACCAAATCATTGTTTACATAGAAAACAACTAATAATTAACAAAAATTACATTTATACCTAAATATCTTCTTCTTCTTCCCACCTTAAGCCTCGTCCGCCACAATTTTTCTGTCTTCGCTGCAGAACAAACAAAAAACAATGTACAACTAATAATTAACAAACCAAATCATTGTTCATACAGAAAACAACTAATAATTTACAAAAATTACATTTATACCTAGCCTCTTCTTCTTCTTCCCACCTTCAGCCTCGTCCGCCACAATTTTATTGTCTTGGCTGCAAAACAAACAAAAAACAACATTAACAGACAACACAACAAAAAATATTATTACTAACGATACTATATATTACCTTTCTTCAGTCGTATCTTTAGTTATTTTCCCTGAAATCTTCATCTTCTTTACAACCTTCTGCTGCTCCTCATCAATTTCTTCTTTTTTTGGTGTTACATCCTAATCTATTTTCCTTTTCCCTGCTCTTTTTTTATCAACAGACCTCCGAGATTTAGCTTTGAAATACCCTTTTTTCCTTAGTACATTTTGTGTTTTATCTCCCTCACACGCAACAGGAACTATTGCTGAATCATCAGCCATTGCAATTGCCTACAAAAAACATGTGGAGCAATGTCATCATTACAAAAACACATTATACACTTCACATACATTGTGATACTTTTTAAATGAAAAGTTATACATGTTATATAAAAAGCTGATACTTGTTATATAAAAAATAATACTTGTAAGTGAACATAAACACAATGGTACTTCGTATAAGAAATACAACTTAAAACACATGCTCAAAATAAACACATGATCAAAACATATGCAACACTATCATTACAAAAAACTCATTATACTTTATGTATACAAAGTGATACTTCTTATATAAAAAATTATACTTGTTATATAAAATGTTATACTTGTTATATAAAAGGTGATACTTTTGATAGTATTACACAATTATGTAAAGAGACTTATAAGAAACACATGTATTACTTTTAACACAAAAAGTAATACTTGTAAGGGAAAAAGCGATACTCAAAACTTACATAATAAATACATAAACCTGGAAATACATAAACCTAAAAATACATCTAAACACATGCGCGAATTAACACTTATAGTCTACACTTCACTTGAAAAAAACATACTAAACAAACCCTAACAAACTAGAAATAGAAAATTAAACAGTAAAATACAGAAATTAACAGGGTTACCAAACCCTAAAAAGCTACAGTAGAAAGAGAATCGAATAGAAATTGAAAAGAAAATGAAATCGAAAGGAATACCTTATTTTGCTTTCAAATATGTTGAATGCAAGATGTCGGTATGAAAACACACGCAGAGAAATAAATACTTCCACGGACGGTTTCGACTCGACGGTTTCACAGACGTGGGCGACGGTTGAGGAGGGGCGTTGATGAGTGCGAGGATTAAGGAGTAGTGGGGGCTCCGTTTCTTTCTCGTGTAGTGAAAAGCAAACCCTAGTCTGTGAGAGAAACCCTTGTCTCGTGTAGTTGGAGAATACGAAGAGAGAGAGACAGAGTAGAGAGAGAAAAATCAAAAGACTGAAATGAAAAAGGGGACCCGTTTTCATGAGTATATCAGACCCATTGGTTGCGGGTCGCGGGTATGGGGCTCCGTCTCACGGAACTAGATCCGTGAGACGGTCTCATATAAGTTTTTGTGATTAGATAATGACTTTTCATTTTTATTTTAATCGATATATATTGTCTTCCTTATACAGATAATTAATAATAAAAAAGGTAAATCGGGTGAATTGTTGGCCAAGTAACGTGTATACATGTATATATAGTATATATATTGCAATATATCGGAAAATAAGTCTTCCAATTTAATTTCATACAATAATTTTATTAATATTCACGTATTATAATAATTTTAGTTTCAATATTAAATCCATCTCTTTTAATTTTGGTATGATTATCAATCTAAATTAGGATTCACAATTTGATAATTAAATATTGTATCAGTACAATTGGAAATATTTAGATCGAATTTTAACCAAGAGTATAAAATACAATCATCTGTATTTAATTTAAATTACCAGATATCGACTTTCTATTTTATTTGGTCGATCCAGTCCAATAGACCCAAAAAGTCGGGTTGACCCGATCAACCTGATTTCATGTTTATTTTCATGGAGATGGTCAGACCAATCTTAAAAATACCGGCTAGATAGAATTTTGGCCCGACTCCAATCCATTTTTTCCTTTTGGCCCAGCGAACCATCCTTGACCGACCCATTTGACAGCTCTATTTATTATTAGGATAGCCCGTATATCGCACGGGGCTCATCTAGTGGTTTCTAAATTAAAATGAAAACAATAAAACCAAAGAGCTTGATCCGTGCAGGCTAGGCTAGGGCCTGCCAGGGTGTAATTAGAGAAATTGTAGATTTGCCCTACTTTAGAGAAAAAAGGACATTGTTTTTAATTAACTCTTTTAACACTCCTGTAGATTTTTTGATATTTTTACCTTTTTTTTCGATTTTTTGTTCATGTATTGCTTTATGTTATTTCTGTTGTTTCGATGTTGTTCATAATTATTTCTTGGTTGCTTCTATATTGCTTTTATGTTGCTTTGATGTTTCGATACAATTTTTACCAATTTGTTATGCTCTTTTTTGTTCATGTGTTATTTTATATATTGTTTATGTTGTTTCTTGGTTGTTCTATAATATTTTTAATGTTCTTACGATATTCTTTTCTTGTTCCCATTTAGTTTTCAACGTCTCAATATAGTTTCTACCTATTTTTGAGGTCTTTTTGTTCATGTGGTGTTTTCAATATTGTTTACGTTGTTTATGGGTTGTTTCTATACTGTTTTTAATGTTGTTCTGAATTATTTCTATTATTTCTCGGTTGTTCAATGTTGTTCTATTGTTTCTTGGTTGTTTCCATTTTTTTGACGTTTTCAATATATTGGATCAATAATTTAATTGTATTTTTTATTCACGTGTTGTTTCTATATTACCTTCAGTTTGTTTGGTTTTAATATATATTGTTTATGTGTATATTTCATAATAGTTAATAAGATTTCGAGTATAAAATTGATTATTTAATGGGCGGAAATTTTTTTGCATTAAAATTTTATTACCTGAAACATGTTCGGAATAACCTTTAAACAATAATATTAAAATATCCGAAAAAATTGGCTAGAACGTAAAAATATCAGAAAAAAGTATGGGAGCATAAAAGTCCAGAAAAAGCCCCAGAGCATAAAAAGGTGTTCTTTTCCTGGAATGTGGACATGTTCGAAATAACCTTTAAACAACAATATAAAAAAATTCGAAAAAATTGGCGAGAGCATAAAAATATCCGAAAAAAGCGCCGGAGCAAATAAGTCCGGAAAAAGTCCCGCAGCGTAAAAAAGTGTCCTCTTCCTGGAATGCTGGGCGAATATGTCCTTAACCCATGTATTTAACTAAGCCCAATTAACCAGGTGGCTTAGCCCACCTGGCCACCACAAGCAATTGTGGGGTGGAGGTCAGGGGTTCAAATCCCTGCTCCATCAAATTGTTTGTGGGGTGGAGGTCAGGGGTTAATATCCCTGCTCCATCAAATTGCTCCCCGGGGCATATGCGAGCTGGTGAAGATTTGGTGGGAACTCATACTGAATAGCATCCGTGTGGGTTCGATTCGGGGAGAGATCGTTATTATTAGATTTGGGGGTCGAACATAGTTGTTCTCTTTACCTGGAGGATCTCGGTTGTACGTCAAGCCAGACCGTCGAACATCTTGGCGGCAGAATGAGGAGCCGGAGCTGTTGTCCTCAGGCATAGTCAGGCGTAAGCCTGGAAGCTGAGTTATAAAAAAAAAAAAAAAACTAAGCCCAAGTAAGAGTGAAGATGGCTGTGTTTCTATCAGTTTGAACGTAGGCGTAGTTACCTTCTAATTACTGTTAACAGTGGTTGTATACTAATTTCGTATTTACTTTTTATTTTTTGATAAATTCCTAATACCAACTCTCCAGGAAAAAAATATTTTTTAGGCTGATTTTACTTTTTGTACCCTTTGTTTGACTTTCATACATTCTCAGGTACTGTTTTTGATTTTTCGCACTCCTGCATATTTTTTGGATATTTTTACGTTTTTCGGATTTTTCTTTGTTTTTGTATTGCTTTATATGTTATTTATGTTGTTTCATAGTTGTTCCAATGTTTACATTTTTTCTTGGTTGTTTCTTTGTTGTTCCGATGTTTCAATGCAACTTTTTATCTATTTTTACGCTCTTTTTTGATCATGTATTGTTTTATTTATTGTTTCAATACTATTTTTAATGTTTTTTTATATTTCTTTGTTGTTTCCATTTAGTTTTCGATGTTTTGGTGCAACATTTACCTATTTTTAAGCTTTTTTTTGTTCATGTAGTGTTTTTCCATATTGTTTCTGTTATTATGCGTTGTTTCTATATAGTTTTCAATGTTATCTTGTTTCTTGGTTGTTTCCACGTTGTTTTCGATGTTTTCAGTGCATTGGATCAAACATTGAATTTTGTTTTTCTATACATGTGTTGTTTTCATATTATTTTCAATGTGTTTTATTTTAATATGTGTTCTTTTATGTGTATATTTATTGATTGTTTATAAAATTTCGAATATAAATTCGATTATTTAATAGATGTAGAAATTATTTTCTCACTGAAATTTTATTAGATGAAACATATTTGAAACAACCTTGAAAGAAAAAATCCAAAAAAATTGGCGGGCATAAAAATATCCGAAAAAATATGGGAACATAAAAAGTCTAGAAAAATGCGCCCTAATATAGGGCAAATGTGTCATAAACTTTGCCCGTTTTTTGGCTTTGCAACCTAAATATTTTCTGAAAAAAAAATTGCATCGTATACATGAGTTTTAATATTTGCAACTTTCGTCCAGCCGATAGAATATTCACCTTAGATGTTATCATGTGTGAGGCAGACGTTATTTTTAAGGTTTTTTTTTTTCATTTTTTCAGCTTTCTAATTTAGTTTCTATTCCTTTGGAGTGTGGCGCAGGTTTTTGGGAAATTCATAAATAATTGAGCAGGTCTCTTGTAAGACAATCGTACGGTACGATGGATTGTACTTTTAGAGTAAAAGATGGTACTTTTAGTGTAAAATATGATACTTTTAGTGTAAAAAGTGATACTTTGTCTAAATACACTTAAATTTAGTATATTCAGACAATGTATCACTTTTTACACTAAAAATATCATTTTGTTACACTAAAAGTATCACATGTCGCACCATACGACCGTCTGACACAAGGTTTTGCCTAAATAGTTATGCTAATGAGGAGACGTCCTGGTAGGTTTATTTCTAGATCTAAAAAATATGAGATACGCATAGATAAGAAAAGAATATATATATATATATATATATATATATATATATATAGGATATGGATCAAATAGGTCCTCCTATTTGGGGTGAATCCATGGGGACACATTCTAACCATAGATCAACAATTTTGGGTGGTCCAGATTTTTAGGGAGGTTTTATATATTTTTTATTGTTTTTAAAAACTAAGAAGAGTATGGTGGTCATTTTACAATATAGAATCAGTTATTGAGATTTGATGAATCACAATCACGTTAAATTCCTTCCCCCTTTCACGCGGCACATGCTTTCAATTTTTGAGTAACACATACCTCTCATATTTGTTGCTTATGCAGTATGGGTTTATTGCTTACGACTTGCTTATATAGTTAATGTATCTCTGGTGCATAGGTAGTGTATATTCATTGCTTATGTAGTATAGGCTTGTTGCTTATGTAGTATGTGTTTGTTGCTTATGACTTGCTTATGAAGTTAATGTATCTGTGGTGCATACGTAGTGTATATTCGTTGCTTATGTAGTATAGGATTGTTACTTATGTAGTATGGATTTGTTGCTTATGACTTGCTTAAGTAGTTAATATATCAAAAAAGCACCATGACATATCTGTACAAGCAACAAATTATATCTTCATAAGCAACCTTTGAACTGAAGTTGAGCTCTAGCAACTATGGCGAATTGTCTGCAACTTTTTTCACACAGTAGTACATTGAAGAAGAATGAGGAAAGATTTCTCACAGTAGTGAGTTGAAGAAGGAGGATGATTATGTAAGTCCAAGCAGCTATGATAATCTAGAAGGAGGGGTGAATAGATTATCTCCATCTTTTCGATTTTACCCTTTTTTCGAACCGAATGCTCAAAGATAATAACAAAGGAGCGGAATGTAAACAACACACGTCGATTTATAGAGGTTCAACCCACCTAGGGCCTAATCCTCTACCACCCCAGTATATCCGGGATGGATTTCAAAAAGAAAAAGAACTTTATTAATTATCAAAATTAATACAAACTCAACTTACAACACCTTGAAGAGCACCACACTCTTCTTCAACACCACATTTGGAGATTACCACAATCTCCCTTCAACGGCACCTTTGAAGATCACCACAATCTTCAATCTTGAAGAATACCAAATTCTTCAACAACTCAAGAGCACCACACTCTTGACACACCTATCACCTAGATCACCCAAGTGTATTCTTACCACAAGAATACTCACAAGGATGTCTTGTGTTGAATGATGACCAAAAATCAAGATTACAACTCAATAATGAATATTACAATATGAGTGCAAAGTGTAATCAAGAATAGCCTAGACCTCAAGGATGTGAAAGTGATAAGCTAGGCAAAATTACAACAAGAATAATGACAATGAAGAACAAGTGTTTGCTTGAAGTGTATCTTGTTGTGTTGTATCTCAATGGTTCTATTGGCTGCTCCAAAACTTCTTCTATTTATAGGAGATGGTTGATCAAGCATAAGCTCCTCTTGGGGATTGAAAATCTACAGAAAAATACAAATAAAATCAAGAATATAGCTGTTAGAAATCAATCCCACAGTTTAAGGAAAAGATGTCTGTTGTCAAACGGTCGATTTTCTTTGTCAAAGATAGATGCACGACGGCGCATGAAAATAGAGTTGAATTGAACATTTCACGTTTTAACAGGCGACCGGCCGACGTACACCTCGACCGGCCGACGCCCCAATCGGTAGACCTTGACCAAAAATGAGACAGGGGAGTTCGATTCAATGCCAAGCTCCTGTGCACGGCCGTACCTGGCGACCGATCCGATCCGACTGTCGACACCCCAGAAGCGGCCGGCCGACGACTGTCAATTTTCGTGTTCGTCTCATTTTTAGTCCCAAAAATCATCTTCAGGTACGGGTTGCCCTATAGGGCGACCGGTTGACCTTGAGACGGAAATGTTGTCCAATTTTGTGTCGAAAATAAAACTCAAGAAATACTCCAAAAATTTAGTAAAAACATTTTAAACCAATCGGGAGTATTTAGACAACATTTAGGAACCTTGTTTAGAAGTAAAAACTTATAAACATAAAATCATTTAAAAGTGTTGTCCAATTTTATCTGAAATACAACTTGAAGAAATACTCCGGAAAATATTGAAACCATTTGAAATCATTTGGGAGTATTTGGACAACAATTAAAAATATTGTTTTGGTGTAAAAATAAAATCATCAAAATTAAGATAAAAACATTTATCAAACAATCTCTCCCTTTTTGATGATTACAAACCAAAACAATTTTTAGAAAAATTAGAAGGACAATTTTAAAAACGATTTTCCGGTAAAAACATCTAACCGTTTGGAAGCAACCAAAATTTCCAAAATACATAAGCAACCAAGAAAGGAAGTAAATATATACAATAAAAAAGCTCAAGCTCCCCCTATCAACAAGCACATCAAGAATTTTGTAAAAGCAATTATCCATAAGCTAAAAGCTTGGCTTTTATATTTTGTTCAAGAGCTTATAAGCTCCCCCTGTCAACAAAACATCATTAGACAAGTATATAAGTCCATCAAGCAACAATTGGACTAAAAACAAATTATACAACTTATGGCTTTTAAGAGCCATAGCTTATAGCTTTTATAACGAGCTTTTATTAGCTTCTTTGAGCTAATGAGCCATTTTCCCGTTTCTCCCCCTTTGGAATCATCAAAAAGAATGTTAGGATGATAAAAACATCATACAATTACATCAAAGTGCGCCAAAGAAACGATTTATCAACCATTAAGCAATTTAGGTTTAAAAACTGAAGAAAATGGGAGAAATGAAACATGAAGAGTTCATACGCTCGTTTTATTTGCCAAAACATGATCTCAATAATAATATGAGACATTTGAAACCAAGAGAAGCATGTAGATGATGAATCTTTCATTGAAGCATTTTATCGAACACTTGGCGGGCGTCAAAATATGATGAAAAGTGTATATAGCCCTTGTAAAAGAAATTTAGCCAAGTTTTTCATATCATCACCAAAAGCAATTTTCAACATATATCCAATAATAAGCTCAACAAAGTAAATTCTCAAGGGTTCTGTTAATGTTATGAGTATTGGCAATTTTGTGTTTATCTCGCACAAAGGCAAAAAATCTAGTGTTGTAACACCGCAAAGAGATAACACCTTCTCGCGCGAATCTGGGTGATATCTTGCGGATTCTCTCGTGATTATTTAATGGCGATTGTGCTATTTTAGGTAGCTTCTTGCGATAATGTGATTGCGTATATTGATATATTCACTATTTAAATTGTCATTTAAACTCCTTCCTTATGTATTTGATTCTTACCCATAAGGAAAGATTTTGTATTATGTTGTTTTCCTTGTATAGCATCTGTGATTACGCTGGAATTATGATGTCCTTGATTCCAGCCATGAAAGGATCGATTCTGCCTTGTGAGGATCGTTTTCATTTCTCTATAAAAAGGGAATTCAGCCTTTGAAGAAGATATCGAGAAAAATACATATTGAGCTTATTGTTCTTCTTCAAGAAATATTTGTGTTATAATTCTAGTCTTCGGGAGAAGACGGTGAAGATCTACGGTGTGGATCGACTCAACCGCTCAAGGAATTTGAAGTTGGAGGGACTCCAACAAGGTTGAGGTTTTTGGAAGAATCGACCAAGAATATTAGTTTTATACGAGTGTTGGTGTATAAGATAAAGAGGGAGTCTTTATGCTTTACGTAAATCCAGTCGTATTTGTAATAATTGTTTGTTTCTAATATTGGATTGTTTATTCTCTGGGCGTGGCCTCGTGCATTAAGATTGAGGAATCTAAGCACGTAAAAAATCCCCGTGTTATTTTTTATTCCGCTGTGTACTTGTGTTGTCCGGTCCAGTGTTACAACATTAACATACAACACCGTAAGAATCTGAATTGTTTAAAGTTACAAGGCATCAGATTCTATCAATTGGCATCAAGAGCCTTCCACTAATCCTTATTAGTGTGATCCTATTTTTTTTTATCTGTTGCTAACATGGACAGCTATCGTGAGGGAAGCTCTATTTCTCGACCACCTCTTCTCATTGGGACAAATTTCTCCTATTGGAAAGCAAAAATGAGAGCCTTCATCAAATCTGTAGATGAACGCGCTTGGAAATCTATTCTAACTGGCTGGACACCACCCACCCAAGTTGTTGATGGCAAAAGTGTCCCAAAGAATGAAATCGAATGGACAACTCACGAGGATCAACTGGCTAATGCAAACTCAAAAGCACTCAATGCAATCTTCAATTTGTAGATGAAAATCAGTTCAAACTGATATCTACCTGTGAAACCTCGAAAGAAGCATGGGATATCCTACAAGTTGCATATGAAGGGACTGAAGCTGTAAGAATGTCTAAACTCCAAATGCTTACTTCTAAATTTGAGAATCTTCGAATGAGTGAAAATGAAACCATAAGTGATTTTAACTCAAAACTCTGTGATATCTCTAATGAGTCTTTTGCTTTGGGAAAGAAATACTCTAATTTTAAACTTGTTAAGAAAGTTCTAAGGTCTCTTCCTGAAAGGTTTGCTTACAAAGCAAATGGCCCGTTGAAGAATCAAAGGTCCTTTCGAAATGAAACTTGATGAACTAATTGGGTCTCTTCAAACATTTGAGATGAATCTTGAAGAAACCAAGAAAGAGAAACTCAAAGAAGCAAGTTACAAAAAGGAGAAAAGCGGGAGATTGCCTTTGGGAAAAACACCGATGGAATAACTCTTGCAAGGAAAAAAGAGATTCAGAATCCTCGAGTTGATTACCAAGAATTTCAAATAAATCTTAAAACAGAAACAAATGAAGTAATTTTCCTAGAAATGGAAAGACTGAACACAGGAAAAACAACATGATGGTGGAAAAGGCATAAAATGTAGGGAATGTGGAGGTTTTGGACATATTCAAGCCGAATGTGCAAACACCTTGAAGAAGAATGGAAAATCGTTCACCACATCTTGGAGTGATGATGAACCATAAGATAATGAAGAAAATGTGAATAATCAAGTTGCCTTCACTGTGACTAAAGAAGAGGTTGGTTGTAATCAAACGCACCCCATTGCTACTTCTGGTGTTACAACACCAATCAGGTATAACTCTAACTTTCTTTTTACTGAAACGTGTCTAAATTCTACACTTCTTGCAGAGAAGGATAATTCTGACACTGAAAGCTCAGAGAATGAGTCCGACCTAGATGAAGAATCAAGGAATGAGGAACTAAGAAGAATTTACCAAAAGATGCTTGACAAATGCGAATTCGTCAGCAAGACAAATATGACTCTGGAGAAGAAAGTTGTGTCTCTTACTGCTGAAAAAGAGATACTCAAGGGGGAAGTACTTAAGCTCGAAAGACTTGATACCGATAGGAGAGAAGAACTTGTCAAAGTAAAGAAAGAACTCAGTGACATGACTAACTCTGTCAAGAAACTGAATTCTGGGAAAGGGAGATTAGATGAAATTCTATCTAAATCTCAACAAGGTCGTGCATGTATTAGCTTTAATTCTAATTTTAACAAATATATTGCGAATAAAAAGAAAAATTCTAAGACTGTTTTTGTTAAAGAAGGGACATCTTTCAGTCAAACTGGGAAAATAAACAATGGCTTTGTTCCTATATGTCATTATTGCAATCGTCCTGGCCACATAAGACCTAAGTGTTATCGTCTTCAAAAACACATTAGGCAAAGCAGGGTGCAATCTCAAGTGTACCAACATCGGCAAAGAAGTACTCCTCGTTTTAAAATAAATTTATCAAACAAACCCAAGAAAATCTGGGTTAGGAAGGATGAATTCTCTTGCTATGTTGTGCACACCTCTTTGAAAGCCAATATAACTGAATCCTGGTACTTTGATAGTGGATGCTCTCGTCATATGACCGGAGAACTTGAGAAACTGACTGAGTTTGAAAAACATGAAAATGGATTGGTTGCTTTTGGTGATGGTACTAAAGGGAAAGTTTTGGGAAAAGGAACCTTGAATGTGTCTGGTCTTCATTCTCTCAAAAACGTTCTATATGTTGAAGGATTAAAAATCAATCTTATCAAGATGTCGATCGACTTTGTGATGATAATTTACTTGTGAGATTTGATAAAAATGTGTGTCTTTTTTTTGATAAAACCGACAAATGCATTTTGAAAGGTAATGCAGATCGTCTGATAATCAAGTTATCGATCTGACAGAACAAGGTCGGTGTTTCGACACTTCTCTTGTGTGCAATAAATCTTCCTTAAATGACAACTGCGTTGTGGCACCGTGGTTAGGGCACATGAATTTTCATGGTATCTTTGAACCTTATTAAAATAGGAGCAAGATTAGATGTTCCTAAACTTAGCAAAGATCACCTTGGTTTATGTGGTCCGTGTCAACTTGGAAAACAAAAAGGGAAGCACACAAGGTGTTTCAACACCTCGATTCTTCACACTTGTGTAGAAATTGTCCATATGGACCTTATGGGGCCAATGCAAGTCGCAAGTGTAGGAGGAAAGAAGTATGTGTTTGGATGTGTTTGCTATATTCTTAGAGCGACGACATCATCTTGGTAAGTTTGTTTCGAAAAGTGATGTGGGATTTTTTTGGGATATTCTGTAATAGCAGAGCCTATATGGTTTACAACATGAGAATTCGTACTATCATTGAATCTATAAATGTTGTTGTAGACGATACTAAAGATTTTGCGGATATATCCAAGAACAAGGATGATGAAAGTGCGAGAAGAAGGCGATTATGACATGATCACCAAGATGCAACCAGTGGTGTTGCAACACCTGATTCCACACCGGCCGAAGGCGGGTGACCGAAGCGGACCACGAGTCCGATGTAGATGGAGCCACTAAGTTTGATATCCGTGATCAAACCGAAAAAGAACCACCAAGCGGGATAAGGAAGAACCATCCTATGGATCAAGTTATTGGGCAAAATGGCGAATCGGGCATTAAAACAAGAGGTAAAGAGAAAGTCAAATGCGAGGAAATGGTAAGATTTGTCTGTTTTACTTCTCTAATTGAAATAAAAAATGTTAAAAAAGCTCTTGTTGATGAATATTGGGTAAATGCCATGCAATTAGAACTGGATGACAGAAAGAGCACTACTGGAGGGTGTTTCTATCTTGGAAACAATCTGGTTTCCTGGTATAGTAAGAAACATAACTGTGTTTCGTTGTCCACTGCTGAATCTGAGTATATTGCATTGGGAAGTTGTTGCTCCCAAATATTATGGATGAGACAAATGTTGGCTGATTATGGGGTTGAAGAGAAAATTCTTACTGCTTATTGCGATAATTCGAGTGCCATAAACATTTCTAAAAATCCTGTGCAGCACTCTAGAACTAAACACATCGATATTCGACACCATTTCATTAGAGACTTAGTTGAGGATATTCTTACCATTGATTTTGTCACTACTGAGAATCAAATTGCTGATATTTTCACCAAAGCCCTAGACTTCCAAAGGTTTAATTATCTGAAACAGTCTCTGGGTGTCTGTACTCTCTGAGCAGTGTGAGTTTCAGTGTTGCAACACTATGTGCATCATTTCTCCTTCTTGATGTGTTGCAACCTCTTTTTGATCTTAATTCTTGTGCATTAGACATTTTGCATTTTTAAGATCATTTCATTGCTTTTCTGTTTTATTGTCAACCCTATTGAGTACTCCTTTGATGAATTTTACTTTAAAAACAATTGTGGGTCAAATTGCAAACAAAATGATTTTTCCCATGTGAAAGATGTACTTATTTTTGGGCCTTTGACGGAAAAAGCTGCCCTTACATTGTGTGTGAAAGCTATTCAGTTGTGAACCATTCTCTGTTCTTTTATATGCTTGAATCTTGTTATGATCTTTTGAGAAAGAGCTACCCATGTATTTGGAGCGAAAGCTACCGATGCTAATTGTTTTTCTCACGATTCCTTTCACTCAAAAGATTTATTAAATGGGAAAAGGATTTTGATCCATTGACTTTGTATGGTGGTGTTCTTGAAAAAGGTGGTACAACACTCAAGTTACCGCACCGAAACGCGTCCGAGGCCTTTTTTATTCCTCGTCGAAATAAACTCATCATTCTAGACATCCCTCGGGATCATTTTTGGGCTTGTGGAAAATATTTTCTCTCTTGATTCGATGTGGTGTATTATTTTTGGAAATGATTTATTCCTTAAATTTGTCTCTGATTATAAAAGGTATTGATCATCTGTGGTTATTTTTGGAATATTGCATTCCTTGACTTATGGGACTTTTCCAAAAAGATATTTGAATTCAAAAATAGCAGTTGGGAAGTTTATGGAAACCACGTTTTAGCCGCCAAGTGTATCATTCTAATTATGGGAGTTATTTTTCTTCCCTATATTCTCTCTGTGGCTTGGTATTGAAACTCACATTCTATTTCTTCTCAAAGATTGCTATTTCTCCCTAACTCTCCCTTTCGATATTTTCTCCAAATCTTGTGCTTTCTTGGCTTGATTTTGTTTCAGATTCATATTATGGTTCATAAAAGAGAGCAAATACTCAGAGAACTATGAGAAGTTGCTGAGAATCGAAGGAGAAACAGAGCAAATCATGTTCCTCGAAACCCTAGTTCCGATCAACCACCTTCCTCTGGTGGTGCGATTTCCGGTGCTGAGACATCTCAAAAGCAAATGATGTTCACTGATTCGGAAGATGAAATTCCCAGGATTGATCCTCTTGATAGCATTCCCGCTCCGGATGTTCGAGATGAAACCCTCAAGATGTTTCCTATTCGATGATGATGGTGATAGCAGACTGAAGTCCCATTTGTTGAAGGACATTGGTGAACCCTCGGAATGGCTGGCAAGGATAAAGACATCGGTGTTGAAACATCTCAAGATCACATCAAACCGACGGCGGCTCGACCATGAACCATCGGACTCGAGCTTGAGGACAACAAATACACCCTTTCATTATTGGGACTCATGTTGGTTACACCGGTATGTACGGTATACTCCCTTACCCTTCTTTAATTTACAAGGTTCTTGTTTCTCAGGGTTTCAAAAAGAAGGACTCAGAAGACTTGGTTGATGTACCTGCTCCAATTTCAATCTTTGTGAAGATCTTAAAGGGAGATAAAATAAATGACATTGCTTGCCTGCTCCCACTGGGACTGCTACTGGTGCTACTTCTTCCAGTGTTCAAACATCAGGAAATGTTGCATTGGAGGCTCGCATTCATGCTCGAAAAGCTGGACGCTCAAAGATTTCTTCAGCAGATTTGTGTCTCTTCTACACCTTTGGCACCTGTTGCTCAAAAAGGGGAAGTAGACACTGGCTTGGACAACCTAGCTGACGTTGTTGCCATGGATGAACGAGCAAAATCTCAGGGGGGAGTCCAGTGAAGAAGAAGCGGCACAATCTTAGGGGGAGTTTGAGCATGAGGATAATGAAGATAACATGTCTGACTTTGAGGGAGAGTCAAATGATGATTAAACTGGTTTATTTGTGCCTGATTTTGACTGTGCTAACCCATGCAGGATTTAATGTCTAAAGTGTTGCTTCACTATTGATTATTCTTGATTCCTGCATTTTGTGTTTTCACCAAAAGTGCCAAAGGGGGAGATTGTTAATGTTATGAGTATTGGCAATTTTGTGTTTATCTGCACAGTGCAAAATCTAGTGTTGTAACAACTGCAGATAACACCTTCTCGCGCGAACGGGTGATATCTTGCGGATTCTCTGTGATTATTTAATGGCGATTGTGCTATTTTAGGTAGCTTGCTGATAATCTGTGATTGCGTATATTGATATATTCAGCCTATTTAAATTGCCATTTAAACTCCTTCCTTATGTATTTGATTCTTACCCATAAGGAAAGATTTTGTATTATGTTGTTTTCCTTGTATAGCATCTATGATTACGCTGGAATTATGATGTCCTTGATTCCAGCCATGAAAGGATCGATTCTGCCTTGTGAGGATCATTTTCATTTCTCTATAAAAAGGGAATTCAGCCTTTGAAGAAGATATCGAGAAAAATACATATTGAGCTTATTGTTCTTCTTCAAGAAATATTTGTGTTATAATTCTAGTCTTCGGGAGAAGACGGTGAAGGTCTACGGTGTGGATCGACTCAACCGCTCAAGGGATTTGAAGTTGGAGGGACTCCAACAAGGTTGAGGTTTTTGGAAGAATCGATCAAGAATATTAGTTTTATACGAGTGTTGGTGTATAAGATAAAGAGGGAGTCTTTATGCTTTACGTAAATCCAGTCGTATTTGTAATAACTGTTTGTTTCTAATATTGGATTGTTTCTTCTCTGGGCGTGGCCTCGTGCATTAAGATTGAAGAATCTAAGCACGTAAAAAATCCCCGTGTTATTTTTTATTCCGCTGTGTACTTGTGTTGTTCGGTCCAGTGTTACAACATTAACATACAACACCGTAAGAATCTGAATTGTTTAAAGTTACAAGGCATCAGATTCTATCAGGTTCAACCCAATTGAGATAAGTTTAGCCAAAAAGAAGATCGAGGCATTACAAATGCCATCAAGTGAAAAAATAAAGAGCCATCAAACAATGCATATTAGACATTACAAATGTCCCAAAATATCCACCTTAACAAAATAATCAAGACATGTCAAATGCATTAAAGCAAAAGTTAAAAGAAGCACTTTTACCATCAAGTACTTCATACCAACAATCAACTAATGCCAACCTAGAGTATTTTTACCATCAAATACTCCATCAATATCATGATCATTCACAAGTTATTAACAACTTGCTATTTTAACCCTTTCAAGAAAACAAGCAAATCTCATTAGTACGAAAGAGTTTTACAAAATAGTTCATAGAAATACAAAACAATATGAATAAGAGAAAAAATGCTAGAATAATAAAGGGGTGGGGACATCAATCCTCGTCTGAAGAGAATCAAGTTCCGGGAATAAAATCTTTGATGAATTTCTTCAACTTGCCGATTGATTTTTGCATTTTCGAGGTCTTTTGCTCCAAAGCCTCATACCTAGCTTCATGAAAAGATGTTAAATCATCAAATTCGGCTTGGGTGTACCTCCTAGAAGGTTGAGCACCGGTATTACCCTCCGGATTGCTCATTCACCTTCCTCCTCCGCCAATCTCGCGCCTCGGCATCATCAAAGAAGTCGTTTGGATCTGGGGAATCTTGGCCTCTTCCTCTAGCCATCTTAGTTGGTCGGATGTCCATATTTTTGCACATAGTGACCATTTGGGAGATATTATCAATGTCAAAGTCATTTTGAAATACCTCCGAATTACATTCCGACGAAAGTAGTCCCGATTGTATAAGAAGTTTACAAATCCAATTGCCCATAACAAACTTCTTATTTCCTTGAGTGATAGACTCAATTAGACATTGAATAAGAATGGTGCCAAAGTTAAGCGGTTCCCTTCTAGCAATCTTATAAGTCAAAAAATAGTCCATGTTGCTAGGCATTTTACCCGCTTTTCCACAAATACAGTAGGCGACAATAACAGATAAAATTCGGTGCTCAAGTGCCATCGTCAACAATGAATACTTTGGCCATATGCCAAAATAGGTCTTAACTTCTCTCATAGACACCCCCAACATATCATCATTCCAAATAGCACAAGAGAAAAAGTCCCAACCACCTTCTCTAACATGTAGAAGCCGACAAATTTCATTAGGTGTCCACCTAAAGCGACGACCTTTTACAAATAAATTTACCGCAATAGGCTTTTTATCATCATCATCATATTGCACCCACATATTTGCATAAAAATGTTGAATAATATCATCATCATACAAAACATAAGCATGCTCCCATAAAAACATTCACCCTTGCTCTTCAAAGAATCCTCTAATAGTAGGATATTCATTTGTAAATGAATTAAATCGACAAAATTTAGTCCGAGCAATCGATTTTCCACCCATTCCCAAATCTTCATAGTACCACTCCGCATATTTATTGATGAATTCTAGAACTTTATTAGAATGGGGAGCTTGAGTAATAAAAGATTTCTTACTTTTCGCCCAACGGCAATTTTTGAGCGAAATTGTTCCGCGGAGCTCGGCAATTTGGGCCCGAGAGAGTATGGAATTTTGAATGTCATCACGTTCTTGAGCCACGTTCCTTTGGGCAGCTCGAATATCCCTTTGTTCGGCTTCGCCTAGGCGATTTCTCGAAGAACCCTCTCCGCCCTTTCTTCTCTTGGAAGTGAGATTTTGACCGGTGGAATTTCTTAGAGGAGCCATATATGTAAGATTCTTGCAAAAATAATAGGATTAGCAACAAGAATCGTAAAGATTGATGAAGAATTGAAGATTTTATGAAAAAGGGGGTGATTTTCGTTGTTTAAGGGTTTGGGAGCGATTTCAGGTTCTGTTTTGAAAATGAAGAATAGCCCGTTTTTTACATGAAAAATTGCCCTGGGCGACCGGTCGAGGTAAGTGCGGCCAGTCGACGTCTTTGGGCGGCCTTCGGCTTCCTCGACTTGACCCCAAAGGCGATTTTTCATTCTTCGTGAATTTTCCAAAATTCGATTTTTCACCCCAAAAGTTTTAAAACTTTGCAAAAAGATAATTATGGACCGAGTCCAACAAATACGGGTTTCGGGAAAACATATATTCAAGAAAATCGAGACTTAACGAGTAGTGCCCTTTTAAGAAAAATTTGCAAAATCATTTAGGGGCACTTAAGGGGTTGAAATGAAACATCTCAAAAGATATGTGCATAAGCATAATATCGAGTTCTAAGAGAAATACGAGTGAACATACCTCGATAGTTTAAGAAACTTGATGACGAAATGGCCAATGAATATGAGATATATATCCTACACAATTCTTAAACAAAATTTGCACAATAGCACAAATGTAGACAAGTAATAGGAGATATCAAGAAAAAATGATTATGCTATAAAAATACATAAGAGATAATAAACCAGATAAGTCTAATTAAATGCACAAGAGTTTTAGAAACATCATGCAAGGTCTTCCTTTTTTTTAAAAAAAATTTTGAAACTCACAAATATATTGAAGACCTAAATTTTAAAAATAATGAAAACTCATTTGCAATAAAAACATGCATACTAACAAAATAAAATGCATATTTAAATGGGGAGATACGGTTTACCAATTACGCCATTTCCATGGGTTGTGCCGTTCCCATTGTTGATGAAATCTTCCCTTTGAGAAGTCACTTTGTTGATGATGGCTTCTTTTATTGCTCCATTTCCAAGATTTTTGTCCTTCCCATTGTTGATAGTCTCTTCTTCTTTGAAAATCATCTTGTTGATGATGTCTTTGCCATTTCCAAGGATTGTGTTCTTTCCATTTTTGATTATATCCTCTTCTTCAAAATTGGTTTTGTTGAAATGTTTTCTCCTTTGATCAAATGAATTGGTCATTTTGATGTCTTTTTGGCGGTATGAATTTTCTCCGATTATTATTTCGGTACCTAATAAAACATTATTTTGTGGTACCCTCAAGTGCTTGGGTCCTTTAGGATTAGCTTTGAGACTTTTAGGTCTCCAACAATAATTAGAGCTATTTCTAGCCGGACAAGAATTTACCGTATGACCCTTTTTACCGCAATAAAAGCCGCAATAAAAGCAAGTAATAATTCTAGGAGCATAATGACCAACATGCTTAGAGACTTGATTCTTTTTCATATGATTGACAACATTAAACTTATGATCAAGTTCTAGTTTCAATTATCACAACAATCAACAATTTCATCAAGATTACTCAAGTTGGATTTAGATAAATCCTTTTTCATGCAATTAATATCCTCAACAAGAGTACTATTTTGTTTTTCAAGGTTTCTAACCTTGTCAAGTGTGGTGGTGTAAGCACATGATAGTGATTCATAGGAAGTAAATAAACTATCCTTTTTATTTTTCAAAACATTGAATTCCTTTTTCAAATTTTTGTACTTAACAAGTAAATTTTGAAATTCATTTTGAAGATCATCAAAATCATTTAGCAAATCACTATAATCATTTTGAATAACAATATCATAAGAAGTAGAGGGTTTAAGACATACCTCGTTTTCTTCTTCGATGCCCATAAGACAATATTCAACTTCCTCATAGTTGGAAGTTGTAAGAGGCTTGTTCCTTAGATTTGACATTGTATCCCTTTGAGAAGTATATGCTTTTGTTTGACTCATTTCATTTGCAAATACTCCATAGATGGCTTCTAATTTTTGCCATACTTTATGTGCCGATCGAATTCCTACAATATGTTCATATTCCAAATTAGTAAATGAACAATACAAAATATTGAGAGCTTTACCGTTTAAGGAGATGATTTTCTTCTCTTCATCATTGAGCTCTTTGAAGCCTTTGGAGGTGTGTTGTGTGTCTTTCATCGGAATGGATTCTCCATTTATGACGATGTTCCAAATATCGAACCCGCAACCTTGTAAATAACATTCCTTCTTTCTTTCCAAAATATATAATTTTTGGAATCAAATAGAGGTGGCTTGGTGGTGGAGGTGCCAGTAAGATGAGCTTCGTTAGTAGCCGACGATCGTTCCTCTTCACTCGCGATGTGAAACGAGCTTGCCAAAGAGTTTGGCTCTGATACCGCCTTGTAAGTCCAAGCGGCTACGATAATCTAGAGGGGGGTGAATAGATTATCTCCATCTTTTCGATTTTACCCTTTTTTTCGAACCGAATTCTCAAAGATAATAACAAAGGTGCGGAATGTAAACAACACACGTCGATTTATAGAGGTTCAACCCACCTAGGGCCTAATCCTCTACCACCCCAGTATATCCGGGATGGATCTCAAAAAGAAAAAGAAGTTTATTAATTACCAAAATTAATACAAACTCAACTTACAACACCTTGAAGAGCACCACAATCTCCAATCTTGAAGAATACCAAATTCTTCAACACCTCAGGAGCACCACACTCTTGACACACCTATCACCTAGATCACCCAAGTGTATTCTTACCACAAGAATACTCACAAGGATGTCTTGTGTTGAATGATGACCAAAAATCAAGATTACAACTCAATAATGAATATTACAATATGAGTGCAAAGTGTAATCAAGAATAACCTAGACCTCAAGGATGTGAAAGTGATAAGCTGAAAATTAAAACAAGAATAATGACAATGAAGAACAAGTGTTTGCTTGAAGTGTATCTTGTTGTGTTGTATCTCAATGGTTCTATTGGTTGCTCCAAAACTCCCTCTATTTATGGGAGATGGTTGATCAAGCATAGGCTCTCTTGGGGATTGAAAATCTACAGAAAAAATACAAATAAAATCAAGAATATAGTCATAGAAATCAATCCCACATTTTAAGGAAAAGATGTCTCGCCGCCAAACGGCGATTTTTGTTGTCAAAGATAGGGCGGCATCGTCGCACGAAATAAAGTTGAATTGAACATTTCACGTTTTAACACGCGGCGACCGATCGACGACACCTCGACGGCCGACGCCCCTCAACCGTAGACCTTGACCAAAAATGAGACAGGAGTTCGATTCAATGCCAAGCTCCCTGTGCACGGCGTGCACTGGCGGCCGTCGACTGTCAATTTTTCGTGTTCGTCTCATTTTTAGTCCCAAAATCATCTTTAGGTACGGGTTGCCCTATAGGGGCGATCGGTTGACCTTGAGACGGAAATGTTGTCCAATTTTGTGTCGAAAATAAAACTCAAGAAATACTCCGAAAATTTAGTAGAAACATTTTAAACCAATCGGGAGTATTTAGACAACATTTAGGAACCTTGTTTAGAGGTAAAAACTTATAAACATAAAATCGTTTAAAAGTGTTGTCCAATTTTATCTGAAATACAACTTGAAGAAATACTCCGGAAAATATTGGAACCATTTGAAATCATTTGAGAGTATTTGGACAACAATTAAAAACATTGTTTTGGTGTAAAAATAAAATAATCAAAATTAAGATAAAAACATGTATCAAACAGATTATTCACGTTGAATTGCTACGAGATTTGGAAGGATTGTCTGTGTTCTATACAAACGAGGGTGACTGGTTCTTGTTCTCTCATGAACAACATTCAAGAAGAAGGAGGATGAGATTTGTTCACGTTGAATTCGATGTGAGATTTGGATAGATTGTGTGATTATAGTATGAACAGAATTCCATGAATATTGGGTAATTTTGTAGGATGACTAATGTGCCCCTTTCTTTAATTACCAACATTTAATCTGAAAATTTAGCTCTAAAATCACAACCATTGAAAAATCTAGATATGTGACTAGGATTGGTCCTATGGACTTACCTTATGAGGTGGTCTCATATAATCCTCTTCATATATATATATATATATATATATAAAGAAAAGATGAAAATGCCCTTACAAGAAACGTGTGTCTCGTATTTGATGGCATCTAAGACGAAAATTTGATCGACTTTTGGTTAGAGGTTGCAAGTATAAAAATACGAGTAGATTGCAATTTTAAGAAAAAAAATACTTAAGTCGCAAATTAAAGACGAAAAAAAAAGACCAAAATTTTGTTTAGCAATAATTTTTTACCCCTTCCGTAAACTTGTTCATTGCAAGAAAGTCTACTCATTTCTAAAAAATGAATATATAACTAAAACTACTCCCTTATGAATATTAATTGAATTAAAAGTTTTGAAAATTAAAGTTTAATGTCAATCAAGTTAGTCATTGGGCTTAGACTTAGTAGAAGTTGGGCCATTATGGTTCTTGGTTGCCATGTTAAAAAGGCTGACTCAGCCTAATGAGAAAAAAGGTCTAGGACAGGTGGAATGGGTGAGGCCATTTGAGAGAATCTTCCATTCTATTTGATGTTTTATCTTCTACCCATGGGATATTACTCAAAGCCATTCAAATGTTTACACCTGGCAGCTAACATCTTTTTCTTTTTCCCTTTCCAGATTAGGTTTGTTCAAATCTTTTTTTTTTTTTATCAACCTATGAAATTTAGTTATGGTTAATGGTTTGTATCAAATTGAAGGTTATGTCATTAATATCCTTGTTTAGCCGCCTAGCTAACAAGTGTGATACCCATGGTCAATTTAAATAACAATATAGTTTTAACTTTTAATATACTCTGGCTTACCTATGCTAAAATAAGCGTCCATATTTATTTATCAATATATTCATGATATAGTCGACTTAACTTAATTGGGGTTCTAAAAAGTCAATATGATGAGAATCTTGAGAAAATATAATTTATTAAATCAAACTTAAGTGTTGATGTAACAAATACAACAATTAGAACTTAGGAAGCATACTCAATCTTGAAAAATGGATGTTCCTTAAATTAAATTGAAAATGTACTTTTTCTGAAATATGTGCTTGAACTTTTACAAAAGTTTAAAAATTTGAATATTGTTATTAATTAGACTAGTACATCACCCGCGCGATGCACATAATGTGAATAATAAAGTATTATATAGTTTTGATATGAAAAAATTGATATATTGTAGGAATTGGAATGAGATGGGACATAACGAGTATCTCAAGACTCGGACATGCCTCGTCCTTTGAATAAAGAAAGTGGTGTAGGTTGACACGTCTTAACCCAAACAAAATAATTTATTATTTATTAAATAATAGTTATCCAATAACTTGATACATTCTTAAAGAATATCATGTTAAATATTCAACTATAAATTAAAAATGAGGAGAAAAAATTGATTACATAATTTAGAAAAATAAGAAACAATAAATTGATTATATATTCTAAGCAAGTTTATGCATCTATTAAAAACACTTGTTGAGTTGTCTAAAACTTTAAAAATTATATGTTCACTTAACAATTTTCCACAACTAAATTAAATTAGATCAATGACGATAGTTAAAATTTATATCAGCAAATATTGTACATGTTATATACTTTAATAAATAAAATTAGAGTGTCATTTGTTTTATCAATAACAATATCATTCTATATAAATATGATTATACGAAAAATTATCTTAAAGAAACGAATATTATGGCTAAAATCCTACCAATTGTAAATTTGTGAAAATCTACGAAAACTCTATTTACTCAAAAATAAATTTTAATTGTTTAAATTAAGAAAGTATAAAAGTTGCATAATTTTTTTTACCTTAACCATTAGAATTTACCTAAATTATGCTATGGTAAAAAACATATTTACTGAAAATAGGTTATGAATTTTTATACAATAACACCCCCTGAATTTAGCTTTATGTCTCATTTACCCCCTCCACCTCCCCCCAAGAACTTGCAAATGTAATACTTACCACCCTCAATCAAATTGAAAAATATAATGTATGGACAAAACTACACTTAATAAAAATGAATATACATAATTGTTTTAGTAATATTTCAATATCTAGTTACCTATTTAATTTATATTCTTATTAAATTCAAAAAAGTGATTTTTTTTAATTGTACATTAAGTAATTAAACTTTAATAAACTAAATTAATGTACAATAAATATACAAAAAATTAAATATGAAAGATTAATGAAAAAATAAATTTTTAGCTATTTATTTAAATAAACTTTATAATATTATAAAAATATGAATAAATAAATTTCTTAAATCTAATTTAGTTATAAATTTACACCTCTTCAATTATTTCTTGTTTATTCAATATAATTCGTAGTCCAAAACATATCATTAATAATGCTATCTTTAATGGATAATCGATATTATTAATAAAACAGGTGGAAAGAATGGACATCCTTTTAGTTCTATTAAAATATTTTAGACATTAAATCTTGTATTTGAGCAAATATTGTTCAAAGTATATAAATATTACCGGAGAAAATATGTATTATTCCTTCGTTCTTACTAAACCACTACATATGTCATTATATTAGAAATATAAATTATCAATAATTTAAAAACAATATGCATGTATATTCAGTATAGAAAAATGTAGTAATTCGTATTATTTGAAAGAGTTTGAAAATTAAAAGTTCTTTTTACATTGAATTCAAATAATCAAAATATTTTCTACACTCAAACTTTTTCTTTTTTATACTCGCCTATTATCAAACTATTTTAATTTTTTAACTTGTTAAATAACAAAAAGCTTTTAAAAAATAATTTAAATAAAAACCATAAAATCAAAATTAAGGTACAATTATTAAAACATGCTAAAAATAATTGTATTAAGGGAAATTTTGCCTAAACACTAAATTATACCATGATTGAGGGGGGTAGGTGTTACATTAGCAAGTTCACGGGGGTAAATGAGACATAAGGGAAAGTTCATGGGGTGTTATTGTAGTTTACCCTAATTTTTATAACTTGGAAAGTATGATGTATTAAATAATTTAACATTTTATATCATAGTTTTTAATTTTAAATTCTTAGAATAATTGTAGACCAAATTTGATTAACTGTTAATTTATCCAATGATTTCTATTTTTATTATAATAACTTTTAGGTTTATTTTAATACTGTTTATATTTTATTAGATGATTTTAAGACTTATCAAATACATTTTAGATTTATTTGATGTTTAAGGCTTTATTTCATATTTTTTTATTTATTTATATAATTTTGTGAATTTTTAATAATTTTAGATTTATTGATTATTTTACAGATTTTATATGCTTGATTTTGAATTTTTAATTTATTTTATATTTTAATTTTTATTTGGTTAGTTTTATCAAATAATATTTATATTTGTTTTGTAGTATTTTAATCATTAAATAATTTTTAAATTATAAATTATGTGAAAATAGGAAATATTGAGTTTTAAATTAAGAAAATGTAAAAATAGTTTCCAAAATAAATTTACATTAATAATTAGAACTTACAAAATTATGCTCACAGTGAAAATATTATTTACTGAAAATAAGAAATTATATATTTTTTTTAAAAATTTGGAAGATATAATTATATTGTCCAAATAGTATTACCTTAATTATTAAAACTTACCAAAATCTTAGCTTTTTTATTGCAAGTTGTTGACAAAATTAAATTACTAATTTTTATTAGGCAAAATTGTAAAATTGGTCCTGTAACTATAGAACGGTAGCAAAAAGATCCTGTAAAAATCACGTTTTGCAAAAAACTATAACTATAGAAAGCTCTCGATTTTGGTCCTACAAAATGCACATTTTGCGAAATAGTCCTGTAACTCTATAAAAAAAAACTCAATTTTGGTACTGATTTCACCGGATTTCAATCACATGAGTGGCACATATAGTTCCTAATTTTCAGAGAAATTAGGACTAAAATTGAGATTTTTATATACTTACAGGACTATTTTGCAAACCGTACATTTTACACGACCAAAATTGAGATGTTTATATACATAAAGAATGTTTTTGCAAAACAAGATTTTCACAGGACTTTTTTGCTACCGCCCTATAGTTATAGGACTATATTTGCAATTTCACCTTTTTATTATTCAAACTTTTTAATAATAATTAAATATTTTTTAGAATTAGAAAGGTGAAATGGGCGAAAAAAATTTCATACTACTATTTATAAGTGACTCTCTTTATATATATATATATATATATATATAGATTCTTGTCAATGCAATTAGTCATGGTGTTTTTCGACTAGTATATAAATTAAAAATTAATTATTTTAAGTGAGATTTCAAATATTTTTGCTCAAAATAATTACTAATAGTTTTAGATTAGTTGGTATTTGCATGATAGAGACAACTAAGTCCAAATAACTTTGATGATATAACAATCTTTGTATTATATCTTGGACACGCAAAATTAGGTAAAATTTCGAAAATAGTCCTGCAACTATAGGGCAGTAACAAAAAGGTCCTGTAAAAATCATGTTTTGCAAAAACACCCTATAATTATATAAACATCTCAATTTTGGTCATGCAAAATGTACAGTTTGCAAAATAGTCTAGTATCTATACGAAAATCTCAATTTTTGTCCTAATTTCTCTGAAAATTGGGAACTACATGTGTCGCGCACATGCTTGAAATCTGGTGAAGTTAGTACCAAAATTGGGTTTTTCATAGAGTTACAGGACTATTTCGCAAACTATGCATATTACAGGACCAAGATCGAGAGTTTTCTATAGTTACGGGAATTTTCTGCAAAGCGTGATTTTTACAGGACCTTTTTACTTTCGCTCTATAGTTACAGGACCAATTTTGTAATTTTGCCACAAAATTATAGACATGTAAGCTATATTGCGGACTACTACTTTATGTGATGAAATGTGATTCTTGGAAATTTGTTGCTTGTGCCTTTAATATCAAACTTATCTAAGCGACTACTCTAGTCTCTAGTATATGATAAATTAATTGGAAACATAGACTTATTTTACTTAAATGTTTTAATTGTAGAACACTAGTATGTTACATATCTACATAAAGACTTCTCTCCAATTGGTGAGTGTAATAAAGACTTCCATAACAAATTAATTCGCATATCAATCTATCAATTAATGCAGACCAAACATCAAATAGATATGACCCCTACAAAAACTTATTACTTTTTGCAATATGAAGTTTGAGGCAGTATCCTGTCCACATACCAAAAAAATTCAATATAAATGTGGAGTTCAATACATGTTTACAAGATATGGTTTACATAAAAATTATCATTTAGCTGATTAGTTTTTTAAAAAGAAATTATTTTAATTTGTTACTCCTAAAGATCTCTCTTATAGTATTGCAAAATTAAAGTGGACAATAATTATAGAAGTTAGATGGTAGAATCTTAGGAAAACACATATGTTTTGATGTGATTACACATAAACGTAATAGTTAATGCATACAAGAACATATTAATCTGGATATAGCAACAATTAACCATGCAATTGAAGTGGTCAAATATATCGATCTATTCGCATTTGATTAGAAGTTTATGCTTCTAGTTAGTTTGCTTAAATTTTATGTAAAATCATGAATTTTAATATTACGAAAAGCATTCACATACGGTATAAAGTTATTTTCACTATAAAGACAATCAAAGGAAATAATTTAACTGTAGGGTATGGAAATAAATTAACTTATAGCAATAAGTTAAGAAATTGTTTGTGTCATAAAAGACTGTTGTATCTTGTTTGCGTGGTTGTGAAGGCAAAAAGTACTATAAAATATAATGAAAATTATGTTAGTCTCACCATCATAAATCCTGAACCCTATTATAATATATGAAAAAAGTCTAAATTGCAACTTTAGTCATGTAGCAGTATGATTTTGGCAATAATAATTCTTCATAAATCCTGATTTCTAAAATGTCAACTGTACTCCTTTTGATTTCAATAGATTGGAGAATTTTTCCGAAAAAAACATGTCCACATTCATGGTCAAACCCGCTCATGTGAAAACCAATTTTGTTTATGTGGGCAATTCAGATTTTCTTTCCATATTTTTTGTCCCAGTTATCATGTTAACTCAATCGGAGAATATCGCCTAAACAAAACTAATCATCATATCAATTGGTTTTTGCATAAATATGGGCTTGTGGAACTTTTCAAGGATATTTTCGAATTTTTTCTGGCCATATCACTTAAATCAAGATTTTTTTTTTGACAATTATGGGGCTTTATTGCAAATCGTATTTTTTGTGTACCATTGTTGCCACTCCTATATCTATAGCCTATAAGACCAAAACCTCAATTTCGCCTAAAAATATTTAGTGATCTATTTATCATTATACTTTTCAAGAGATATTAAACATAATTTTTTATAGTCTGCATTCAAAATAATTAATGTAGGCGATAATCTAATTATGTTGTAACAAACTTAATTGAATATGCAATAATTACATTCTTTTTTAGTTAGATACTCAAGAAAGCTGAACGAACGTGCCTTTTTTTTTATAAGACAAAATTTATTAATTAATAATGAGCACAAGGGGTGCTCTCCCAAAAATCAAAGTCTGATGTACAAATCCCTCACAGAGTCCAAATGCATTTGTCCATATTACATTTATTTCCTTCTATTCCTTCCCTTCTGCTCATCACATTTAAAATTACAAATATATTTTGGTCTTGTATTCCATGTCTGTATCATATCCTCGTGGATGTCTGGTAGTTTTGCTCGAATCCAATTCCACAAGCTCAATTTGATTCTGCTAATGCTGGTCCGATCTTCCTGTCTTCCTTTGAAAATAATTTCATTTCTTATTAACCAGATGTTCCATGTAGTGCAAACCCAAAGAGCTTTCCATACCTCCATCTCTCTTTTAGTTTCAGGCAAGCCCATATGTTGTGTGAAGTGCATTATTGGATCACCATGACTTGCATACTGCCACCCAAACCAATCGTAGCATTGAACCCAAATTTTGTGACTCTTCAGACACTCGAAAAAAAGGTGTTGTATCGTTTCATTTTCCTTATGACAGAACACACAAAGAGCTGGAGCTTGATTTGTGATCACGCCTCGTTTCACCAACAATTCCTTCACTGGCAATCTTTTTTGTAATAATTTCCATCTGAATGCAGCAGCTTTATTAGGAATCAACGTGCCTTTAATATGAAATTTCCAATTCCTATTTAAACACATTGTTGGTAACTTTACAATCACAACTTTCTTCTACTTCAACTAATTAGAGAAAGATATATATCAAATATAATGGCTTTTGTAAGAGGTTTCATGTTGGTATTAGTGTTGATAGTCATAAATATTTCATGTAATACTGAGGCTCGTCATCTTGCAGAAGAAAAGATGAATGACCTTAGTCCTCTTATAGAAGAAAAGGTACCCTACGATCTTCTTTGTTCTCTTCTTGGTGGTTGTGAAAAATCTTTGATGAATCATCTTGCCACTAAGGATCTGTATGGAAAGGATTCAAGCATGGATGACCCCAGTCATTTTGGAGAAAAAAAAGGTATTTAACAAGCTTTGTGTTCTTTATGGTACTTGTGAAAAGTCTTTTGTGAATAATCTTGCTACTAAGGATCTTCTTGAAAAAGACTCGAGAATCGATGGTCCTAGTCATCTTGGAGAACAATCTCTCGTGAATCATCTTCTACTGAGGATCTTCAATAAAAAGACTCAAGCAATGTCGACCCTAGTCATTTTGGAAAAGAAAAGATACCTCACGGCGTTCTTATTTTTTCCTGATACCCCCAAAATTATTAATACCAAAATATATATAAAAAAGCGAAAAAATATATATGTAAGTATTATACATGTCAATGACAAATGACGGACACTTTTGAAGAATAAAGTTGTAATAAATGATAATTTAAATAAATGGGTTGGCTTTTGAAATATTATCTTGTGTTTTTATTTTATATAACTTGTTTCACAAGCTTTCCACATAGTGTCTCCTCGCTTTCATCAGGAAATTGTTGAAGTTAAATGAGTTAGGTCCGCATGTGCTCAAAGGCCACTATCGTGAGGAAAAAAAGTATATTCAAACACATAGAACGCAAAGTGCTTTCAACAAGAAAAAAATAGTCATATGCTAATGACTTTTCAAACATTTTCTACTAAGAATTCACAATTGTCATTGGTTTTGTAATGACACAATTATCATTCATTTACAAAACAAATTATATGATAGAGGTAGTGACTTGAACAAGAAAAAAAACTGATGTCGTCATTGGTCTTTTCTTCAAATTTTTTATTTAATTGAAACAATATTTATTTGGCCAATTTAACCCAATACAATATCTTGACTGATGCAAAAATCTAATGTTTCATGCATATTTATAATATTTTAATTTTTAGGTATGTTTGTTGTGTCACGTCATAAAAATAATTGAGAGATGTGTGGGGTGAGGTGGTAGTAAGGGCAAATATTTATTGTATCCAAATATACAATCGTGTCATCGTGCATGGTTCCAATTTGTGCCATCGTGCCATTGTGGTAGTAAGGCCATTGTAGTCTTCAACACCTGGCCAGTGATTATAATGTGTGGGGTGAGGTGGGTACGATGGTACATAAAAGGAAGAAAGAAAAATAGAAAATAATTGAAAAATACATTTTTACTCCAAATTTAGTCGATCCACATAAGCTGCTAAGTCAACAACATTTTTTCATAATTATATTTTAATAAAGTAAATTTTCATGTTAGCTAGCCAGTGATCACAATCACCAATTATAGGCGGTAACGAAACTGAATCTCTAAATTTGTAATATTAAAAAATAATTAAACATCATGGTAGTTCTTATAATTCATCCTATAACAAAATATGTAAAAACATTTAGCACCAAACTACAAACTATATTTATAGTATATTGTTTTATTCAAACTATATATATAATTTCAATGGGCAATATCTTCTTTATAAAATATCATATTAAAATGAAGTGCTTGTTAGTTAGTACTTTTGAGATGGACTTTTGGATCTAAAAGTTCATTTATATAATAAATGATGTGGTTAACTCAAAATGGACTTTTAATTTAGACTAGTAAGGTGCACGTGCGTTGCACGTGTACCATAAATTATTTCTAAATTAATTTAAAAAATATTAATATTAATTTATTTTATTTGTTTATCACTAATATTGGTCATATGTTATCTAGTAAGGACATTGTTGAACCAAAAGTAAGACTGTTGTAGAAATTTATCCATAAGAGATCAGATATTTGTTATTAAGGATTATAGTGAAATGTATAACTTGAAAAAGAAAAGTATAACATGGATTGGTTAAAAAATATATATTTTGCGACAATTCTAGAAATGCATCACTAAATGATCTTTAACGTTCTAATCATATGGCAAACTTGCTTTAAAATGTCACGATAGGTCCATGAAAGCATGAAAAGGTACATATAAGAAAAGAAAGACATTCGACAATTTCAAATTCTATCAAGCCTTCTCTTTTTTGATTTGTGCAATTGTCAGCGTCTTTCTCTTATTTTTATTTGACAATTTCTCTGTGCACTTCTTCTTGATACTTTCCAGAGTTTCTTCATCGCTTGAAATGTCAACCTTAGTAACACTTTGGGTTTCCGGGGCTTTTTTGTTTTGATCATCTTCTTTGCCCACCCCATCTGCATTTTTCCCTCTAATATAATTGGCACATATGCTTGATGATTTTCTCTTCCTGCGTTTCTTCAAAGTGGATTGTATCTTTCCGACTCCTTCAGCTACGATATTTAGTTTTCCATTCTGTACTTGTGCTTTTTTGTTAAGAGCAACAAGGAAACGAAACATTGTTGACGTCTGCAAACATAGCTTTTTGTAGTACTCTGACTCATGTTTGCCCTGATTTAATTGAATATTAATAATGAGATATAAATAAAATAATACATTCTAATTGAATATTAATCAATATAATATTACTACCTGTTCAATTGTTGTTAAATACTCACGGACTGGGCATCCAATAAATACAATTGTTGCCTCATCGAACAAAGTTATGGTTGCACTGTGATTGTCTTGTGAGACATTCAACACCAGTCGATATCTACAATTGATAAAAAAAATTATTGGTATTTGATGAATAAATAAATTATATAAGTTTTTAAAATATGATTAATACCTTGGCACTGTTTCGACATTTTCCTCATTGCATTTGCTACAATTCGCAGTGTCTTTACTTTTCAAAACAGAGGCAGAACATTTCTTACATGAGTCATACCACAAGATTAATTTATTTTCAACTTTTTCGACAACTCCTTTGAAACAATAATACATATTCTGTAAATAGACAAAAAAAATATTTGAAAAAAAATTATATCATTGAATAAAAGATACAGAATGTTCATAATAATAAAAAAAGCATGATATTAAATAATAATTATACCTCAGATAAGGATTCTCGGTTGTATATGATCTCATTGAGGGTCACTTCCTTTGCATGTTTCATTCTCTGAATCATTGATTGTTCTCGAATTTTCATAGGATTATCAATTGAATGTAGCCTGTATAAGTAGAAATGAATGTGTTATTTTCAAAATCAATCAACGTCGTATTGAAATTTAAAGTTATTGGTTACCAGTTTCTCAAATGTTTTGTTTCTTCACAAGTTGGGTCTATCTGTAGAATTGATGCTGATGTAGTTTGCATCTGTAACTCACCTAAATAAGGAAATATGACATACAATAATACATATGAAAAGTAGTCATTTCAACTGTTATATTTTTAGGACATCTTTAATAATAATAAGAAGGGGAAAAATATTTTTTTTCTTCAATTTTTTTACTGTAATTAAAATAAATTACCACGGTATTTTTTTGGGGTGGCTTTAGTGATGGCAACTATCGGATTTTGATCAAGAATATCCTTCAATAGCTTTCCTTCATTTGTTGCCAAATCCTCCCAAAGACAAACAATTACAGGATGGAATCTGTATATAATAGATAATAAGTCAATCACATGCATTCTTCAAAATTGAATGGAAAAAACAATACCTGATGGAAAAGAATAAATATTTTGATTACTGTTTGTTAATTATCGTTATTTCCCTCATAGATTTCAACGCGGTTCTTGAGTTTGTAGTCATTCGGCATTCTTTTACTCTTAAGAGAATTCCACAAATATCTGTATGGCATAATTTGCACTTGTGAAAATGTTAAAAAAACATATCATTATGGTAAGATAAATATATGCATGACATAAGTTACACTTACAAAAATATTTAAAAAACATATCAATTTGGTCAAATAATAAGTAAAGGATAAAGAAAATATACCAACTCCATTATTATGTAGTTCAAGATTTATATCCTTGAATTCCACAAAATTATATTCAATTACATTTGCAATAGGTTGATCTGACGCATCATTCACAACATAATATCTCTTTAAGACCAATTCCTTTTCAGGATGTGCATTCGGAAATAGTGGATTAACTCTTTTAACATCCGCATTTGCAATCATATATGTATTATTAACTGCTATTTTGTCTGTAAAGTGGTTTATGTCTTCATTGAAGATAATAACACCAATCTGCACACCCTGCAAAAATTAGCAATATTGTTTTAACTTATTAAATATAATAATTATTTTAATATAAAAGATTTTAGTTTAGTTTATTTTCTTACTTTTTCATCTATCATAATCATTTTACGAATCTTGGAGGAGAAGTTTTGTCCACAAGATGTTGGGAAGCCAACTCTTAGAGCTTTTAAACGTAAAGTGAATGGCTTCTGATTTATATTCAAAAGTCTTACTGGTGTCGTTGAATCCATTTTGACAAAGCGCTGATTGTCTTCCTGCATTGTACAAGTTAAAATATATTAATGTGACAAGTCAATTGTGAGGGATTACATTAATCAATATTGTTAGTAAAAATCCAATTCAGATTATACTTTAGCACAAAAAGTACATGCAAAAAGTCACAACTATCCATACATGCTTCAAGCTAATGGTAGTCAATCTACCAGAACAAATAACACAAATATGAGGCAACAAGCGAAATCCAATTTTACATGTACGTCTTTCTTTTTGTTTCTATTCCATACGTTTGTGATATAACCATTCTCTTTTTTGGAAATGTCAGCACACACCCTTCCCACCAAGGTATACGACAACTTACTAACAAATTTTTAGTTAGATTAAACTATACTATTTTCAAATACAATTATGTTTTCTGGTCATAGATAGATTAAACTGAATTATTTATGACGTCAGGGTGCATAAAGAGTTTTTCTGGACAGTTCTAATATTATCTAACTATTGGCATGAATTATGTGAGACTTTACATAGCGGCTGATGCCAACACATTTCAACCATTGGATGAATTTGTGTGCATGTTTATTGTAACATTCAAATTAAAGAAGTCTGATATACTTAAACATCAAGTTATTCATCAAATCAACCAAAAACTTAATAAGTCAAACCTTAAAAAATCTCATATGCTTAATCTAAATTCCAAAATTCAAATTCCAAACTGAACATCATCATTAGGTTCATCACTCATCAGACATGTGGACTGGAGACGCGGAGGTGTGGATAGTTTTAGGAAAAAAATAAACAAATTCGGTGAACTATAAAACCGAAACCGGACCAAACAGAAACCGAAATTTTAAAAAGAAAAAAACCGAAAATCGAACCAAAATTTTCGGTTTGGTTTCAATCTGAACCAGATTTTTGGTTCCGATTTGGTTCAGTCGGTTAACCGAACTGTGAACACCCTAGGTGATTCTCTAAAAATTTTCTCGTCTGGGAAAAAGGTTGGAAGGTTTTGACACGCATAGATTCTACTGCTGCATTCTTTGAAATTCTGCTTTTATATGAAGACATTCTATTGATTTCAATATAACATGAAATACACCAGACAAGCAATCGAGCATATATTTTGTGTCATGTTCATGACATTCAAAGTAAGGATAATGTAAACTATGGGCTATTGTATTTGAAAAATAAAATTATGAGTGACAAGAAATTTTTTCCCCCATCTGTCAATCATCTGATTAGGAATATTGTCTTCATTTCAAACAAATGGAAAAGGAGAAACTGTACACTTTATGCCAGCTACATTTATTTGACGATTTGTTGTTGCATGCAAACGAATTTAAAACTTTATTAAGCAGTAGAACAGAAACAAACTTGCATAAGTTTCGCTATTAAAGAAAGCACATAACCACATTCTGCACTTAACATAAAGAACAACAACTTGGAGTCTATTATTATTACAAAATATGCATAGAAAAGGAATCAGGAAACATACCTATATTGACTTTAATTTCTCAACAATTAAAATCTATTCTCTTATTGCAGTACTCCAGAATTTCAATGGAAGCTTTGTACTCCAACTCCCTCAACCTACACTTTTAATAATAGATGGTTTTACGTATTTTTCATTATAAAAAATATTAGAACTCCAAAAACTCAAATATGGACATCCATAACCGTTTCTGGAATGTAGTCAGTTACACAAGTTAATTACATTAATTTTACACTACTCCAAGGCCACAAGAGATTAGTTATATCTTGAGAAGCCAAAAGGGGTCTGATTAATGTGTTAAAAATTGTAACTGGTATCCAAGTTTTGAGATATTATTTCCCATCTTCCATGCAATTACAATACTGATAAATCAAGACTGATTGAAGGGAAAATTGCAATTTTGGTCCCATAACTTTGGGGGGTGTCAAAACTAGTCCCACTCGATTTTATTTTTTCAAAAACACCCTGTAATTTACAAATTGTATCAAAACTAGTCCCACTCGATTTTACTTTTTCAAAAACACCCTGTAATTTACAAATTGTATCAATTTGAGGACAAATCCCACCGCCGATTGGAATTTTCGCCGGAATTCGTCACGTGATAAGCACGTGACCTGAAATTTTGGGCATTTCTCACCCTCTTTGACACGGTGGAAATAAAATGCTAAAAGAAAGTCTTTTGGTCCCTTTAAACGTTAAGATAAGATTATAAAACCTATTTTGATGATATCTTGCACTAAAAGAATTTTGTAGTTGCATGATAGTGGAATTATAATTTTAATCAATTTATCCTTAGAACAAAATATCCAGTCGTCTGTTAAATCTCGGATAGAAGGTACTAATTAAAATGAAACACTTATTATCAATAAACTAATAGTTCAAACACTTGATAAATAATATTCCAGCATCATCATATATTACACGAACAAGGACAGAGCTAGGGATAAAAAAGGGGTGGGCCGATACACGAAAATAGGATGGACCCCCTACCTCCGCCCTTGTACACGAACATCATCATATAGTCGGCGTCGATTTGGTCGGCTGCATTTTACTTTTGGGGGGTTCATTCTCTTCCAAGTGGGAGCAAATTTGTGTTTTTCAGATGACAAAATAAATATAAAGTTTTAAGGGGTAACAAGTTTGCATACTTTTTGCTTTTAGTACATTAGGTTCCTAACTCATAAAAAATGACCACCAACGTTACTCTTTTTAATCAATTTTAATTAATTTGGTCCTGGCCGTTAGTTGACCGTCACAGCCTAACGATTTGACCTATAATTGTGGGTTGAGAGGGGAGAATCCCAATTGAACAGTGAAACATTTGGACGTTATTTTTCCCCAATTTCTCTCCCAAAATCCTTCTTCCCCAGTTTTCATCCCTAATCCTAAACCCTAAATCTCCTAACTATGTCAAATATTATCTCAAATCGATGAACTCACCAGCGATTTTTGTTGGCAAAATTAAAAAGGCAAGGACATTTGCACTTGACATCAGTTTTTTCTTATTCTTTTTTTTTTTTTTGCTAAGGGTGATAAAACTGTGATTTTATGGCTTCTTCATACGTGCAACTCCGAGAAGGCTTGGGACTGCGATGTTTAAATTTGTTGTTTAATGCCTGTCAGATTACAGTGTAGGTTAATATCCTTGAAGTTAGAATTTAAGAAGAAATGTTTGTTTTATATATAGTGATTTTAGCTATTGACCATGCAACTGAATCGTTTTTTTTTTTATTTTGTTTCCTTTTATTTTCTTTTTATTTTTGTCTTCTTATTTTACCAACATTCTTTTGGAGACATTGAAATTGAAATATAGTGTTTCATTATTTTATGTTTTTATATTTCGTAATATTAATTAATCAATTATCTCTAATTTTTTGAAACATTGGAACGACTCTGGTTAACATTGTATGAGTAATGTTTGAGTTTAGGTTTCTGGTGTTTGTGTTCGGATTTCTTTCAGTTACTTTGGATCGGGTTCGTGTCGAGTACTCATGTCATTTCAGGGATTGCTGCTCCTACTAAAATGTATGAACCATTTTGTTATGGTACCAAAATTGCAATTTCCTCGACCAAAATTATTACATAAAATATTTATTAAATTATTCAAAATTTGATTTAATTTAAAATAGTTTGTTAATTTGTGTTAGTATTAGTGTTTGTCCCACATTGCTAAGAATTGTGTTACTACCCATTTAGATAAGCACATTTTTCCCACATGAACGAAACAAATTAAATTTAAATATGTTTTTCCATTTAATAAGAATTTGAATACCAACTTCAACTCAATTATTGATTACAATTCTGATAAAAGATGTACAAAGACCAAGTTACTCAAACTTTCGTGTTTGATTCGATTAGTTAAGTTGATTCAAACTTAGGCCACTTACTAAGCATATCCAATCAAAATATAAGATTTTATAAAAAAGAACGAATTAGTTTACAAACATAGAATCCCGACAAATATGAAGATAGAAGACCCTCGAGAACCCTAACACGTAAGAATTGTTCTGGGTTGACTTCTTTATATTTGTAGTTTCCGTGTAATACCCGAACGTATGAGTGTTGGTCTGGGTTTAGTGTTTTTGGCTAGAAAATACTTTCTATCAAGGAAGAACAAAATGATTAATTGTTTTACTTTTAAGACATATCTTGTAAAGGAATGGTTGTTATGGAATCGAACTCAAACACCTAATATGACTTGAATTTCTCAATAACTCGATTATTATTCAATTTTCACGTAAATGATTAATTTTAAAGAGAAACGTGCCCAGAACCCTATATAAAAGACCCAATATAATATTACGGAGTTCTTTTGAATTATAGCACAATCATTTACATGTTATTAAAGCCAAAAGAAAGAAGACGACTTAGTCGCGCTAAGAAACCATATATAGGAGACTACTTTAATAATTTCCACTAAGATTATTATGTTTCTTGGTACTAAATATTCTCTAAATGATGCAACTCAATCCTTTGTCCTTTTCTTAGCAAATGGATTTGCATGATCTACGTTTAAACGTATAACATATTTGTAAGAGAGAATGATATCATTTAAATATCGAGTCAAATATGGTTAACCCCATAAAAAAGTCACATTTCTTAAATTAGATGAAGATATACCACACCGACATGAAGAAATTAAGTATTGCAAAAAAATACAAGTTGAGTCACTATAATAAGACATTAAGTTTTTGACTAATCTCTTTGCAAAGCAAGAGTTCTCTTTCAACTCTATTTCAACTATACCACATACTTTGTTTATGAGAATTGTTTCTCAGAGATTAAAGAAAGTCGGCAACCTGCACAAATTTTGATTATTTGTAAGTTAAATAGTATTCTTATTTAATACTAAAAATATGCATTTAAAAATTTAAAATAAAGTATATGAAAATGTTTGAAGTTTTACATAAGCATATGTTTTTATATTATATTATTAAAAAAATTTGATTGAATATAACCATAACTAACAAATAATAATTTTGTTATCACATTACCTTATTGATAGGTATCAGAACCTTCGCAATAAAGTGAGTCATTCTTCGGTATTTTGTTGTCCTAATAAAAAAAATTAGCAACATTAATAATGAGGACAAAATAAAAATTAGCAACATTAATAATGTATAATATGTAATGTAAGTGTCAAATATCTGTACCTGCACTCAAAACTTGTTTGTACACAATGTTTTTTTGTTTTCGAATCTTACATGTTAGCATTGCATGTTGGAAAAACACCATAATTCATTGGACATGCATGATTTTTACTTGCTAAACTTTAGCTCATGTAGTTCATGCATTGCAGGTGAGCATAGGAATGCCTGAGGTTTTGGCTTACTGTGCAGTGATGGAGTCCCTTCAGGTTTTGAGGATCATGGATATGGATGACGACCTGTTGGGCTATGTTGATGGGCCACTTTCTCTTTTTGGTCATGTATTATATTTTGGTTTAGGGTTGTACCCACTTTTGGAAACTCTTATGTAAATATGTACATATGAATAGTTGGGTGATGTGGATTATGTGTTTGGTCAGATGGGTGTTTGTTGTGTTTAATAACAGGGTTTATTACCTCTATGCTTGTGGATATGGGTTGTCATTTTCTTACAAGTAAAGTGATATTGCTTGTTCGTTATTAAAATGTCACAGGAAAAAAAAATATACAGGTATATAGGGTTTACGTTGTCAAATTTCACTCTTTATACTACTTAGTAGTGTAGCAGTAGGGGTGGGCGTCACAGAGTGGTATCGCAGCTCGGCGCAGTTCTCAAACTATCCATGTACATGAACTCAAAACTTGTGGAGTACAAAAGAATGCCGAAAGTTTTACTTTTTTGTCTTATGCATTTTATGTTTCATGAAATTTTATTGGCCATGTGTTATTAGGTTATCCTTAGACAGTGTTTCAGTCATGGTAAGAACTAGAGGCGAGAGTAGTGGTGGGGATAGAAGCCAAGGAGGGGAGACAAGGGTGATCGGGATAATGTCATAAATGGACTCATGGAGCTCATCCAGCGACAGTCTGAACAAATCCAACAACTCATCCATCAGAGAGATATAGCTGGAGAACAAAGAGCAGAAATGAATCAACCACACCAAAGGACAGATCAAATCGAGATAGTGGGGGAAAGGTTCCAAAATCTAAATCCACCAACCTTTGAAGATGTAGTAGATCCTACACCTGCAGAAGACTGGCTGAGGACTTTAGATAACATGTTTCAATACAGTAGGGTCCCAGAAGAATAAAAAGTAATGTGTGTCTCGTTTACGCTTCGTGGAAGTGTGGGACATTGGTGGGATACGATGAGAAGCATAGAAGATGTTATGACAATGACATGGGAAAGATTTAAAGAACTATTTACAAACAAATACTTCACGGCTCCTGTTCGTGTGCTGAAGATGAACAAATTCATACAACTACGCTAGGGAGCTATGACTGTCGGGGACTATATTCGCAAATTTGAAGAATTGTCCAGGTTTGCCACTCATATGGTTAGCACTGACACACTAAAAGTAGAAAGATTCCTTGAAGGATCGAGGCCGAATCAGATAGAGATGTCGGCATGGCAGAATTCAGGGAATAACTTATTCACAGGTTGTTGAGAGAGCACTGGTGGCAGAACAAGCTGAATTAAGAATTTTTCGTGCCCAGGAAGCTAGACGTCAATTCAAACAGGGACAGGGACAGAGATGGGTTGGAAGTCCGAAGAAGAGAGTTTTCCTAGTTCAGCAGCAACAGAGACCTAACATTCAACCACGCCAAGGACAACAACAATGGGAACAAATTAAGCGTCAAAGAGTTGATCAAGGCAAGACACCTATAACACTACCTTTTTGCCCTCGGTGCAAGACTCAACATACTGGAAGCTTCATGGTAGATAATAGAAGATGTTTTATGTGTGGGATGCCAGGACATTTTGCTAGTTCGTGCCCAAATAGGCTTAACCCTACAGTACAAAAGAATGTGTCAGCCAGAGCATTTACTATCACGAGAGCAGACGCAGAGGCGAACCCATCAGTGGTTACATGTAAACTTCTTATCTTTGACACCCCAACATTCGTACTATTTGATTTGGGAGCATCACATTCATTTGCATCCACTGAGTATGTGAGGAGACTGTGTAGGACACCTTACAATGTAACAATTCCCTTGGGAGATTCTAAACAAACAAACCAAATTTTGAAAGCTTGTGCTATTCCTATCGAAAATAGAGAACTTTATGTTGATCTAATTGTGTTAGCCATGAATGACTACGATATCATTTTTTGGTATGGATTGGTTATCAATGTATGGTGCTACAACCGATTGTCAGAAAAAGACAGTAACCTTTCGACCTCAAGGGGAAGATCCATTTGTTCACTTGATTTTATACCATTGATTTGGGCTTCCAAGACTTGAGTTTTGTGTTGTTTTTAAGTATTTTGAGTCATTTGAGTAGCCAAGCCATGTTGAGAGCCAATTATATTGAGTTTATAGTCATAGTAATGAATCGTGTATCAAAAGAAGTACAAACGAGCAAACAAAGAGAGATTGATTTGAAGAAACGTCCAAACGCTGCGTCAAATTTTCATCACGGCAGAGTTTCGTATTTTGGCCATAACTCTCTACAAAATTGATATTGAGATGATTAAAGTGGCTATGGAAAGCTAAGAGATAGAGATACAACTTTGAAGAAGGGCTCAAAAGCAAATTCCAACATTTGGTGGGTGAAAAACTCGGGCGGGCGCTGCAGAATAGGTTACTGGAAATATAAATTCAAGCATAAATAAAGGCTATTGATTTTTTTAGGTGGCGCTGCAGCTCCGGGCGATAATTAAGCGGAAGAAATGATGGGCGCTGCGAAAGCTTTGCTCGTGAATTGGCGAAAGAGTTGGCGGCGCCGCAAAGACCCGAGCGATAATCGGGACGACATTGCTTTAGCCGCAGCCGCCATGCGCTGGCACCGCAGCCCCGGGCGGAAAACCTATGTTCACCTACCCTTCTTGGACTTTTGTGTACTATAAATACCATCCTTGGGGCTTGAAATTAGGGCATCTTGGAACCCTTGGGAAGGCAATAAAAATAGCTACAAGACAAGGAAGAAGAATTTGAGAATTTTGAGAAGAATTTGGAGAAGAAGATTGGAGGCTTCTATCATCTAGAAATAGAAAGATCCCTCAACTCTTGTTCTTATTTTGTTGCTTTCTTCATATCTTGTAAGATGTATTGTTGTATTTTCATGGATTCATTTTCTTTAATTATGAGCTAAACTCTATAATTCTAGAGGATTGATGTAATCTATGTTTGAACTTATGTTTTGAGATTGTGGTTTGTCAATCTAGATCTATCAATTTATTTGTGCTATTTGGATCTATTGCTTCTAAATTATTTGATCAATAATTTAGATTGTTTGGTGTATTTGATTTGACACTTGAGAGAGGTAATTGAATACATGACCTTGGAATAGCATAACCTGGATTTCATAGAATTGAGAGATTTATGAATCCTTTGAAGTCATTTATCAAGATTCATAGCTTTTATTGAGATTTTAATTGGTGATTTTTATAGAGATATTGATTTCCCAATTGAATCTAAAATCATTTAGCACTTGAGAGAGGGAATGATTATTGTAGAAATCTTGACTTATAAATTGATAATTGATGATTGATAAACCATATTGACAACATAAGGGATAACTAGATTCATCATACCTCTAGAATTCATTTAATCATTTGGATAAATTCATTGATATTTTCATAGTCTTAATTTACTTGTAATATTTTTAGTATAATCAACTCCATCAATTATTGAATTTCTAAATAAAGTTAGACTACTATAATATAGTACTTAGCGATAATTTAATAATTATTCCCTATGAATTCGACAACCTTACTTATCTATATTAAAACTTGACACCGTAGACTTGCGGTAAGAAAAATTCTCTAACACCATTCACCTTTGTTGGAATCACGACACGTTTTAGATTTCCAATAATATCAGCACTAAAGGCGCAATGTTTGTTGGACGCTGGCTGTGAAGGATACATAACAAGTGTCATGAGCATCGATGAACAACACCAACCAACCTTTGATGAAGTTTCAATAGTGAGAGAGTATTCCGATGTATTTCCGGATGATCTTCCTGGATTACCACCTGACCGCGAGATCGAGTTTGTTATTGACCTGATTCCAGGAATGTCTCCAATCTCTAAAGCCCCATATCGTATGGCTCCATTGGAACTGAAAGAACTAAAGACACAATTGCAGGAGTTGCTTGATAAAGGCTTCATTAGACCTAACTTCTCGCCATGGGGTGCGCCGATCCTATTCGTGTGAAAGAAGGATGGTACGATGAGATTGTGTATCGACTATCGAGAATTGAACAAAGTCACAATCAAGAATAAATACCAGCTACCTCGAATCGACGATTTGTTCGATCAACTTCAAGGTGCGATAGTATTTTCAAAGATTGACTTGCGATCTGGGTACCATCAACTGAAAATAAAAGAAGATGAAATACCCAAGACAGCCTTCAGTACGAGGTATGGACACTATGAATTTTTGGTGATGCCATTTGGGTTAACGAATGCCCCGACTGCTTTCATGGACCTGATGAATCGGGTATTTAAAGACTTTCTAGATAAATTCGTTATTGTTTTCATCGATGATATCTTGGTCTACTCGAGAACAAAAGAGGAGCATGCTGAGCACTTGAGAAGTGTACTAGAGGTTCTAAAAGCGAAACAATTATATGCTAAATTTAAGAAATGCGAATTCTGGTTAGATCGAGTAGTATTCTTGGGACATGTTGTGTCCGGAGCAGGAATCTCGGTTGATCCCAATAAAGTAGAAGCTATCAACAATTGGCCACAACCTACAAATCCTTCCGTAAGACGTATTTTTAAAGGTCTAGGCTATTATCGCGGTTTGTGGAAGGATTCTCCAAGATTGCTTCGCCTTTAACGCAATTAACCAGGAAAAGTGCCGCATTTAAATGGACGGAGGCAAGCAAACGAAGTTTTCAAGAACTGAAAAAGAGATTAACATCAACACCTATTCTATCAATCCCATCAGGTACTAGTGGTTTTGTATTTACAGTGACGCGTCGAAGAATGGCCTAGGATGCGTATTGCTGCAAAATGGTAAGGTGTTTGCGTATGCGTCTAGACAATTGAAGGACTATGAAAAGAACTACCCAACGCATGATTTAGAGCTTGCTGCAGTGGTATTTGCGCTTAAAATATGGAGGCATTACCTATACGGGGAACGATGTGAGATCTATACAGATCATAAGAGTTTAAATTACTTCTTCACGCAAAAAGAAATAAATATGCGACAACATCGATGGTTGGAATTAGTGAAGGACTACGATTGTGTGATCAACTATCATCCTGGTAAAGCCAATGTTGTAGCAGATGCGTTGAGCCAGAAATCAACACAAAGCAATGCAATTGTGATTCGCATTCGGAAGCCGTGAGTTAATAGATCTTCGAAAAATGAACATAGAGGTTGTATCATTAGGGTCGATTGAAGCTAAATTAGCAAAGATTAACACTCCGACTCACGCTTACTTGATCGAATTTAACAGGAACAACAAGGTGATGATTACTATGCTAAAGTGAAGAATGATATTGCCTCGGGAGCGTCTTCTGACTTCAAAATATCAGAGGATGGAGTACGTCGATTTAAAGAACGGTTATACGTGCCCAACGTGGAAAATCTCTGAGAGGATATTCTAGCAGAAGCGCATTCAACGCCATAATCTGTACATCCAGGAGCTACTAAAATCTACAGAGATTTGAAGATGCATTATTGGTGGCCAGGAATGAAAGGGGATATCGCCCAATACGTGGAACAATGTTTGACCTGTCAACAAATAAAAGCAGAACACAAAAGGCCAGCTGGAACGTTGCAACCTCTACCTATTCTGGAATGGAAATGGGAAAGGATCACCATGGATTTTGTTACAGGTTTGCCCAAAACAGTCAAGGGGCACGATGCTATTTGGGTAATTGTAGATAGATTAACCAAATCCGCTCATTTTATTCCTATTTGTTCAACTTATTCCATGGACCGATATGCACAGCTTTATATACAGGAAGTGGTTAGACTTCACGGTGTACCACTATCTATTGTTTCAGATAGGGACTTTAGGTTCTTATCCACTTTTTTGGAGGACTCTACTGAAGGCACTAGGAACACGATTGTCATTCAAGATCGCTTATCACCCTCGACATGACTTTACAACAATCGAACAATACAAACTTTAGAAGATATGCTTAGAGCATGTGTTTTGGATTTTCAAGGACAATGGAGTAAATATCTACCTTTGATAGAGTTCTCATACAACAACAGCTACCAAGCCACAGTCGGGATGGCTCCTTATGAAGCACTATACGGTAGAAAATGTAGATCACCGGTTCATTGGGACGAGATTAGCGAAAGAAAGCTTTTAGGCCCAGACATGGTGCAGGAAATGACAGAGGCTGTGACACAAATTCGACAGAGGATGGTAACTGCTCAGAGCCGACAGAAAATTTATTCAGATCAAAGAAGAAGAATGCTAGAATTCTCCGTAGGAGACCAAGTGTTTTTGAAAGTGACACAAATGAAAGGTGTAATGCGATTTGGAAAGAAAGGAAAACTTAGTCCCAGATACATTGGTCCATTTCATATTACCGAGAGAATTGGTGATGTGGCTTATAGACTTGACTTACATACGTCAATGTCTCAAATTCATGATGTATTCCATGTTTCTATGTTGAGGAAATATGTTGCAAACCCATCTCACATTTTGACAAATGAGTCGATAGAGTTGAAAGCGGATTTGAGCTACGAAGAGATACCTATAGAAATATTGTCACGAGAAGTAAAGAAACTCATAAATAAGGAAATTCCATTAGTTAAAGTACTCTAGAGGAATCAATCAATAGAGGAAGCTACGTGGGAAAGAGAAGACGAGATGAGAGCTAAGTATCCTAACTTATTTTGGTAAGTAAAATTTCGGGGACAAAATTTTTATAAGGAGGGGAGGATGTAATACCCGAGCCTCTCACTTCTCACTAGGCCAATATAGCTCGTTCATTATATGTTGTTTACGTGTTGCTTACATGGCATTGGTATTTTCATTGTTTATATCATTTTACATGGCATGATAAATTTCATAATTTTCGAACCCTTATATGATATGTAGTTGTTGGACTATTAGAAGCTAGCTATTAAGTTACACGTGGTGGCTATTCAAAGAGTTACAAGATTACACGTGGTAAATTAGGGGTGAAAGGTGGCATCAACATGTACATCCGAGAGTATAAGATGTTAATAAATTAAGTATACGGATTAATAGAACGCTCGAAGACTAGACGTATATTAGTTGAGAAATGAAATATTTTGTGAGAATAATAATAATAATAATAATAATAATAATAATAATAATAATAATAATAATAATAATAATACAATTACCCATATGTAAGAACTGTATGTAAGAAAATTACATTGGTAATGATTATTAGTGATATTAATTTATATATATATAAACACGTATATATATATATAAACACGTATATATAACTCCGCCTGCATATAGACAGGGCAACCCGTCTATATGTTGCCGGTCCCAAGCCCGGATAAAGGAGGAGGGTTGCGTTAGGTCGACAGCCAGCGTAAAACTCTTGTCATTTCCTTATGGTATGGATCATATAAGACATCGTGATAAGGCTAGGATGCTCCCCGTAAGGAGTGCGCCGCAGGGTCCGACTGCGGTGTCTTAGCAAGGACCGCTACACCTCCATAAGGGCTTGGGTGTAGTGAAAAATACACAAGAGCCCTCACACACTAATAAGAGGAACACAAATGATAATAAGAAAATTAGAAAGTATAGAATTGGCAAATGAACATAGGTACTTTGAGTAAAACTATAGAGCTCGTAGATATTATGAAAAAGACGAAACATAGATATTATGTGTATCCAAGAGACTAAATGGGTAGGCGAGAAGGCTAAGACACTAGATACTACAGGTTATAAGCTTTGGTATAGTGGAAATGATAGAACTAGGAATGGGGTGGGTATCATTGTAGATCCTCTCTTCATAGATCAAGTAGTAGGAGTAACTAGAAAAGGAGATAGAATCATATCCCTTAAAATTGTAGTAGGTAACGAACTTATAAATATTGTTAGTGTATATGCACCTCAAGTAGGATTAGATGATGCTACTAAGGCTAATTTTTGGGAAGATTTAGAAACTCTAATGCAATCAAATCCCTCAAAATGAAAAAGTCATCATAGGTGGAGACTTAAATGGACATGTTGGGAAGGATAATAAAGATTATGAAAGGGTCCATGGAGGATATGGCTTTAGCTCGCGTAACAATGAGGGTAGAACCATCCTAGACTTTGCAGTTGCTTATGATTTTATTATAGGTAATACCTTCTTTAAAAAGAGAGACGAACATTTAATCACATTTAAAAGTGGTCCTAACAAATCACAAATTGACTACTTTCTAACCAGGAAAAACGATTAAAAATATGCAAAAATTGCAAAGTAATACCGGAGAAAGCCTCACCACCCAACATAGACTACTAGTTTTGGATATCAAACTTATTAACATACACTTAAAGAGAAAGAAAATTAACATACCGAGAATTAAGTGGTGGAACTTAAAGAATATAGAAAAAGAGATAGTTTTGTCAAATCTCTAGTAGAAACCATTGATTGGAAAGTGGAAGACAAAGCCGATGAAACATGGAACTATGTAACTACTCAAATGAAAAAGATCGCAAAAGAAACATTAGGGGTGTCAAATGGTAATAAATGGAATAAAGAGTCATGGTGGTGGAATCAAGAAATCCAAGAAAAGGTAAAGGAAAAACGAACTAGTTACAAAGTATTGTATTCTGTAAAAACGAAGAAAACCTTAAAAGATATAAAGACGCCAAAAAAAGAAGTAAGAAGAGCAATATATGAAGCAAAAACCAAGGCATATGAAGATTTCTATAAGAAACTAGATACTAAAGAAGGAGAGAAAGATATATATAAAATAGCAAAATTTAGAGAAAAACAAACAAGAGATCTAACCCAAATTAAATGCATAAAAGATGAGAATGAAAACATTTTAGTGAAAGACGAGGACATAAAAGATCGATGGATGAGGTATTTCAATAATCTTTTTAATGAACCAAAGAGGAATGAAGTCACATTAGGGGAACTAGGCCAATCTGAATCAATAGAAACCGTACCTTTTATCGTAGAATTCAACTTCATGAAACAAAAAGCAAGAAAACAAAATAAAAACGCAAAGCAAATGGTCTAGATGATATACCAATTGAAGCGTGGAAATGTTTAGGTGGAGTTGGAATATCATGGCTTACTAAATTATTTAATGTTATTTTAAAAACTAAGAAAATGCCTCGATGAATGGAGAAAAAGTATATTGATACCTATATATAAAAACAAAGGGGATATACAAAATTGTGCAAATTACGGGGAATTAAATTAATAAGTCATACAATGAAACTATGGGAAAGAGTTATAGAAGCAAGAATAAGAAATGAAACTAGTATATTAGATAATCAATTTGGCTTCATGCCGTGAAGATCCACAATTGAAGCTATACACTTAATTAGACGATTATGTGAACAATATAATGAGAGAAAACAAGATTTACATATGGTTTTTATTGATCTTGAAAAGGCATACGATAGAGTCAACCGTGATATAATGTGGCGCGTATTGGAAAAAAAGAGGAATAAAAATAGCCTACATAGATGCCATAAAAGATATGTATGAGGATATAACAACATGTATCAGGACACCAACAGGAATATCTAGTGAATTCCCAAACACTATAGGTTTGCATCAGGGATCTACTCTAAGCCCGTACCTTTTTATCCTAATAATTGATGAAATCACTAAATACTTACAAAAATCCATCCCTGAATGTATGTTATTTGCGGACGATATAGTTTTAATTGATGAAACAAGGGAAGGAGTAAATGCAAAATTGGAAGTTTGGAGAGAAGCACTAGATCAAAAGGTTTTACTATAAGTAGGGCTAAAACAGAATACATGGAATGCCACTTTAGTAAAAACAACAGGAACAATGAAACGAAGGTTAAAATTGATGGACATGAAGTGAGTATAACAAAGAGTTTTAAATACTTAGGATCTATAATTGAAGAGAACGGAGAAATCAATAAAGATGTCACACATAGGATCCAAAGTGCGGGTTGGAATAAATGGAGGAGTGCATCTTCTATCCTTTGTGACCGTAAAATACCATTAAAATTGAAAGGAAAATTTTATAAAAACGGCCATAAGGCCCGCAATGCTTTATGGAGCAGAATGTTGGGCGACTAAATATGAACACGAACAAAAAATGAGGGTAGCAGAGATGAGAATGCTAAGATGGATGTGCGGACACACTAGATTAGATAGAATAAGAAATGAACACATTAGAAACAAAGTGGGAGTAGCACCAATAGACGAGAAAATTAGAGAAACACGATTAAGATGGTTTGGACATGTTTATAGGAGACCTTTAGATGCACCTGTGCGACGTTTAGAAGGTAGAGAATCACTCACACAAATCAAAAGAGGGAGAGGTAGACCTAAAAAGACTTGGAAAGAAGCTATTAAACATGACATGTTATACCTAGAAATAAACGAAAATATGGCTTATGACCGTAAACGATGGCGCGATATGATCCGTATAGCCGACCCCACGTAGTGGGATTAAGGCTTAGCTTTTTGTTGTTGTTGTATATAAACACGTATATATATATATATATATATATATATGTATATATGTATGCAGGTAAATATATATTGTAATATTATATGTAAGTCATTAACCCACCAATGCAACTAAACTTATTATAATACACCTAATTTGCACACATAAGTTTTTGCCTGCCACCGCCTTAAGAAAAGTGAAGATTAGTATCAACTATTAATTGACAATTTATTTTGTTTTCACACGCGTACACACACCACATAGACTGGATAACCTACAAAGATGAAAGAAGCGTCGGGAGAAAGAGGATGAACAACTGAACATGCATAGAACAATTATTGGTAAGTAACTAGTTTTAATCTCTCTCTCTTTTGGTCTAATTAGTGAGACTAAGGTAGATAATCCAATTTATTTCTGTAAGTTGATTATGTGAGATACTTGAATCAAAATCTATTTTATAAATAAATTAACATATACATGATACTTGATACCTATTCGAACAGAAGCGTGTATATACATATACATACATATATATATAAAGTTTCTTTCAGGTTTACATTTATGAATAAGGCTCAAGTTGATTTCATTTATATTGGTAAAATTTCAATTACTCAACCTCTTTGAGTGATATAGAATAGTTTTATTAACCTTAAACAATATAATTTACAGATCGATAATTTATACAGTTAAGGCTATGATATAAACTATAAAGTCCTCTATAATTATATATATATATATATATATATATATACACACACACACATACACACACCATAAGAGAAATTAGCACCTTATGCTTTTACAGGTTTCTTTTACGTATAAGATTAAAGGGAAAGATAATTGTCTAGCCTTTAATAAAATATCAAGGGTGACAGGTAAGTAAAAATCCATCTGCAACTATAATGCATGAACATAGTATTGTTTGAATTGACTGTATTATATATGACTGTGGTATCTTGTTGAATATATGTGGATATTATATGTTGCATAATGGCTTGTATGATGTTGCAAAATGGTGCTTGGTGAGCCATTGAACATGTCATTCACAGCATTCGCATGTGCATGCATATTACAAGAGGATGTTTGCATGCACGAAAATATTTTAAGGATGAAAATGGTTGTTTGTTGACCACTGCTAGTGCACCGAGGCACGCTGGACGTGCTTATGATATATGTTTAGGTATAGCAGGTGAGATACTTCCTGGTGAACACAGAGCTAGATAGGAGATGGGCTCTTGGTGGGTCACAGGAGGATGGTCCATCTGTGAGTACCTATGTGTGGCCCTGCGGGGTGGGATACTTCTTGGCGGACACAAGGGACGCAAGTAGGGGACCTTTGGCTGGGCCGCGGGAGGATGGTCCACACGTAGTTCCATACTGATATTATTGGCCATTTGATTATTGTTGTGTGCAGAGCTCTTTTTCGGTGCATAGTAGTTGGGTCAGGGACCCAAATGAAAGAAAATAATTTTGAATAAAGTATTTTGATTCATGGATTTTACATGTTAGCATTACATGTTGGAAAAACACCATAATTCATTGGACATGCATGATTTTTACTTGCTGAGCTTTAGCTCATGTAGTTCATGCATTGCAGGTGAGCATAGGAATGCCTGAGCTTTTGGTTTACTGTGCAGTGATGGAGTCCCTTCAGGTTTTAAGGATCATGGATATGGATGACGACCTGTTGGGCTATATTGATGGGTCACTTTCTCTTTTTGGTCCTGTATTATATTTTGGTTTAGGGTTGTACCCTCTTTTGGAAACCCTTATGTAAATATGTACATATAAATAGCTGGGTGATGTGGATTATGTGTTTGGTCAGATGGTTGTTTGTTGTGTTTAATAACAGGGTTTGTTACCTCTTTGCTTGTGGATATGGGTTGTGATTTTCTTACAAGTAAAGTGATATTGCTTGTTCGTTGTTAAAATGTCACAGGAAAAAAAAATATACATGTATATAGGGTTTACGTTGTCAAATTTCACTCTTTATACTGCTTAGTAGTGTAGTAGTAGGGGTGGGCGTCACATTTTTGGGTGGGTTTGTTACATTTAATATGGGTCAATATTTGTGGCTTAACAAGAGCACTGGGCCGGACTTGAAAATTTCTTTGGTATTAATTTTTTTCCCTTTAGTTCAATTTTTTTTAGAATGGGCTGGGCCCTGGGCCAGACTCCCCCCCTCCCCCAGCTCCTAGGTGTTCATATTCCCAAAAGTAAGGAATAGTCATTCCTCATCTCATCTCCCTCATGTGTTTAGCTATTTCAGTTATTAAGAATGACTCTAAATTTATCTTTAATGAAATTATTCTTCTGAAGGTAACTAAAAATATTGGATATAATTCAGATTTTTGAAAAGTTGTATTATAAATAATATAAATTATATTTAATACTTTCATAAATTAAATATAAATTATATTTTATTTTTCTCCATTACTATTATTCATTTCTGATTACCAATCAAAATATTTAAATTAAGTTAAAAAATCATCATCTCATTCATTTATACATTCATTGTACATACCAAACATATGAATAGTATCATCATATCATTCCTTTCCTATTTTTATTTCATTCCTAAATCCATTTCTTTCATTTTTAATTCCCTTCATGTATACCAGTCGTGTTGTTAATGATGTCTAAAACTCTGTATTTTTTTTTTATTTTTCCATGCAAAAGAACTATTTATTCCAGAGTGTTATAAAGAAGTATTTTAGTGTAACTCCAAAAGTTAAAGTACTTCAAGCGAAGGAAACTGGAATGCAACACGAATAGACAAGGCAACAAGGGTATGGAATTGTCCTAGAGAAGCATCTCTGATGCTTAAATTAGTATGGATCTGAGATTAATGATGCGTGTAAAATATATGTGCATTTAGGGGCTTAAAATGATATAAATTTGATGCATTTGCACGCATATTTAGTATATTTTTACTTGGTTTCCTTAGAAGGGCATATTACTACGTATTCTTGTAACTTTTTATAGGAAACGGAGCTTAATCGAAGAAATATCAGTTGAAAGGCCCGGATAGGACTAACGAGTGCAAAGAGAAGATCGAAAATACGAAGAAACCGGACAAAAACACGTCACATGGCTGGGCCGTGTGGTGACATACCCGTGTGAAAAATGACATATCCGTGTGAAGTTGGGAAGAAACAGGGGACGGAAACAAGCCACACGATCGGACCATGTGGAACCCACATGGGCATGTGAGGTTGGTCTGGACGAAAGCCACACGGCTGTGTGAGGCTACACGGACTGGCCGTGTGGTGCACTATCACGTGTTTTTTGGTATCATTTTCCCACTCCAACTCTACAAGTGATCTCTCCAAGCATCTATAAAAGGGACCCAAGGCTTGCACGAAAAATCATCCATTCATACAACAGACAACACATCAAATTACACAGGAATACAAGATCCAAGGTCTTCTAAGATAGGAGGGCTAGGTCCCGAAGAATACCACAAGGCCTTTCGCATCTACGGGAGCACAAGAGCTTCGAAGGCTTGGGAGGGGAATCCAATCCAACACGAAGGGGTTTTCTTTCTTTGTCTAGATCTCTTGTTTGTGCTTAAACGATGTCATAATGTTAATTTCAAGTTTGTCTATGAATTTGTTATTAATGTTTGGCTAATCTTTCGGATCTTAGGGCATAATCAAAACTGCGGATTCATGTTAAATCTTGATTAATTAATTTCTTAATTGATTCATGTGTTCTATTTTATGAATTCGAGTGTTTATTCTTAATTGTCGATTATCTGATCAATAATTTGCATGTCATCAGGGACAGATCCAGGAATTTTTTAGAAAGGGGGCACAAAACTAATATAATTATAAACAACATATAAAATAATTAGTTATGACATACTTTTTTTTAAATAACCTAGTTACTATATATAGCTTTTAAAAATAAATGATAAATAATTACGGGAAAAGACTATGGAAAACTACACACATTGTTTTTAAAATTGCACATTTTTTTTTCTAATACCCTAATTAAATAAAAATTTCAAAACTAAATAACAAAGAGTAAATAGAAGGTAGAAAAGACCATGGGGGCACATGCCCCCACACTAGGGAGTGTAAATCCGTCTGTGCATGCCATACTTGTTAGTCCATAATCCGAAAGGTGAGTTCTAACGAGACGAAAATCGAATTCAGACATAAACAGGGTAATGTATCGGGAGACTACTTCTGTTTGTGGGGAGTATTTCAATTCAAAGATCTTTTGGGAGTTAGTAATAGTTGTGATGGATCGGGAGAGCTCAATTATTATTAATCTACTGTTTACGCGCCACCTAGGAGGAAAAATAAACTATTTAAGAATTGAACTCATAGAATTGCATGAATTGGTTATTGAAACATTAATTGGATTTAGTATTGAAGAAACATGTTGAGATTATGTGCCTAAGGTTGCTTCTGTGGTTGTTGAAAATACTTGTGGGGTTCAGAAATTTATTTATTTCTTTTATTTTTTATTTTTATAAAAACTCTTATATTCGTTGCTTCAATAAAATTGGAATGCGATGTTACTATAGCCTAAGCGTTTCGTAGTCAAACCACCTCCAAAGAATTTTTCAGTCAAAAATGAAAAAATTTGGAAAAAAATCTCACAACCAATCACAACCTAACATTTTTTTTCTTTTTCCCTTTCCAGATTAGGTTTGTTCAAATCTTTATTTCTTATCAACCTATGAAATTTAGTTATGGTTAATGTTTTGTACCAAATTTAAGGTTACGTCATTAATATCCTTGTGTAGCCGCCTAGCTAACATGTGAGATACCCATGGTTAAATTAAATAATAATAATATAGTTTTAACTTTCAATAGACACTGGCTTACCTAAATAAGCATCCATATTTATTTATCAATATATTCATGATATAGTCGGGTTAACTTAATTGGGGTTCTAAAAAAGTCAATATGATGATGTCATCAGAATCTTGAGAAAATATAATTTATTAAATCAAACTTAAGTGTTGATGTAACAAATACAACAATTAGAACTTATGAAGCATACTCAATCTTGAAAATGGATGTTCCTTAAATGAAATTTAAAATGTACTTTTCTTGAAATGTGTGCTTTGGGCTTTTACAAAAGTTTAAAAATTTTGAGTATTGATATTAATTATATTCTTGCCAGCGCAATTAGTCATGGTGTTTTCCGACTCCTATATAATTTAAAAATTAATTTTTTATAGTGAGATTTCAAATATTTTTGCACAAAATTATAGACATGTAATTAAGCTATATTGCGGACTACTACTTTATGTGATGAAGTGTGATTCTTGAAAATTTGTTACTTGTGCCTTTAATATCAAGCTTATCTAAGCGACTACTCTAGACTCTAGTATATGATAAATTAATTGGAAACATAGACTTGTTTTACTTAAATGTTTTAATTATAGAATAATAGCAAGTTAATATCTACACAAAGACTTCTCTCCAATTGGTGAGTGTAATAAAGATTTCCATAACAAATTAATTCGCATGTCAATCCATCAATTAATGCAAACCAAACATCAAATAGATATAATCCTTACAAAAACTTATTACTTTTTGCAATATGAAGTTTGAGGCGGTATCTTGTCCACGTACCAAAAATATTCAATATAAATGTGGAGTTCAATACATGTTAACAAGATATTGTTTACGTAAAAATTATCATTTAGCTAATTAATTTTTTTAAAAAAATTTATTTTGTTACTCCTAAAGATCTCACTTATACTAGTATTGCAAAATTAAAGTGGACAATAATTATTGAAGCTAGATGGTAGAATCTAAAGAAAATACATATATTTTTGATGCGATTACAATTAAACGTAATAGTTAATGTATACAAGAACATATTAATCTGAATATAGCAACAATTAACTATGCAATTGAAGTGGTCAAATTTGTCGATCTATTCACACTTGATTGGAAGTTTATGCTTCTAATCACCAAAATTACAGACCTCGACTACTCCGGTTTATCACCTTATTTTTTCTTCCAAGAATCTAGATTTCCTCAAATCTAAAAGTCCTAGGAATTCTCTGCTGGAGAACCTTTCCTTAGTGCCCTTGTCTTGGGTTCCCAGACGCATGGTCTTGGGTTCCCACGCCTGTCTCTCACGCATGCTTCACCCACATCCCATCTCCTTCCTGCTCTGAAAATTTCCCCTCTCACAGCCTCCATTGGAGTTTCCTTCCAGCACCATTTCCACTTATCACTTCAGCCTCTTTCTCTTCGTACTCCCTTCTAACCCCCCTCCCCGTGGCTCTTGTTTTTGCTTTTGTTTTTGTTCTTTACAGGTCTGCTCCTTGAAGGTCTCAACTCTGCTTCATTGGGAGACACCGTTCGAAGATTTGCACGAGCACCGCACCCTACCCATGTCCGAAGACATCTCCATCCTCTACGCCAACCTCACCCTCAACGATGAAGAGAACACCACTATTTCAATGGACCCAAGTCAACTGAGCGAGCTTGATGGATCCCTGTGCCTTGTTGGTAAAATACTCTCCTCTCGAATCATCAACTTCGACTCCATCGCCTCCATGTTCAAACGACTATGGTCCCCGCGCCATGGTCTATCTTGTAAACCCCTGGGAGACAACAGCGCCCTTTTCCAATTTCGCAATAGAATCGACAAACAAAAGGTTATTGCCGGATCCCCATGGCTCTTCGATAAATCTCTCCTCGCCTTGTCGGAAATCTCAGGCGCCCAAATTGGATCCCAACTTGACATTACAACCTGCCCCTTTTGGATCCAACTCCACAATGCTCCACTTGGATTGATGAACAAAGAGTTTGCTATGACAGCGGCTAATACCATCGGTTCTTTCATTACGCTGGATGTCGACTCCGAAGGCCTAGCCATTGGCAGATTTTTGCGCATTCGAGTCAATTTGGATATCTCCAAACCTCTCCGACGAGTGATCAAGGCATCCTTAAATGGAACTGAATACGTCCTCCCGGTGAAATACGAAAGGCTGCCGAGTTTCTGCTATTTCTGCGGAATCATAGGACATGGAGAACGAGAATGCGAAGCACGGCTCCTCGCACCAGCTGAAATAAATCCGAGCAACACCTACGGCCCAAGGATGCGCGCTTCTCAAGCCTCGAACCCATTCACCAGCCCACGTACTCAAAACCAAAACACCAGACCCACAACCCCCAACGCTACCCATAATTCCCCCAACCCCCTTGTGCCTTCCAATCAAACTCCACCAAACACTACCTCTCATACCCCACCTCAGCCAACAAACATCCCCCCTGCACCTCAAAACAAAGAAACAGACACCCATATCTCCCCATCTTTTCCTTTAAACCATGTAACCCATGCCCCTAACCCAACTGAACACACCAATTCCCCACAAATAAACGAGAACTCCACGACCCTAACCCTAACCCTTCTCCATGACCCCCCCACCTGCAACATAAACCCCTCTATGAATAAAAACCATCATCCATCTCTCACATCCCCAAATAACACCCAAAACACTAATGAACTCACCTCACACACTGACCTCTCCCTTCGCACCCGTATCGCTCCACCACCGAACCTCTCTCAATCACCGCCAGCCCACACACAAAACTCCATACAACCTTCATCCCCCATAACCCCAACCAGCCCTTTCCTTGTGCCCGTCCATATGGAACTCGACACCCCAGCACGCAAACTAGCCAGGCGTATGATTTCCATACGCAAGAAACTATCCACTTCCCCCTCACCTCCCAAAAATCCCATCTCCTCCTCAAAACGAAAGCTTCCCTCCAGCTTCACGGACACAACCCTCAATTTGGACCCCTCCACGTCCACCATCGATAAGAAAAATAAATTTATCCCCTCAGTGAACCAGGGCCTTCCCAACCATGAACCAGGCGGCGGAGATTGGCACGAGCCAATCCCGCCGAACGCAATGAGTATCATCTCTTGGAATTGCCAGGGATTGGGGAACCCCCGGACAATTCAAGAACTACGGGGTTACGTCCGTAGCAAGTCTACCCAACTGGTTTTCTTGTGTGAAACAAAGTGCAAGGCTCCAGTTATTGAAAAATTAAAACAATCCCTCAACTTTCATGGTTTCTCAGTTGACGCTCGTGGCCGTTCGGGCGGGCTAGCTAGCCTACTACTCGCATAAAGACACAACAATCGCTCTCCGCAGCCTTCTCGGATCAGTTTCATTGATGTTGAAGTCGAACTTCAGGGGAAATCGTTCCGTTTAACAGGCATCTATGGCGAACCAAATGTTAACCTTCGAAGGATCAGTTGGAATAATATTCGAAGCCTTGCCACTACCCCGGAGTTACCTTGGATCATTTGCGGCGATTTTAACGAGGTGCTAACACAATCAGAATTCCAGGCGGCCACCCCGCTCCAATGGCAAATGGAACTTTTTAGAAACACACTCCAGCACCTCAATATGTTCGACTTGGGTTATGAAGGACCCCCATTCACATGGTGTCGCTTATTAACCTCCCCGCACACCCAACGAGCTAGGCTCGACCGGGCCACTTGTAACTCGTTATGGCACGACCTCTTCCCATGGACGCGTGTCAACCATTGTTCCACCTTCTTCTCCGACCACTCTCTCCTCCACATCCAAGTTCAAGACCGGAACCCTCATCTCTTCCGCCAAAACAAACGCCGTATTTTCCGCTTCGAGGCATGTTGGGTGAAAGTGAAAGATTTTGACGAAGTCATCAAGCAAAATTGGGATAACACCATGGTCGATCTCCCTGCAAAGCTCGAAAACTGCTCCTTGGGCCTCTTAAATTGGAGTAGACATAGCCAGAAGGATCTTAACAAACAAATCCAGGCTATAAAAAGCAGAATTAATTTTTACAAAAAATGGGGTAATCACCGGGACATAAAAACAGAACTACACCAAATTGCAAATCAAACTCGACCTATCTCTCGGATCAATTGGATATTAAATGGAAGCAAAGAGCCAAACAACACTGGTATAAAGAAGGTGACAGAACACGCAATTTTTTCACGCCTCGCCAAAGAAACGAAAATCGAATAATCACATTTCAAAACTCAAAGACCCTGCTGGCAATCTTCGCGATTCCCCTGCTGACCTCGAACGCATCATCACAAATCACTTCGGCTCTATTTTCACCTCTAGCCGCCCCTCTGACCATGACATCTCCCAAGCGGTTGCTCGGCTATCTTCCAGGGTTACTCCATCAATGAATCGGATCTTACTGAACCTTCACGAGTCGAAATTGTAAAAGCGCTCAAACAAATGCATCCTTTCAAAAGCCCCGACCACTGTATGAGCCCGTTTTTATCAAAAATTTTGGCACATTGTTGGTACTGATGTCGTGTCTTATGTTCTAAATTGTCTTAATAACCAGTCTTTTGAGTCTTCACTGAACTACACGCACATAGTCTTCATTCCAAAAACTAAAAATCCCGACACCATATCTCAATTCCGTCCAATTAGCCTCTGTAATGTGGTTTACAAACTTGCCTCCAAAGTCTTAGCTAATAGACTCCGCGTCATCCTCCCTAGCATCATTTCCGAATCCCAGTCGGCCTTTGTCCCGGGCCGCCTCATCACGGACAATGTCTTATTAGCGCACGAAATTCATCACCACATCCGCACAAAGCCGCCCTCCACCATAGGCCTCATGTCCATAAAACTAGACATGAGCAAAGCATTTGATCGAATCGAGTGGATCTTTGTCCGCCGCACCATGCTCGCGTTAGGTTTCTCTAGCCTCTTCGTTGATCTCATCCTTAAGTGTCTGACCACTGTTTCGTTCTCCTTTATTCTTAATGGTAACGAGTGTGGCCATCTTAAGCCACAACGAGGAATCCGCCAAGGCGACCCCCTCTCACCTTATATCTTCATTATTTGCTCGGAAGTGTTGTCTTGTTTTTTGCAGGATTTGCAGCGGTGCCAAAAAATTCACAGTATAGCAATCGCGCGCTCGGCTCCAAGTATATCTCACATTTTTTTCGCTGATGACACGTTGCTATTTGGACATGCCACCAAAAAGGAAGCAAAACACATCCGGTTTGCAATCCAACTCTTTGAGAAGGTTTCGGGGTAGCTCGTAAATCTAGATAAATCTGGCGTTTATTTTAGCAATGATGTCAACGATGAAATGGCTAACTCAATCCTTGGTATTTTGGGTTTCACAAGAGTTCCTTCTCACGGCAAATACCTCGGGCTACCAAGCATTGTTGGACGCAATAAGAAAGAAATCTTCAGTTTCATCAAAGACAAAGTTTGGCAAAAAATCCAAGGGTGGTCCAGGCATCAATTTTCAAAAGCGGGAAAGGAGGTACTCATTAAATCGGTTCTCCAGGCCATCCCTTCCTACGCGATGAGTCAAGTCAGATTCTGATTTAGCCATTTCTGAGATTCAGTCGGTGGTTCGGAATTTTTGGTGGGGTAGTACGACAAACACAAAAAAGATCCACTGGGTTTCATGGTCCAAGTTAACACGTCAAAAAGTCGAAGGTGGAATTGGCTTTCGGGATTTCAGGGCTTTTAATCTCGCATTACTCTCGAAACAGGCGTGGCGACTCATTACTAATCCCACATCACTCCTAGCACGGGTCTACAAGGCAAAATACCATCGCAATTGCTCTATCCTCGAAGCCCAAATGCATCACCGCCCATCTTGGACATGGAGGAGTATCATGGATAGCGGAAGGTCCTCATGGAAGGGTGTGTTAAACGTATTCATTCAGGGGGCGCATACCCGAGGGCTGGGGGGGACCGGATACCAAAGGCTCCATATTTTCTCCAATCCCCGCCCCCAGCTATCCCCAAACTATGAAGGTCGCCGACTGATTGGCCGAGAATAATTGGCTTTGGAATTTTGATTTGATCACGCAACTCTTCCCGGAGGATGTCGCCACTTAATCCTCTCAATGCCACTACAAAACTCCAGCCGTAATGACTCATGGTATTGGGCGCACAAAGAAAAAATGGGAAATTCTCTCACAAATCGGCGTATCATACCATTTTACATTCTCCGAGATCTGTTCGGAGACCTCAATTGGAGGGTAGCTCTAGCTCGGTACCTCAAATATATGGAAAAAACTCGGAAGTTTTCTATACCGCCAGGATTTTACATTTTGCATGGAGGATACTCACGGACTCACTTCCAACACCGTCCAATCTTCTCCGACGCCATCTCCAGTCACGATACCAATCGCCCCTTATGCCATTCCACGACACCCTCCGACACTCATATTTTCTTCCATTGCCCACTCGCGCAGCAGCAGTATGGTATTTCTCGGGTATTTCGGAGGTCGTGTTTCAGTTCCCAACAATCCTCTTTATCTCTTTGGGCTGAGATCTTCTCGAAGAGACCCGAATAATATTGCAGAGTATTCTATCACATTGTGCAACAAACTTATGGTATGGAAGGAATAAACTCATCTTCGAAAATCAGCCATTTAGCGCGATCTCGGTAGTCTCACAAGTCGGGGCTATCCTTAAATCCTTCCAATCAGCCTCATCATGGCGGAACGCCCAACGCGCACTCACTTTCTGGACTTGGCGATCCTACGACACCCTCCGAGGGGTACACATATTTACTTCGACGGAGCCACATCTCTCGAAAGAAACGTGCGGGCATCGGCATTTTTATCCAAAATAGGCATGGCGATTTTATAAAAGGTCTCTCGAAAAAATCCCGTTTGTCACGAACCCGGAAATGGCAGAGAAAATTGCCCTTAGGAGGCTCTTGAGATGGCGATTTCTCGAAGGCCACACAGACACATCAATTATCGGAGATTCAACAACCATTATTGCGGCCACGAGATTTTACCAACCCAGGCTGATATCGAACCAATCTTGATGGATATTCGATCTCTTCTCCAAGAAATTCAAACTTCGGGGGCTCTTTTGGTGTCCTCGGCGAAAATATCATTGCTCACGAACTAGCTAGATTTGCTAAATTTTCTCGACGTCAATTGTACTTGGTGGAATGATCCACCCGAATTTTTGTCTCAATCGGACTTTGGACCGTTTCGAACTCTAATGAAATTTCCACTTCAAAAAAAAAAAAAATTAGATTGCTTGAATTTTATGTAAAACCATGAATTTTAACATTACGACAAGCATTCACATACAAAGATATAGTTATTTTCACTATAAAAGACAATCAAAGGAAATAATTTAACTATAGCGTATGGAAATAAATTAACTTATAGCAATGAGTCAAGAAGTTATTTGTGTCATAAAAAGCTATTGTATCTTGTTTGGGTGGTTGTGAAGGCAAAAAGTACTATAAAATATAATGAAAATTATGTTAGTCTCTCATGCACCATCATAAATCGTGAACCCTATTATAATATATTAAAAAAGACTAAATTGCAACTTTAGTCCCAGTGCGATATGATTTTGGCAATAATAATCCTTTATAAATCACGGTTACCAAAATGTCAATTGTACTCCTTTTGATTGCTATAAAATTGGAAAATTTGTCCAAAAAAAGCACATGTCCACATTCGCGGTCAAACCTCCTGATGTGAAAACCAGTTTTGTTTGTGTGGGCAACATCTAATTCAGATTTTCTTTCCATAGTTTTTATCCCAGTTATCATGTTAACTCAATTCGAGAACATCGCCTAAACAAAATTAATCATCAAATCGATTGATTTATGCATAAATATGGGCTTGTGGAACTTTTCAAGGAGATTTTCGAATTGTTTGTGGCCATATCACTTAAATCAAGAGTTTTTTTCTGACAATTATGGGGCTTTATTGAAAATCGTATTTTTTGTGGACCATTATTGCCACCACTATATCTATAGCCTATAGGACTAAAACCACAAGTTCGCCTAAAAATATTTAATGATCTATTTATATTATATTTTTCAAGAGATATTAAACATAATTTTTTGTAGACTGCATTCAAAATAATTAATATAGACGATAATCTAATTATATTGTAACTAACTTAATTGAATATGCAATAATCACATTGTTTTTTAGTTAGATAATCAAGAAAACTGAACGAACGTGTCTTTAATATGAAATTTCTAATTCCTATTTAAACACATTGTTGGTAACTTTACGATCACATCTTACTTCTACTTTAACTAATTAGAGAAAGCTATATATCAAATATAATGGCTTTTGTAAGAGGCTTCATGTTGGTATTAGTGTTGATAGTTATAAATATTTCATGTAATACTGAGGCTCGTCATCTTGCCGAAGAAAAGATGAATTCCCCTAGTCCTCTTACAGAAGAAAAGGTACCCTACGATCTTCTTTGTTCTCTTCTTGGTGGTTGTGAAAAATCTTTGATGAATCATCTTGCCACTAAGGATTTGTATGGAAAGGATTCAAGCATGGACGATCCCAATCATCTTGGAGAAAAAAAGGTACCCTACGATCTTCTTTGTTCTCTTCTTGGTGGTTGTGAAAAATCATTGATAAACCATCTTGCCACCACGAATTTGTATGGAAAGGATTCAAGTATGGATGACCCCAGTCATCTTGGAGAAACAAAGGTACCATACGATCTTCTTTGTTCTCTTCTTGGTGGTTGTGAAGAATCTTTGATGAATCATCTTGCGACTAAGGATCTGTATGAAAAGGACTCAAGTATGGATGATCCCAGTCATCTTGGAGGAAAAAAATTATTACCCGCCTCTGTTATTTGTTCTCTTTATGGTAAGAGTTGTGAACAGTCTTTTGTGAATAATCTTGCTACTAAGGATCTGTATGGAAAGGATTCAAGCATGGATGACCCCAGTCATCTTGGAGAAAAAAAAGTATTTAACAAGCTTTGTGTTCTTTATGGTACTTGTGAAAAGTCTTTTGCGAATAATCTTGCTACTAAGGATCTTCTTCAAAAAGACTCGAGCATCGATGGTCCCAGTCATCTTGGAGAACAATCTCTCGTGAATCATCTTACTACTGAGGATCTTCAATAAAAAGACTCAAGCAATGTCGACCCTAGTCATCTTGGAAAAGAAAAGATACCTCACGGCGTTCTTATTTCTTCTTGATACCCCAAAATTATTAATACTAAAATACATATAAAAAAAGCGAAAACATATATAGGTAAGTATTATACTTGTCAATGACAAATGACGGACACTTTTGAAGAATAAGGTTGTAATAAATGATAATTTAAATAAATGGGTTGACATTTGAAATATTATCTTGTGTTATTATTTTATATAAGCTTTCCATATGGTGTCTCCTCGCTTTCATCAGGAAATTGTTGAAGTTAAATGAGTTAGGTCCGCATTCGTGAGGAAAAAAAAGTATATTCAAACACATAGAAAACAAAGTGCTTTCAACAAGAAAAAAATAGTCATATGCTAATGACTTTTCTAACATTTTCTACTAAGAATTCACATTAGTCATTGGATTTTAATGACACAATTATCATTCATCTACAAAACAAATTATGTGATAGAGGTAGTGATTTGAACAAGAAAAAAATCTGAAGTCGTCATTGGTCTTTTCTTCAAAATTTTCATTTAACTGAAACAATATTTATTTGGCCAATTTACCCAATACAATATCTTGACTGATGCAAAAATCTAATGTTTCATGCATATTTATAATATTTTAATTTTTAGGTATGTTTGTTGTGTCACGTCATAACAATAATTGAGAGAAAATTTTTGAAAAAGAAAGCATGCAATTTAAGAAATAGAACGCCATTGGAACTAATAAAAACATATTAAGTTTATCTCTTTTTTGTTGCACTTAAGGCTAAAAGTGATTCCTCTAGCTCATGGGTTCAACAATCACTTTGTAAACCATATAATATATATTTCCTTTAATCACACACAAGAAATCATAATCCAAATATTAATTGTATCCAAATATACAATCGTGCCATCGTGCATGGTTCCAATTTGTGCCATCGTGCCATTGTGGTAGTAAGGGCTTTGTAATCTTCAGCACCTGGCCAGTGATTGTAATGTGTGGGGTGGGGTGGGTACGATGTTACATAAAAGGAAGAAAGAAAAATAGAAAATAATTGAAAAATACATTTTTACTCCAAGTTTAGTCGATCCACATAAGCTGCTAAGTCAACAACATTTTTTTCATAATTAATTATATTTTAATAAAGTAAATTTTCATGTTAGCTAGCCAGTCACAATCACCAGTTATAGGCGGTAACGGTAACGAAATTGAATCTCAAAATTTGTAATATTAAAAAATAATTAAACATCATGGTACGTAGTTCTTATAATTCATCCTATAACAAAATATGTAAAAACATTGAGCATCAAACTACAAACTATATCCTACTCAAAAAAAAAACTACAAACTATATTTATACTATATTGGTACATTCAAACTATATAATTTCAATGGGCAATATCTTCTTTATAAAATATCATATTCAAATGAAGTCCTTATTAATTAGCACTTTTGAGATAGACTTTTGGATCTAAAAGTCTATTTCTAAATAAATGATGTTTGGTTGTTAATTTCAAATGGACTTTTGGATAAGTCACTACTCCAAAAAGTCAATTCTAGAGTAGTTATAATTGACAATTTCTGGAAAAGTCACTTGTTAAGAGAAGTTTATTTTCTGAATGTATTTTTTGCACAAGTGCTCCCAAACAAACGTCAAATATTTATAATGGATTCCACCACTATTATTTACTTAATTAATATACATAATTAATGGGCCCCACATTTCAAATTATCATACTGATTTAACATATATGCAAATCAAAAATTCAAATTTCATCATTACCAATTTTAAAAATTATTATACATAAAAATTCTTAAAAAGATATTTGTCTGTTTAAAACTCATTTATAAACAAAGAATATACACAGTATATTCAGCTTGTAGAATAAAATCAAAGCCTGCATTTTATAACCATTTGTCACCACAAAACTGTTTCCAGGTTTAACACAAATCAAAGTTCATTTCATTAATGCTATTGATAGACAGAGGAGATACAGAGTGTATTTCATTAAATTGCAAGAAGAGATTGTGACTGTTTCTCATACTTAAATCCTAATCCCTTGGAATCATCTGCACACCAAACAAAAATCCCATGAAGATTTCCCTCACTTTTAAGCTTACTACAAGCTGTAAAAAACCCATTATCCGGACCCAATCCACCACTCCCATCACTTATGAAGCTTGGCAACACTTTCCCGCCATTATAATTCGAACTCTGTTTAGCGAAATAGTCCATAAACTGAGAAACACTTGTCCCTTTATCGTACGCGTAAAATTGGAAATTAACATGGTCAATTACGTGCCCATACTTTCTCCAAAGAGCCATGTAATGGTTTTGTACTTGATCATCATCATATGGAGCTATGGATGCAAATGAAATCGCCCCGTTTTTCTTGAGTGTCGATATGAGCTTTCCTATGCACTCTGCGAATGTGTTAGGATCCGTTTTGAAGTGTTCGTAGTCTATGTCGATTCCGTCTAGATTATAGTCTTGAATTATGGTTGTTAATGATGAAACTGCGTTTGAAAGCCAAGAGTTTATGGAGGATGGGTTGAAATAAGCGTAGCCGTTTCCGACACTGTCGCCTCCTAAGCTGAGTGCTACTTTGACATTGGGGTGTTTGGTTTTGATGGCGGAGACTTGTGAAGGGGTGAGATTGTCTGTGTCCCAAAATATGTTGAACTCGCCGTTTGTTGGAGAGGCGGAAGACGATGAAGTGGTGTAGTCGATGGCGAAGGAGAGGATGAAGTGGAATTCGACTCCAGAGTGTATTGGAAGATCGGAGAATTTTACGTTCTTGAATTCGGCTCCGATGTATTCACGGAATAGGTTTGAGTTATTGGAGGCTGATTGTGCTGAAAAGATAAGGGCTTGGAAGATGAAAATGGTAATAATAGTAAGCTTGGAGAGTGCCATTATAATCTTAATTGGTTTTGGTTCTTGAAATTGTGCGGATAATTGTTTTGAGAAAGTTCATTTTATATAGTGATTGTTCAAAAAAGTGTTGGGCCCAAGGGAGTTTTGAGAATATAGTTCTTAATCATGTGTGCCGTTGAAGGAAATTTTGCAGGAAATATGGATGGATATATTATGTTTAGATACATAAGAACTTTGTTCTGGTTTTATATGGAATTAAATTATATTCATTTTTGGGGCCTCGGTTTAAAAGATGTTTAATAATCAAGTGTGCCGTTGAAGGAAAGAGGGAAATAGATGTAAGAACTTTGTTTTGTTGTTAAATGAAATTTATATTCATTTTTGAGGGGTTATTTTGATTTGGGGCCATGGGGGATGTAACAAGATTTGACGACTAAGTTGTTTCTGTTATGGACTTCAAATTCAGCAATTATAGCTGCTAAATAGTTTGCACAAAGAAGGCTTTATGGTAGATGAACTTTGACTTCTCCACTCGTCAAATTTTGGTTTTATATTAGGTCAGGTTAAGAACATCTTCATTGAGCGTCCTGTACTAGTATTTCAGATCCAGTATTCTGTATTCCATGTTTTTATTTTATTTTGTAGTTCATATTATAAAATAATAGCGTTTAATTTGAGATTAAATGTTAAACCCCTTATTATATTTTTTAAGAGCACCCGAATTAGTGTAGGGATTTAATTAGCCTAGATCCCCAACCTGTCTATTAGCATGTTGAAATTCTATGTGTGTTGGCATGGGCGTAGCCAGGATTTTTGCCCAGTGCGGTCAAAAAAAAATTTCGTTTCGACTGGGCGATTATCGAGCCGAAATTTAAAAAAACAAACAGAAAATAAAAAATATTTCAATAAAAAAAAAGCAAATTTGAAGGTCATACGTATAACAATTCTTTGCCGATTTTCATACTCTCCAACCAAATTTAATAGGACCACTCCAAATTTCAGTGCGGTCCAATCCAAATTTAATAGTGGCAATTTCGAAATCCAGTGCGGTCCGTCGACCGCACTGGGCCTCATGTGGCTTCGCCCATGTGTGTTGGATCCTCATTTACAAAACGAATTAAGATATCAAAAAATAAAACTGAATACAACTAACCGACTGTCCTTTCAGCTATTTGAAAATTTGACAAACCAAATTGATCAATTGTGCTTGCACCATACACACACGAGGGATAGAAGTTTGTTTAAGAATAGTTAGAAGGTACTGAACATAAAACCAAGTGTTCCTAATTCCTATCAATGCACCAAACCTTTCCCAAGAGTTTTTGTGAATAAATTGCATTTGTACAACAAAGAGAAAATATTAAACCCTTGAATTAGCATTATTAACTACCAAATCTACATTGGAGAAAATCGAATAGTCAATCCCATCAAATTCTCAATTTCAAAAGTCAAACGTTTTTGAAGTTCTAACATTTAATTCAACATTAAGTTTTTCAGACATAAAACTGAAGCATTGAAGGATAACATCAAGTTTTTTTTTTCTTTTTTTTTTTTGGGAAAAAAGGATAAACTACAAACCATCCGTGCGCTTGTGCCTTGTGGATGTATCCCTTATTAAATTTAGGGGACTTGGTACGACCCACACTATGAGCGTACTAAGTACCCACAGTATTTGTTCTACACAAACCCAATACAGAAACGAAAAGGGACCCGATTAGTTACTGGCTTACTGCTTTGCAACCATAGGAAATAGGAAAGGTACTTTTGTATTTGTCAAATCTGTATGAATTGGAGTATTTTGTTACTTAACTCAAAAGCCTCTTTAAGAGCTGGCTATCTAGATCTATGTTTCTCAAATCTTCCTTTGTAATTTGAATTACTATTTTATTACTTAACTGCAAAGGCAGTGTAATTGTGTAAAGATGGCTACAAAAATACGTAAAGCTACTATTATTCTAATCAACAATTAATAACACTAATTATAGTGAATGGATGTGTGATGCAATGATGAAATCTCTATTTTCGCATCTGGAAGTTGGTTGGTGGTTCATGATTAGCTTTTATTTAAAAATTAATAGCATCGGATTAAATAATTTTTAATATAATCTACATCCATATCTAAATGGAGATCTATACACTACTAATATTTTATGAATTTGAGGGATGAATTTGCAAAGCTAAAAAGTTCTTCATTGAACACCCTCACCAACTGGGCTTTTTCTATGACTGAATGTTGGCAAAGTAATTTAGCTTTTAACGATAATATATACTTCACAATAAAGTAAGTCTATGTAAGTCAATTGGGCTGTGTAGCTCATTCCCAAATATTAGGGCCCATGTGTATTCATCTTATTGTTTTTCCTTTTTTTTTTCTTTTGAGAAACCTGTCATCATCTTATTGTTGAATGCAAGCCAATATGGCAACAAGATAAATATTATTTATGATTAGGATTAATTTAAATAAAGTAGCTGAACAAAAGTACACATATATTAAATTGCTTTAGCATTGTAGTTTGAGAATATATAAATTTAATTTACTTTTTACAAAATGTTAAAACAAAGATTTTTAAATAAAATTTTGTTTCCTAAAATTAATTCAGTGTAGATTTTGAAAATAGGGAGTATGTCCGAAAGTAGTGGGGTTGACCTATTGCTTCAGTCATGTGTACAAAATAGAGGTACAAACTAGAGTTATCAAAATTCCAAACCAATTCGGCTTGATGGATAGACTGTATGATAAGGCTAGGCTTGGCTGCAATATTATAGGCTCGAAAGAAATTGGGCCTATTTGGTCCGAAAAACTGGGTCGGCCCAATCAAACTTATGCATCTTACATGTGTATTTATAGTATGGGTCGGGTTGGCTCCAACAATGGTGGTCCGATGGAATTTTGGTCTGGTACAATTTTTTTCTTTTGCCCAAGGCACCAGCATCGGGCCAACCCCGACTTATTTAACAGCTCTAGTACAGGCCCACTTGCAATAATAACTCATGAATCTATCGGATCAAATTTCTCTCTTCTCAAAATCAGAGTCCCAAATATTTATCGTCTTCTTCGTCGTCCTCCATTTCTCTCTCTCATAACTAGAGTCCCCAAAAACCCATCGCCTTTCCCCTCATCTTTTTTTTTCGTTTTTTTTTTTTGTGTTTTCATCTCTCTTTAGTGGAAGTAGGCGTCTCCGCTCTTCCTTAGTGAAAGTTTTCTTCCTTCTTCAATCTTCCCATTCTTCGAGGAGTGTTTTTTCTCTTAACATATGAAGATTAATTTGTTTGACTTGGATCTTCTTCCTTCAAATCCATGGATTTGGAAAAAATCTAAATTCTTGAGCGTTTTCTTCTTTATTGATCGTGTAAGCAGTCACTTCATAGAGATTCATTGTCAATATTGAACTTGAATTTTGGACTTTCAAAGTCATATCGCAACTTTTTTTTCTCTTTCTTCAATCTTTTTTTTTCCAGTTAATTTGGTAGGATGTTTTTACCGTTTTACGTTGAAGAAGATAAGTGTATTATGTATAATATTACAGTTTGTCTACATTAAATACAATTTTTTTTTTCCAAAAACAATAATTCGTGAATCAATCACCTCAATCGTATTCGGTGTGAGCTATCGAGACTGACTCTTAATTTAGATAGCTATGGGTTTTTTTTTCTCTTTTTTTTTTGAGAAACGATAGCTATGGCTTAATTCAAAAATTTCACAACCATTGAGAGTTGATATTGACCATGCCTATATGAAACTTTTAGGCTGCTTGTCTTTAATTATTTTCCACGTCAGAGGCAACTAACAAAGGCTTGAAAACAAAGTTGAAAAGTTACTTCGATTTGTATGGAAAAACTAGGAAAAGAACATTTTTATGTATATAATATTATTATTTATATACGAATAACAAATGCAAAAAGAATATAAGAATTTTATTGAACCAAGAATATGAGAATTTAAAGCTAATAATATATAGTGTCCAAGTCAATGGCTCAAAATAAACGAATCCCACGCATGAAAATGTCCAAATAAATTAAAGAAGAGTCATGGGCCGGTCAAGTATGTGTAACAGTGTAAGTGCGGGGTGCTACAGTCAATTACCCTCCACCAATCAAATAATGCCAAATCATTATCACAATCCAATATGTAACGCATAAAACCGCACTATAACACTCTCACGCCCCTGCCTCATTATCTTTCATCACACACACACACACACACACACACACACACACACACTCATCACCCCTGCTTTTCTTGTTTCTTAAGCTCTGTCCAGTGTCCATACATATTATACATACAACATACACATATATACATATAACAATACATCTGATTCAAATTCACATGGCGTCTACTTGCATATCGAGCTGCGTCGACGACGCCCGTGTCCCGGTCCGAGCAACCTACGTAAACCTCTACAAATGGCCCGAATCCGACTTCGAGTTCGTGAGATCGATGAGTACTAAAACCCGAAAAGATGGTCAGAATTGCACGTACGGCCATCCCAGGGTGGTGGATAGTATTTCATGTAGGCAGTTGTATTTGAGAAGCTACACTTTTTCTAGGGAGGAAGATTATAGAGATGAAAAGACCATAAAGTGCCTCGGCAGGGGTAAGGATCAGAAGAGAAAGTCCGGTGGTGGCCGTGGCGGAGATGTCAAGTGCGCTGGGCTGAAGAGGGCTAAGGCGGTGTCGTGCTCCGCCTTGGCATCAATTTTCCGGCGGTTGTTGTCTTGCACCACCGAGGTTAATGTTGCCAATTGATTTTATTGCATGATGTAATATTTCTCTTCTTTTTACTAAAAATATTTTTTATTTTTATTTTTGGCCCTTTCTTTTCTTTGAGTTTTTAATTTATAAATTAAGAGAGACTTTGTTTTTTGGCATTTTTACTTGTTGAAGTATATATATATAATGAGGATGTTTTGAAAGGATTTGCTTCTCATCAAGGGCTTGAGCGTATGGTTGTAAAGGAGTCGAGTCGAGCTGAATATGAAACTGTTCTAGTTTGATTGAATTTTAATCGAGCTTCAAAAACTATGTATGAGTTTGGTTTGATTATTTGGTTTGATTATTAATCGAATCGAGCTCGAACGAGCGTTAGTCGAGCCGAATACAAATCGAGCTCAAGTAGGTAGCTTAATATTTTTACACATATTTTATTCTTTATTACTAATCGAGTCGACTGTTGAGCTTTACAGTTTATCGAACAAAAAAAATATGTTCAGGTTTGATTTATTATATTATAATACGGTGTTCTATTGAGTAAAAATGTGTAGAGCTGTAAAAAATGGTCCGGCCCGACCGGCCCCGTAATAGGGCTGGACTGGGCTACGATTTTGTAGGCCCGAAAAAATTTGGGCCTTTTGGCCCAGCCCATTAGGCCCAAAACACCGGGTTGGCCCGGTCAGTACAGTTAGCCCGAAGCAATTTTAGTGTATTTTTAATACATAGGTTGGGCTGGACTGGGCTCCTTAAAATTCCGGGCCGGTCCGATTTTCACCCTTGGCCCGATGTGCCGGCACGTGCCCGGCCCAGCCCAGACACTTTGATAGCTCTAAGAATGTGTACTACAATTCAGGCATAATTTATGCTATAGTTGGAAAAGGAAAAATTGAGTATTGATTATGTAATGCAAATTAAGTTATATATGCTGTCGCGCGTGATCATTTTCTGTCTAGCATGATAGTTTTTTTTCTGTAGCAAAAAAAATCTATATAAACAATGTGTTATAGTTCTATTAATGCAATTAGTAATAACATGTAATTAATTACATTAAACTCAATTGCTGCAGAGCGAAAGACTGTACAATTATAAAGTATAAAATTCTGTAAAATTGTGATGAATATATAGCAATATAGCGTCATTAATTGAGAATTGGTCTCCAAAAAAGTGGAACAGAAAATCTCAATCATTAATACATGGGAAGAGACAATTACGGTACTATATACAATGTATGTCCGAAAATTTTAGGGAGGGAAATACAAGAAAGTTTGTGAACAATTTTTTTTTTTCCTTTTTTGGAACGATTGATGCTATAAAATGGTCACCCGTCATTTTAGTGGCTCTAGGCTATTTGCCGTGCAAGACTTCGATTTCCTTTCTATTAAGACAAAATTTTAGTGCACAAAAAGGTTTGGCTAATGTTGCTTTCACTTCTGACCTTTTTTTTTTAGTTTTTTCCACATAATTCTCCACTTTTCCTTTTACCATTGCACTAAAAACCTTGACAACTCCAAGTTGACAAAATTCATGAAAGATAGAGCATTTGGTTGGGGGCTTTCATTTTGGTATTAAATTACATATTTACTCAAATCATTTTTGTAAAGATAAATTGGAAAATATACCAAGAATAAGTTGTGCTAGAAAAGACTTATGTTTATTTATACTAGGTAGACGAAATAAAGAGTATGAAATTATTCAAGTGTGCGTTTACTTCTCTAATGATGAGCATTAATTATAGGAATTAATTAACGGTTTCATATTTGACCTTCAATTAGGCTTCATTATTGATTTTATTTAAATATAATCACATAGGTCAATGCTTATTTGACTTATATCTCGATTAAACTACACAAAGAAATAGACTTCTTTCATATTTTTTAATTAATTTAACAAAAGAAGATAATAAATATAATATCATGAATAATGGGTTTACTTCTCTAATGAATACTATTATTTATACAAATTGATTTATTGGGTTTTAATTTGACCTTAAGCGTCATCAACCATCATTGCATTTTCTAAACGTCTACTCATAGAGGGTCAGTGCTTATTAAATCATGCTGAAGGAACGGAAGGAAAATTTGAAGGAATTTATTAAGTTTAAATTAATTAATTCAACAAGTATGTTCAATGGAACAAGAAATATATTCTATATATATATATATATATATATAGATAAAGGAAAAGGGTGGAAATGTTTTGGCTAAAAGAGGGGGGTAATATTGGTGATTTTGGGTAACACTGGTTCTACTAGTACTAATTATTTGTCGTCGTTATGCTACTTTTTTCATATAATAATGTAATTAAACCAAAATGAGAGTAAAATCCTGTAATTTACCCTTAACAAATTAATAGGTCGACCTTGATTATAATTACAATTACAACACAATTAGTAATAAGTATAACCTAATAAAGGAAATTGGGAAATTGTGATGGAGTGGAAGTATGATTACTAAGAGTATGCCAAAAGAGAAATGGTGAAAAGGGGGTGGGCCGACCACATAAATATAATGATAAAGTTAAACATGCTTGTAATTATGGAACTTACAATGCAAGATTTGGTTGGGTACATCGCCACCACCATTATATTCATTTTGCCTTTCCTTTTGTTTATCTTTTATAATCATTTTTTTTATATTTTCTTTGTTATCTACTCAAAGTGCAATCCACAGTTATGATTAGCTCTTTTTAATACACTTTTTCTTTTCTTAATAAGTTGGGAGTATAATATATAATATTACACTAATAATATAATATCTCACGTGAAGAAAACAAAGCCACCAAATCAACTTTTTACGAAAATTCTTCATTCAGCTACTCCTCTCTTTCCAGTCATTACTACATTCGTCAAAAAGTAAATAAATGTTCATAATTTAGAACTGCTGACAAATTAACTTTTTTGAAGTTTTTTTATTTAATGTCAAAAAAGGACACCCAGAATGGTGCAATTAATTCATATTTATCACAATTCATATTCTTGAATTATGTTTAAGATGTGAAGCATGTTCAACAAATGAGGAGGAAATGATTTGTAGGCAGAGCTGTCCAAACAAATTGGTGGGCCGAGCCAGCCCGTGAGCCAAAGAAACCCGCCATTTGGCGGGGCAGAACGGCCCACTATTTTGGTGGGTCGGGTTCGAGAATTTTCTGGCCCGATCCGACCCACCCAAAAATACAAAAAAAAAATTTAAATTAAAATAAAATTATAATATGTATTATAATGATTCAATTTAAAAATAATTTAACAATCAAATAATTAATTCAATGTGATAATGTGATAAAGACAATGAGAAAATTCCAAATCATAAAGCTCAAGTTGCTATAAAATCTAAATACTACATGAACAAATTTTATGAGTTAAAAAAATCATTTTCAACTTATATAAGTAACAATTTTAAGTATTGCTCTTTTTTGTTATTTTTTTGTAACACAAATATGTATCATTTTAGTTAAATATTTAATTAATTGTAACGCTTTTTTGACTATATTTTGGTAACACAAAATTATGTTGCTTTCATTAAATAATGCCAATGATTTATTTAGTTAATTGATATCAGAAAATAGGAGAAGACAAAAGCAGTCATTAAACATAAAAATTCTAGTTGTCATCACGTACTCTTTTTTATGGAGATTTTTGTTTTCTTTTTATAAGTCCTTTTATTTTTATTTTATTTTTAATTTTAACCTAGTAATTGATTCCTTAATAATACCGACAAAAATCCTTAGGTAAGTCTTTTATTATTATTGTTTTTAAGTTTGTTTATTTTTATCGACGAAACCAATGTCATCTGTAATCTTTGATCATTATTTTATTTTATAAAAAAATAATTACCAACAAAATTTGATGTCTTTGGTAATTATTTAAGGACGTTTTTCATTGTTGAATTACTTTATATTATTTATTTATTTTTAGTTTTACTGTTAGAAAAATTTTAATCTGTCGGTAACTTAATTTTATAGTTTATCTTTTTTTACCAATGGAATATTAATCCGTTGCTAATTTGATTAAATATTTTTTTTATTTTTATTTTTATTATGTCTTTTAATATATAATATATAGGATTTTTAACATATATATAATATATAGCATAAATTTTAAAATATATATTGTACAATATGATTTTTAATACATACAATATATAATGTAAGCTTTAATATATAAAGTATATAAGATAGTCTTTAATACATAAAGTATCTAATATAATTTTTAATATATATATATATATATGATAATTTTAATATATATGTGTGTGTATGTATATATAAAGCAGAATATGCAATGAGAATTAGACAAATTGCCACCTCCATATAGGGGTGGCCAAATAGAATCAAAATCAGGTTTCAAACTAAAACTGGAATTGTGGTCAATAGTTTCAAGAACCATTGACCAATCAACGATCCAAAACCAGAACCGTGTAGGTCGGTTTCAATTTCTTGGTCTAAAAAATCGTGGAACCGGCGGTTTTAAACGTCGGTGGAATTTCAAGGTTAAAACCAAAGATTGTTTTTAGTAAACATATACTAGAGGAAATGTTAAATATTTATTATGATTTTTATATTCGTAACTATATGATACATGTTTTAAACCAAATGTTGTAAGCGAACTGTGAGAACTTTGATTCCTCTATACTCTAATATAATATTTATAGACAGTTTAATATTATTTATTATTAATATTAAGTATACAACACCAACTGAATATTAAGTCCAAGTATTTTTCCTTTTTTTCTTTTCTTTTTTTTTAAACTGAAACTGATAAACTATTTTTAAAAATCAAAAAAATTATCAAAAGATAAACAAACAGATTTGGTTAAAATCGGAACTAAAACCATTAGTTCCGATTTAGAACTAGAACCATGAGGCAACGGCCCGAGGAATAGAAACCGTAGCCACCCCTACCTCGCACAAAACAGGTCTCGGGTGCAATGTTCTTTTCGAGCAAAAAGACAATTCTCTTGTGTGAGCCATGTCGTGCTCGCCTGATGCAATGCAGTGTGATTCCCCGCATAGCGATAGAGTTGGTAATTTCTAGCTCGACTCACGGGCTCATCCAACTAGCCTGAGGATAGGGCTAGAATGGGCCACATTTTTGTAGTCCCAAAATGGGTCAGACCTATTTTGGCCCGACCCAAGTGGCCCGAAGGCCGACACATTTTATGAATGAAAAATGAGTTTTGGACTGGGTTGGGCCAAGGAAAATAACAACCTGGGTGATTTTCGTTCTGGCCCAATCTAGCCCGATTTTGTACGTTGGCTTAGATTAGCTTGGGCCAGACTGACCTGACCTGAACCTTTGCCAGCTCTACATAAAGGTATTGTGCCTGCTTGGGGTCTGCCATTATATTTTTACATATATATTTTCGAATTATCGACAGAGTGAATCACTTGTTAAATGAGAAATAAAGCGCTACAAAAAAGTGATACTTAAGATTTATATGTAACATTTTAAGTGTTTTTCGAAATATTACGATAGAAGATTTAATGTAACACTTAGAAAAAAAGTGTCACTAAAAGTTATTAAAAATGATACCATAGACTATAGGTAGCAAAGGCAAGTGCATCACCATAAAAAGTGTTACATATTGTCTATAATACTATTTTATGGCTATAATGTAATATTTTTTGGGTGTTACCCTTGTGTTACTTATGTTGTAGTGTTGTTGCTTTTTCTACTTCTGCTTCAGTTGTTGCTTTTTCTTCTCCTCCTCCTTTGTTGTTGTTGCTTCTTCTTCTTCTTCTTCTTCTTCTTCTTCTTCTCCTCTATTATTATTTCTCCTCCTCTGTTGTTGCTTCTGCTTGTGCTTCGTGTAGGCTATCCCACTAGCCCACCCTGCCAAAGTCGTGGGGTAGCCCATTTAGGTCCCCATCTAGACACTAAATACCCAACCTACCTCTACTTTTGGCGGGTCGTTGTTGGACTGCATTTGACAGCTCTATTTGTGGGTAGTAGGAGAGAAATTGTGGGCCCGCTATGAACCATGAACTCAAGCTAGCAAATCATTGTGACTAATGGGAGAGGGTTTGTTTATAGTTGATGTGATATTGTTAGGCCCACAAACAAACATGAACTTGGCCATATTGTGAGGCCCCAACTTTTTATAATTTCTACTGAATAAGCAAAGTGCTTCGGTACGTACCTCCCATATAGCAATCAAGCAAACATGGAACACCCAAACGGTCCCACCATCCATCCCACATTTGTTCAATAATTAACCACAGGAGATATGCATGAAAGTGAGACAGATAGCTTTTAATCCAAATGTATGAGCATGTGACTACTATAGTGCTTTCATTAAACAACAATCACTCAGCATCACTTTCTAAATTCTAATGCAATTTTGTCATATTCAAGCTTATTTAAATATTTACCTTTTACATCTACAATGCACGAAGGTGCAACATTACCTAAGTTAGACATATTTGACAGTCACATCTCTTAGGGTTCATGATTTTTTTTGCCATTGTGAGGCCTTGATCTTTTTAAACGTATTCTACCATGATTTATAGAGATAAAATCTTAGCCAATTTTTTTTATTCAATTCATTCTTATCATCATCCTACAATATGCCAATTTGGCCATAGGATACCTAAAACAATAATTAAGTACCCTACTAATCCTATAACATTTAAAATTACACCTAAGAAACATATTGTCATTATTAAACACCAAAAAACAAAAGCTAATCCTCCTACACTTGAAACTTTCGGCCATAATGGTTCTAGGAGGGAATCAAATCTATTTTTTTTTTACCTTATCACACAATTTACCTCCCTACAACCATCATTCCAAGCTTAACCATCAAACACAAAAAAAAGAAAATAATAATAATAACAATCCTACCCTAAAATCGGTCATTAAGGTTCTAAGGGGAACCAAATTTTATTTTCATCCTATCGTTTCCCTAATTCTCTCATACTAACACTTAAACACAAAACACACAAAAGAAAATCCCTTCCTCCTCTCTCATTTGGCCAAAAACACAATTGTTTCTTTCATCGTTCAATACTTCTTGTGGAAAAAAAAAAACAAAAAAAACTCTAAACTTAGCCCTTCACCCTCTAACCTTGTTGAATCCTTCTCATTGAGGTACTCCTAGAGAAATTTTCTTGAAGAATTAAGAGTCTTAGACTTGACTGCAAGCTTGAAGAGGAAATTCAAGACTACACATTTTTAAGGTAAGAAAATTGTGGTTTAGTATTTTTCCTCTTGACAACTTGAGGAATTAATTTTTGACTCAAGGATATGAATTTTTGGAGCATAGGACCTACACCATCTCAAGTTGAAGTTACAAGCTTGAAGGAAAAATTCCATTTTTGAGACTACTTGAAGACATTAAGGTGAGTACTAACCATTTGGTATTAGTATTTTTTTTTTTAGACTTGAGACTTTAATTTTAATACCAAAATATGGTTTGGATACCATTTAGGGGCTGACCTTCTAGAGCTTAAGTCAAGAAGTTGATACAAGGATGAATACTCCATTGTAGATCAACCCGAGAAAAACTATTTCGAGGTGGGTGAAAAATCTTTCAAAAATAAGCAAATAATTTTCATAAAATGCATGTAGTACATGAAAACATTTTAAATTGCTATATATATATTACATTTATTTTTTTGATATGTATCAAGTTCAAGAAGATTTACAAAAACGAGCATGATTTCGATTTCTTGCACAATAGGGACATATTTGCGTATATATCTTAATTTCTTGTTCAACTCTTAATTATTGTGTAAATGAATATATTATGTGCTCAAAATCATGTTCTATACTTGATATATATTCTGGAATATATGACCTTGTGCTCGAATTTGAACTAATATGCCATTTATGTAATTTTTGCAAAGTTGAGGACTAAACCGTAATTTCAAAAACTGTCCAAGGACCAATCTGTAAATTTCGAAATTTTGGACTGTATTAATTGTAAAATTTAATATTTTAAGTTAATAATAATATTTTAAAGGTTTTGAGAGAAGAAAACCCATCCTTGGAATTTTAGACACTCAAATGTGGAAACTTGAAAGTTTAAGGGCAAAAATGAATTTTTAAAAATTGTTCAGGGACCCCTCTGAATCATTTCAAAATTTTGAATTTCTCAAACTGAAAAACTTATATTTTGATAATTTTTAAAAATGATAAAGTGGTTTGGGTTGAGAAAACCTATTTTTTAAACTATAAGTACTAAAGTGTAAAAATTCTATTTTCTAAGGACTAAAATGAAATTTCTAGAAAATAAATGTCCCAGACACATGGAAACTTCCATAACTAAATTTTATAACATTTTGAACTCATAGTTCAAGTTTCATAACAAACGAACACCAAATAAACCCTTAAGGGCAAAAAATCAAATTTTTGGACTAGAAATCGAATTTGTAAAAGTTAAGGGACTTAATCCAACCCTATTTTAAAACTACTTTTGTCCCAATATCCTACTGTTATATATGATATTTTAAAATTAGAATCACATCAAAAGCCCTTCCGGTTTGTGAGATCCAAAATTTTTAAGTTCGGGACAGAAAATGACATTTTTGACAAAAGAAGGGACCAAACTGAAATTTTCCAAAACCCTCATCCCAAACCCTTTGAAAAACCGAATCTTTGAACAATTTTAAGAATTTAGAAACTGACCTTACATTTTTTCGAGGTCGAGATTAGGACTTATTCAATTTTTGACTCGATAAGTATTTTTTTCCAAAAAATGGGACTATTTACAAAATTTTTCTTTATCAAGGACCCCAAAATAAAATATTTTATTCCCTACAGTCCTAAAAATAATTTAATTAAGATTTAATTATAATTCCATATTTTTCTTGAAAATCCCCGGACTATCCGCACTACGCGTGGCGACTTCCTCGCCTTTGGACAAAATTTAAACTTAACTTGTTGCACTGCTTTTTATATGTATCGTCATGTTTCTTTTTACTCGACTACCTTGTTGACATGATATGAACTTCGTGAAACTAATTGCGCTTGAGTCAACTTGGTGTGTCGAGCTCACAGTCGGAATGGATACGTCGGGGATGGAATTGGGCAGCTCGGCTGCTATTCCACTCTCCGGCCCTATCGTCATAATCCCGCAACTGAGGACGGAGTGTCCAAGGGAAGCGGGTCGTAGTTTGGGTATAATCATGATTATGACACTCTGGGCCTTGCAAGCCGAATCGTTGGAGTAGTCTCACTCGAGTAGTAATAAGGTAGACATGGGATTTGTGTCAAACTTGCTTGGAGAGTCATAAGGTAGAACGGAGGAATCGATGTCTGAGCCACACGGTTCCAATGTTACGTCATATTCCGTGCGCAACCACTACTTGCTTTGGTTGGCGTTACACTCCGTGCGCAACCACTACTTGCTTGGGTTGGCGTTACACTCCGTACGCAACCACTACTTGAACTATTTGCGATGCATGCATAGTACTTGAATGATCATGAACTATTTTCATCAAACTATATAATGCTATATTATTTTGAATACCATGTTGCTTGTGAATCGCGTGTGACGCACGCATCATGAATCATGCATTCTTCATATAACTGTTTTCATGCATCTATATAAGCCACACTTACACACCATCACCCATCCACTGAGAATTTTTGTCTCACCCCCACCTTTTTCAACAGCCAGCTGACGATCCACCATATTATGAAGACGTCAATGAAGACGACCAAGTGATGGATTAATGTCTAGACTTAGTTCATCGGTCTAGCCTTAAATTTCGTTTATGAACAATTTTTATGTTGGATATAATAGAGGGGTGTAAGACCTCTTTCGCTTACACAAATGGATTGTAATAATATTTTCGCTGCGACTATTGACTCTGTTTCCGAGAGGTTTGAAGAACTATGTATATTCGAGAATTAATATTGCTCAAATATTTGGTGGATTATATTCTCAAATGGGAGAACTGGCGTGAGTTACCGTTGGGTAGCGGCTCCAAATTTCTGGGGCGTTACAGATGGTATCAGAGATCGGTTTGTAAGGAGGAAACTTACACCGAGCTAACCCAGGATAGGTTCCTCTGCCTTGGATTGGGTACCGCTACTAGATGACCTAAGTTGAATCTTGGATGACTAATTGAACTCTTTGGGTTGTCATAGTGTTAAAATATCTGGATATTCCTCTATTTGGATGTTAGGTGATTTAGAAAATTTGTGATTTGGAGATTACAATGTCTGATATGATGAGACTTGAAGAATATGAGGTTATCTCTTGATAAGTATATGATTTGGATGTGATATATGATGGGTTCTAGATACCTAATGATATTACTTTGGGAACATGATAGTAGAGGACTCACTAAGTATAATGATCGATGATAGTACCCTTGTGTTATTCATTCTCAAATACTTGTACACGTTTAAGTAAATGAATTTGACTTGTGGTTTAGGTATCACGGATAAGATACATTATAATGTGACTATTATAGGATCTCGACTTGATGTTACCATTAAGTATTCCCTTCTGATAATCGATGAACTATTTGACCAACTCTAGGGAGTCATAGTGTACTCAAAATTTGATCTACAACAAGGATACTATCAGTAGAAGAATAAGGGCGGACCCATACCTAAGACAACCTTTCAAACTAGGTATGGTCACTACGAGATTGTAGTGATGCCATTCGGATTGACGAATGCCCCACAACATTCATGGAACTGATGCACCGAGTCTCCCGACCTTACTGAGATTAATTCGTAGTGATTTTCAACAAATAACATACTCATGTACTCCAAGTCGAGGGAGGATAACGAACATCATTTGAGAATCGTGATTGGAAGCACTACGAGAACACAAGTTATATGCCAAGCTTAGCAAGTACAAATTATAGCTTAAGAAAATCACATTTCTGAGACATATAGTGCCTGGTGATGGGATCGCAGTAGATCCGTACTGTTGTGGAGTGGAAAAAAAAACCAGAAACAGTGATCAAGATTAAAAGTTTCGGGATTGGCAGGATATCACCGAATATTTATCAAAGATTTCTCCAAAATTGATGGACCACTCTCGAACGATTGACTCAAAAGCAAGTCAAGTTTGAATGGAATGACGAGTATGAGACTAATTTCCAAGAACTAAAGAAACAACTTACGACCACTTCCGCCTTGGCCATCACAAGTGGAACATAAAGGGTTTGTTGTTTATAGTGATGCGTCAAGAGAAGGGTTAGGTGTAGTACTTAGGCAAAATGGAAAGTAATTGTTTATGCCTCACGGAAGCTCAAATTATACGAGGCCACTACCCGGCACACGATATGGGATTGGCAGCAATAGTGTTCGCATTGAAGAGTAGCAACACTACTTATACAAAGAAATGTTTACTATTTTTACATATCATAAGAGTTTGATATAATTGTTCTTCGAGAAGGGTCTCAATTTGAGACACAAAAGGTGGATGAAGCTAATCAAAGACTATCATTTTGATATCCAGTACCACCTTGGGAAGGCAAATGTAGTGGCAAACGCCTTAAGAAGAAAGGCCAACATCGACAGACTAGTGATTAGGGAATGGAAATCCCTAGAAGAGTTGAGTGTATGGGATCCGATGAGAATAAACACTCAAATATTTTGGACTAATATCTCAGTGAGACCTGAGTTGATGTGTGAAATTAAAGCAGCACAGGAGGGAGGAAAGTTGAGCCCGAGATACATTGGGTCGTATAAAATACTTAAGAGAGTCGGGAAGCTGGCTTATCAAATTAAACATCCGCCTCCTATAGCTGGTATGCATGATGTGCTCCATGTCTCCAGATTAAGGAAATACTAGCCCGACCAAGAACACACTATCACAGAGGAAATTCGGCCCATAATAGAGAATTTATCTAACACCGAGAAACAACTACGAATCATAGAGAGACAAGTGCGCCAATTGAGAAGAAGAGAAATCCCAATGGTCAAGGTAGTTTAGCAAGCGCATGATCGAGATAAAAATGTCACGTGGGAAATAGAAGATGATATGCAAAGACAATACCCAAAACTATTTTAAGAGGAATTTGGGGACCAAACTCTTTTAATGAGGGGATAATGTGAGGCCCCGACTTTTTATAATTTCTAATGAATAAGCAAAGTGCTTCGGTACGTACCTCCAATATGGAAATCAAGCAAACATGGAACACCCACACGGTCCCACCATCCATCCCACATTTGTTCAATACTTAACCACAGGAGATATGCATGAAAGTGAGACACATAGCTTTTAATCCAAATGTATGAGCATGTGACTACTATAGTGCTTTCATTAAACAACAATCAATCAGCATCACTTTCTAAATTCTAATGCAATTTTGTCATATTCAAGCTTATTTAAGTATTCACATTTTACATCTACAATGCACGAAGGTGCAACATTACCTATGTTAGACATATTTGACAGTCCCATCTCCTAGGGTTCATGATTTTTTTTGCCACTGTGAGGCCTTGATCTTTTTAAACGTGTTCTACCATGATTTATAGAGATAAAAACTTAGCTAAGTGTCACAATATCTATTATAAATGAGATATGATACTCAATTATTTATTTGTTCCAATGATGATTACTCTTTCCCTATTTCGAGCATACCCGTTATATTCTTCCTCGAGTATTAATTCTTGATCGACTATAGATGACTTTAGCAATATTGGACCCTCGATAAGTTAGGATTCATTTTAATCCTTATTCAAATATTTCACTTTATTCTATAATACATTTTCAAACAACTTCCAGTTTATTTTGAGAAAATACTCATTATTGTTATTACACATCCTTATTTTATCCTCCTACATATATATATATATATATATATACAACAACAACAATATAATTAATACATTATTTTTATTCAAGCCATTTTTATCATCATCCTACAATATGCCAATTTGGCCATAGGATACCTAAAACAATAATTAAGTACCCTACTAATCCTACAACATTTAAAATTACACCTAAGAAACATATTGTCATTATTAAACACCAAAAAACAAAAGCTAATCTTCCTACACTTGAAACTTTCGGCCATAATGGTTCTAGGAGTGAATCAAATCTATTTTTTTTTACCTTATCACACCATTTACCTCCCTACAACCATCATTCCAAGCTTAACCATCAAACACAAAAATAATAATAATAATAATAATAACAATCTTATCCTAAAAGCTAAAATCGGTCATTAAGGTTCTAAGGGGAACCAAATTTCATTTTCATCCTATCATTCCCCTAATTCTCTCATACTAACACTTAAACACAAAACACACAAAAGAAAATTCCTTCCTCCTCTCTCATTTGGCCAAAAACACAATTTTTTTCTTTCATCCTTCAATACTTCTTGCGGAAAACAAAAAACTCGAAATTTAGCCCTTCACCCTCTAACCTTGTTGAATCCTTCTCATTGAGGTACTCCTAGAGAAATTTCTTTAAGAATTAAAGAGTCTTAGACTTGACTACAAGCTTGAAGAGGAAATTCAAGACTACACATTTTTAAGGTGAGAAAATTGTGGTTTAGTATTTTTCCTCTTGACAACTTGAGGAATTAATTTTTGACTTAAGGATATGAATTTTTGGAGCATAGGACATACACCATCTCAAGTTGAAGTTACAAGCTTGAGGGAAAAATTCCATTTTTGAGACTACTTGAAGACATTAAGGTGAGTAATAACCATTTGGTCCTAATATATTTTTTTTAGACTTGAGACTTTAATTTTAATACCAAAATATGGTTTGGATACCATTTAGGGGCTGACCTTCTAGAGCTTAAGTCAAGAAGTTGAAACAAGGATGAAGACTCCATTGTAGATCAACCCGAGAAAAACTACTTCGAGGTGGGTGAAAAATCTTTCAAAAATAAGCAAATAATTTACATAAAATACATGTAGTACATGAAAATATTTTAAATTGCTATATATATTACATTTATTTTTTTGATATGTATCAAGTTCAAGAAGTTTCACAAAAACGAGCATGATTTTTATTTCTTGCACAATAGGGACATATTTGCTTATATATCTTAATTTCTTGTTCAACTCTTGATTATTGTGTAAACGAATATGTTATATGCTCAAAATCATGTTCTATATTTGATATATATTCTAGAATATATGACCTTATGCTCGAATTTGAACAAATATGCCATTTATGCAATTTTTGTAAAGTTGATGACTAAACCGTAATTTCAAAAACTGTCCAAGGACCAATCTGTAAATTTTGAAATTTTGGACTGTATTAATTGTAAAATTTAATATTTTAAGTTAATAATAATATTTTAAAGGTTTTGAGAGAAGAAAACCCATCCTTGGAATTTTAAAGACTCAAATGTGGAAACTTGAAAGTTTAAGGGGCAAAAATGAATTTTTAAAAATTGTTCAGGGACCCCTCTGAAAAATTTCGAAATTTTGAATTTCTCAAACTGAAAAACTTATATTTTGATAATTTTTAAAAAGGATAAAGTGGTTTGGGTTGAGAAAACCTATTTTTGAAACTTTAAGTACTAAAGTGTAAAAATTCCCTCTAATGACTAAAATGCAATTTCTGGAAAATAAATGTCTCAGACACCTGGAAACTTCGATAACCTAAATTTTATAACATTTTGAACTCATAGTTCAAGTTTCATAACAAACGAACACCAAATAAACCCTTAAGGGCAAAAAATCAAATTTTTGGACTAGAAATCGAATTTGTAAAAGTTAAGGGACTTAATTCAACCCTATTTTAAAACTGCTTTTGTCCCAACATCCTACTGTTATGCATGATATTTTAAAATTGGAATCACATTAAAAGCCCTCCCGTTTTGTGAGATCCAAAATTTTTAAGTTCGGGACACAAAATGACGTTTTTGACAAAAGAAGGGACCAAACTGAAATTTTCCAAAACCTCGACCCAAACCCTTTGAAAAACTGAATCTTTGAACAATTTTAAGAATTTAGAAACTGACCTTACATTTTTCCGAGGTCGAGACTAGGACTTATTCAATTTTTGACTCGATAAGTATTTTTTCCAAGAAATGGGACTATTTACAAAAATTTTCTTTATCAAGGACCCCAAAATAAAATATTTTCTTCTCTACAGTCCTAAAACATATTTAATTAAGATTTAATTATAATTCCATATTTTTCTTGAAAATCCCCGGACTATACGCACTATGTGTGGCGACTTCCTCTCCTTTGGACAAAATTTAAACTTAACTTGTTGCACTGCTTTTTATATGTATCGTCATGTTTCTTTTTACTCGACTACCTTGTTGACTAATATGAACTTAGTGAATCTAATTGCGCTTGAGTTAACTTGGTGTGTCGAGCTCACAGTCGGAATGGATACGTCGTGGATGGAACCGGACAGCTCGGCTGCTATTCCACTCTCCAGCCCTATCGTCCTAATCCCGCAACTGAGGACGGATTTTCCAAGGGAAGCGGGTCGTAGTTTGGATATAATCATGATTATGACACTCTGGGCCATGCAAGCCGAATCGTTGGAGTAGTCTCGCCCGGGTAGTAATAAGGTAGACATGGGCTTTGTGCCAAACTTGCTTGGGGAGTCATAAGGTAGAACGGAGGAATCGTTGTCTGATCCACACGGTTCCAATGTTACTTGCTTGGGTTGGCGTCACACTCCGTGCGCAACCACTACTTGCTCTAGTTGGCGTTGCACTCCGTGCGCAACCACTACTTGCTTAGATTGGCGTTACACTCCATACGCAACCACTACTTGAACTATTTGCGACGCATTCATAGTGCTTGAATGATCATGAACTATTTTCATCAAACTATATAAAGCTATATTATTTTGAATACCATGTTGCTTGTGAATCGCGTGTGACGCACGCATCATGAATCATGCATTCTTCATATATATCTATTTTTCTGCATCTATATAAGCCACACTTACACACGATCACCCATCCACTGAGAATTTTTGTCTCACCCCCACCTTTTTCAACGGCCAGCTGATGATCCACCATATTATGAAGACGTCAATGAAGACGACCAAGTGATGGATTAATGTCTAGACTTAGTTCGTCGGTCTAGCCTTAAATTTCGTTTATGAACAATTTTTATGTTGGATGTAATAGAGGGGTGTAATCTTTCACGTACACAAATGGATTGTAATAATATTTTTGTTGCGACTATTGACTCTGTTTTCGAGAGGTTTGAAGAACTATGTATATTCGAGAATTAATATTGCTCAAATATTTGGTGGATTATATTCTCAAATGGGAGAACTGGCGTGAGTTACCGTTGGGTAGTGGCTCCAAATTTCTGGGGCGTTACACATACCATTGTGGGTGCTCTAACTTTGTTGATATATTAACAAAATATTATAATTTATAGGGATAATTACAAAAACTCCCCGAGGTTAGTGCTAATTACAAAAAATCCCAGAAATTTTTGAAAATTGCAAACAACCTCTTGAAGTGATTGACTATATCTTGCATTTTCCCTCTTCATAAAACAAATAACATTTCAAAAACCCCATAGTTACCCCTTATTTAAAATTTACTTATTAAATTTGAGGGTTTTTTTTTGTAATTTTGAAACATTTCCGGGTTTTTTTTCTTTTGTAATTAGTACAAACTCATGGAGGTTTTTATAATTATCCCTAATTTATATTAGTTGGGAAGTTTTGAAATCCATCAAAATTGTCAAAAAAAAAATAGAAAAAAAAAGGAAAAATATCATATAGTCAAGTGATAAATTTGATATTGTATTACAAGTATTCGATACATTCTATTGGTGAATGCTAATAATCTTGAAAAAGAAGTAGGATCATTTGCTAAATCTGGGTTTGGTGGTCTTATTGTTGATCACGAAGGAAGAGTGTGCAAAGCATGGGCAATTTCGAGGAACTTTTCTACAAGTTCAATGAAGTGTATCTCCAAGCTGTTCCATGTAACCAAGAAGGCCCAATGCTAGTTAGACTAGATTATATTTTCTTTTGAGTTTTTAATAAATTCGATTTAAGTGAAAGAATTCGAAATTCAACTCGATGAACACTCCTATAAGCTATAATACGACCATTTTGGAAATGCACGTATTGCCGGTATTGGTATTTTTATTTTCATATATTTGTTGTGCTTGGCTTTGTACCATAGTGATGATTATCAACCCGATTCAAGATTTTACCATATTTGAAAACTGATGAGGTTTTATGTATTTATCAATAATCAAAATGAAAGCACAAAATGACCAGCCAGAAACAAATATTTAATAGTTTTCGAAGTGAGCCACCAACTAATTGCTAAGGAAGGAAGTGGAGATCCAATATGTAGAACTTGTACAGATAATAGAGTTTTATGGACCGGGTCGGTTTATTAGACTGGTCAAAATGAGCTGGAATCATTTCACAACTGGTTTCTCATTTAAAAAAATTAATACACTCCCTCAAAAAAAAAAAAAAAAAAATTAATACACGGTCATAATATATGAATTATTTGTTGGAATAAACTTTAGTGAATAACATCACTTTAATCCAGGAGCGTTCATATCGAATTATCAAGAATCAAAACTAGATCGCGGAAGCATACCTGAGTCCATAGCAATTGAATTATGGGATCTGGCCTTCTAGATCTACACGTCTCGAAGCTTTTCAGAGAACCCTTTAGTTTTCTCCGTAGGTTTCTTTCTGGCGATGGGATAGCAGAATAGAATTTCGTAGACGTGTGACCTAGGGACCATAACCCTTATATAACTGTGTTATATTGGGTACCCTATTTTAGCCCAACATTAAAATAGGAATAGCCCATTAAGTATCTACACATTAAAGGCCCACACCCTATTAGATACATTAAAACCCAATTCCTTAAACCTTATTTGATCACTTATAAAATGGGCTTAACCTTAATTGACAGTCCACAATACATAGTTATTTCACATATAAGCCCAATGTTGGATTAAAGATCCAACAATCTCCCACTTGGGCTATATGTGTAACCTTATAATTATGTATTGTAAAAATAACCATATGAGCTCAGCTTCGCTGTCATAACCAAATGTATCTATAACCAATCCGGTCCATTAATCGCACCAACACAGGATCAAAGCGGCCTTCGTTACATTTATCGTAACTCGACCCATCAATGGTCACGTATGCCAATACAATTAAATGACATGGATTATGATGTGGATGCGTAGCATGGAAATTTCATGTAATGTGATCGTAACATGTATATTTCCAACTGGTCCACCTTAACTTAGTGAGATCAACCATATACCAAAATCAAAGTGTGAATAAACCAAATAACCTTAGTTTCTACAAAATAACTTCAACATATCCATATACTTTGAAATAATCAAAATGTGTCTACATCAAAAGAACATTATAATTACAAACTCCCACTAGAACTAAATATCCTCAAATGACATGACACCCATACGAGCAGTAAGCCCATGAAACGTTTTGGGTGGCAATCCCTTAGTAAGCGGATCCGCAATCATGGAGTTTGTACCGATATGTTCAATAGACACCGTCCACTTTGAACTCTTTCTTTAACAACTAGAAACTTGATGTCGATATGTTTTGACTTCGCCGAGCTCCTCGTTGTTATTGGAATATAAAGATGCCGACTTATTGTCACAATATAACTTGAGTGGCCTTTCAATGCCATCTACTATCGCGCACCGTGACAAAGTTTCGAAGCCATACACCGTGGTTGGATGCCTCATAACATGCTATAAATTCTGCTGCCATAGTAGAAGAGGCTATAATGGACTGTTTAGCACTCCTCCAAGAGACAGCACCTCCAGCCAGCAGAAAAATATAGCTGACGTAGATTTCATACTATCTTGGCATCCAGCAAAATCGGAGTCAGTATATCCAACGATCTCAAGCTGATCCGACCTCCGATATGTGAGCATGTAACCTTTTGTTCTTTGCAAGTACCTCAAGACCCGTTTGGCTGCTTTCCAATGGTCTATTCCTGGCTTGCTCAAATATCTGCCCAACATCCCTACTATATACGCAATGTCTGGACGCGTACATACTTGAGCATACATCAGACTCCCTACTGCTGACGCATAAGGAATCTTCTGCATTTCCTTTTCCTCAAAATCATTATTAGGGCACTGTTTGAGACTGAATTTGTCTCCCTTAGCCACAGGGGTATCTCCTGGTTTACAATCCTGCATGCCATATCTTTTAAGAACCTTTTCGATATAGCTCTTTTGTGACAATCCCAATGTACCCCGAGAGCGATCCCGGTGTATTTGTATCCCTAACACAAAAGAGGCGTCACCAAGATCTTTCATGTCAAAAATCTTTGCTAAAAATCTCTTGGTGTCGCGCAATAAGCCTATATCATTGCTGGCAAGCAAAATGTCATCGACATATAAAACCAGAAATATATACTTACTCCCACAGAACTTATGGTATACACAATCATCGACCAAATTCATCTCAAAACCAAACGAGATGATCACTTGATGAAATTTAAAATACCATTGTCTAGATGCTTGCTTGAGCCCATAGATGGATTTCTTTAGTTTGCAAACCATATCCTTTGAGTCTTCTAACACAAAGTTTTCTGGTTGCACCATATAAATTGTCTCATCAATGTCACCATTGAGAAACGCTGTCTTCACATCCATCTGATGTAACTCAAGGTCAAAGTGTGCCACCAATGCCATTATAATCCGAAAAGAGTCTTTCGAAGAAACTGGAGAGAAAGTCTCTTTATAATCGATGCCTTCTTTCTGTGTAAAGCCCTTTGCGACAAGACGAGCTTTGTGCCTTTCCACATTACCTCTTGAATCCCTCTTGGTTTTAAATATCCATTTGCAACCAATGGGTTTCACACCTTCTGGCAATGAGACAAGCTCCCATACGTCATTATCCCTCATGGACTTTATCTCTTCATTCATGGCATCTATCCACTTTTGAGAGTTGGAACTTTCCATGGCTTGATGGAAGCTGATTGGATCATCTTCCATCATTCCAATGTCAACCTCATTTTCTTGGAGAAATACAATATAATCGTCTGACATTGCACTTCTTCTTTCCCTAGTGGATCTTCTTTAATGGCACTGGTTCTTGAGGTTGTAGAGTTTGTTCATTTGGAATAACTTCTCGAACAGAGGTTCTCCGACATTGTCTTGATTTGTGTCTTGAACAAGGTCAGGAATGAAATTCTGATCAATGCCAACAACACCTGTGGGAATATCAACGTATTCCTCTTCAAAGACAAAGTCTTTTACTCTATCTCCCCCCGAAAACTCAACATCCTCAAAGAACCGGGCATTTCCCGACTCAAAAATAGTCTTAGTTGTGGGATCATAAAATTTGTACCCTCCGGACTTTTCGTAGTATCCAACAAAATAACAACTAACCGCCCCAGGTCCAGCTTTCTTTTCATTAGGCTTGTAAGGTCTTGCATCACCGGACATCCCCAAACGTGCAAATGTTTTTGACTAGGCTTCTTGCCCGTCCAAAGTTCATAAGGGGTCTTGTTAGTTGCTTTAGTTGGAACCATATTTAGGATATATCTTTGCGATCTTAAGTCTTCTCCCCGAGTGATTCTCGTAAGGTAGAATGACTAATCATACTCCTCACCATATCCTTAAGCGTTCTGTTTTCGTCTTTCAAAGAACACCATTCATAGTGGGTGAACCTGGCATGGTGTCTTGTGGGGACAATACCGCATTCCTCTAGGAATTTAGCAAATGGTCCTGGACGTTGTTCACCTCGAACCGTCATATCTACCGTAGTACTCGCCACCACGATCGACGGACGCTTTTAATCCTTTTGTTGAGTTGATTCTCAACTTCACCTTTATAGATTTGAACACATCCAATGACCGTGATTTTTCATGGATGAGAAATATGTAACCATATCTAGAAAAATCGCTCTATGAACGTTATAAAATATTGTTGACCATTCCAAGAAACCGTAGGAAATGGTCCACAAATGTCCGTATGTATAAGTTCTAAGACGTCTCAAGTCCTCACGGCTACAAATCTCCTATTGTTGGTTTGTTTTCCCTTAATACAATTAACACAAATATCAAAGTCTCAGTGAAATCTAAGGGATCGAGAATCTCGTCGACACAAGTCTTTCAATTCTCCTTTTGGAGATATGACCCAATCTCTTGTGCCATAACGTAGCCGAATTCTCATTGGTTAATTTTCTTTTCACACCTCGTGTATATAGATGCAGGGGATTCATTAAATGAAGCAATGGTATCCATCAAATAAAGATTATCATAACCAGGATAAAGAACTGCACCCAACTAATTTCGAATCATGAAACAAACTAAATATCCCATTTCCAAATGAACAAGAATAACCAAATTTGTCCAAAATGCAAATAGAAATCAAATTCGTCGAAAAGACGGTTACGAATGTCTCATTAAGATCCAAATAAAATCCAGTCTTTAATAATAATCTAAATTTTCCTATTGCTTCAACTTCAACCTGTCTTGCCGCCGCCCACATAGATGTATCTTTCACCATCACTTGGTTTTCGGCAATGGAGGCAACCCCGCATGTAGACACACCGATGTGAGTTGTTGCACTGAAATCTATCCACCAAGTGTGTGCTAGGAACAGTTAAATTAACCTCGGAACAAACCAAATTAAGTAGATACCTTTCTTAGACGCCAGCGTGGTAGTTGGTACACTTTTTTTCACATGTCCTTGACTCCACAAAAGAAACAACCCGTGAGCAATACCAAAGATCGTTGCTAGTACCTTCACATTGCGATGGGTGCCTTTTGTTGTTTCTTTTGTGGTCTTGTCTTTGCAGCTTTCCTTATCCTTCTTCTTTTTCAATCCTTTGCCCTTATGCTTGGAAGTTGAGGCAATATTAGCACTTTCTGTCTTATCTTGCTTCAACCTTTCCTCTTCCTGACACAAATGTGAGATGAGTTCATTCGAGAGAGACCAAGTCTCTTTCTCGACGCTTATTATAGCTCACCTTAAACTCGGTTAAATTGTCTGGAAGAGATATTAAAACCAAATGCACTAACAAGTCCTCTCGAGAGTTCTAGCTTAAGTGCTCTTAATTTTGAAGCGATGAGACATCTCCATAATGTATTCTCCGATATTGCCTTTCCCTCCATACCTCATTGAAATCGTTTGTCAAGAGCGTACCAATTTCACCTTTTTCGTTCTTGACAAACCTTTTCTCAATATCCGCAAGGAATTCCTTAGTTGTAGTAATTTTCTCGCATAGTGCCCCCCGAATGCTTCCTAATGGCTTTCTTCATGATCATCATACACATGCGATTCGATTTCTCCCACCTTTCCATATCCCTCTTTTCATCCAAGTACTTTTATCCGTAAGAGGGGTGGAGAATCGATCCTTATCGCAAGGTCGAGGTCCATGACTCCGAGAACTATCGAAGGTTCTCTTGTCATGACTTGAAGTTAGTGCCATTTAGCATAGGAATTGAGTTGATCTTTGGCATAATATTAGCGAGGAGTAGACATAGTCCAATCCAAAAAAAAAAAAAAAAAAACTAATTATGCTCACATAAAGTATACTTAGAATTATAATGATAAATTCAAATATTGGTAATTCCCATCTCAAGATATCTACTCCACCAATATTTCATCTTTGGACAAAATATTAACTTGTAATTGATATCTTGGTGCAGTAATCAAACCTGATAACAAGAACATATCAAACAATAAATCTTCCTTTGGGCCGATTTAGTGTTCATATGTGAATCGAATAATTATCACGGGTTTATTACCACAGGCGCACGTGCAATTCTGATAAATATTAACCTTCCTTTGGGCCGATTAATATTCACATAAGTTACACGCACACAACCTTTTATATTTCAAAACAAATTAATTTACACAAGAGAGGTCACTTTGGTGACATGTTGTTTCAATTAATTCATCTCAAAATATATAATCCATACCATTATTCGAATTTAAAATTTAAATTCCAAGATCAAACTTAATTTAGGGTTTCCATATTATTTGAGGCCAATTTTAAAAATAAACAAACTTTAATAAGCCCCAAATTAAAACCTTTTAAAAAAATAAACCCTAATTATCTTAATCAGTTATTGGGCCATAAATGAAACTCATTAGCCGAAAAGCCCAAACAAACTTTAATAGCACATTTGTCCCAAAACAAGGCAGATGCAGAAAAGGCCTTAATATACTGAAAATAGCAAAACAGCCCCAAAAAACTTTATAACTTTGCAATAAAGCCATCTTCTTCACCAAACCCATTTCACCCAAAACTGCCGCCCCCATGACGCCACCAAAACCAACGGGTCCGTTGTCATCCTTCACCGGCAAGCAGACAAAAGAAAACCGAAAGCAGCATATTGGATTTCAATTCGAAAAAGATGGGGCGATTTGGGTTTCGTGAATTTTTGATTTTTTTTTTTTTTTTTTTTTAAAGCCCCAATCTCAGAATTGGGAAATACCCAAACTTAATCTGAACACAACAATCCTAAAGGGAGAAGGCAAAACTCCAGATTTCAAGTTTATCTCTAATTAATCCCATATAATAGCACAACATGGTTTTCTAAATTCTGAAGCAATAAACGAGACTGAATCCATAAATACAAGAAACCATATTATTCAAGCTATATACCAAAAATCAGTTAACTAAAACATACAAAACTTTGAAACTAAATCTGAAACAATCAACTGATACGAAGTTCAGATTATTCATTACAGCCATGAACTGAAACCGAAAGCCAGAGCGAAAATAAATCCATCCATATATTCACAAATACGAATATATAATTAATTCGATTCTCAATAACCCAATATGAATTGGCTCTGATACCACTTGTTGGAATAAACTTTAGTGAATAACATCACTTTAATCCGGAGCGTTCATATCGAATTATCAAGAATCAAAACTAGATCGCTTCTTCTTTCCCTAGATACCCGAGTCCATAGCAATTGAATTATGGGATCCGCCTCTAGATCTACACGCCTCAAGCTTTTCGTAGAACCCTTTAGTTTTCTCCGTAGGGTTTCTTTCCTGCGCGATGGGATAGCGAGAATAGAATTTCGTGAGCGTGTGGACTCAGGGACCATAACCCTTATATAACTCGTGTTATATTGGGTGCACTATTTTAGCCCATCATTAAAATAGGAATAGCCCATTAAGATCTACACATTCTGCAAAAGCGCCCACACCCTATTAGATACATTAAAACCCAATTCCTTAAACCTTATTTGATCACTTATAAAATGGGCTTAACCTTAATTGACAGTCCACAATACATAGTTATTTCACATATAAGCCCAATGTTGGATTAAAGATCCAACATTATTCACAATTAATCGTCCACTTATTCATGTGGTGAGATCTACATGAATTATTTTTATATACAAGTGGTTGTAATATACAGGTTCAAATTATTTTCATAAGAGGAACTAAATTCTCCTTGAATTTATGTCCTATACTTGTTGCATTAGTGTTGTAAAAAGCAACCAAACCAATGACCCAAAAACAAAGATTTAAAAAAAAAATCATAAGAAGCTAATAATCAAATTATCAATAGATAGATCAATCCCCATAGAAAAACCTGAACTAACCAACAAATGAAACACAAAAAAAGGCATGTCTATAAAGAGATGAAATATTTCATTATGCTGAGAAGTGAGAACTGAGAAATCCGAAACTAAATACAACATAGTACTTTCAAAAAAAAAAATATAAATGCATCAAACGCAAACAACGATAAACATTAGGTAATTCGAAATCTTTTGTGCCATTTCTCAAAACATAGAAGCACGGTAACAAAAGCCGCTTAGTTATATGCCATATCTAAATGCAAATCATCTACCCTCAGACTTTACCAGCTGCGAGAAAACTCTGCTCATCGAAACGCCCGAAAGATCATCCACGCTCGATGTTTCGAATTGGGCGACCGGTTGTAGTGTCGACATGATTGAACTCGCCGACTTGAGGCGACAGCTGGCCAATAGCATTCGTACTGTTTTCCTCGGGATCGTTATGAACCACGGCCTCTTGAAGCTGAAGAGCATATTCCAAATTCCACAAGACATCTCCCATAGGTGGTCTATCTACGCCGAAATCAGCCAAGCATTTCTCTGCTGTTTCTCCAAACTTCCTTAGGGAATCGGGTTTTATGTCCACTAGTTTCGGATCGATGATTTGATCGAGCTGACCTTTCTTCTGCCACTTCATCGCCCATTCAGCTAAGTTAACCATTTCTCTAGGAAGAGACGGGTCGATCACGGGTCTCGCGCAAAGAACTTCAAACAAAACAACACCGAATGAGTAAACGTCTGATTTTTCCGTCAGCTGCTGTCTCCTGAAGTACTCTGGATCTAAGTAACCGAAACTCCCTTCACGGCTGTACTGACGTGGGTTTGATCAATTTCAGGTCCGTCTTAGAAAGTCCAAAGTCGGCAACTTTCGCCATAAGATTCTCGTCGAGCAATATGTTTGCGGATTTTACGTCACGATGAATAACCGCTTTGGCGTAGCCGGTGTGGAGATAGTGCAGTCCTCTCGCCGATCCAATGCATATCTCGAGCCTCTCCTTCCAACCCAAGGTCCGATGATCTGAACCGTAGAGATGACTCTTGAGGGTCCCATTTTCCATGTACTGTAAACGAGAATCATCTCGTTCTTTTTCGTCACAGTACCCGATTAAAGAAACCAGATGGCGATGGCGGAATTGAGAAAGCATCTCGATTTCAGTTCGGAATTCTGCTAACCCTTGTTGCGATTTGGGATTGCCTCTTTTAACGGCTACCTTTGTACCGTCGCATAAAACGCCCTTGTAAACCTTTCCGAACCCACCGACTCCAATCACTCGACTCTCGTCAAAGTTGTTGGTTGCTTCTTGTACCGCTACAAAAGGTATGCGATAGCTCAAGTTCGAACCGACGCTAACAGTCGTGCCAGTCGAATATTTACTTCCCATAGTGTGAGACATTCCACCGTTAACCGATACAGGAACCCATGATTTTAAATATCTGATACGTTCTTGTTTTCTTCTCCGCTGCACGAAAAATAGTATCCCAATCATTATCAAAGCTACCAGCACACCAACACTAATACCCACAATCATTCCCGTTTTCTTCTTTGAGCCTGGAAATGAAGGCAATATAGACGCCCCGGCAAGGCTTCCCTTGGAATTGTTCATTTTCATAATCTCCAATCCATTGAGAAAGGCATCAGGGTAAGAACTCCGAGGAGATGGACCGATACTTATACTAAGGTTATTTTTATCAATCGATGGGGTAACAAAATCCATAAAATACGCAGTTGCCAACTGCCCAAGAGTTTTCGTGGTTAGTTCCAAATCCGGAGCAACAAGGAACGTATCGATATAGACATTAAACACGAGCTGGTTAGCGGACGTGCTCACTACATCACAAAAATGAAACCGAATCAGGTACTGAAAACCAGGATCCACTTTAAATTCCCATGTCACATTGAAATTGCTACCCGGGTCACCATCAGAGTTCATCTTCGTGCAAGTCCCGTAAACAGTTTGTGGAGCAGTATCCGACGTTGCACCACCTTGAGGATATCGAACAGCTCCAATGTTGGACACATTAGTGGCAAGATTTCGTTGCAACAAGAAATTACTATCGGGAAGCCAAGTACGTCCCAACGTATCATTCACTAATGAGACCAACGGTCCGCCCATATTTAACCGGGCAACGGTCTCAAGAGACTGAGTCATCAGTCCGTTATACGGACCCAACGGATTGTAAAGGGACGCATCGTCTGTGATGAGGCTATCAGGAACCGAGACGACCTCAAGAGCGTTGATGTACGCGAACGAATTACTCGAAGGCGAAAACGTGATCACAAGGTCTCCGGACGTTACATTTACCGAATATTCTTTAACGGAAGCATTTTTAGGGGTGAAATCGGTAAGTAGTGCAGTCTTTTGTGAGAAAACAGAGAAACTAGCAGAGTTCATATCGTAATTCTGGTAAACAAACGGATAAAAGTGGAGGCGGATCCAATGCCTACCGCCCCGCCTAATCGAAAACGTATACCGAGACGGCCCAGTAAAAATTCGGGCAGTACGAAACAGCTGAGAGTCATCAGATGGTGTTATGGAATTCAAATTGCTATCTGCCAAAATATCTTGAGGAGTTGACAGAAATCTTGAACCAGATTTATCAGAAACATAAGTGATATTACCAACAATAACATCAGTAGATGATCCACAAGTTATATAGTACTGGTCAACAGGATCAAATCCTCTAGAACAACATCCCAGATTCAATAGCAACAAAACCCAGATTGAAAACCTTAAAACCCCACAGCCCATCATTACAGAACACATAAAGGCTTCGAACTCAAACAATAATACAGAAATCAAGAATTAATGTGTATTCGCAAGGAATATTACATCCCCATTACAGAAAACTAAGAACAAAAGAGGAAAACTATTGCACCTTTGAGATCAAATGAGCTCCAAATTGAAGCAGAGGAGAGGAGCCCAGATTTGCCTCAGGCAAGAAATTATATTTTTTTTGGGTGAAAATGGCAGCACAACAAAGAAACAAAAGTTTGTGCTGTCCCAAAAAGAATATAGCAAAGCACAAACCTGGCGTAAATAGCCACCCAGATAGTGACACAAGTCGACGATTTTTTCTTGATTTTTTCTCTCTAAAACGACATATTTACAGTCAGGAGTAATACTTATATTGCTATTGTTAGATATATGGGGCAAAAGTTGAAGGTGAAACCGAGTCAAAAGAAAATATACATATGAATTAGAAAAAGTAAAGGTATAAGATTGGAGATAGTTGACCTTTTGGCGAAGGGAGCTGGGTAACTCAACAATGGCGGAGAGGGGGTTTTAGACTTTTAGGTTTGATGTGGAGACTGGGGATATGTGTTGCAACAGACAACATTTACTCTTACAAGAGTTATGGGTGAGAAAAGGGAGGAGGATTAATTGCAAAATGTGTAAACAATTAAAGGCAAGGCAATATTGCTTTTACTGCTTCGGTGTTATACAAACGCACGCATTTTTAGATTTATCTTTTTGTCTCAAGAAAATATATTCGAATTGATATAAATTTCGAAGAAAAATATTTTTTGAATATAATTTTATTTTCAAATATAGCTACAGCAATTTCATAAAAAAAATTAACTCTTTACTTTACAATTTAAATTAAATCTAAATATATTTTTCTAGAAATGAAATGATAAATTAGCTTAGTAATTTTTTTTAATAATTTGGGAGTACTGGTTGGAGGAGAAGAGATAAATTTCAAATAAACAGCTACAAGCTAGTAGTAATTAGCTTAGTAATTTAATTGGTCAAAATTTTCCAACTCACTTATATAATAAATATTTTTAGTTTACACACATTTCCAATGATTTAATCAAGTTTTTTTTAAGAAATTGGGAGTACTAGTTGGAGGGAGGAGATAAATTCCAAAGAAATTGAAAGATACAAGGTTCGAACTCTGGCGGTCGATTTAATCAAACTGTAATAATAGTTTATATTTTATGTTTCTATTACCACGTTATATTATGGGTTCCCATTTTTACCAAATTCTTGTTAATAATCTTTGTAATTTGCTTGTGGTAGAAGAAAAATAAGAAAAATGAAATATAGCAGACTAGATGTGGTCTCCAAACACTTAAAAATTAATGACTTCAATTTTTTTTTTGAGAAAAAAAATTAATGACTTCTAAATTCATATATGTATAAGTTTCAAGTAAACCTTTTTTTTTAAACAAAAGTTTCCCGTAAACACAAAAAATTAATAAACTCAATTTCAATTAAGAAACTAGGGTTAATTCAAAAAGTACCTTGAAATTTGGGGTAATTACAATAGAATATAGTTGAGGTTTAAAATTACATAAAGTACCTGAGCTTCATTTAAATTGATGAATTTAAAGTCAATGATTTCAAATCCATAATAATAAATCCATTAAACGTGTTTGGTTACAACGGATTTCAAATGCTTACGCTCCCATTTTGAGCTCTTTTTTAAGTCATTGTGGTGGATTTCAAATACATTTTATATAAAGTCATTTGAAATTTTATCTACAAATCATCACATCAAATACAAATCATTACATCCAAATGCGACTTATGATTTATTTCGTCTAATATTTCACTCAAACCGTTAGTTGACCTAATGAGATTAACCTAGAATTTCCAAAAATATCAATGCAGTATTGTTCACAATTATGAGTAGACATATATGTCATTTATATATTCACAAAAAGATTGTAAAAAACACCTGCCAAATATTATAACTAACAAAAACATCATTCAATTTTAACATAAATTACAATATTCCTCATGAATTATCTATCATAAACTATCTACAACGAAAAATTGAATTTGCATAAATTAAAAAAACACTAAAATAAATGAAAACTACTTTAATTTCCACAAATTACACAATATTAAAACTCCTCCCTGAAAAATATGGAAATACCCCTTTTGGTTACAAATAAGAAATAATTCTCACCCCTCTATTTTCCCATAAAACTATAGAAAATTTTCAGATTTTGGGGATAATTTGGTCCATCCCTTTTTTTTATTTTTTATTTTATCTTGGAATTCTGTCAAGGGCATTATCAAGATTACACAAACTTCGTTAGTTTTATTGCAGCCCCTTCAATAGTAGGGATAATTTTTATAATTTTAAAATTTTGCTAGGTATTTTTATAATAACCCCAAACCTAATGAGTACTTTTTGTAAATAACCCAAAGAACTATTGAGAAAGTAAGGGATTTTCTGTAACTGAAGTTTTCTTACAAAAGCCCGCATATGAGGGCAATGTTATTTTCATTAAACAAAAGCCACATATTGATCATGAGGACAAACAAAAGCTATCCATGGGAACAAATTTATTCATAAAAGCTGGAGACTAAAAACATTGAAAATCACTTCAGTCATTCTACATGGAGGATGAAAGAAGAAAGGGAGAAAGAAGACACCTACAATTTTTATAGAGTTTCACCATGTCTTCTTTTAAATAATATGCATTTTGACATTCTATTTTATATAGTGTTTTTTTCAATTCCGTCAAATCATATCATATGTGCATTAGTAACGCTAATTTTTATATTTATTACGTAATAATAATATTAAAATATATGATAAATTATCACATAAATAGAGGATTCTACTTTACTAATACGATATTTGAAAATTTCTCATTCTATAAATTAGACGCAAGTTCCAACCCCTAAACTGGTTCCAATTCCCAAATGGTGCATTTTGTATCTGTCCACATGATGCCTAAATTTTATTTATTTGTCTACCAATACTAGGAACATGAAGGATTCATGCTTGCCATCTCCTATATTATATGTATGAATCATTAAAACATATAAGGTTACCACAAATCATGCCATTATTGGTGATGCCAAGCTGGAATTCCACTTGCCAGACCAATAAATCAAATTAGCCTCTGGACTCATCGACATTAGATTTAAATAATATTTTGTCCGAAAAGTTGGATACACACTTGTGGTTGACCTAAAGTTAGGGTATGCACGGACGGACGGTTCGGAGATTTGAAATCTTCGAACCGTCCCGATGTTCAAGATTCTAAAAATAAATCTCCAGAATAGAACCATAGAAAAAAAATTATGTCCCGAATCGTACCGAACTTTCAGTATGGTTTGGGTCGGAGATTCGGTTCTAATGGGACGGTACGGTTCTGGACGGAGATTCGGATATTAGTCATAAATAAAACATACAAATTTGAAAGAAAAAAAAAGAAAACAATATAAAAATAACCAAACAGATATACTTCTAGTCTCTTTTTAGTGTGTAGTTCAAAATAAAAACTAAAACTATAATGGGTAACACAATCCTAAAATACTCTAAACTTAATAATCTCTATAAAACAATAATATTCTATTAGTTGGGCAATTGTCCTCCTATTGACTTAGAACAATTATAATTAACTAATAATTTTGATAAATTAATATGAAACAAAAACTTGTATAAATTTATAACCTCAATATCTCCTACTTATCAACTTAACATAATCAATAAAATTATATTTATAATTTATGTGATGTGGTAAAAAATTAAAATATAATTTTTTTATATTGCTATAATATGGTACTATTACTTGTTTAGAGTATGTTTCTCTTTTAAGTACAATTTAGTAATTATTTAACTAAATTTTCTTTCAAATGATTTATTCTATTATTAATATTAAAAAAAATTTAAGATTCATAATAGTTGCAGTATTATGGTTTTTTTTATAAATATATTTTATATTCAATTTAATTTCAAATAATTTGTAGTTAATTCAATAACAAAATATAAATAAAATAAAAATAATGCATATGTATTTATATAAAATATTTTAAATCGGTTCTAGCTTCAGGTTCTCGGTTCGGAGTGGTTCGGTAGGTTCTCAGTACGGGTATTTGAAAAATCTCCAGAACTGTACCAGAAATATTTTCGAGACAGTACGGTTCGGGAAAAGTCAAAAAGTCAATGAATATTTTCGGTTCGGAGATTTTTTGGTACGGAATCGATTCGATTTCGGTAATCTGCAAGTCCCGTGCACAGCCCTACTTAAAATCTAAAACATGTTAAATTTATTTCAGAGGTTTTTGGTGCAATCTATAAGCTCTTAAAATTTTAATAAACTATTTAAAAATTAATAAATTTTAAAGAGTATTTGGTAGTTTTTTTTAAAAAGAGTTTATAAATTTAAAAATGAAAAAGAAGAATTGTTTGAAAGCTTATTAGTCCTTCAAAAGAAAAAACCATTTCCAACTTATTTCCAAACAAGTATCCTCTTAGCAGACTATTTCAATTATGATAATTTTATAATTTGGACTTGGATATCGGCCAAATGGGTATTCATACTAACATTTTAAAAGCTCAATCATTTATTTTATTTAAGTATTTCAATAATTTTTTTTATATAAGATTTATTATCTTTTAAACACTAAAGCATGCATGTTATAAAAGATAGAAAGTAATCATGATTTTTAAATAAATTTAACCAACACCTTGAATGGCTTTTGATAAAGGCCATACATAATGTTCTATAGTTGCACTCTACAAATTTTTTTGACAAACTCCAATTGCATAAAGTGAGCACTTTCAAATATATGGGGCCAACAACTCGTTGTGACCCTTTCAAAAAAAAAAAAAAAACAACTCGTTGTGACCATTTGTTAGACAAATGATAACAAATGGTTATGAAATATTTTATATCATTTACACAACAAAAAGTTATAAAACATTTTAAATCATTTATACAGATTTTGTAGAATATGCCGTTTTTTCAATTTTCATTTTAGATTTGTTGAAGGGCTTTTAGCCATCTCTTGAAGATCCATAAAAAAAAGATACAATTGGTTTTCCACTTATGAGGAAACTAAAATTCAAGGGATAAAGAAGAAATTCTACTAATCACCTGAAAACATGTTGATTTTAAAGGATTTTAATTTCGTTGTTGCTTTGACAGCTCAAATAAGGGACAAAATGCGACTTTAATATAAAAATATAACAAAAGGTAGGAAGTGGGTATGATTAAAATGGTGTCACTGTTTCTAAATAGATATTACAGTATACTAGGATTTCTCACATGGAAACAATTCATAAGATAATGAGAGGTGGAGAGTGTAATATTTTTTTATTTTTTTTTTTGATGGAGAGAGTGTAATATTTTTAAGTGTGCAATTATTGAACATTACTTTAATTTATTTAGATAAGGAAAATAATTAAGGTTGAAGTTATTTTAAACTAACAATTTGTAAGTTGGTACAATTGAGCACTATATTCATATGATAAAGTTATATTAATTGATAACTGCTAAAGTTAAAAAATTTGTAAACATTTTGTTCAATGCAAACTTAATACTATATATACTCTCGTGTTCCCATTTCCAAACTTAATTTTCTCCATTTATACTATTTTAAAATACAAAATCATATTTATTTGATTTATTTCCAATGAAAATGCGCATTTTAACTGCTTTTTATCTCACAAAAATTAAAATGGGTGATTGCGTTACGGTTTTGCGGCTTTTTGAGTTAATTCCAAACTGAATTGATATATGCGTTGGTTAAATAATATATACAAATCCCTGATTTTATGAAGTAAAATCAAATGTGCAGTTTTAATCGGTGATGGATGGTTTTGCGGTTTAAATAAATAAAAATATTATATAATTGATAAATTAATATAATTTTGTTATGATATTTTAAAGAAAAAGCCAAAGAAAAATATTATAATTGAAAAGTGTTTCTTTTAAGCAAGATGTATTTTTGCAAATAAAATGCACATTGCAATATCTTTTATTTCACTTACATTGAATATGCAATGCAATGGAATGTTATTTTGTTTTGATGCAAAATATAATGCATTATAACAACATTGAAAGAATATAAAATGCATTATGTTTAGTATGCGAAGTGTGATCTAATTATATTATTCATAAAATTAGTTTTTAATATATTTATTGTCAAACTATTTAACTAAAGACTAAAGTAAAATATTTTATTTTACCTTAATTAAATTATAGAGATGCGGTGCGGTGTAATTTTTGTGGTTCTTTAAAATCTAAAACCATAACCGCACCAACAAAGTGGTGTGGTTTCTAGTTAATATTTTAAATCACGGTTTTGGTCATAAATTATCACGAACTGTGCGGCTTGGTGCAGTTCGGGTGATCTTTTAAACTTTATGATCACCCCTAAGAAATAATATACCTCATAATATGGCCAAAAGGATTGAACTAGTTCATGGATTGAGGGAAAAAAAAGGACAATTGGTAAATGCATATAAACAGGAACTGGTGAATCAAGAAAATGAATGTTGGAAAAATGATTTATTTAGGATTATAGCTATGGTTAAACATCCTTTAAACAATAGTCTTGCTTTTTGTAGGACAAATGAAAAGATATAAGAAAAAACAATGGCAATTTTTTTTGCTTGATTAAGATGCTTGGGAACCTTTTTTTTCGATAAAAAAAAAAAAAAATTAAGATGCTTGGGAAATTTGATCCGTTTTTTCAAGAGCATGTTAGCCGCGTAAAAAATAGTGAACTTTATGCTTATTATCTAAACAATTTTATACAAAACGAACTTATGGAATTGTTATATAGCTTCTCAATAAAAAAATTAATATCGAAAAAAGTTAAAAATGTAAAATAAATTAGTATCCTTGATTGTACTCTTGACATATAAGCGCCACCAAGAATGAGTGACTCATATTGAGATGCGTTAATACTTAAAATTCTCCGGTTAAATCAGAAGAGTACTTCATAGATTTTTATTAGTTGATGAAACATCGAGAAAATGACTTTTTGGACATAAATCCTAGAGCACTTTTATACACCTTGAGTTGCCATAATTTGAATTTAGTGACCTCGAGCTTGTAGCTCCCAACTTAATTAAAAAAAAATAATTTGAATTTAGTTTTATGTGACATGACCAATTTATGTCGTGGAGTTGTATAATTCTTTTTGAGTTTTACAACATCTTTATCTTTTTTTGCTTCTTCCACCGAATGATGAAAATTCATGCAAGATAAGGTAAATAAGTTTTCTATTACATAACTACCTTAAACTCGATGGGGAAGTAGAATTGGAAACTTTAAAGCAATACCATTTCGAGAGTCAAAAACAAAAGAGGCTTTAATTCAGTTATCAAAAAGTAGTGAATTAGAATTTTGAATTTTCATTAGGAATTATTATTTGGTATGCTATAATGTTTGTTGTTAGTCCTGTTAGTAAGATTCTACAGTCTAAAGATATGCATGTTGATGTTGCTATAAATCATTTAAGAGGCCTTATTGTTTATTTAAAGAATTATATTGAAAATGGTTGTATCTCTATTGGACCTGCACGAAGCCAACGAAGAAAATAGTTATTAAAATTGATATAGAGCCTCAATTTTATGAAAAACATGGGATCCACGCGAAATGACATTTTGAAGAAAATGTGATGAAGATATCTGACGTTCAGTTGAAATTTCTTTTCGTATTGATTATTTTCTATATATACTAGATCAATCTATATATATTTTGGTAAAGTCTAATACTCGATCAAATAATGAGACTATATATAATACTATCCAATATATGTTCCGTTAAAAAAAATATAATACTACCCAATACATGACCCAAAAGTTAAAATTATTTGAAACTCAATTTTTTTATTAGTTTGAATAAGTCAAGTAAAACTCAATTAGATTGGGCCCGGACACAAAATTTTAAATTTCGACCCGAACACCCACCCCTACCCTCGTCACTTTGGCAATTATCAGAAGATTATGCCAAAATATAGCATGTGGAGACTTAAACCACTTGCAATACAAAAATGTACCTCAAGTCTCATCAATAAAACCATATTATTTATTTTAACTCTTAATTTTCAATTAGGTAATTAAGAAAAAAACCCTGAACGAAGAGTGGGACTTGTTTAGAAACATCGCAATTATAAAGATTTGGTCATCATAAAAATAGTTTGTAACACATGAGTTATCAGAAAATGACAGCAAACATAAAAATTGAAACAATCAACATCATCAAAACCTTAGTCAATTAACGATTTCTTGTTTGGACAACTGCGGATGAGCTGTCGTCACAAATATGCAGTGGTCCAATTAAGTCCATCAGCATCAAAGCCCAAAGAAGTTGGTCAAAATTCAAATCAATTAAAACAGGCCACCGTTTTGTCACCTCATTCATGCCTACCCAAAACCAAATGGGCTCCAACCTAGTTGTATAACGAAGTAGCTTTTATGGAAGAAGCTTTAATTGAAAATGAGATACAAAAAAATGCGCTTTCTATTGTTTTGTGTGTATTCTAGTAACATATCAATAGAAACTATACATTAACATCTTTTAAACCATAACATTAATATATACACATTTTAATCACTATATTAATATAAATCTTTGTGGTATATTTACATATAATATAAAATGTCTTGTTATTTATTGATCTCTATCCATAAAGATCATTTAACTGTACATTCATTTTATGATATATAATATATTATATGAAAGGAGGAAAGAAAGAAATAAATATGGAAAATATGTAAAAAGGTATGTACCTTTTCACGCCAAGACATCCATCGGGAAAGGATTGCGAATGAAGAGATCTGTAACTAGGGGTGGCCAAATGGAACCAAAATCGGGTTCTAAACTAACCGGCATCGTCAATCGCTTCTAAACCGTAACCATGGTCAACGATTCCAAAACCATACCCGGAACTGTGTAGGCCGGTTCCTAGGTCTCAAAACCTGTGGAAACGGCAGTTTTAACCGTTGGTGGAACCGTGATGGAACCCTTTTTTTAAGGTTAAAACCAACAATTTTGTTTTGGTAAATACATGCTAGAATAAATGTTAAATATTTATTATTATATTTTATTTTCGTAACTACATGAGACACATTTTAGATAAAATGTTATAAGCGAACTACGTGAACTTTGATTCTTCTATACTCTAATAGTATATATAGATAGTTTTATATTATTATTAATATTAAGTATAAAACATTATTGAATATTAAGTCCAAGTATTTTTCTTTATTTTCCTTCTTTTTTTAACTGAAATTGATAAACTATTTTAAGAAATAAAAAAATTATCAAAAGATAAACAAACGATTCTGGTTAATCGGAACCGAAACCGTGGAGGAACCGGGTTTAGAATCGGACCGGAAACATCGGTTTCGGTTTTGGAAACGGAACCGTGAGACAACGGTTCCGATTCTGTTCCTCCAAAATGAGGAACCGGAACCGACGATTTTGGAACCGGAACCGGTGGTTCGAGAACCGTGGCCACCCCTAGATGTAACCTTTGGAATATTTATAACTTCCATTATTTGAGAAGGGATGCAACTTTTGATTGCAACCTTTGGAAGTTTATAAATACTACTAAAAATGATGAGATGAAAAAAAGGATGAAAAGACATGAAAAATTTATTCCATAAAATTCCTACGAGTTTTATTTCTTTCCAACTTTCTACTGTTGTTATTTTGACTACAACTCCTGATCTATGCTCCTAAAAATTCTAAGAAGTGTAATTTTGGAATTTTTGTGAAATAGGATTTGTATCATGGAGGTTAATTCTTTGAGAACCATTTACACCATAGTGAGAGGAATTAATACCTTAAAGAAAACATCATTAAAATGTGTTTAGCCTATACAAAATTTGATTTTCGTTTTCATAAACATACTCCATTACCCACTATTCGAGAAATATATACAACAATCTTATATTAATTCGTTAAAAAAACATTATATTATTGATAGCACAATCATTTATTAAAGGTCCAAACAATAGATCTAACTTGTCTATTTGGATTTTGGACCATAAAATACAGAATACCGGATAATAACTTAATTTTTGAGACCTATTAAACTCCTTCAACTAACCTCATTACAAAGGTATGCAATTCGTATATTTATTCTAATTATGTGCATTTTGATTACTCTTTTGTGTTAGTCCAGAGAGAAGGTGAATAAACCACCATAATAAAATTGATAACTTTTCGGGTTTGTAAAATCACATAAGGTAGGTGTTGACTCTTGACTTCTTTAGTCGGTAGTTTATGTGGGTCGGCTAACAGTGAGTCAGCAACATTGTTAAGTCCAAGTACACAACAGAAGACTAGAAGTTGTTCTATGTAATAAAAAGTTTGTTTGCGCGAGTGTGTGGATATTGATGCCGGAATTAAATTGATTAAATATAGACGAAAGAAATTAAGTACAACATAATAAAAAGACACTGAAGAGTGGTGTACGTAATATCTTTATTATTCTCTTCTCCTAACATCCAAGAGATATCCACTAGAATGATATTGAGAGTTTTACAGAGTTGGTACACTCAAACACCCAAAAACTATTGACTGTAGCATATTTTCTTATGTGGCAATATATGTAATTCTTTTGCTTTTGTTAAGAACACAATAGAATAAAAATTGACTTTTCTTGGATTCAAGGGGTTGTGATTTAGGAAGGTAAATCAGATGTACCTGACCTAGGGACTGTTGGAAATTATTCGGGTCTCGGATCTAATTCGGGCCAAATAAGATCCAACTTTTCGATCTAATCGAACGGAAGCGGAAGCGAGGGATTTCAAAAATCGAGTTTTAGATATAAGAACATAAGATCATGCTTATTAAATTTATTCAAACTAAATGAAGAAAAAAAAATTTACCTCTTTCGACGATTTTCTTGTTCTTCTCTTTTTCTCCGTCAATCCTTCGAATCCCCGAAGCTCGTAGACACCGCGATCTTCCACCGATCCTCCCTATCAACGGCAGTGTGTGGGCACCCAAATAATAATTCTAAGTTCCTAACTTTTATTTTCCTACAATGTACTCAACTCATGAGATCGTATGATTGGGCTAATTGGATAGGAGGGGAATTGAACTAGGCTTAAAATTCAACCACAAAATATCACAATAAAGATGAATGTCACAAAGATATCCTTATCGCCTAAATTTTCAAAATTTCTTTTCAATTTGAGTTGCCGTGAGATGATATTAATGGATGGCCCAATAATCATTTGATAATCAACTTGCAATTGATAGTTTGAAAAGAAAATACAATTTGACTTTTTCAATTTGCATAAGAGGGCTGAAATTTTTCTTTCAACGAGAGGGCCAAAAATTGTTTGTAACTTTTGGCCAATAGAAACTATTTTCAATGGTTAAGATGGGCGGCTGAAAACTTGTTTTACAATTGTGAGATGTGGTCCCCTTTTTATAGGCCTAGTTCAATCAGTTTCCCACTCCAATAAATCGAATAAATAATTAACTCTTTAATTAATTTATTCGACTTATTAATTCCGATATTACTCCACTATAAATTCGAATTGCACTCTTATAATTATAGAATATCTTACTCTACTTAATTGAGCAAATCACCGATATAATCATTACATAGAGATTAATCCTCCATAGATAATTCGTAATTGAAGCTAGGAAGTATCCATTAAACCCCTTCAATTACATCTTTTCCTCATTTACCATTAATTCACTAGTGAATGGTTAATTTATAATCAGATTATAAATTAGAGAACTCAAACCATTTAGTTCCAGAATTAACAAATGAGGGAATCATCTTTCAACTTCCCGCAAGAAGGAATGAATTCCATATCTGTGAATTTATATTCCCAGCTATTTAATTCAAATATGAATCTAAAATGCAAGTGTTGGGAATGTCACAGGACATACTTAAACGAGCAAATTAAGAATCACACTGAAATAAACAGGAGTCTATAATCACTCAGGATTAAGATTTATCCACATATGATCATCTAGTGATTTAATTTGATTTTCCATTTCTACAACGGAATTTGTATGGAAAATTCAAATTAAATCGGTCCAAAGTCCTATATGATCAAATCATATATAAATGTCCCTACTAAGATGTCTCCACATCGACGGTCCGGATAAGACAAATCACATTCAAAATGTTCTCAAATCGCATTAATAATGTTTTAATTAAAGATCCCATACTTTAATTAATTTCATCACTTTTGACTTATTTTTAGTTTATTATCCATAATTTTAATCCTCTTGTATATAACTCTTATATACTAAGATTATGGTTACAATAAATAAACTAGGGATTTTCATGATGTTCAAGAAAATACATACAATATGCAAAAAGAGTTCGAAAATAAATGTCGCTTTTATTAATAATCAAAAACAATTCACAATTGCTTTAAGGGCACTATCCCTAACAATCTCCCACTTGCCCTAAAGCATATGTGACATGTCTCCTAGTCTATGTTCTTCTCGCCATTAAAAACACTTTTTAGGCGGGTCTTGTTGACAAGATCAACAATAATATACACCGACCCGGATATCGATTTTCGAGTATCCTTATCCGACTGAAGTCGAATCAGTCGGTCGTCTATTTTAAGGTCAACCACTTAAATAGACAAACATCTTGATCTCAAACATATTTGAGAAGGTTCTGGACTATTATCTAATGAAACATTTCTGGATTAGATTGAAACTGGCTGGCTATCCCTATCGCGTATCAAATATCGAGCCTAGTACACAATATTGTATACTTGTAGAGGCATAGGGAATGCGTCTTATGTTCTTTTCCTCCTGAGGTGTCTTTAAACACTCTTCTTTGGAAAGAACGACTCCATATCAAGTTGGTAGGTAACCCTTCTTGAATCTTGCATTCTCAGAATGCAATCGCATCTTATCGATATAAGAAGCTTGAGACAATGCCAATAATTTGTTTTTGTGATTTTGAACCATTCAAATTCCAAGAACATAATTCGCTTATCCAAATCTTTCATTTGGAATTGCTTGGCAAACCAACCTTTAACCGTAGCTAACATCTCTACTTCATTCTCAATTAGTAGAATGTCATCTACGTAAATCACTAAAATTGCCACTTTACCATCATTGATCTGCTTGTATACACAAGACTCATCAACACCTTGGTCAAAACCAAGACTTGATCATCTCATCAAATCTATGGTTCAATGACCTTAAGGCTTGCTTTAACCCATAAATGGATCTAAGCAATTTGCAGACTTTCTGCTCTTGACCTTCGGCTACAAAACCCTATGGTTCGAATGCATTTCTTGGTTCATAGCTTCAAGCCACCTCGTTATATCAGAATCCTCCATTACTTGTCGAAAAGACAATGGATCATCGTCCACCCCATCAAAGACTGCAACATTTGCCTCTTCGATTTGACGATAACGGATTGGTGGTCTAATCACCTTCCCACTGCGTCGAAGTATCATAACATTCTGATCGGGTATAGTGGTATTTTTAGCAATTTCCCCAACAACTCTTGTTGATTGTGGTCCGATATTGTTATAATCTAGATTAAAGTCAGAATTTCATTAAGATCAAAATTGAATTACAGAGGTGTGTTGAGGGGTACTTATAGAGTCAAAGAGGTGGTAGTTACATCTAACTAACATAACAAAAACAGCTTACAAAAACGGTTACAAGCTAACCAAAGGAAATGCACAGCTAAGAAGATATTTCCAATACTCCCCTTCAACTGGAGTGGGAGCCGAGGTAGGAGCCAAGAGGTAGCTTAGCACATAGATGTTGAAACCTAGCAGCAGAGAAGGCCTTGCAAAGAGATCTCAGCAGCGATCCTCCGAAGGTATGAAACGTACATCAAGTTCTTTGGCAAGAACCTTGTCTCTTATGAAATGCACATCAATCTCCACATGCTTTGTCCTAGCATGGAAGACAGATTTGCAGCAGGGCGGCCGCACTTTGATTGTCACACCATATAAGAGAGGGTGACTCTACTTTGATACTTAACTCAAGTAAGTAAGAATCTAACCAAACAATGTCAAATGCAGATTTCACCAAAGAACGATACTCGATTCAGCAGAGCTTCTAAAACCACCGATCGCTTCTTAGAAGTCCATGTCAACAGATTTCCACCCAACAAGATACAATGTCCCCCAAATGTGGATTTTCTATCATCTAAATTGCTGCCCAACAAAGATCGTAAAAGCCTTCTATCAACATTCTAGTAACAGGCTTAAAAAGTAATCCAATATGCAAAGTCCCCTTCGATATCTCAAAAGATGTTTGCAAGTCAGTCAGCCGTTAATTGTGGGAGAGTGTAAGTATTGACTGAGTTTATTCACAAAGATAAGAAATATCAGTCGAGTGATGGTCAAGTATTGCAGGCCCCAATAGTACTTCAGAAGGAGGGTTGATAAAAAAGTTTGCTATCGCGAGATGCAATTTCCGGAGAAGTCTTTGAGAGGAGTGGTTGTAGGCTTGCAATGCTAACTTTGTCTTGCCCAAAAGATCATGAATATACTTGGTTTGAGACAAAACCATACCAAGAAGTCCTTGAAGCTTCAATGCCCAAAAATAGTTAACTTCTCCCAAGTTCTTTAGAGCAAACTTGTTATGTAGAAGGTGAATTACATGTGAGATAGCTTGAGAGTCTTCACCGTAATTAAGATGTCATCCACATACACAAGAAGGAGCAAAGAATTTTCCCAAATTCTTTGATGAAATAAAGAGGAGTCTCAAAATGATACATGAAAACCAATTGACAAAGAAAATTGTTTTAACTTTGTGAACCATGCCCTTGGAGCCTGTTTGAGCCCATATAGTGCCTTGTTGAGCTTGCAAACTGAATTTGGATGAGATGAATCAATGAAACCCTCGTGTTGATGCATAAACACCGTGTTAGAGAGTTCACCATGAAGAAAGGCATTATTTATATCGACTTGTTGGATAGACCACCGTGAGGAAATATCAAGAGTGAAAACAAGTCTAATGGTGCAAGCCTTAGCTACAGTGGCTAAAGGTTTCAAAAAATCAACACCAACTGTTGCTCAAAACCCCGCAACCAATCGAGCTTTAAACCTATCCACACTACCATCACCCTTGTATTTAACCCGAAACACCCATTTACAAGTGATGGTATTCATGTTGGAATCAACAGAAACAAGAGACCATGTGTTATTAGCAATCAAAGCATCATATTCAACCTTCATAGCAGCCTTCCATCTTGGATCAAAAATAGCCTGACTAACAAAGAAATGGCTCACCTGAGAGAGAGAAGCAGTGTGAGTCGAGAGGATTTTTGGTTTAGAAATGCCATTCTTGGATCTTGTGATCATAGAGTGACATGGAATTGAAGCGCATGGAGGAGTAGGGGGAATGGAAAGATGAATTGTAAGAGGGAGACCTTCAGGATTATGATGTTCTTGAACAATGCCAGGAGGAGAGGATGATGTGGAAAGTGAAGGACTATGAGGCAAGACAGAGGTAGAGGATGAAAGAGAGGCAGAGGAATCAAGTGTAGCAGAGGGAATTGATGTGGCTGGAGGAATAAAAGGAAGAAAAGATTGAACATGAATGGAGGAGAGAGAGTGATGTTGGGAAGAAGAAGAGAAAAGAGTTTGATAAGGAAACTCAAGCTCATTAAATTCAACAGTGGCTGCAATATAGACTCTTCCTGAGGGACTAAGACACTTGTATCCTTTATGACCTGTCACTATAGCCAATGAACAAGCACTTGGAAGATCTCAGTATTGAAACTTGTGATGATTATATGGTCTAAGATATGGAAAACAGAGCAACCAAAGACTTTAAGGAATGTGTAATCAGTGTCTTTTTGAAGAGGAGTCGAAATGGAGAAGAGGAATTCGAACTCGAGTAGGAAGCCTATTAATCACATAGACAAAGAATGAAAAGCATGCCACCAAAATTTTAATGGTAGAGATGCTTGAGCTAGCAAAGTGATAAGCCCATCTCAACAATATGTAAATGTTTTCTTTCACCTTTCCATTTTGTTGATGGACATGGGACAAGGATGTTGAAATTTAATGCCCAAATTTGCTAACAAGGGTGCCAATGATCTCAGTACTTCCCCACTGCTTTGTAAACACAATTTTTTGCATTGAATTGCCTTTCAACAAGATTATTAAACTGAGTAAAGATAGAAAAGGCTTCAGACTTTTGTTTTAAAGGAAAGATCCATGTAAATCTGCTATAGTCATCAATGAAATGAATATAATATCTAAAACCATCAATTGAGAGAATATGAGAGGGACCCCAAATATCTGAGTGGATGATTTGAAAAGGAGCAGTTGATTTAGTACATTGACTAGCAAAGTGTTTTTGATGTAATTTCCCAACCTTACGCATCACAAAAAAGAAACATAGCATTAAAAAGAATTTGTAAGGTCTGTAATACAGATGAAAGAACATTATTACAAGGATGGCCTAACTTGTTATGCCAAACATTTACATCTCTAGATTGAGCCATAAAGGCAGAAAACTGGGAGTTTGCAGGAGAAGAAGCAGTGAAGCATCTGGACTGAGGAAGATGAGACAGATCAAGTTGATATAGTCCCCCTTTAAGAGTGCCTTCCAAAAGTATCTTGTGGGTGGTTTTGTCCTTAACAAGACAAGAATCATGAAAGAATTGTATTAGAACATTGTTGTCCTTGGTGAATTGTGATATGCTGCTGATTTTTGCAATATTTGGAACAAAAGAATATTATTGAGAAGAAGGGATTGAGATGAAGTGAACTAGAACAAGTGATGAACCTATTTTGAGAATAGGAAGAGCAGCCATTACCTACAATCACCTTTTCTCGATCCTTGATAGTCACCGCTTTGAGAGACAAGTTCTCCAAATCATAGATAATATGATTAGTGGCACCACTATCAAAATACCAGTTACCATCTGAGATAGAAGGAGACAACACAGAGTTTGAGGAAGACTGAGTATTTGAGAGCAGGGCATGAGGATTAGAATCACTTCCAAAGACTTGATTCAGACCCAAAAAGCTTATGTCAAACCTTTTGTAAAGATTTCACAAAAACATGACCAACTCTACCACAAAGTTGACAAGAAGGTTTTCCATTATTGTTTCTGAAGTTTGAGTTTCTACCACCAAAACGACCACGGCCACGAACAGATCTACCACCTCCACGAAAACCAGATACACCTCTGTTAAAAACAACATTTGCACTAGGACTTGCAGCAGTGGAATTTGCAGTTAATGCAATAGTTTGAGAGCTATGTTGGCTTTGAACCCAAAGTTCATGAGTTTGCAGAGAGAATTGCACCTCTTGAAGAGATAGATTCTCAGCTCTGGATGTCAAATTAACAATAACCGATTCATACTCAGGTCCTAGACCACCAAGTATGTATAAAGCAAGCTCATCATCAGAGATAACATGATTTACAGAGTTCAAGTCATCTGCTATACTCCGTATCTTTAAGATATATTCATCAATTTTTAAATCACCCTTTTTCAAATGTTTGTAACATCATTCTCGAGTTGAAGAATTCTCGCTTTTTATTGAGTTTGAAACAATTTGTCGAGCACATTCCGGACATCAAATGAGGTAACACATCGAGTGAGATGACCGCATGGCCGTAATAATAAGATATGAGCCACCGGGAAAGTAATTGATCCTTACGCATCCAAATAAGATAACTGGATTGGAGATTTGAGTAGTAGAACCCGATGCGTATGAAGAAATTTTGAAGGCATCGCCCGATCCAAGAAGAAAGTCGCCTAAACCATGCGCACGAACCATCGATAGAACTTGAAGTTTCCGGTAATTATAATTGTTCCCGTCTAACTTCAATGAAAGAGTCAGAAATGCGAAATAGAAAAGGAGATAGAGAGTCGGAAGAATCACTCGCCATAGTCTTGCCGGAGAAGATGACAGCCCACCTTAAAAGTTAGAAGGCTCTAGATACCATGTTATAATCTAGATTAAAGCTGTGAATTTCATTAAGATCAAAACTGAATTACAGAGGTGTGTTGAGGGGTACTTATAGAGTCAAGGTGAGGTGGTAGTTACATCTAACTAACATAACAGAAAAACAGCTTAAAAAGCGGTTACAAGCTAATCAAAGGAAATGCACAGTTAGAAGATATTTCCAATAGATATCATCGTAAAGAACTCATCGAGTACAACTTTACTTCAAGGTCGGAAGTTTTCTATATAATTGTTCTCAAGAAAGATAGCATTAGTCGAAACTATTACTTTCTTTTCTTGATCATAGAACAAACCTCCTCTCGCTCTTCGGGATATCCAACGAATGATACACTTCTAAACGTGGATGCAACTTTCAGCTTTTCCTTTCAAAGACATGTGCTGGCACCCCCATATGCGAAAAATGGCGTAAACTAACTTTACTCCCATTCCACAACTCTAGTGGTGTCTTTTGATTGACTTAGACGGAACTACATTCAAAATGTAAACCGCCGTTTGCAATGCATACCCCAAAAACGAATCGGGCAAATGTCGCGTAGCTCATCATCGACCTAACCATATCAAGCAACCTTCTGTTTTCTCCTTTCAAAGAACACCGCTTTCTTTGAGGGGTGCCAAGACTATGAGTTGGTACAAAATACCATGCTCTAGCAAATAATCTTTGAACTCAAGATCGACATACTCGCCCCCTCGATCGATCGAAGGCACTTCAAAGATTTTCCTAGTCATGCTTTTCACCTTCCGCATGAAATTCCTTGAACTTTTCAAAAGTCTCGATTTTCTATGCATGAGATAAACATATCCATACCTCGAGTAATCATCAATAAAAGTGACGAAGACTAAAGCCACTTCTAGCTTGTGTGGTCATGGGACCACAAACATCACTATGCACAAGCTCTAGTGGTTCTTTGGCTCTCTATTGCCCTTTGCAGAGAAAGGTCTCTTAGTCATTTTTCCTTCTGACAGATTCACAAACAGGGAAGAGTGCCAACTTTTAGCTCTCTCAAAGGACCATCCTTTTTAAGCCTATTTATCCTTTCTAGTGAAATATGCCCTAACCTTAGATGCCAAAGATATGTTTCATCATCTTGAGAAACCTTTTGCCTTTTGGTTTAGGATGTTTTACTTTAAACATTTCGGCATTTAGCAAAAGGTTGTTCATTAGGCTTAATTAAATAGAGTCCGTTTTCCAATTTTGCAGTACAAATATCACACCCATTTTTAGAAATAACAATCGAATTATCATTAAAAGATAGTGAAAATAAATGTTCATGCAATTTTGAAACAGAAATCAAATTTCTACGAAACCAGGAATATAATAAACACCGTTTAAAATCAATATTTTATCTCTAATATTAAGCTTAATTAGTCCCACTGCTTTTGCCGAAATCACTGCACCATTGCCAACTCGCGTTGTGAAAGACCCATCGGCAAGCTCTTCATAAGAGCTAAACATTTGTATGGAAGAACAAACATGATTAGTAGCTCCAGAGTCAACTACCTAAGTAGAAGAATCTCTAGCTACCAAACAACTTTCAAGAACAAGTAAATCAAATTTACGTTTCTTGTTTTCCTTTACTTTGGAGAGAAACTTGGGGCAGTCTCTCTTCCAATGTCCCTCTTCACCGCAGCTGAAACAATTTCCTTTGGTTTAGAGGAACCTTGCTTCTTGCCTTTGAGATTTTCACATACGAGTGCAATATTCATGTTACTATTCCACTTGTCACAATTTTCTCAGTTAATGAATCATTCAACAGCTTCAAGCATAGACAAGACATCATTGCTTTGAAAATTAAATAAAGCGACATAAATAAGCGAACGAACATCATAGAGCATTCAATTTAGGAATCATAAACATGATGCATGAAAGCAATAAAGTTTATCCTACCAATTCCAAGGTAATTTAATCTCACATTTGAAAAGCCGCCGTAGGGTAGGTCAAATCAAATGGCGATTAAATCGAGACCATCTCGTATTAATAAAATAAATAATCAAGACATCTCATATCTTCATTTATTAATTAATCACCTTTTAATTTAGCCTAGATACATCCAAACTATTTGATTGTATCCTTATGAGTGTTACCCATTATTTCGGATTTTAAAAATTAACTCAAAATCGCTGCCGTAGGGTAGGAAAATTAATAGTTAAATTCTAAATTCCTATCCTTTCGGAGATTAAGCCTTGATTATTGATTTAAGTGAAAACCATCCGTAAGGGGACGAATCTGAGCATCACGAGGCGTCACTTAAATCTCACGGTGCTTTGATCAATAATGGAGGCCACATGATTTATTATCATGAATCCTTCTCCCACTCACTATTTGATAATAAACGTTTCCTAAACATTTAAGTTATAAAACATCTTATGTTTTAATAAGTCAAGTCCAATCCTATTGGTCTTTTGATTAAAATTCTCTAATTTAAAAATCTAACTCTTAGAAATTAAATCATAATTTTAATCAATTGATTACAATTCACCAATTTAAAAATCTAACTTTTAGAAATTAAATCATAATTTTAATCAACTTTAAAAACCCCTAAATTATCAAAATAATTAAGGGAATGGGGATAAAACGGAAAAATTTCATGAAAAAACAAAGGAAACAACGTGTCAATCGAAAATTGGACCCGCCCCGATCGCTTGTGCCGCCGCCGCCTTGGTCTCGTCCAAACGTGAATCCGAATAATTTTGTTTCTAAAACATGTAATTCGAGATTTTTCATAAAAATCGGATCCAATTTTCACAAAATTAATTCCAAACAATTATCCCAATTTTAAAATCATATAAACACTTTTATACAAAATTTAAAAAATTATATAAAACACTTTTATACAAAAATTTTTAAAAATTATATAAAACACTTTTATATCAATTTTAAAAACCATATAAAACACTTTTATATCAATGTCAATTCATCTCATAGATCTATCATAACAATTAAACAATTCAATTATCATGATGCATGACATGTTTGGGAGTGGGTTCCATGAATGACATATCAATATACATGACATATATATCACATATACATCACATAAATATTAATCCGCGAAATAATAAATATGACGATTTGAATCGATGCCTTAAATTCAAAAACGCACATGCATCCATATATCAAAACATGCAAGATCAAATCCTAAACCCACTCCAAAATAAATTTAATAAAGTAGATCTAGTTTTTATATCAAAACCAAATGGCTCTCATACCATTTGTTGGAAATTATTCGTCCTGATCTAATCCGGCCAAATAAGATCCGACTTTTCGATCTAATCGAACGGAAGCAGAAGCGAGGGATTTCAAAAATCGAGTTTTAGATATAAGAACATAAGATCATGCTTATTAAATTTATTCAAACTAAAGGAAGAAAAGAAAATTTACCTCTTTCGACGATTTTCTTGTTCTTCTCTTTTTCTCCGTCAATCCTTCGAATCCCCGAAGCTCGTAGACACCGTGATCTTCCAATTCGATCCTCCCTATCAACGGTGTGTGTGGGCACCCAAATAATAATTCTAAGTTCCTAACTTTTATTTTCCTACAATGTACTCAACTCATGAGATCGTAGGATTGGACTAACTGGATAGGAGGGGAATTGAACTAGGCTTAAAATTCAACCACAAAATATCACAATAAAGATGATCACACAAAGATATCCTTATCGCCAAATTTTCAAATTTCTTTTCAATTTGAGTTGCCGTGAGATAATATTAATGGATGGCCCAATAATCAATTGATAATCAACTTGCAATTGATAGTTTGAAAAGAAAATACAATTTGACTTTTTCAATTTGCATAAGAGGGCTGAAATTTTTCTTTCAACGAGAGGGCCAAAAATTGTTTGTAACTTTTGGCCAATAGAAACTCTTTTCAATGGTTAAGATGGGCGGCCGAAAAACTTGTTTTACAATTGTGAGATGTGGTCCCTTTTATGTGCCTAGTTCAATTTCCCACTCCAACTCGCTTTCTATCTAATCTAGAATTCATAATTCTAGATGACTCAAACTCTAATTGATAATTATCCAATATAATTATCAATTTAATAATTATATTTATCATAAATATCTTATATTTATTTAATTCCAAATACAAATCAAAATCGTAGGATATCATATATTCCCGGAATTTACTAATATTAATATATTAGCCCAAATATTTTTGGAAAACTATTTTCCATAAACCCTTAGGAACTGGAAATATTATTTCTAATCCGTTTACTCTAGGAAGGCGAACCGGGGACTATGGACCTATAATTATAAGCTCCAATAAATCGAATAAATAATTAACTCTTTAATTAATTTATTCTACTTATTAATTTCGATATTACTCCACTATAAATTCGGAATTGCACTCTTATAATTATAGAATATCTTACTCTACGAGATTAATCCTCCATAGACAATTCGTAATTGAAGCTAGGAAGTATCCGTTAAACCCCTTCAATTACATCTTATCCTCATTTACCATTAATTCACTAGTGAATGGTTAATTTATAATCGGATTATAAATTAGAGATCTCAAACCATTCAGTTCTAGAATTAACAAATGAGGGAATCGTCTTTCAACTTCCCACAAGAAGGAATGGATTCCATATCTGTGAATTTATATTCCCAGCTATTTAATTCAAATATGAATCTAAAATGCAAGTGTTGGGAATGTCATTGGACATACTTAAACGAGCAAATTAAGAATCACACTGAAATAAACAGGAGTCTATAATCACTCAGGATTAAGATTTATCCATATATGATCATCTAGTGATTTAATTTGATTTTCCATTTCTACAACGGAATTTGTATGGAAAATTCAAATTAAATCGGTCCAAGTCCTATATGATCAAATCATATATAAATGCCCCCATTAAGATGTCTCCACATCGACGGTCCGGATAAGACAGTCACATTCAAAATGTTCTGGGCCGCATTAATGATGTTTTAATTAAAGATCCCATCTTTAAGTAATTTCATTACGGACTTACTTTTAGTTTATTATCCATAATCTTAATCCTCTTGTATATAACTCTTATATACTAAGATTATGGTTACAATAAATAAACTAGGGATTTTCATGATGTTCAAGAAAATACATACAATATGCAAAAGAGTTCGAAAATAAATGTCGCTTTTATTAATAATCAAAAACAATTCACAACTGCTTTAAGGGCACTATCCCTAACAGGGACCCATAAAGCGAGGTGAAGTGTGTTCCACGAAGCGACCTGGCCAAGGATCCCCAAAAAGCTAGGTGAGGTACTTTTGTTCGAGGGTACTGAAATGCAACGCACGTTAGGCTAGCCAGATGGCTCCCAGCTAAGGCCCTCCGATGCCTAAGTCAGAATCAGGTAGTTGAGGTACTTAGAAAGCTAAAGAGCGAGGTAATTTAGAATAATGACAAGTTACTTTTTACCTTGATTTTCGTGCCGTATTTATAGTACTGTTCACCGGGTAAGGCGGATCACCGTACACGTGGCGCCCGATCGACGGTGCGTGGCTCGCGGGCGACCCGACCCGGTCATTCGGATCGGGTCAGGACCCATATGAAAAAGCCGCGGATCCTTAGGGTATTCTAGTAATTTCGCAAGGCGAGGTAAAGATGGTCAATTCGACCTAGGCGAGGCTATACTGGTAATTTCCACATCATTTACTCCCCGAGTTACTTTAGTAATTTATTGCTGAAGTGACTCGATGCAGGTCCTCGAATTCGAAGCGACACGGAATTAAGTCGAATTCGAAAAGACCCTTCCATCGCAGCCGTTGAATTTGAATAGCCTTTTGATCGAGACCGTTGATTTTCCCGCCCTTCTCTCTCTATATATAAGATGGTCTTTCAAAACCTCCAATTTTCACATTTTTTACCCCGGATCACCTCGCTGCTTAGCTCGTCCACGACCTAGGACTTTGACTTCGTGCTCCTCCACTTCACTTGACTTAGAGGTAGGTTCTCTTTCTCTCTCTACTTTAAATTTTCTTATTCTTTTATGGCGACCCCTCCTCCATCTACACGGCCCTCTAGTTCGCGGTCGAACTCTGGTTCGTCTTCGAACTCGGGGTCGTCTGACTCACTGCGTCTTCGAGCTCTTCTACTTCTACTAGCGGGGCGACCCATATTCCCCCTTCTCAAGATAGGGTATCCCGCGAGGCCACCCCATCGGACGACCTGGAACACGTCGCCCCCTGGGCTTTACTTAGGTCCCGAGTCTCCATTCACGATATAGGCACCATTAGGAAAAACTTCTTCATCCTCGTTTCGTACCAAATCATAATTCCTACTACTAGTGATAGGATAGACAAACCTCCACCTTGCTGCTTAGCCTTTCACCTCGCTAGCCTCAAGGCGGGTGTTAGATTCCCTTTGGCTCGCCCCGTTGCTGACATTTTAAGAGGGCTCGATGTTTGCCCCGCTCAGCTCGTCCCAAATTCCTACCGTCACATCGTAGGTTTTATCATTTTAATGAAACATTTCGGCGAGACGACCTCACTTTCTCACTTTTGTGAACTGTATGCCATCAATTCTTCAACCACCACTACTAACTCCGAATTCTTTTACATCTCGCCTCGTACCAACCGAAAATTTTTACACCAGGTTCCTTCCTTGGTGTGGCCTTGGAAAGATAGGTTCATATTCATTCGAGCTCCTATTGAAAATCCTTGGGACCTACCTTCGGATTGGAAATTGAGCCGACCTCGCCTTCGAGGCCTGCCTCCTGTTTCTTGGGGTGCCAACTTCATTTCTATGTTGACCCAAAATTGGTATGAGGCTTGCGACCTCATTACCGAAGAGGTTCTATCCCCTCGTCGGCCTTAGCCCCGCCTCCGCCATGAAACTCTAACACTTGGTAATCTATTTCTCTTTATTTTTTCCAGTTCGCCTATCATGCTTATATTGATGCCTTTTGTTTACTTGTGCAGATATGGCGATCCGAGCTTCCGTACTTGACAAGGCCCTCGCCAACAACAAAGAGGCCCTACTGGCTCGCAAGAGAGCTCGCCAAAATGCTGCTGCGTTGGATTTACCGCTAGGTGTGGCCGTAGCTTCGGCCCCCGTTGTGACTATAGCCATCGACCCCACCCCCGAGGTGCCTTTGAAGAAAGTCGGCAAGGCCTCAGGTAGCAAGTCGAAGGAAGAGAAAGGGAAAGTCGTGGTCGGGGCTCGCCTGAAAAAGACTAAGACTCGCAAGGCTAAGAGCTCGCCTGACTCAATGGATGTCTCCCCTGGGATGCGGGCTCACGATGCAAGTGAGCCCACCGATGCGAACCTTCCGACCGTGGACCGGATGATGATGTGGTTGAATCGAAGTGAGTCTCATCTTCAGGCCCAACGACTTGCAGCTCGCGAGAAGGCTCCTGAGCTTATGCCTCGAGCTCGCGAGCTCTCCATGCCTCGCACTGTTCCCAACTGGAATATCAGCTCGCGGAGCTCGGTCCTCGAAACGAACCCTAGAGAGGACTCCTTTGAATTGTACAACTACACTATCCTTCCCGACGATCAGTTCGCCTTGATGACCACTGAATTTACTCGCATCGAAGAGCTTGCGGCCCATGTTATCATGTCGGTATGTGGCTTCTTTTAAATTATGCAACACTTTTGCTTCGTTTTTTTTTACTTCGCTTCGCTGCCCTTTACTTCGTTTTCTTCCTTTTGTAGCTCTCTGCCTTGTTGCGTCAAATGGCACTTCGTGGTGCCGATTGGAGGCATCAGAACAAAGTGTACGTCAATCAACTAAGTGAGGTCCATGCGAAGCTCCGGACTACCGAAGTGGATAAGGCAAAAGCCATCTAGAAGGCTCGAGCCGAACTTCTCAAGGAAGTAGCCGATCTGAAAACCCAGCTTGCCTCGTCCCAAAGCGAGCTGAAAACTCGTGAGGGGCTCCATGCCTAGGAGGTGGCAGATTCCTTTGAGAGAGGTCGGAAACAAGGTCTCGAGAAATACCTCTCCTCCGAAGAGCATAAGGCTTCACTAGCCTCGTCTCGCCTCGCTGGAGTCCAATCTTTTCTTCAGTCCTTCTCATGCGAGAAGCTCGTAGCTGAACGAGCCGTGGTGTACCTTTTCGACGGCTTCGAGCAATGCCGTGAACAGGGAATTAAAAAGGGAGCCTTCAAGGCCGATTTCGACCCCGAGAAGCTTGACCCCTTGAGAAGGATGAGCCGAAGCGCGACATCGCCGGCGCGGCGAGGTTGGCGGCTCGCGTGATGTAGAAATCATCGACGAGGTGGAGGATGTTGATGAGTTCACCGAGCTCATGAAACCTCTTTTAGCATCGTAGGGATCATTCATGTAAATTATTAACGAAGTATTGAACTTGATGTATTTTCATTGACAATCTCATCGCCTCTTAATGTACTTTTGAATTTACTTCGCTTTTGGTGTATTTCTTTTACCTTACCTCGCTTGTGTGTCATTTCGATGTACTGCACTTCGTTTTTATATGTTGCATGCTCTTTACCTCGCTTCACCCCATATTGTTTTTTAATCATCCCTTGGGTCCTAGGCTTCTTCGCGAGGCCAAGCCCCGTGGCGAGGCTAGGTCCCTGCGCGAGCCTAGGTCCTCAAGCTTAGACCATTGCAAACTTTTCCACTAAAAGGATGCTTATGGCCTAGATCCCTCGTGGGGTCGTCTTGGCCTCATAGCCTTTTTAGGGGGCTTATCTTATGAGCCTAGGTCCCTTTGTTGGGACCATTGTGGGCTTTTGCCACCTAAAAGGGAGCTTATGGCCTAGATCCTTCGTGGGATCGTCTTGGGCCTCGCTAGCCTTTTAGGGGGGCTTAACTTGCGAGCCCAGGTCCCTTAGTTGGGACCATTGTGGGCTTTGCCACTAAAAAGGGAGCTTATGGCCTAGATCCTTCGTGGGGATCGTCTTGGGCCTGCTAGCCTTTTAGGGGGCTTAATTTATGCAGCCTAGGTCCCTTTGTTGGGACTATTGTGGGCTTTACCAGCCTAAAAGGGACCTTATGGCCTAGACCCTTCGTGGGATCGTCTTGGGCCTCGCTAGCCTTTTAGGGGGCTTATCTTGAGTGATTCGCTTATGACCCCGAAATACTAAGCAGATTTGTGCAAAAAGGTAAACATTGCAAGTGAAATTCTGTCTTCTTTCATTGATGAGAGTTTTTAACATAAGCCTTCAATGCTTCCAAAATTAAGCTAAATACATGAAATAAATTTTTAAGTATAGAACCTCCTTAGGTTATGAATGTTCCAAGGCCTCGAGCTCCTTTCCTTGCATGTTTTCTAGTCCAGTATGTTCCCCTTCAAAGACTTCAATTACCTTAAAAGGTCCTTCCCAATTTGCCTCCAAGCCTTCCCACATGTTTGGAAACTTCCACTTTTTTGAGCACTAGATCCCTACTTGAAAGCTTCGCTCCCAACCCTTTTGTTGTATGCATTTTTCATCCTTCCCTTAGCTGCTTGAATCTGAATAAACGCTTTATCTTTCTTCAATGAGCTCGAGTTCGAGTTCTCTAGCTTCACTATTGCTCTCAGGCTCGTACCGAGCAACCCAAAGCGAAGTTTCTCCAATTTCCACCAAAGACGATCGCTCCCGGCCCGTACACTAAACCAAAGGCGTCTCTCCCGTCGAAGTCCGTGGGGTCGCTCGATATGCCCAAAGGACTCCAGGCAACTCGTCCACCCAATACGACTTCGATTCTTCTAGCCTCGTTTTTATGTGTTATAGAATAATTCTATTTGCGACCTCAGTCTGCCCATTTGCTTGAGGGTTCCCCACAGATGTAAAAGTTTGCTTGACCTTGTATTCTTCACACCATTCCCTAACCTTCTTTCCTTGAAATTGAGTGCCATTATCTGATATGCGATATTTTTCCACAAAAAATTCATGACTTTCGGTTTCCGTCATCTTAGCCACTGCCTTGGCCTCAATCCACTTAGAAAAGTACTCCACTGCCACAATGATAAATTTCTTCTGAGCTCTGGCCACTGGAAATGGACCCAAAATATTGATTCCCCATTGATCAAAAGGACAAGCAATGGGGATCGTTTCCAACTGGGTCGCTGGTTGATGACTTAGGTTCGCGTGGAACTGACACTTCGCACATTTTTTAACAAACTCTATTGTATTCTTTGCTAAAGTAGGCCAAAAGTAAACTTGCCAGATCATCTTCTGGGCGAGTGCCTTACCTCCTGAGTGGTTACCACAGTTGCCCTCATGAATCTCCCTCATTACATACATCGCCCTCTCTGGTCCGAGGCACTTTAGCAATGGTCCTCCTACCGATCTTTTATACATCTCATTGTCTATCATTAGAACTGGATGCTCTAACTTGACCCTTCTAGCTTTTATCGGGTCCAACGGTAACGCCTCCCTTTTCTAGAAAATTTTCAAGTCTTCCATCCAATCGATAGGGGTGTCAATTGCACAAACCAGCGCCTCGCTTGGATACTGCTCGATGGGACCTTCCTCCGCTAGCGAGTCCGGCTGCGTCGCCACCAACACGATCACCTTCCTCGAGCTATTCCCACTTACTGCACTTGCGAAGCGAGCTAGAGCATCGACTCGCTCATTTTTATTTCTTGGGATCTGCTGTAGCTGAAAAAATTTGAACTTTTCCATCAACCGCTTCGCTTTCTCCAAATAGTTAGCCATGGATCGATCCTTGGCTTCAAACGAACCTTCAACTTGCATTGCCACCAATCGAGTCGCGCAGTAAGCTATCAACTTCTTCACATTGCACTTATGTGCCATTTTTAATCCCGCCAACAGAGCTTCGTATTTAGCCTCGTTATTTGTCACCTTGAATTCGAGGCGAAGTGCCACTTCCACCTCGAACGAGTTAGGCTTTTGCAACAAGATCCCGGCTCCGCCTCCAGTAGCCACCGCCGAGCCATCCACATGCAGTAGCCATGTCACTTCCTCTTTTTGAACTTTATTTTCCAACCCACTTGCTTCGTTAACGAAGTCAGCCAGGACTTGAGCCTTCACCGCCATTTTACTTTGATATTTATTATCAAATTCCCCCAATTCCACGGACCATTTCACTAGGTGACCTGACAGCTCCGGTTTTTCTAACACTTGTCTCAGTGGTTGATTTGTGAGGACAATAATCTGATGAGATTGGAAGTAAGGTCGCAACTTCCTAGCCGATACTACCAAGGCTAGCGCCTTTTTTCTGGGTCTCTAGATACCTTTCTTCAGCTTCCTCAGAATAACTTGCTCACGTAGTAAACCGGGCGATGAACTCCCTCTTCGTCTCGCACCAACACCGAGCTCACGGCTCGCTTAAATGGCTAGGTATAAAAATAGAGCCTCTCATTTTTAGGTTTGGACAAGAAAGTGGAGACATAAGGTATCCTTTCAAATCTTCGAACGTCTTCTCATATTCCTCCGTCCATTGAAAATTCTTCATGTTTCTCAAAGTGTTGAAAAAGAAAGGTTGCGATCAGCTGACCTCGAAATGAACCTGTTCAACGAGGCAATTTTCCCTATGAGCTGATGTACTTCATTGACCGTTCTAGGCGAACTCATTTCCACTATAGCTTTTATCTTCTCTGGGTTCGCTTCGATCCCCCTCTCATGCACCATGAAGCCCAAAAATTTTCCACCTCGCACTCCGAAGGTGCACTTCACCGGATTCAATTTCATACCATAGGCTCGCATTATTTTGAAAGCCTCCCTCAAATGCTCAAGGTGATCCTCTTCCACCACACTTTTTACCAACATATCATCAACATACACTTCCATTGATTTGCCAATTTTCTCTCTAAACATGAGGTTGACTAACCTCTGATAAGTAGCTTCCGCGTTCTTTAGCCCAAACGGCATTACCATGTAACAATAAACTTCGTTCTCCGTCACAAACGAGGTCTTATCCCTGTCTTCCTCCACCATAAAATTTGGTGATATCCTTGGTAAGCATCCATCATGCTAAGCAAGGCACATCCTCGCCGTGGAGTCCACCAAGAGGTCGATGCGAGGTAGGGGGGTAGGGATCCTCGGGGCATGCCTTATTCGTGATCCGTGAAGTCAGGCACATCCTCCATTTTGTTGTTAGCCTTGGGCACTACAACTACATTTGATAACCACTCGGAATCGAATTTCCACAACATATCCCGCTTCCAATAATTTGTTCACCTCGTTTTCTATAATTTTGTTTCTTTCGCTTCCAAAGCTTCTCTTTTTATGCTTCACGGCCTCGCTAACGGATCCACATTCGCCGGTGAACCATCACCTCGAGGTCTATGCCTTGAAATCAGAAGGTTTCCAAGCAAAAATGTCCACATTCTCCCCAAGAAATTGAATCATCAACACTTCTAGCTTTGAGTCCATTTGCGACCCTATCTTAGTGAACTTATCCGGGTCGCCTGGCTCGAGCTCAATCACTTTGTACTGCTCCGTTGGCTCAACCCTATACTCCGCCATTGTCCTAGCTTTTTTAACCTTCTCCTTTTTTTTACTCAGCCCAGCTTCTTCTTCGCGTGTTATTTGCTTTATAGTTCTCACTTCTCTCCCTTCCTTATTCTTTTTTAGGGAAACGTTATAGCATTCTCTAGCCGTCTTTTGATCGCCTCGTACTTCGCCTATCCCTCCTGCTGTAGGGAACTTCATCTTCAAATGATAAATGGACACCACAGCTTGAAATTGATTCAGTCCGGGTCGCCCCATGATCACATTATAAGCAAATGGGGCGTCTACTACCAGGTACTTGATCATGATTGTCTTTCGGCACGGCTGTCCTCAAGCAATTACAACTCTAAAATGAAAAATACAAGACAGAACAATACAAATAAACTGCAAAACTTCACAACCAAACTCATTCATCAAATTTCATTTCACTATCAATCAAGCGCGTATTTTTACAATGTGATCATGACGGTGGAATGTTCATGCCAACCCCGTTTTCATTATCCAGATAGATTCACACAATCAAGTGTTTTCAAGATGATCCACTTTTTGAATATAAAGATGAGATGCTTACCAGACTCCATAGGCTTGTCTTTCACACTAATCTCTACTAATGTAGGCTAGTGTAAACAAAGACCAATAGGACTTTAAAAGCTTGTAATGTGGGCTAAGGGTAAGGTAGGAAAATATAGGAATAAATAGCTCAAATCACTCAAACACACAATTAACACTTTGAATTATCAATAGGCACTACCCTTCTTTTTTTTTTGGCATCCCCGATGTTTATGAACTTTCAATCCCGTTGATTTTTTTTCTTTTTTTTTCACATTTTTTTTCGGAACGCCCAAACTTATTCTTTTGCGTACATGGGGTTTCATCTTTTATTTTCTTGGGCAACTTCATTCAATTAAACACATACCCTTCTCATCATCCCTTCTCAACCTTCAACATTTTTCTATATTATGTGTGTACGTATGAGTGATGGGTAATTAGGATTTTCACATTTAGGCTCTGGGTATTCGATTGGTTGCCAAAGAAACGGGTTTATAAGGCTCAAAGGGGGACACTAGGGAAAATATAATACAAAGGTAGGCATTTTAGGCTCTAGCTTGTTCAAAGATGGCCTAATTCACTTCCTCATGGTTACTTCGCCTAGGATTTCGCCTCGACTAATGATCGACAAGTTCTAAAGATCCTGGGATCATAAAGGAACCACTCAATTGCATAAATCATCCCAAAATAAATCAAAGAGTTAAGCACATAGATGGAATTAATGGAAAGAAGATTAAATCACGCTCAAACACATGCTCTTTTGACCGCTCAACTCATATTCAACAAATTCACTTAGTCATGCAGCTTTCACGCTTTTACAAACGCCCCGACTCAACTCTAGACTCTTTTTTTATTCGTTTTTTTTTACTCAAGACCCGACTCGATGAATAAAAACAGACTGCACCCCCCCAAACTTAAAACGACATTGTCCCCAATGGAGAGGTGGGAAAAAGGACTTTCCTGGTAGCCGAGGAGCGAAAGCTCCTTAAGTCATGTGATACTACTACATGTATGAAGTGTCTCGTATAAGCTCACAATGCATCCTAGCGCACAAGCCCGTGGGTATTGTATACTCTGAGGTGTGGTCTTGTTCTTCCCCTTCGCCTTGGCCCGGCCCTTTTTTGCTTCGCATCTTTGCAACCTAGCAAGGTAGACAAGAAAACAAAACTCGTGAAACCAAGGAACTCGGTTATGGGTGAGAAATCGAAAATCACATCACATACATAATGCACCCAAGTAGAAAATATAGTGCCCTGTCAAAAGATAAGCATGGAGATGTAAAATAGCACTAAACAATGTGAAATCGCTATTGGGGCATTTCATCAAACACCTCATATGCATGAATTAGGGAAAAGATAGTAAATGTAATGGATAACTCAATTCAATCCCAAAATTCAACACCAAACCTAAGTCTAACATGATCAACCAATCCACAATCCATACATCAACAACAATTATCCTAAAGACTACTACAATCCAATCACACCAAAAATCACAAGATGGGAAAACCATGGGGGGGTTTTGGAAGTTGCAAACTTACCAAATAATGAGTGAATGAGATGAAGATGGTGTGTGTGGTGTTAAAGTGCTCCTTTGTGACGATGGAGTGGGATATGTGGGATTTGCACAAATAAGAGGGGTGGGTGCTGATACAACTTACTACTCCTAATAATGCAAAAACTCATAAAAAACAAAAACAGCTACTAAACTAAATTAAAACTAAGAAATCAATAAAAGGGGCTTGGGTTGCCTCCCAAGAAGCGCTAAGTTTACAATCTTCAGCCAGACCTTTTCAGATTCTCCTCAAGTTGGAGCTCCAATAAGCATGTTATTCACATTGCCCTTAGAAACTCCCCAACCTCCAATGTCTTCAGCTATATTCCCAACCATCTGCTTACCATCATTTAATTCAAATTTTAGCATGTTGGTTGGATGGATGGTGAATACAACTTTCTCCTGATTTACCCGCAAAGTTAGCTCCCCCGTTTCTACATCGATCAAAGCCCGTGCTGTAGCTAAAAATGGTCGCCCAAAGATGATTGATATTTTCTTGTCCTCATTCGCATCCAACACTACAAAATCCACATGAAAAATAAGTTTATTAATTCTTACCAATACATCTTCAATGATTCCCCATGGATAAAGGCGACGATCAATCAACAAACTCGCAAAGTAATATTGACTCGCTTCACCTCCCCGAGCCCAAACTTCGTCATATCAGAAAGAGATATAAGATTCACACTGGACCCAAGATCACAAAGTGGTTTCTCAAAGAAAACTCCTCCAATAGTACAAGGAATAGTGAAACTCCCGGATCCTTTATTTTCTCGAGGTAGTTTGCTCGACTATTGACTACATTCCTCCTCACAAATAGACAGTCTCAAACTCCTCCAACTTCATTTTCTTGATTCCACTGGTTTGGCATAAATGGGCGATTGTTCGGTGCAAGTCTGAATTACGCCTCCGTTTACATAAATTGCATTGCAATGCTCCATCGGATTAACCTCAGATCACTCGGAAATTTCCCTCTCTGCTGCAATGAATTCACTGTTGTTGCTAATTGCCCTACTTGTGTCACCAAGGAGTTGATGTGACCTTCTATTGTTGTAACTCTTGAGCCGAGCTTGTCCATGTTAGCATCACTCTTGTTCATCCAAGCTCGGGTTTCTACAATAAATGTGCCAAGTAATTCTTCCAAGGACGACTTGTTTTCTCCCACATGTGTACTTGCACTTGCATGAGTTTGAAATCCCAGAGGTGGTTGCAACACATTTCTCGTATTGCTATATGAGAAATTTTCATGATTTCGAAGTCCCGGATGATAATGTGTTGGCAACTAATTCCCTTTATTGTTGAAACCCTCATTGTTCACATAATTGACTCGTTCCATGTCGGGCCTCATCATCTCTTGACTTATTTCCATAACAGCTTTTGTTTGTTGTTTTCCACTAGAATTGAGGGTGGCAAGTTGCTTTGACAAGACGGAAATTTGAGAGGCCAAAGCGGACATATTATCAAGTTCAAGAACACCAACAACTTTCCTTGGCATGGATCTCTCAGAAGGCCATTGGTAACTATTGGCAGCCATTTCTTCTAGCAAAAGCATGGCTTCACTTGGAGTTTTAGCCATCAATGTACCTCCTGCTGCAGCATCTATAATAGTTCTCGAATGACCATTCATATCATTGTAGAAATATTGAACTTTCTGCCAATCCGTGTACCCATATTGTGGGCACCTCCTCAATAATTCCTTGAATCACTCCCAAGCTTCATGGAGTGGTTCAAAGTCAATCTGTTGAAATTGAGCAATCTCACTCTTCAGTTGAAGTGTCTTGCTAGGTGGAAAGAATTTTGCCATAAATTTTTCAGTGAGATCATCCCAACTAGTGATACTTCCGGGTGGAAAGGTTTGAAGCCATTGTCTAGCTTTATCACGAAGTGAAAATGGAAATAACCTCAATCCCCGGCAACGGCGCCAAAAACTTGTTAGTGAATTTTCTAACCGCAAGTCTATGGTGTCAAGTTTTAATATAGTGAAAGTAAGGTTGTCGTATCCACAGGGAATAATTATCAAATTATTGCTAAGTACTATAATATAGTAGTCTAACTTTATTTAGAAATACAAGAATTGATGGAGTTTATTATACTAAAAATACCAAAAATAAATCAAGAATATGAAAATATCAATGAGTTTATCCAAATGATTAAATGAATTCTAGAGGTGTGATGAATCTAGTTATCCCTTATGTTATCAATATGGTTTATCAATCATCAATTATCAATTTATAAGTCAAGATTTCTACAATAATCATTTCCTCTCTCGAGTGCCAAATGATTTTAGATCACAATTGGGAAATCAATATCTCTATAAAAATCACCAATCGAAATTTCAATAAAAACTATGAATCTTGGTTCATGACTTCAAAGGAATCACAAATTTCTCAATTCTATCAAATCCTATGTTATGCTATTTCAAGGCCATGTATTCAATTACCTCTCTCAAGTGTCAAATCAAATACACCAAACACTCTAAATTATTGATCAAGTAATTTAGAAGCAATAAATCCAAATAGCACAAATAAATTGAGAAATCTAGATTAACAAACCACAATCTCAAAACATAAGTTCAAACATAGATTACATCATCCCTCTAGAATTATAGAGTTTAGCTCATGATTGATGAAAATGAATCCATAGGAGTACAACAATACATCTTACAAGATATGAAGAAAACAACAAAGTAAGAACAAGAGTTGAGGGATCTTCTCTATTTCTAGATGATAGAAGCCTTCAATCTTCTTCTCCAAGCTTTTCCCAAGATGTTCCAAGCCTTCTTCCTTGTCTTGTAGCTGTTTTGTTGGCTGCCCAAGGGTCCAAGATCCCTAATTTCACGCCCCAAGACTTGTATTTATACCCCCACAAAAGTCCAAGAAAAATGAATAATTAACCTTGTAATTTCCGCCCAGGGGTTAAGGCGCTAAGGCCCATCCCAATTGTCGCGCCCGTCCCAGTGTCCCCAATTGTCCGCCAAAGATCGTAGCGGAGGCGAAAATCGGGCGAAAGAAATTTGAAGTGGCGCTGCGGCGCTAAAGCCGGGACGCATCGTCCGAATTTGGTTTTGAGTCATTCATCAAAATTGTAGCCCTATCTCTTAGCTTTCTATAGCCACTTGAATCATATCAATATCAATTTTGTAGAGAGAGTTATGGCCAAAATACGAAACCCTGCCAGTGATGGAAATTTCAAACGCATTTGGACGTTTCTTCAAATCAATCTCTCGTTGCTTGATCGTTCATACTTATTTTGATACATGATTCATTAATATGACTATAAACTCAATATAATTGGCCCTCAGCATGGATTTACCACTCAAATGACTCGAAACAATGGGAATTAATGCCTAACCTATGAGATATAACAAAAATGACTCAAAATACTCAAAAACAACACAAAACTCAAGTTTAGGAAGCCCAAATCAATGGTATAAAACCAAATGAACAACGGCGCTTCGCCTAGCGAGGTGGGGAGATCAATGGTTCCTAGGGGAACCACTTCGGTTCCTCCAAACCCCATCAGCGGAGTGTCAACCGGACGTAAGGCAGTTACATCTAGTTCCATCTTCCTCAACACATGTATGAATAATATATCCGCCGAGCTCCCATTGTCCACCAAGACTTTTTGTACGATGAAGTTGGCGATATCCATCATGATTACCATCGGGTCGTTTTTAGCCTCGCTCGACCCCCCACGAGGTCACGACCATCGAACGTAATAGGGCTAGAGTTTTGGACGCTCATGACCTTCGCTTAGAATCACGGGTGAGGTTACGCTTATCGCAGAAATCACCTTCACTAGGACCTCCTCTGCTATCATATGTATAACTCCCCTACGAGGCAAGTTATCTTCTTCCCGATTTTGCCTCCTTCATTCCTCGCACTTGCCTTGTCCCTCATGGCAACCTCTCGACCGGCTTCGCGACTTGCGAGCCGGTGATCTTTGCCTAGGGTCCCGGTTAGGTCTTCCACCTCATTCTTCTTTCAAAACAAAATTTTGTAAGTAACCTTGCTGGATATGAGCCTTTCAATCTCGTCTCGCAATTGAATGCAGTCCTCGGTATCGTGGCCATGGTCCTTGTGGATGCAACAATATTTATCCATGTTTCTTCGACTCGAGGTCGTCTTCATCATTTTTGGCCACCTTAGCATATCAGTTCTCTCTATGGCCATTAGAGCGTGACTTCGGGGCGCATTCAACAGAGTATATTTGTTGTGCCTCGCTGTCCTGGGGCGATCTTGATCTGGACCTTGGTCTAGGCCTCTCTCGGCCCTAAACCAAAGCCTCTCTCTAAGATCCCTCCCCTCGAGTGGAGCCTGAGCCACTTAGGACCACTCCTGGTCTTTCAGGGCATTCATCTCTTCCTCCTGTATGTACTTTTGGGTCACTTCCATTAACTGCTCCTTATCGACAGGCGGTTCGCGAGCGAGCGCTGATGCTAATGGTCCTTTTTGCAATCCAAGGATAAGAATATTAGTCATCATATCGATTCGCATATCTTGCACTTCCAATGCTTCATCATTGAACCGGTTTATGAATTCCCTGAGCGACTCTTTCACCCCCTGCCTTATAGTGAACAAATGCGAAGCCGACCTTCGAGCTCGCTTTTTGCTTGTGAACTGGTATAAGAACTTCCGAGCCAGCTGTTCGTAAGAAACCACAGTTCCCCTAGGTAATCCCCTGAACCATTCCTGCGCCTTTCCAGTCAGCGTTGTGATGAATATTCTAGCATTCATGGCATCCGACGCCCATACATTGCATCACGTGGTCGAAAGCGGTGAGATGTTCCCGAGGTCCCCGTTCCCATCATATTTCGGGAGATCGTGAAGCTTGAAGTTCGGTGTGACCACCTCGGATAGGATCTCGGGAGAAAATGGAGATCCTCTTTTCTGCAAAGCGGATGTTACAGCTCCCCACCGCCTCAAATCATCCAGTTGTCGGGTAACATGCTCGATTTGTTCACTCAGTTAGTGTATGTCCCGTGGCTTGTTGACTGGTTCGCCCACGACCTCCACTGGTCGCCTCGCTGGTGGCCTGCCGGCTTGGCTAGCCACCTCTTCCAAATCAACTGGTACTTCGTTTCGCTTTTCCACATTCCCCCCTTCCACTGGGGGATCTTGGGGGGGGGGGGTGCCTCCATAGCCTTCTTGCCCTTTCTTTCCCTATCCTCCAACATTTTTTCCAACATTCTCTCAAAGTCACTAGCCTTCATGTGAATCATCTGCTCCTCCTCCTGAACCAAAAAGGGTCCTGCGAAGTGAAGCGAGCGAATTGGTGATGTTTCCCGGGGAGGGTCCTCCACGACCCCCTGAGGTGTCTTGGATGCATGCTTAGGTGTTTCCAACGTCTTCTCTGGTGTTTCCTCCATCTTTAGCTAGATCTCTTTCCCACAGACGACGCCAACTGATTTAGGAAGGTAAATCAGATGTACCTGACCTAGGGACCCATAAAGCGAGGTGAAGTGTGTTTCACGAAGCGACCTGGCCAAGGATCCCCAAAAAGCTAGGTGAGGTACTTTTGTTCGAGGTACTTGAAACAAAACACACGTTAGGCTAGCCAGGGGATGGCTCCCAGCTAAGGCCCTCCGATGCCTAAGTCAGAATCAGGTAGTTGAGGTACTTAGAAAGCTAAAGAGCGAGGTAATTTAGAATAATGACAATTTACCTTGATTTTCGTGCCGTATTTATAGTACTATTCACCGGGTAAGGCGGATCACCGTACACGTGGCGCCCGATCGATGTTGCGTGGCTCGCGGGCGACCCGACCCGGTCATTCGGGTCGGGTCAGGACCCATATAAAAAAGCCGTGGATCCTGAGAGTATTCTAGTAATTTCGCGAGGCGAGGTCAAGATGGTCAATTCGACCTAGGCGAGGCTATACTGTAATTTCCACATCAGGTTGAGAGCTCCCCGAGTTTTGAGTCTGCATAGGGCATTGGATGAGTTCAACCTTATTTTTTGTAAACTATACAACTCCCCAATTTGGTCATGCCCGAATCAGCACAATAACTGTCTGTAGAACTAGAAACAAAATCAAGAAAAAAAATGAGGTATAGAAGTATATACAATATGAGATAAAATTGATAATAGTGAAATATTTTAAGTGACACCAACCATGCATTCTCAATAATGACTCTAACCAAATGTTTTTATTATCATTGTAGAAGTGTTACTAATTTTGAAAAATGACAACTTAAATGCAATTTAATTGGTAAATACTATTTTTTTAGTATAAAAATAAGTATCAGTCAGTACTAATGACAACTTTTGTTGTTACCAATTAACATTTTGTCACTAATATTAATTGATAAATAATGAAGTTTAATTAATTAAAATTTACCGGGTCCAAATCTCAAATTATTTCGAAATCTCCTAATGTACTATGTATTTCAAATAATTGAATGAAATCTGAATAGGTTTCTCATTAGTGAACTTATAACTGCAGCGTCAATGGGTTGGACCGTAACACTTTATGTATTGTTTAGTTATTGAGCTAAGAAACATGTGACCTGGCCCATTCCATAGTCAGAAATTGTATGGGAAAGCTAGCCCAAAACATGGCCGGATATTTAGTTGGGCTGGATAATGTTGACGTCATAGATTTGTGTTTCAACTTTCAACATACATGTGCCTCTTAACAATTTGGATTAAAATCTTGTTATAGTTGATATAAGGCCCACCCCAAATTAATTGTTCTACTTTTACTTTTGGTTAGTCGAAATCTGTGATTTTTTTTAATATACAATCACAAGCTTACGCCTGACTAGTTATATGAATAGACTTCGCGTCCCCTTCAACGTAGCAATTTATACAAATTTAGTATAGACATTCAGAAATCGACCACAACATGACCATGAGTACCCTGCCGTCTAGGTCCTCTAGGACGATCCTGCCTTCCAAGATTTCATACAAACCTTGACTTCCGAGATAAATTAAGATAAGACTCCAGAATCAAACCCATAATCCTCCATTGAAATTACAATGATAAATACTATTATAAATGATCCTGTTAGTGTTGGTTTTTTTTTTTTCAATATTTGAAAAATGATATGGGTAATTTTAACTAATTAGTTTAAATTACTTTTAGTTTTAGCCCAATCAATAATTTAAGCCCAAATTACAATTAATAAGAAGTATAGTGAAATGTCATTAATTATTGGCTTACGAGGTTCAAAACTATAACCAAATCCCGTGAGGCTCAAGTTCCAACTATAAATAGCCTTATTCGTCTTAGTAATGTACACAACTAGGTCTAATCATTTGGATTTAAAGTCACTCTCAAAAAGGCTCACCCTCTTGTCCCGAAGAGTACTACAAAAACTTGTGCTTGTTTTTTCAAATTCTTGAAGTCGTGTATTTCTCTGTGAAAAACGTATTTTCTTATCGGTTAGTCAATTAATCAACTCCGAATAAATTTCATTTTGTTAATAAATCTTCAAGATAAGCTGCATATATTTGCACAATAATAAAGATTGTTTCGTTCGTAAAAGATAAATGAATCAATCAAGTATGAAATCAAATAACAATTGTGTGAGACCCCGCATTTTCCTAATCACCACACTTGTAATGTTTGAACTTACTCTAAATCAATTTCTTGATATTATGCGAAAGTTTATTCAATTGTTACTATTTTAGTTCAATTTCCATAATCGTTCTACTAAGGAATTTTTACTCTAAGAAGTATTTAAAAAATCCACAAAGTAAAAATCGCTAATTAAGAAATCCAACTGTTAATTAGAGAACAAACTTTTTCCTTGTACAAACAATATGTTGATGGGGTGGCTACTTATGCAAGAACTTTGATGTGTGTTAATAAGTTAACCCCATTAACTATCAGACTCAATCTATTCATGCATGCTAATTTAAAGGCATCAAAAGAAACTCAATTTTTTTGCCTAATTGATCCAACGTGGAATTTGCCGTGTTCTTTCACTCAAACAGAGTTTTTCGACGTTGACTTTTGACTCTGTCATTTTTGTCCATAGGAAATTAGGTTGCTTCTTTTGTATTTTTGCATATAAAAGTTGACGTTGACTTCATCCTACAGATATATGCAAAATAAATGGTTCCCCAAACCGAGAGTTTAGAAAGAAAATGAAATTCCATGGGATGAAGAACTCCATAATGATTTGAATCTATGATAGTGAATTGGGTGAATAAATCAAATGTACTTCCGTCGTGTCCGCCGCGCCACGAGCCTAGGTGCTTTGTTTGAGAGACCTGTAAAAGAACGAATGTTAGGCTAATCTGGTGGATCCCATCTAAGCACGATCTAAACTCCGACGCTTTAAGTAAGGTCATAAATTGAAGAAGCGATGTTAAGAACATAATTGAAGAGCGATGTGAACAAGTGATTCTGAGATACCTGTTACGATTAAACTGTGTTGTATTTATAGATATTGACCTTTAAGAGGCCAGTAAATGCAGCCTACTTCCGTGTCGGGATTGCGTCTAAAGATCCCTATCACATCACATTTCATATCAATGGTGGCGAATCGTGGGGCGACCCGGTACGCGAGTTCGGGTCGGGACCGGAATATAGAACATGCGGACCTTAGGGCATATATCTTTGTCATTTAGCTAGCTCACGAGGTTATAATGGTAATTTTGACTTGGTACGTATCAGATATTAAACATCACATTTTTATGTCATCAAAGTAGTGCAAGATACGTGCAACTACAGTGCTTCAATTTCCTTGACCTCTACTCTGTTGAGATTATCATAAGCCCAATAATTATCTCTTACAATTAAGCTTGATATATGCGAGACTTTGTTTGTGATGTTTTATATTGTGTTTGCCAATTGACCAAAAAGAATTTCTCAACTACCAAACAATGATTCAATCCTCAAAATATCAAATAAAGATCCACTAGACGGACTTAGACTTGGTTGTCAACCACAATTTTATAATTTTACGTTTATATGTAAATTAAACAAAATTCAATATTTTATAAACTATTTTAAAATTTGTATATGGCTAAAAATTATAAATTCAGCTCCAATTCCATCCTTGTCATGTTCATGAGTGATGATAATTTTCAATTTGATTAAGCGTCACCAAACTCTTACTTTCTGCAAAATAAACAAAGAAATTGCCCGCAATGTTCTGGCAATATTCAATACATAAAAGTACTTGAATTGGTATTCAGACACATAATAATACCTTTTCAGAAACAAATTAAAAAAAAAATTAAGGGGGCATAATGACTTTCTATAAACCACTAATAGCTTAAGAAAAATCCATTCTCCTCAAAATTTCAGCTTGACATGTCTACTCTTAAATTCTGCTGTCTTGTTTTAGCTCTGTGCTGTCTATCTGTATCAGCCGATGGTAAGAAAAACCTTCGCTCTTGATCATTAATTATTTTTCCATAGTTTTCGGGCAATTAAAACCCCTAAGGTTGGGGCTAATTACAAAAAAATCCAGAGGTTTTTTTGAAAACTAAAAAAAGAACCTTTGATTCTGTTTTATGTTTCCCCCTTTATAAGCCAAAAAGACATTTCAGAAACTCTGATATTTATAGAAATATTACAATTACCTACTTAAATTTAAACATAATAAAACCTGAGGTGGCTTTTTGTAAATTTGAATTTATTTTTGCAGTTTTTATCAGCATTGATTGTGGATCATCAAACTCCTACAAAGACGAAAACTTGATCGATTGGACCGGGGACGATAACTTCATAAAGAACGGCGAATCCCATTCGGTTCAATCATCTAATTCCATCTCTCACGTATTGGACACACTGCGCGCGTTCACTGCTGGTCGGAAGAAGAACTGTTTCAACATCAGCTCTGTCAAACGGGGCCGTGTCCTCGTACGCGCCAGCTTTTACTATGGAAACTACGACAATAAGTCTTCGCCTCCCACGTTCGACCTTCAGTTCGAGGGAAACCATTGGGCGACGGTTGAGACTTCGAGTACAGAGTATGTTTATCATGAGGTGACTTATGTTATGGCGAAAGATTCGATTAGCGTGTGCGTTGCTCAGACGAATCCCGGGGCAGTTTCCGTTCGTGTCGGCCCTTGAAGTGCGCGGTTGGAGCCGTCTATGTATAATAGTATCAGTGATTAATCCTTTGTTCTTGAGGAGAAGGGTTGCTTTTGGATCAAATGCAACTATCAGGTACTAATATATTTTCTTAATTTTGTTTGGCTTTTTTTTTTATTCTAGGAAATGGTATGCAGATTGGATTTGTTTCTGAATTAGTGTATCTACAGAGCTAATTTGTTATTAGGAACACAAATTTATTTATCTTTTGAGCTTACGAAATTTTGTATAATTTCAATTAGTTACAAAAATACCCTTTTTAACCAATTAAAAAACCAAGTTAATTTTTGAAATTATTCAAATTATTTTGTCTAACTTTTACCTTTCATTAGATAAACATTTAAAAATCCTCCCTCGTATTTATAAATATTACAGTTTACCCCTTAATTTTAACACTGTATCAAACTTGAGGGGTACAAATTTTGAAAGATAGCCGGATTTTTTTGTAATTAGGTTTAACCTAATGGGTACATTGTGTAATTATCCCTAATTTCAATCTGCATGAATTTCTCATCAGGCAAGTGGAACCAAGTTTTGTTGAATTATTAGTTAGAAATAATTACAAAAACTACCCCTGAGGTTTGGGGTAATTACCAAAAAATCCAGAGGTGTTTTGAAAAATTACAAAGATTTCAAACACATCCTTTTTAACAGTTATTCCCTTATATTTAAGGCAAAATGAAACCTCATGTTTTTTCTTTCTCGTTTATAATATTTTGAAACTTCTTTGTTTCAGGGTAGTTTTTGTTATTATCCCTTAATAGTTATTATATGTGAGCCACAGAGAGTGTGAAAGGTTGCAGGGGAGAGGATGCATGTTTTGTTTCAACTGATATTTTCATTTCCTATTTCATATTCACATGTTAAACAAAAATTTGCTCATTTATATTTGTTAATAATATCAATTGATCTTTTGTTTACGAGAAAAATAGGAAATGAAATTCCAAATTCAAAACATATAAAAGGAAGTAAGATTACGTGTTTATAACTCAATGATTCATAATGATAGATTTTAATTCAATTAGCAGCATAATTGTAGTCTGCCATATGTCATGAAACATTTAATTTTGGAACATAAATCAAGGCTAATTTATGGGATTTTAGATATGAACTTATTATCGCTAATGCAAGAGATGAAACATCATTTTGGAATAGATGATCTCATCCGTAAAATAACACTTCCCATTAATTAGGCCGTTCAGAAATTACCTTATTAATGTTCAAACAATTTCTATAATACAAGTGATAAATGTTAAAAAAAACAGACAATCATCCGATGAGTCATGCATGGTGCATCTATGATCTTTTGTTTTGAATTGCTCTTTCATTTCGTAGTTTATTTTAGAAATGTAGACCATGTTTATGTATGATTCATAACGATATATTTTAACAACTAGCAGCATATTTGTAGTCTGTATAATATGACATGAAACATTAAATTAAAACCGAGAAATCGACTTGTACATAAATTAAGATATGAACTTAGTATGCTACTCCAATCGGATTAATAACTTTCCTATGTTCCACAAAATAATCAAATTAGTCATATCTTTCGATGGCATACAAAACTGTATTTTTTTTTTCTAACAAATGCTATACACTCAAACATGCTCCAACATTATTCTAACAAACATGTAAATCTTTAACTGCACGAATTGCAGGTTCCCCAACGATATCTACGACAGACTATGGATTCCCGAAGTACCGAGAAACGGAATGATCCCGGTTTCCAGTGATGCCATCTTCAGTAGTCCTATTGCAATAGGTGATCAGCCCCCACCTGCAGTGCTAAAGCATGCGGTTATTGCAAGTAGCCCAAATTCAAGCATAGATTTGTTCATGGGATTTCCTACTGTCGAAACTCCTGTCTACGTAAACGTCTACTTCTCAGAGATTACTCGGCTGAAACCGAACGAAACGAGGTCGTTCAGAGTTTTCAAGGACAATAAGTCCTTTTCTGAGCCTGTTTTTCCACCTTATGAGAACTGTACTCAACTGTACACTAGTGATATTACAGCGTCAACGAATACGACGTTTTCGCTTGTTCCGACCAACGTCTCGACGCTTCCACCACTCATCAATGCCATGGAAGTCTTTTTCGTTGGAGACGATCTAACAAGTGGTACCAACAAGAGAGATGGTGAGAGTGTGATTCAAAAACAGAGTTTCTTTCAATTTGATATTTTATTTTAGCGTTAAATACAAAACCTACCCTTAAGGTTAAGTCTATTACAAAAACACCTATAACAAATATTCTCATGTTTGTTTCTATTTTACAAATTGCACCTTCTACCGGGATATTTGTTAAGCAAATACAAACCTGGATGTTTGTAATACAATAAGGGATATTTTTAATTCTGAAAGATAACTGAACTTTTTTGTAATTAGATTAAACGTCAAGGGTAGTTTTTGTAATTTATCCTTTATGTTATACTCTGCATTTGCATTAAATATGGTTGTAGTTTTTGCATGATATGAAATATAAGATGAGATACAAAATTGAAATAAAGGATAAAACATACACAATTTTCATTTGTTTGTTGTGTAATTATTAAATAATCAGAAGTTCTGTATCTATATCTATATATATATATATATATGGATGTTAATTTTTGAATGTCCCTTTGTTTTTTCTAATGTAGTGCTAGGATTGGCTTCTCTGCAAAAAGCTTTCAGCATGTTACAAGATTGGAGCGGTGATCCTTGTCTACCTGCACCTTATACATGGGATTGGATCAATTGTAGCAGTCATTCTACACCACGAGTAACAGCTTTGTAATACTTCTTATATCCCAAATTTATTATTATAATTCTTTTTGAATAATTACAAAACTACCCCTAAGTTTTGGGGTAAATATAAAAAAATCCCAGATTAGTTTTAAAATTACAAAATCCCCCCAAGGTTTGATTTTGTCTTAAATGTAAATGGGTAACTATAATATTTTTACAAATATAAAGAGGGTGTTTGAAATGTTTTTTATGACGGGGTAAAGTATAATATAAAATCAAACATTGTATCTTTTCTTCTTTTTTTTTGGGATAATTACAATAAACCCCCTGAGGTTTGGGCTAATTACAAAAAAATCAGGAGATGTTTTAAAATTACAGAAAAACCCCTCAAGTTGCTTTTGTCTTAAATTGTAATATTTCTATAACTATCATAGAGGTTTTTGAATGTTTTTGTTTATAAAGAGAGGAAAATGTAAGATAGAGTCAACCTTAAGGGGTTTTTATAATTTTCAAAAATCTCTGGGTTTTTGAGTAATTAGCCCAAACCTCAAGGAGGATTTTGTAATTATCCCTTCTTTTTTGGGCTAAATATTCCACATCTTTACTTATTTTGCGAGTCATTTGGCAGGTTTCTTGGTAGCTTTGGCCTCTCAGGGTTGCTTCCAAATTTTAGTTCCATGGATGCTCTTCAAACAATGTGAGCTTTAGCCATTTACATATTTGCAACATTAAATGAATCTTTGCATATAAGTTCTACTTTGAAATATTGATACTATTTTGGATTTGTAGAGATCTTCACAATAATAGCTTGCAAGGGCCTATTCCTGCTTTCCTCGGCACATTACCAAACCTCAAAACATTGTAAGTGCCAAAAAAAAAAAAAACATAAACTTAGTTGCTTTAATTTACCGCCAAAATTGAAAAAATATAACCTCCTTATTTTCCCAGGAATCTTGCAAATAACCGGTTCAATGGTTCGATACCAGCTTCGTTATCAACAAAAAATGGCCTAAATTTAGTGTAAGTTAATTAAAAATGTCTACTCAAAGTTTATTGAAAAAAATAAAATACAATAAGTATATTGCTATAATTTGTTGCACTTTTTTCTTAAATCTTACTACATATATAAATTATTGCAGGGTGACTGGAAATCCTGATTTGTGCACATCATGCTCTGCTTCGTCGAATAATCCGGGTGGGGGCTCTTCTGGGAGTAACAAAAATAACAACATTATGCCAATATTGTTTGGCACCATAATTCAATCCATCGTCGTATTATTCTTGAGGGAAAACCTGCTGTAGTAGCAAGCCATTCAGGTTAGCCAGATTTGTGGGATTTTATTTGTATGGAAGGATACATCTTTGATGTGGCATGAGATTGATATAATAAATCATCCGATACATGATTTTTATGCATGCAGGTCGATTTTCTCGTTGGATGCATGGACTATTTCCATGGTGTTGTGTGTTAATATTTAGTTTGAAATTTGTTAAAGTTCGGAGAACCAGAAGACTTTTTGTCGTAAGGCGTGGGCACGTCAGATTGGAAGATGACTATTGGACTAGATATATATGAGTCTAAACAATGTATCTAGTGTTAATGTTATTTATGAATGTGGTTGATTTATGTACTAAGGTTAATATGGTTCATGTAGGTAAACAAGTCTAGTGGTTTACACCATTAGTTAGGATGGGGTGGAGTCATTGGTGATTAGTATAAATATGTAATATGTGAGTATGATCTGTAAGACTCCAAATTGGCCACTTATTTTTGTGAAAATGGAAAATAGCCATGTTTTTTTTTGGAGTCAAAAATATTTTTTTTCCCTAAATCTATTTTGACTAAAAACTAATGATCATATTTCTTTGCATGTGAGTATATAGTTCTTGTAATATATTCCCCAACAATGTTTTACGACAAAATTTTATTTTTGTGAAAATGGAAAATAGCCATGTTTTTCAAAAATATTTTTAGCTATTTTGACTAAAAACTAATGATCATATCTTTGTGCATTCCGAGTTACATAAAAATTGTATACTAACTTCGTACCGAGTTACATCTCGGTACGTATCTCGAGAATGAAATGTAACGGTCCCCAAAAATAAAAAAAGGCAAAGTGGACATTTGAACTCAAAATGGCAAAAAACATGCTTTTGAAAAAAATGTCTAAAAGTATTTTACGTGACATGAATAATTTTTTCGACACGAGCAATTAACCTCTTTTTTTTTGGCAAATCGGGCTCAACATTAAAGTCCAAGAGGCAATTAGCCCGAATTTGAGATTTGGACTCAATTTGTCCTCAATTCGCTAAAATTTAAAAGCTATTGTCCTAAATTGAAAGTCCGCGCGCAAATTTGGTGTCATTCTTTGCTAGTGGACTATAACTAGTGTCCTCATTTTGTAATTAAGTCACTAGAAGAGAGACACAGTAACAATACAATACATTCATAAAACAATTGTGTTTAAAATATCAATCAAAAACTAAAAATAACTCAAAGTAATTCCTTCTAAATAAATATTTGAATAACTCCATAGAACTTGATCCTTATACAGATAAATAATTATTGTCACTTTTAGGTAGTCAGAATTTATCTTTCTATTAAAATACAAATTCTTATCACATATGTGTGTGCATATATATTGTTACTCCCACCCGATACAACAATATAACAGTGCAAATCAACAATGTGAATATGTGATCTAACGTTTTTGAGTGTGCGTGTAGATTTTTTTTTCCTCCATGTAACATTTTAATAAACGACAAGCTATGTACAAACACACCACCACCGTATATATGCAAGTAGGGGTGTCAATTTGGGTTGATCCAAATTCATGGTTTGCGGATCATGATCGAATCAAACCCAAACCCGACTGTTTAATTATCCGTGTCGAACCTTTAATCCGACTTGTTTATTTCACAGTAATCCGGACCCGACCCGTTTAGCCCGTATAATAAAATTATTTTTATTTACATTTAGTAGTTTCAACTAAATAATTTTTAATTTTTTTTAAATCAATCACTATGACACTTCATTCAATCAATAAAAAATATTATAATTCATAACATTCAAAAAGAAACAACATTTTTTTTATTTTTTTATTTTTATCAAAAAGAAACAACAAAAAAAAAAAAAGAAACAACATAATTACATATACATACATCACTACAAGAAAACAATCAAATTACAATGAAATAATTCCAATGGAATAAAAACTGCTGGAATTTTCAAAATTCCAATGGAAATTCCAATCTTCTGAAAAGATACCATTGAAAATTCCACAGAAAAGTCCAACAATAACCAAAACCATTTGGTACTGTTGGAATATTTTTTTCCATTGGAATTTTTATTGGAATTTAGTCATTTCAACGGCCATTATACCAATGGTGCTTTTCCATTGGAATTTCTGTTGGAATCGATAATTCCAATGGAAATTGACCAAATACCAACGAATTTTTTTCGTTAGAATTCTCTTGTTTTCTTGTAGTGCATACTTATCATATTTTGTGAGCAACATACAAATAATAACAACATACATAATTAAGGAGGTTTTAGAATTTAAGTTTTAAGAACATGTTTTTTTTTCTTATAATTAATTATGTACTTAATTTATATATTTTTTTTAAATTCACAAACGGGTTAGACAAGTTAAATGAGTTATAGCAGGTTGACCCAAACATGACCTGTTTAATTAGCGGGTTATTCGGGATTGACCCGATTTCGACCCGGACCCATGAAACATGGACCCATACCCTATTAATTTTTCGTTTAGTGTTAGGTTCGTCCGAATCGACACACCTCTATATGCAAGGATACCCAATCCTTGTATACAAGCACATAACCCATAATATTACAAGTAAATATTTTCATCAAAGTTTTCAAAAATGACATACAATGCAAGTTCCAAATTATAATACAATGCCCAAAATAGCTCAATAGGCCGTCATCCGCGCACGTTGATCTTTAGAATCTTGTGTAAGCTCTAGTCACTACTCAATACACCAAATAGTCCATGCTCATCTATAATGCGCGAACTATATGAGTTGAAGCCCGATGTAGAATAAAAATGTTTCTGGATGAATAGTTGATAAATAAATGTGCACATCTGTCGTAGCCCTCACAAGAATTATTCCATCATTATTGTTTATATACCAAGTAGGCATTAGTTAATCCAAACGAAAATTGTCAAACAACAAAGAATTTTTCAATCGTCAACTCTTGTGAGTAATAAACCTTTCTAATAAGATATGTAGTTCTATATTGAAAATTCTTTTTAGTAGAATATATATATGTATGATAAAAATGGAGAATCAAGCACAAGTCATGCCAATTAATGGCTTGCGGCATGGTTAGCCATTTGAATTCCATTCTCTTCCTTGTTGTTTCTATTCTCTTGGTAACAGCTGATGGTAATTAAACTAAGAACTCATCTATTTTATATAGTTATAACTTTTTGCCTCGATCTCAATCAATCATATATGTTCTATTGTTTCATTTCTTCTCATGATTAATTTATTTTGAATTTCTTCGATGTTGATGAATCCAGGAAGGACAATGCAGTTTTTTGATTACGTTAATGTTTCATCTTCAAATACTTCATTAGTAGATTCGACTTACGGTGGCACTACCAATTACAATGACGGTAAATTCCTTAACTTAGTAGTTCCTTCTTATATGTACATCTTTGGGCTAAAATATTGCAAAAGAGGTTCCGTAATTATAAGGAGTTAGCTAGCAATCTTGGTCCTGTAAGTTTTGAATGTTTCGCAATTTCAATCCCATAAGTTTTTTTTTTTAGGGGAAATTCACGTAATATATTTTAGGAGATCATTCGATCCCATAAGTTTTAACCATATGTGGCCCCATAAGTCCTAGAATGTTGCATTTACGATCCCATAACTTTTTCAGTTTTTCATTTATTTCCAAACCCCTTGAATGCTTGGTCGAGTAGCCATTCTAGTCCTATAACTTTTAGAGATTGTCAATTTTTGTCCTATCTAGGACTAAATTTGTCAATCTTTAAAATTTACAGGACTGAAACTACTATTTAAATCAAAAGTGTACAATCGTTAAGCATAAAAAACGCCACATCCAACGATAAATAACTAAAATTATTAACCTCTTTGTTAATCCTCTTTTTCAAAAAATACAAGTTTTATTAAATTTTTTTTTAGCCAAATCTTTGAGACCTTGTTACATCGATTCGTTTCACCTGTAAAAACCTGCTAAACCCAAATTGGCGGATGTGTAAAATTGATGCAACACAATAGAATATGGTTTTATCCATATATATATATGTTATATTTGGAGAAATACTTAACGTGGATAACCTTGGGGATTAGTTACAAATTAAATAACAATATATTCAATCTTGCAATCACACTTTGATGGATGCAGTAAACGGATTGATTACACTGGTCTATACATTCCCACGACTGATTGGAATGCAGTTCCCTTTCATGACTAAGGACCCTTGTTATCCAGAGAAGTTGACCTGGATTATATGTAGCAACGATCCCACACGTCGTGTGACAGCCCTGTAATTAATAAATAATCTTATATTACATACTTACTTTTTGTTATATATGATTCTATAGGATTAATTGCAAAATTGGTCATATAACTTTGTAACTTTGGGGTGTTGGCATTTTAATGTGCTTATTTTTTCAACCAATTAGCAATTAATTAAGGACTTTAATTCAAAAAATTCGGCACATTGAGAATAAATTAGGCCAAAAAAATTCAAAATTGGCCGGATTGCTGACGTGGTTGCCCACTTCACCACCACAAATTGGAGATTTTCATTATATAATTTTCCTGCAAAATTACTAATTATGTTATTTTTGAATTTAATAATATTAAGTAATAAACATATAAAAATGTAACCCATGCATCTGTCCTAGTCAGCATTCAAATCTACAATTCTGAAAAATTAAAAATCCCTAACATAATTTGGGGTGGTGAGGTGACAACCACCACAACAATCCGATCAATTTTTTAAATTTTCCGTCCAAAATTGCTCTCAATGTGCCAATTATTTTTAAATTAAAGTCCTTAATTGCAAATTGAATAAATGAAAGTTCTAAAATGTCACCACCGCAAAGTTACGAGACCAATTTTGCAATTAAGCCTGCCTATACAACTCTTCGCTTACCTTTTAAATTATATTTAAATGCCAGGTATCTGGGAAACAATAATTTGTATGGATCGCTTCCAGATTTCAGTTCCATGGATGCCCTTGTGACAATGTAATGCTAAATGCATGGTGAATGTGCTTTACTAAGTATCTCTAGGCTAGCTGCACATTTTTTGGGGTACAATTTGAAATTTTTGTCCTTTTTAGATACAATTTTGGGATAATTATAGAAAATCCTTGAGGTTTTGGTTAATTTCAAAAAAACCTAGAAATTTTAGAAAATTGCAAAAGTTCCCTTGAGGTTTTGATTCCATCCTGGAATGCTTTCACCTAATAAACAAAAATGAGTATTTCAAAACTAGAGATCATTTATAAAAATTTTGTTATTTATAAAAAATACAATTTTTAAATTTAATTATAATCAAAATCATTGAGGTTTTGGTTAATTTTGAAAAAACAGAAATTTTTTTTGTAAAATTAGCCTAAACCTCAATTGTGTTTTTAATTTGTAATTATCCCTACAATTTTCTCGTATGCATGATACTGACGATTCTTTTCTTAAAATTGTCAAGAACACGAAATATTGGAATGAAGTGAGCATATATATAGATTGGAAACTTCATTAATTAAATCTTAGTCTAATTTGATATGTTATCTACTCAAAACTGCAGAGATCTCCACCAAAATTATCTGTTTGGAAGTATTCCTGGATTCCTCGGTACCTTTCCGAAGCTAACATATTTGTGAGCCAACACAAACTTTATGTTTTAGTTTGCATTCTTTTGAATTTCTTTCACATATATGTGATTTATGATCTTTGTCTTTGTGTTCTGAAGGAATTTGGCAAACAATGCTTTCAGCGGACCACTTCCCCCTTCTCTTTCAAACAATAAGAAAATAACGTTGATGTAAAGTATTCTCTCTTCTTTTTTTTTTTCGCCAAAAACAAAGTATTCTCTCTACTATCCATTTTTTTGTGTTTAGTCTAATTAAAAAAAAACAATTATCTTTCAGAATTACAAATAACCCTTTGACATTTATTTTTATTTTTCAAATTGTATCCTCAAGAGTGGATCTTTGTTAGGCAAATTATGCAAACCGCTCTTGTAGCACTTTACGGCCGGGTTATTTGTAATTCTGAAAAGCAACTAGAATTTTTTGTAATTAGGCTAAACTTCAAGGGTACCTTATTAATTATAATGTAAACCAAATTAATTCAGTTGAATTCAAATGTAGTGCCCCTAAGAAAGGTGGTGAACAGGGGTAATTAAGCAATGTCGATCATATCAATTTTTCAGTTTGAGTCGAACTTTAAAATTAGTCCCCATTTTTTTTCAATTTTTCGCCTCTTTAATTTGAGAAAATTTAATTTTGGGCCTTTAAGGAAAATTAAAGATCATATATTGTTAGCAACTAATAAGGCTCAAGGCTAAAGACCCAAGGGAATATCAATAGGGTTCGAACCTAGGTATTTGTAGTTGGAGACTTTTAAGGTGATACACATTAACCACTATGCTATGCTCATTATTATTTTTAAATAGATCTAATATTATATATATATAAATAGAAAGAAGTATTGTTCATGAAGCCGAACAACTAGCTCAAAAGTACGAAATATCATAAGACAAAATCGAAACAAAAAACATAGGCCTTGTATGGATGTATTTCCAGTCCAATTTATAGTTTCTAGTGTTGAAAAAATGAATTTTCAAACTTTATTGATTTTCGTGTGAGATTTAAGAATATGTTTGGTTTGTTGTCTGAATTTCTGTTTGGAAATGAGAATATGTTTGGTTATAGTTTTTAAATATCTTTTTGACATAGGTTTGCGTGATTGTAGTGTATTATTTTTACCTAGATTTGCGTGTGTGGGGTGAAAATTTGTTTGGTTGTGTTTTCAAAAAAATATTTCCACATAAAAATGTGAAAATTGAAAATGAGTTTATTTCTACTAAAAAATTCCTAAAACAAACATAAACTCATTTTCCAGATAGTGGAAAACCACCCATGAAAATACAACCATACAAGGCCATAGCTTTTCTTATGTCAAGTAAATTTCCCTATCCTTTCATTTTCCATTTCCCTAAACTGTAGTTGAGCCAAACGAATAATCAGCAGGATTATGCTAGCTAGACTATAAAAAAATATAAAAGGTACAAAAAAAATTTAGGCCCCAGTAATTCTTTTTGTTTTGGGCCCGAGTCAAAGGACTCGTTGGACTCAATGGCGGATCCGAAAATTCGAAAATGGAGGTACGATAAATTTTAGGCTAATCGTAGTTAGATTCTATAATTATCTTTTGGGAACAAAGTGTTTGTAGGGGAAAAAATGTGGGAAAAAAATTGTGTAAAAAATATGTAAGATATTTTGATTTTTTTGGATTTTAATTGTTAAAAATACCATTTTATATAAAAATTGGGGGTACAAAATATTATTAATATTATTTTTTAAACTAATTTTTTTTTTTTTCAAATTGGGGGTACAGCACCCCCAAACCTTCACGTGGCTCCACCATTGGTTGGACTAACATTAAGATCCGCGCTGTAATTAAGTAATAAGTTTGATGAATATTGATTTTATATATGCAGTATATCTGGCAATCCCAATCTGTGCAGCTCAAGCAATTCATGTTCACCTCCTGCAAGCACACAATATCCTCTATCCCCATTCCCAACAGGAGCGTCCAATCAGATTCCACCTAGTGGTGGTGGCGCTGGCGGCAGCAGCGGTGGTGGTGGCGGCGGTGTCAGTTTTGATTTCCCGGGTCCACGTAAAAGTAAGAAAAGTAAACTCCCTGTGATACTTGGTGTCACAATTCCTCCGGGACTAATTATAACAGTTGTTGGGGGAGTTTTTGGTATACGTCGTCACAGAAGAAATGCTGCAGCTGCTATTGCTACTGCTGCAGTGGGTGGTTAGTCAATGTACATAATAACAGAGTGTTTGCAATCATTAAAAAAAGGCTACAGAAAATTACTTATTAGTGTTTGGAAATGTGTTCTGCTTATAATTCTAATTCATATAATTAGAATCTAGAAACAGAGATGTAATTTAGATTTCTGATTTGATTCTAGTTTGATTTTTACAAATAAATAAGCACTTCGAAGTTCTTTCACCAAATACTCTTGACTTCTGCTTCTGAACTTCTGATTTTATTTGCAATCATTACCAACTTTTTGATCCTCAATTACTTTTAGTTTTGAAGTAAAAAATTATTTTTTCTAAAAGCAGAAGTTTTTGCAAATACTGCAAAAACTTATAATTAATATGATAGCAAAAATGCTTAACTAAGAGTGTATTTGATAAATTTATTTGATTTCGTGTAAGATCCCAACTTATAATTAATATGTTTCTGGAGCTCATCATGTTGGATCTAATTTATGAAATAAATTATTAATTATCTGTTAAATAGGATCATATAGCTTAATGATGCTCCAAAGGGCACATTTTGCAAGTAATATGATCGAAATTGATTGGTATTGTTAGGATGTCAAAACATTGTGGTGTCTTGTTATCCCACTTGGGATTTTGGTTCTTCGTTTTAATTATATGATAATATGACACGACATAAAATATCTATATATTTTGAAAGGTATGCAATTAGTGAAAAAACCTATTTGACACGAAAATATTCAAAAAAACAAATGCTAAAATGAAAAATCGAATATCTTAAATAAGTAGAAAATACATTCAATAATTTGTCGAACAACATATAACCAATTAAAACATCACAAAATATGAAAATAATATGTGTACTACAAACTAAATCGGTTAGAATGGTCAATCGGGTTAACAAGCGGGTCAATTTGACCTGACCTATTTTCTTCCCATGTTATTCGTGTCCACCCGAAATTGACCGGAACGTGTGAAGGGTTGTACATTTACCTGTTAAATTTGTGTCCAGTCCATGTCGAATTATCGTGACATATCACAAATTGTCACCCCTAACTGGACTTAATATGTATCGGGCCTACTACAACAGGTAATTAATAATTTTTGTAACAAATGATATAATTCAAAAGGAAAGAAAATGAAAGTAGGCCAATTTACAGACTGATGTTACTTTTTATGGCAGATCACTCCAAGTAAAGTTTCTGGATTAGTCCAAACCTTATTCTCCAAAGCAGGAAGTCTTCGGTACTGGCATGATAGGATGTGGTATGCATCTCCCACACATGATATCATGAAGGAAGATAATTGAGATGAAGTTCTACTTATGTAACGATTGAGCATATGGGATAATGTTCGAAGTTTCTTCTTACAGCATGAGATGCACAAAATTTAGAGATGATGTATCAGTACTTGTCTCACAAAACTTTCGTTGTGTTTAAGATTTCTACATGAATTATAAGTATGACATTTGCCCAAAGTTTTTCCAATATTTAATTAAGCTTTGCAAAGATAGTACAAAGCCAATCTAATTGTGTGTATTGGTACATCCCATATTTTGTGGGTCATATGTATTGTGCACATCCCATATTACTTTTCCAAAGAGGAAGTTATTAGTTTTTTTGTCATACCAGATGTGTTTGTATTATTGAATTCCATTATTAATATTGTTAGTATAATTATAACAGGGTTGATGAGTTGATCACAAAACATCATAATACAGGGCAACATGCCATATATTTTCTCATTGATATATGCACAAGAAGATGACCTATAAAAGAGAATGCCTTCACCAACCCAATTAATGACAACATATATGTTAGGGTTAGAGATCTCTCAAATTGCATACATTTTCTTGAAGTCATTGTTCAAAACATCCGAATCCGATAGTACTGATACCGACCACGATCTTGATCTACTCCCCTGAGAGTTCTTCCGTAGCCCCTTCTTGCTCTTCGACTCGATTCGATGCATTATCACCCAATAACACATCGTACCTAAAGTCGTCGCCAATATAGTAGTCCCTATAATCGTCACCCCAATCGCCAGCCACCTCTCCTGCTTCCCCACAACAACAAACGACAACGCCAAATATGCCACCGAAACAAGCACACAAGCCAACCACATTAGCTTGTTTATAATTGCCATCATTTGCTTCTTCGCCTTGCTTTCAATAACGACAACCGACGTTTGCACCACAACAACAGCCAGCGAAATGAATAGCGCGACCGAGTCAAACACGAAGAAAATCAGGAACGGGATTTCTGGCGCGATATTTGCTTCCCCCAAGGAATGCCCTGGCGTGATATCCTCAGGGTCGTCGACGTACTGGCCAGGAACTGTAAAAATTGCAGCGAACGCAACTGTAGCTATTAGCACAGCCACGACCGTTGTGGAATTGATGGCGTTGTTGAGCCCTTCCGTGTGCATTTTGTTTAGACGCTTGGCGATGCCTTGTACGCGTTTTCTTGTTTGGCGAGTGTGTTCTAACTGATAGTGGACTTCGTGTTTTATATCGCTCACGGTTTGTTTTAGCTCTCTCGCTGGGTATGGCGACTGAGGGTTGATTGCCCTGGCGCTCAAAACGCCGTGTTCCTGCAAAATGGCTGTAATATCGGAATGTCCCAGTTTCTCTGCTGTGTCGAAGGCGGTTTCGTTGGATCTGTTCACGACTTTTGTGTCGGTTTCCTTTTGGTCTAGTAGCAACTTGACAATCTGAAAGATCAAACAAGAGTCAAGTAAGTTCTCTGGCATCTGAATTTCATGTTTTGGGGTGATTAATAATTTCTGATACAAAGAAAAAAATGATGGAACTCATTTAATATCTGAGGAACGGTCAGTTTGTTTGGATTAGATGATTGGTGCTAAGAGGTACAAAAGACTAACTAAAGGTACGAGGATTCCAGATAGTTCAAAATTGTTATTAAAGGACTGGGATAATTACAAAACTAACCCCGAGGTTTCAGCTAATAACAAAAAACCCCGAGGTTTTTTAAAATTACAAAATCCCATTGAGGTTTGATTTTGTATTACATTTGCCCTTTCATAAGCAAAAACTTCTCAAACACCCCTTTACATTTGGAAAATATTACAGTTATGAACTTATGCTCTTACATTTAGACAAAATCAAACACAAGGAGTCTTTCGTAATTTTGAAACTTCTCTGGGTTTTTCTGTAATTACATCAAACCTCAGGATACTTTCTGTAATTATCCTTAACAGATTTGATATTTATAACAACTCAAAGTTACCAAAACAAGTGTGTATATTATCTTACCATGGATATAGGCTAAGATATTATTACAAGGTAGACATGGAGCAACATGTAGCATAATAATCAAACCAATCAGTTCTCACAATAAATTTTCTTGCCATAATGAAGAGAGAAACAGAGGACTATGTTTAGTGATATGCTATTATTTTAAAGATACTCCATAGAACTGATGACCATGTTGGCATATATAGCAATATCAGTAACAAAATTTCTTATCACTAAAAACACATATTGCATTTAAAAAAGGACCCGAATGACAACATGAAACACCAAGGCCAAAAATTCAGAGAAAACAGCTAAAACAAATGCACTATCCCCTTATCATCTGAACAAAACAACAATAACCTCACAAAAAACAAGATAAATATATCTGATTAAAATGAATAGATCAAGAAATTAACACTAATTACCTGAGCCCTGCCTTTCCGAGTGGCTATATGCAAAGCAGTGTTGCCCTTAGTGTCGACCATATTAATCGTTGATGGATCCGCTCTGATCAGCTCCTCAACCACCTCAACATTCTGACCCTTGACCGCCATGTGTAGAGCCGTTTGCCCCTTTTTATCAATCCGTGTTGTAATCCCAGGTTCCTTTTCCAAAAGCGCATTCACAACCTGCACATGTCCATTTCTCGCTGCGGAATGAAGGGCAGTTTTGCCATTACTTCTGGCTATAGTGGCTAAATGACTCTCTGACTCCAAGAAATAGTTCACAATCTCAATGTGCCCTTTAGTGGCTGCTGTATGCAAAGCCGTCGTGTTTGCTATATCAACCGTCATAGCAAGCTCCGGTTGAGCTTCTAATAGCACCTTCACAACTTCTGCAACATAGAGAACTATTAATAAACAGAAGACTTAATTGCAATTTTAGTCCTTTAATTCATAGCGATTGACAATCTTAGTCCTGTAACATATTCATGTGGCAGTTTCAGTTCTTGACGATTTTACCGTTTAGTCAAAATAGCAATTTAAATCCTGTAACTTTTAGCAATCATATGTAATTTGGGTATTTCGGCTACTGGACAATAGTATTGTAGGAACAAATGAAATATTGAAACACCCATTTGATACCAAAATCACACAATCACAATGTCAATCAAATTTGCACAAATTAGAACTTACGGGATCAAAGTTGCACATAACCAAAATCTTACATGAACAAAATTGCTACCTAAAATATTTGCAGAACTAAAATTGCTAGACCCCTTTAGTTATGGGACTGAAATTTCAATTAAGCCTAAACAAACAGAAAAAAAAAATAGCAAAAAAATGGAATTTTATGTCAAGATAACTATTATTACCCAAATCTCCTTGCTTGGCAGCAATGTGAAGTGCATCAAATCCATTTCTGGCTTTAATTCCAGCACCCACTAAATCATAATGTTGATCATCTCCTTAACCACCTCAAAGTAGCCATATTCTGCAGCTACATACAAAGGTGTTTCCCCAGCTGAATTTTCTTTACACAATAACTCTCTCAATTCTTCTTCGTCTCCAGCACCATCGATGATTTCCTTAATCGCGATAATGTTCCCGGCTCTGGCCGCGGAATGCAGCTGCGTATCGTCCCGTTTTCCTGTCAACTGTTTCGTCATCTTTTTCCGGGGCGTAGTTGGTTGATGCCCTGGTGATGCTAATGCCTCCATCTTATTGAAATAAAACTGAAATCCCTTTACCCTCAACTTATGCTAATTTACAAGAATAAATATTCTTTCTTTTTTTGCCCCTCAAATGCCCAAATCAACAATGGCATCTTTAATCCCAACTAATTGAGACTATAAAATCAAGAAAGGGATGATATTTGAAGAATAATGAACAAAGGGGGCACTTTTGGATTCATAAATGCAGAAAACATGGATTTGATATTTAATGCTTTCCATTCTTGTCAATGTATCAGGAATTGAAGGCCCTGTTCAAGAAGAACAACAATAACATAGATCAATTATTCCTCCAAACTGCAAAGTTATGCAATGGTTTATCTAATAATTTAAGGTTTAATTCTTTTTCCTTATTAAAGGAATATTTATTTATTTTTTTTTTTTTTTTTTTACCGGAAAAATAATACTCTTAAGTCTGAAGTACACCGTCCTAGGTAAACAAAAGTACAAAAACCAACATGGTATGAATTCAAGAAAACAGAGAGATTTCATCAGGCTTAATTTGTTTTCCCTCTGGAATACTAGCAAAAATGCAGTGATTATACCCTCTAATTATGACCAAACCAGTTTACATAAACAAGTTGGGCCTCGTCGCTTTGTATGTAGTCTTGAGCTTCCTTGATGGTGGTCTCACCTTCCTGAACACCAATGGGAACTTGATCTTGGAGTCGTGGAACTGCTTGGTGCTCTCCCTCTTGCAAAGCTTAGCTGGGATGGTGGCTGTCTTGATAATTTGGATGCAATGATGACGGACCCTGTGACGAGAGGCCATTTCAGTGTACATCTGCTCAACGGCACCGTTCAAGGTGGTATCACGGTACTCCTTGTACATGTTATGGTAACCAGTTCTACTTTGGTATCTCAGCCAGATTCCATAGTTCTTGATGGTTGTTGGATTCTTTTCAAAAATCTCATTGATAGCAAGAACCTGGCCGTTGCTCTTTTTCACCTTCTTAAGCTTCCTCAAAAAATACCAGAACTTCGACTTGGCGCGAACTTCATTGGTGGCCCAAAGCTTCATCCGGTAGATCTTCGGGTGCTCATCTGTCTCCGTCGGCAGAGCTCTCCCCACCACCTGGTACTGATGGAACCTGTACGTCACCATTTCCGACGAAGTCCAAAACTCGCTCTCTTGTCACTCTGGTCTCGGGTTGAATTAAAGGAATATTTATAAACCAGATTCTTGTAATTAAAAACCTCTCCTGCAACCAACAAAAACTGGTTTCTTTTTTTTTTTTTCAGCTATGTATCTGTTTTTTCCTCAATGGATTACAACTGGCAAGATCAAAATGCAAAGTAATGGAAAGCCATAAATATTTACCTTGGTTGTGAAGAAAGGGCCACCTTTTGCCCTCTCTCAATTAAAAACCAAAAGGGCCCATATGATCAGACAAAACAAAAGTGAAAGAAAATCAAGATTTAGGGCTTTCTTTTTCTTTTTCTTTTTTTTTGTTATTTTTTTTATCTATTTTTAATTTTAACAATCAAAACAGAAACCTAAGGGGGAAGAAGGAACAAATGCTAGAGGTTAAGGGAATGGGGCCATCAAAGGCACATGTATGCAACAAAAACTTTGCATACACATGAATGTTATATATATAAAAATATGTAAATATATATATGCTCCAAATCACAGTCAGAGTTTGTCAATGAAAAGATAAATTGGAGTTAATAATAAATGATGGCCCTTTTGCAAAGGTGATGATGATGTGGGGTGGCTGCTGGTGGAATTTGATATTTACAATAAATTCATTTGTTTTTCTTTTTATTAGAAATTTAGAAAGAAAAAAAAAAAAGAAGAAAAGGGTGGTTTGAGATGGCAGACGAGGAACCAAACAACGGTAATAACAGAACCCCACGCGTTGGATGTCCCTTCTAATTATTTGGGTGTCGTTTTTTTGGTTCGGCCATTGCTATTGTGTTAATATGGAAATTAAGCACACGCGCCTCTTCTGTGGAGATGGAAACTGATATAGAATATGCGAATACCTCTTTTCTAAAAGTTCGATCGTCAATCACGTGTTTTTAGATTCGCATTTACGCGTGTTAACACGAGTATTACACGTTTAACACGAATACGAATACACAACACAAACACGACATGTTTATGACACGGATAACCCAATACTACACGAAATACCTATATAATTTAAAGTTTACACAAAAAAAAATTAAAGAAATGGAGAAAAAGCTAAAATAACAATTATAAATACATAAAAATATTAGAAAAAACATTCAATAATTTGTCCAGCATCATATATCCAACTAAAACATGACAAATATGAAAATAACATGTGACTATATATACAAGTAATTGAGTTAAATAGGTCAATCGTGTTGACACGCAAGTCGACCTGACCTAACCTATTTTGTTCCTCTTGTTTTAACCGTGTCCGACCTGAATTTGACCTGAGCCTGCGAAGGGTTGTATCTATACCTGCTAAATTTGTGTTAGGTTCGTATCGGGTTATTGGGTTGTGTCACAAATTGACGCCCTACTCTTTTCACACTTCGCACATCGACATATAGAGGCAATTTCGGCAATTCCCAGGTGGGTTGCTCGGCAAACCGGGATATGGCCGGGCTAGACTATATTTATATAGGCCCAAAATGGTTCAACCCTAGTTTGGCTCGGCGCAAGAGGCCCCAATGGCTCGACCAGATTTAGGCATAAACATGGGGTTTGAGTTGGGTTGAACTAAGAGAAATGGTGGCCCGAGTATAATCGATCCAGCCCCACCTGGCCCAATTTTTTTACTTGGTCCAATGAGTGAGGGTCGGGCTTGAGAGCATTGAGAGCATTCGCTCTCTAACTTTCTATCTCAATGAAATATTTTCACTCTAAAAAAATAAAAATACTTGAGCTCCTAGTTTGAGTTATTTTTCAAGTCATTACGATAGATTTCAAATTCATTATTTTTTTTATTTTCAAATTATAGTCTTAAATCCAATATTAAAGAAGAGATGATAAATATATAAATCTATCTAATTGGATGGCCAAGTAATACTTATCCACAAAATGATGTGGAATTTTTATCCTAAATAGCGATTTCTCCTTATAAAAGGATAGGACTATCCATTAAAGGGGGGTATTCTATTCTTATTCTCTTTACATTATTGACATAAATTACTTCAATTATTCTCTGATAGATTTCTGACTTGAGCGTCGGAGATGATACGCTAGAAAAACTCTCCGGCCCTCTTCTCACTGATGTTTTGGAGACGTTAAGGTAGAATGAACATTGGAGATCGGGTCATAGTGGCATAAATTTCTCGCCCCAACAAAGGAAAAAGGTTGAATTAATCACAGGGAATTTTTTGACCACCTTGTCACGCCCCGTGACATTGGGGTGTCTTTCGCTATAACTACTTTGGTGGATTGTCTTTGTGAATGATATGTGGCTTGATTCGGGTTTTATGGGTACGTGTACATGACCGCCGGATGTTCAGCAGCCTACCCTGGTTAAGTTCGGGAGCTTGTCGCTAGTCGTGGACTTGACGGTGAAGAAGGGAATTGGCCATCCCTACCAAACCGGTCGGATCTTTGGCCGAGCCGCATTCTCGATGAGCCCAAGCGCAGGCGAAACCAAATCTTGTGGGATAGCCGCCCGGGTGGACCGGGCGCCGCGAGCATCGTGTGGTGGCCGAAATGGCTAGGCCCGTGACAAGTGGTATCAAAGCCGTCCGACATTTGTATTCGTGGTTGCGCCAAGCGCTCTTACCAAGAGGGTGGTGGAGTAGGCGGGGAGCGGAACATGTTGGGTGGCGATCATCCGGGAGAATCCTCTCTCGGTCTCCGAGTGCGATTGGTGTGCGAGGGGCACACGTGTGGGCCGCCAAGGGGGCGCCGTTGATGCACTTCGGGTGGAGTAGACCGTGTGTGTCGGGCGTACACCATATTGGGTGGGGAGGATGTCACGCCCGTGACATTGGGGTGTCTTTCGCTATAACTACTCGGTGGATTGTCTTTGTGAATGATCGTATGTGGCTTCACCGATCAGGTTTATGGGTACGTGTACATGACCCTTCTGATGTTCAGCAGCTACCCTGGTTAAGTTCGGGAGCTTGTCGCTAGTCGTGACTTGACGGTGAAGAAGGAATTGGCCATCCCTACCCAAAATCGGTCGGATCTTTGAGCCGCATTCTCGATGAGCCAAGCGGGCGAAACCAGTGGTTGTCTTGTGGGATAAGTGGCCGGGTGGACCGGGGCGCCGCGCGGGCATCGTGTGGTCGCCGAAATGGCTAGGCCCGTGACAACCTGACCTCTTTTACTCTCCTTTTGCCTGTCCCCCACTTTTGACCTCTAGTTAATTACCAAATCGTTTTGTTTAATATTTACAACTATTGATTAGCACTATAACAAAGATATATAGTATCCATGATAAAATGTTCAGCAATAATTCATGTTCATTTCCAATTTCTATAGCAAGTATTAAATTAAAGTTAAATAAAAAATAGAAAAAAAAAAAAAAAAGAAAAACAAAAATATTATAAAATATTATTTTTCACACTTTTTATCCTAATGTCTATTATACTTATACGCTCTCACTATCTTTCATAAGTTCACAAATGGACAGATTTGAGAATGAAAAGATTTTAGTAGAAAAACCTCTTTATCCTTATGAACACTTGCTTGTTTGGTACGAATAATGTATAATATGTGATAATGATTATTCTAAAACGATAATAATTTTCATTAGTTTTATATTATTATTGTTAACTAGTGATATGTATAAATTGTCAAAAAAAAATATTTTCAGAATAAATATAGATAATTCTTTTCTAATTTTTAAGCTTATAAATTAAAGTTATTATCGTGAAAAAATAAACTTTTTTCCCATTCATAATTTGAACCAAATTAGTGTCAATTAAAGCCGTAACACTACACATTACTAGGTATTATTTTCTTTTTAAATTTTCAACATACTTAGGAAAGAAGAAGGGAATCAATAGTAGTCAAGTGATTCAAAACTCCGATGCCCAGAGGTTCAGAGTTCTATTCCCACCACTCATCCATTCTCAAGATATGTACTAAAAAAGAAAATAAGAAATTCAGTGTAGGCTATTAGCTAGGGTTGGTAATTCGGGTCATCAGGTCGGGTTCGTGTTTGGTTTCAGATTGATTTTGATTTATGATTAAAATACATTAAAAATTAATTAAAATATAATATAACTACGTTTTAGACAAATTGGTAACATCATGTCAGATTCGTGTTTGAGTTTTTCGTATCCATATTCGAGTTTCTCTCAGTAAATTCGGTCAGAGATTGCCACTTCCACAGTGTTAGCTAATATATCCTATAGCTAGAATAACTCATTTCCACCAAGAAAATTAAAATTATTATAACTTTATCCAATCAAATACAATTATTGACTTTCTTGCTCTCTCTTAGTATTTATTTTTATAGCGTCAATATTCAATAAAGGTGCGTGCCATTAACGATATTCTCTTTTTTTATTTTTCTTTGTTTTTTGTCGAATGACGACATTACAATTTCAATCGTAGTGTTGTAGTGCAAGTGCTAACAAATGATCTAAAGGTTTAAATTTTATTAAGCACACAAACCTTTATAAGTTAATAAAGTAAATCATGCATGTGCAACCCAATTTAGAATCTATAGATTAATAATTTTTTTTATTTTGTTCAGCATACTTCTCTAGACCTCAATAATTCTGCATGTCGATGAATCGATTAATATCTTATTACCATAGTTTTTTATTAGTCATAAAGTAACCGTGATTCCGATTGATCATAATTTGTAGTCAATTAGTTCTTCCTTATCCATTAATCATGCACGAGTTGTCAATAATTAGTATCTCAAATCATTAATCATTATACATTGGGTAACATGAACTACTCAAAAGGATTGGTAGACTTCCAAAAGTTGAATTATCTTTCAAAATTACAAATATTTGTTTGAAGTTTATGTTTGATTTTACAAATATTATCTTCAATAGATGCAATTTGTAAAATATAAAACCAAACATCAATAACCTCAGTTAATATGAATTTGAGAGAAAGATTTCAAATAAATATGATTTGAAATCCACCGTAATAACTCAAGACATAGCTTAAAGTAGGAACCTAATTATGGATTTGAAATCCTATTGTACTTATCCTAACAAGCACAATGAATTTATTATTATTAATTTAAAAATTTTAGCCTTAAATCCATTAATCAAAATGAAGTCTAAAAATATTTGTATTCTGTTGAATATTCCATCCGTCCCAAAAAGATAGACCACCTTTCCTTTTTCGATCGTCCCAAATTATAGGTCTCTTTCCTTATTGAGAGCATTGATTATACAATAATAGACTATATTACCCATATTTAATTCACTTTGTTTTTAACAAATTTTATTTTTTCAAGATAGTTGGAATACTACATTATAATGATATGACACCATTTAATGGAAGGGCAAAATAGGAAGACTATGGAAACAATTATAATTCCATTTTAATCTGTGTGAATCATCCGACTTGTCTATTTTTATGGGACGGAGGGACTACATAATTGTTATAAACATTTTTACTCTATAAAAGTCGCATAACCCAAAAAGTGCTTTCGCATTTTTGTCTTTTTTTGTTGAAAAGCTAAATGAAACTCCTTAAAGCTTTTCCTTTTTCACTTCTTTTTCAAAATACTAATTAATCCCTTTTTCTTTTTTTTTTTTACTCTTCAAACTAATACAAATCAAGTAAATATTTAGCACATAATATCTAAAGTAGAAAAAATTATTCCAAAAAATCAAATAAAATATATTCCAAAACTGTTCAAATAAACCATATCTAAATAAAAAACAAAATAAATTCATATTTTCTAATACCTGTTTTCAAAGTATTTATCTCAAAACACTATGAAACAAAAATTAAGAAAAATCCTATAAATTAATATCATCTTCATTAGGGGTGTCAATTTCAGACCCGACACGCAAACCCGACACGAACCTAACACAAAATTAATGGGTATGGGTGCAGGCTTTGTGGGTCCGGGTCGAAAATGGGTCGAACCCAAATAACCTGCCAATTAAACAGGTCGGGTTCGGGTCAACCTACTACGACCCATTTAACTCGTTTAACCCGTTTGTGAATTTAAAAGAAAATTAAGTAAATAATTAATTGTAAGAAAAAACAACATACAAGACATATCCTTAAAACTTAAATGATAAAACCTTCTTAATTATGTATTTGTTATTATTATGCATGTTTTTCTTAATATTGTCCCTAAAATATGATCAACGTGTTATGTTATTTATGCAATTATGTTATTTTTTTTTGTATGTTGTGAATTATGATATTTTTTTATTGATTGAATAGTGTATGATAGTTATTGATTTTAAAAAAAATAAATTTATTCAGTTAAAACTTTTAAATATATATGAAAATAATTTTATTAGAAGGGTTACGCGGGTCGGGTCCGGGTTACCTGTGAAATAAGTAGGTTGGGTCTAGGTTCAAGATTCTGACACAAATAATTAAACAGGTCGGGTGCGGGTCGGCTGTTTCTAACACGCGAATCTGCGAACCGTGACCCACGAACCCGGACCCAACCCAGATTGACACCCCTAATCTTCATGAATCAAAAAAAATTATTAGATAAAACAGCTCCGCACGTGCATGAAACATGTGGGATGTTGCAAAGAATGTCTCGATACTCACAAAACTTGTTTGTGATTGGATTGAAATTGTTGGACATCCCACACCTGCCCATAATATATTGTCCCAAACTAATACTCTTGTCACAAATATATACAGTCTACTATTACTTTTTTGATATGTTATAAATATATAGTCTACTTTCTATATTTTAATAATATTTTTTTTTTCACTTTTTTACTATTATAATCCTATTTAATATGCATTTGTAATTTATACTATTTATTAAATAAGGGTAAATCAAGTAAATATTTAGCACGTTTATAGACACGTTTGTAGTTTCCAATAATTTTCGTAACCTGTGTGAAAAATTAAATTGGACTATATATTTGGGATGAAAAAAGTATAACTCATCTCCCAATAGTTATTTGTTTCATAGTTGGAGGAAACTGCCTATGTTTGTCACACCCAATAAATTTACAACCCATAAAATAGAATAACATACAATGTAGTATGTTATCATATCAAAAATATTGTTTTGGATCTTTTATTTCATAAAATGTTTTATCTCATATTTTAATATTATTTACCATGTTAAGTATCACTATATGTTTAACATATACTTAAACTAATAAAACATAATATAAAATATCATTTGGAATAAAAGATAAGGGAGAAAAAAACAGACATTCAGGGCAATAGGCACCAGGCCCGATAGATGATGAGCCCATTAGCCAAACAAAAACTTTAGTTGTAGGCCTTAGCCCAACTGTACTAAAAGGCTCAGCTTAAATCTGTAGCACAAACCAAGTTAAATAAATAAGCAAAAGCCCAAACTTTTAAATGCTAGACATTATATTAAACGCAAAAAACTTATGGTCAAAAATCATGGATCACAGACTTTTAAATGTAAAAAATATTTTTTTAAGATAAAAAATGATATTTATCTAAAGACAAATTATCACTTTTTACATTAAAAGTATCATTTTTCACACAAAAGGTATCATTGTCTCATGGTCTCACACCGCCTCACACAAGAGACTCAGATATTAAATACATTGAAATTATATTATAAAATATATTATATATGCAAAATATATACTAAATATACTAAAAAAAATAAATTTGCTAGGCGACGGGGCACAAGCGACATCCAGATCCACCCCGCCCCGCCCCGAGTAGCTGGGTGGGGCGGCCTTGACTCGATCAGACCAAAATTGTCATCCCCAATTCGCAGTGAGAGTTGTTCATGTATGTAGGATGTAGCTTGGCTGAGACCTCCATTTGGTTTGGTAAAACTCAATATAGACGGTGCTACTAAAGTACTAGTTAATAAGGCTTGATTTAGGGATTTTCTTAGAGATTACGATGGGAACATTTTTTGGATTACTTAGCAATTCATGGTTAATGATTTCTTCTAAAAAGTCTATCTTTCTTCATTTAATAATCTAATACCGATAGAAAAAACTTTGTCATGCCAGTTTCGTTGAAATTACGTGCATTCCTCCGGCGACGCAGGTTCGAATACCGTGTGGAGCAGATTTTCACTGAAATATTGTGGAGGTCTGCTCTGTAGGAGGCGAATCCCGTTGGTTCTCTCCCCTTAAAACCCGCCGCCACGCACATTCTCGATTTACATCCTCACGGGCCAAGGTCGAGGCTCATACACTACCTGGTTCAGATTAGTCAGGTTTGCACCTGATACCTGGATTATTAAGAAAAAAAAAAGAGAAAAAGATAAGAGTATCTATCATGCTGGAATGCTAACTTACGTTACACTTATTTTTCCTTGTCAGGTGGAGGGCTAACAAACTCATGTCATACATTTATTGATTCAATGCGGGGTTTTGATCAAGTAGGGCTTAGTTATATATATGAGCTTAAATAAAAGAGCACGAAATTTCTATATTACTGAAATTATCAATAAGTGCATTATTTTTCTTTTCCTTGCATTAAATGAACTCTTATTCGTTGGTTGTGTAGCCCCATTGCCTCCACATTTGATTTTCTATTTTATTGCATCTTATGTTTTATTATAGAAGATGAATACAACCTATATACGGTCATGTATCATGATTATATACGTTTTCCTGAACCAAAAACCCCTATTTCACTACAAGAAAATTCCAGTTTACCGACAGAATTTACCGATAAAAATGATTTTGTCACTAAATTTTACAATTACCTACAGAATACCTACAAAATAAAAAATATCATTTTTCCCAAATTATACCATCAAATTACCGACAATTTTTCAATTACCGACAGATTTTCTGTAGGTATTTACCAACAATTTTAGATTCTGTAGGTAAATATATTATCTACAATGGTTTTACCTACAATGATTTTACCTACACTTTACAATTTTCTTAACATTTACCTACAGATTTTTCTGTAGGTAAACTGGTTTTTTCTTGTAGCGTTATAAGTTTGAATAAAGGTTTTACTTATTAATATATTGTTTTGCTTACACATTATATAATCAGTCTAATCTATGCCTATACCCAACATCACGAAATTAATGTTTGTCCTTTCTGAGCATTCGAACATATTCATTTTTCCTTTATGTTTCGCGTCTTCTATTTTAAGGTAAATTATAAAAATTAACTTTTGAGGTTGACTCTTTTAATTTTATAACAAGACTCATATATTTTCAATATTTTAAATAAATTTTCGTATTTGCGTATGTCTTAAAAATTGTATCTATGTATGGTAAGAAAAAGTTTTCAAACGAATATTTGAAAGATAATTGTTTTTTATTTGTATACGTACATTTATAGTATATCTTATATTTTATATCAAATATCATGTATATTTTGAAAAACTATTGACACAAGTATATAAAGTACATATATTATCTGAGGCTAAATTGCAAATTTAGTCATGTAGCTAAAAAGAGTTGGCAATAAAAATTACGATTTGCAAAAAGTTCCCCTAACTTTTATCAAGCTCTGGATTTGAGTAATTTGTTTGCAAGAAGTTGGACAATTTGACCAAAAAATTCATATATCCATATTTTGACGAACCACCTATAACCATGGGCGAATCTATCTTAAATTTAGGCTGAGCTGCAGCCCAGGACTGCATACTTTGAAGCCCATGTATAAATTGTAAATAATTTTGTATATAATAGTAATCCAGCCCCATTTATTAATCAACCCTCTCATGTCCATTCCAACCCGTTAATCTGCAGGATTATTACTGTCAACACCCTATTGGCTACAAGACTAAAACTTCAATTTAGACTATTTATATCAAATACAAGATAAAACATCATATTCAAACGATTTTTTGATAGAATAATTGTCGCACAGCGGAATGTAACTTAGCATATTACATCAACATGATGTTGGGATGGAGTAATTGGCGCACAGCAGGACGTACGATTGGCCGATCGAGGAGACAGCTATTGGTGCTTTACGGTTGGTCCGATCCATAATTTTGTTCATTAATTTTTGGTTACCTTTTTTTTTTTTTTTTTTTGATGACGTTTTTGGATAAGCACTCGCTTACTCTTCGAAATAAGACTTCGGATAAACCCTCTACTGACGCATTTATACCCTACGCCAACTAAACCACACTTTTAACCAAGAAAGTGTTGGTAGGGGAATCGAACTTTTTGGTTCACCTTTTTGCACGATAGCGAAACAACAATTGAACGCATGTGTTGTGTGCGCATTCAGCCTCTCACTAATCACTATATGGGCATGGTATGTACGAAATTGATGGTTGAAATTAGGTGACATATAGATAGCTAGGGTCCCCACCATTTTCTTGCACATTCTGATGTGTATTAATAGAGGACATGAAAAATGCCAATCAATATCCCATATTCCATTTTATGTTTGGTCTCGTATTCCTATAAAATGTGTAAATTCCACGTGTACAAAAATGACGTTATTATGTACACGCGACATGTATTGATACCATTAAAATAAAAGATGAAATACTAAATGCAATAGATGATCTCAATTGTGAAAATGCATATTAGAATCCATGTATATGTCCAATACGCACATAAACTCGAGTCCGAATCTCTTGTTCCACATTCTATTCTACTGTATTAGATGGATGGCACGCGTACAATTATGACATCATCTTGCACACATGACATTCATCCAATACAATGTAATAGGAAGTGAAACAGAAATCGAAATCCGATAAACTCATTAATCCACATATAAATTGGATCTCTTATTCTCTGTAGTGTTTCAATATACCATATGAATGCCACGTGTATAATAAGAGATTTCGTATATATATAAACAACTAGCTAAGCTAGCCCGTTAGTGAAAGTGGAATACACTACTAATTTTCTTTCTTTAGTTGGAGTGTAAACTAATTGCAACGTAACTGGTTTTAGGGTAGCGTTGGGCTTGGTCAGGAATTTTTCTTTCTTTTGGAAGAATTGTGAGTAGAGAGTTCAACTCCTGATCATGTAAAAACTTGGGGAAATAATTTTTTTGTTTTTTAACTTGGACTACTTGGTGAACTATAGTCCCTTAAGTAGTGACCTTGGTTCAATATACCTTTAAAAATTTTGGACATTTAGTCCGATATTGACCTGAATAATCTAATTTTACTATAATTGCTGAATAAGGCCATTGGATGCTAATATGTCTAAAGAAATTTAGGGATTTTGGTGATTTGTCATAGAAATTAACACATAAAATTTGGGGACTAATTTAATGTTTTGGTGTCAACTTTTGCGTCAAATTACCCAAAGAGCACCAATTTTCTGCACCTGACATAGGAATTCAATTAAAATAGCTAGGAATTCAAATATAGGTCCCAAGTGGACATACGAGTTAAAACACAAAGACACAATAAAAGATTCAAAAAATAAGAGTAACTGATTCTTTATATAGGCTAAGACAGCTGTGAATAAAACCAAATCCAATATTTTCTTACCTTGTAATAAAGACATCTTTGAATAGGGTACAAATTTCAGGTGGATCATCAATGAGACCCATGAATGTTACACCAACAACAAATAATACAAGAAAAATCAAAATATCAAAACACACAGTAAAAAAAAAAAAAATATAATTTCTTGATCAGAAGAATGAATAATTAAAAATAAAAAATAAGAAGAAAAAATAAAAAAAAAAATTTCAGGTGGATCATCAATGAGACCCATGAATGTTACACCAACAAAAAAAAATATAATTTCTTGATCAGAAGAATGAATAATTAAAAATAAAAAATAAGAAAAAAAAAATTAATCTGGAATTTCGTAATCATCTGGAAGGCAGAAACTATCATCCTTGCCTTGTAACCACCCATACTTCTCCAAGAAAGGATTAGCCAAATTCAATGGCGGATAGCTATCAATAATATTTTTCCACACATTGTTACCTTCCAAATCCCTCACCACCTCCCACAAGCAGCTGTTGCACTTAAACCCCGCCCCAAAGCTAATCATAAAAACCCTATCCCCTTTCTTGAGCCGTTTTTTGGACTCCATGTACGCCAACACGTACCAAAGGCTACTCGCCGACGTGTTCCCGAACCGGTGCAACGTCATCCGGGCGGGCTCCACGTCGTACTCACTCAAACTCAAATTCGACGCTATTGCATCGATAACGGCTTTCCCGCCGGTATGGAGGCAAAAATGATCGACTCCTGTCTTGAAGTCGATCAGGGGCCGGGCCGTGGCCCCAGCCGCGGCCTTGCTCCATTTATTGCGTATTTTTCGGACAAGTAGTAGCGCCGTGAAACGGAGAAGCTCTCGGACGGGCAGGATTTTCGGGGCGATGTCTTTTAGGTTATCGACGAAGGCACGTGTGGCGGCCTTCGGGAGGTTTTTGCCTAGGTGGAAGCCGACAAGCCCTTTGGAATCCTCCTTTTGTAGGCAACAACCGTAGGATTCGTCTTTTCCACCGTGATGAGTCCTCACTAGGCATTTTAGCTTGAACATCGCTTTGTCTTTTAACGACGGTTTATTCGTTAAAATCATCGCGCAACCTCCGGTTCGGAAGAGACAATTTGCTAAAATCATCGATCTATCGTTGCCGTTGTACCAATTTAGGCTCAACGACTCGGACGTTATGACTAAGGCTTGCACGTTTTTTCGAGCTTTGCATATGTTTTGTACGATGTTTATCGACACTAGGCTCGCGCTACATCCCATCCCGGTGAGATTGTAAACTTTAATATCTTCCCTCATTTTGTAAGTGTTTATAATCCTCGATGATAACGAAGGGACGGTTGCAAGCATCGAGATATTGACCACAAGAACATCGATTTCTGCAGGAGAAATCCCCGTTCTCTTGAATAGTTTGCCAATGCTATCATGAAAAAACTCGTCCATTTCTAAAAGCCCGTCTTCGAGGGTCGGGAGGATTCCCGGCCGCCGTCGAAGACCATTTTTGGCGCGTTTCCTCCCCAATGCCTGAACTCACAATGGCTTTCAAGAGGAACTTGTACTCATTGAGGCCGAGGTGTCTGTTCCTTCTAATTATTTCACCCGAGAATTTCGTGCTCAGCTTTCGGTCATCGACCGGCATGTAACATTTGTAGTCGAGAATGTAACAATATTGGCCTCTCCTTTTGTCAAACATACGCCATAGAATGTAAAAGAGAAGAAGAAAGGGGAGAGAGTAGACAAACATGTCAAAAAGATGCATTTTTTTTTTTTTTGGGATTGGGATGTGGAGATGGGGTTGTAATAAAATGATGGTGAGAGATGTCTTGATTGAGGAATTAAATCAAACACTTTAATAACATTAAGAATTAAAGGGGTTGGCCAAAATGTGCATGTGACTGTTGTCTTTAAAACACTAGGTATTCTCACAACTCCCACCAACTGATTTCCCTAACAAATCTTAAATACTATCAAACAACATGCGTTAGGTATGTTGAAGCTCTAATGAGAAACCCCACCACGTACAGTTCTTTCTAGTGTGAAGCAAGTAGACGTTACTGTTGATTTGAGTGTACGTTTTTCTGTCCAAATCGATATGACACATAATGTTTTTAATAGGAAAAAACAATATGTGTTTTTTTACGCCCAAAAACAATATGTTATTATCTGTACAAATATACTGTTTGAAACTAGGATTGATTGGGAAATGTTCGATGTGCCAATTGCCATGTACTAAACTTTTTTTTTTTTGGGTACTGCGGTTTTAAATAGAGGACTTTTGTATGTGTTGACTGTTTAAACTTTAATAGTTAATACTATTTGATTGACATTTCTACAAATAATTTAAATTATTTCTTTGTGAGTGTTTTTTTCTACTCCGTCCTTATAATGGATGGTTTCGTCTTGTGTTGCTCACTCTTCATTTTAGGTGATCAACATGTGACACGTGTAAAATCCTCCAAAAAAATTCGGACACACTACTTTTATACTGAGTTCGATTACATATGAGTGCGTGTGTCCCTTCCCCTACTGTCCACAACTATATTAAAAAAAATCGAACATATATTTTTTATAGATGTCGTACTCAATTAAAGTTGTACTATTGTATATAATATTTATTTAGAAAATCAGGATTGTCGGGCGTGTCCCGTGTTATCCTGAATGTTAGACACAAAAAGATCTGACACCAAGATATGTACTCGTGTCCGACACATGTGTCCGAGTCCAAGCAACATATATATGGGTTTCATCATTCCTTACAAATTTCTTTTGAGTTTATTGGATATACTTTTCTGCTGTTATGAAAACTCTTAAGCAAAAGTTATTTGACTACTTTATTATTATTATATGTACTTTAATCCAATTTTCACGCTGATTGTCACTGATCCTATAGGTACAAGAAAATCTTACGAGTACTTTGTAGTCAATTTCACAACCACTTTGAACGCAATTGACTTTGGCCAATGAATAACAGCCTGTAGCATCATAACCATAAGTCCATAATTCATTGCTGTTTTTTTTAGAGGAATTGAATTCATTGCTGTTTTTGTATTATCACAATCCATCAATGATATGCCAGATACTCCCACCTACCTTCTCATAAATTTGGGTGGCTTTTTATTAGTTTTTTCCCTAAAAGTTGCTCAGTAAAATACGCGGTTGAGACATGGTTGTCTATTTAAAACCCCATTAGTACTTAACCAGTAAACCGTACGAGAAATCCTACATTTGGAGAAGGAAAAAGTAATCGTCTCAACGAAAATGGTTAATTGCAAAACGTACCCCTAGGATTTAGGAAAATTACAAAAATAATCCAGCTATATAAGTTTAAAAATTACAAAAAGCACCATTGAGATTTGAAGAACGTCTGTGGTAAAACTAATAGAAATTGTGCAAAATCGATAATGTCCCCGATGGAATTTCAATTAAAATAAAAATAAAAATTCAAGAAAACAAGAAGTGGACGGACAAAATTTTATTTTAATATGATAAAGTTTTATTTTAATTTCTGTGAATTTTGGTCATTTGATAAACATGTCAAAGCAAAATTTTTACCAGAGACTTTATTTAAGTGCTTACGTTCTTTATCATTGTTCTAAAAGCATTAGTCGCTAGGCAGGTGGCATGATGGAGCCTAATTGTTTAGGTAGGGCTAATCGGAAGAAAAACGTAGATGGATAAGGAGAGCTAGCGCCTAGACAAAGACTAATTGGGGTAATCGATATGAGAGGCAAGCAAGTATTCAATCCCAAAATTAAAAGTCATGAGTTCCAATGTACTAGCTCTTTTTTTCTTTTTTTTTTTCTCTCCCCAAGATGAAGTTCCCATGTACTAGCTAGTATGTAGTATAGAGGAACATAACAACTTTGGTAACTATTAAATTAACGAGACAATAAATACTGAATAGTATACTGGAGCTTCTGATCAGAAAGTTATGGCATGGCCTTGGCAAGGTTGTTTCACACTTCGTGTTATGTATTTATATTATACTTGCCCCGCTATAAAATAATGTGACAGCAATCGGAATTGAGCGGCCACCTTATATATAAAATTAAAATGTTTATTATTGATTCTTTTTAATAGACTAAAAACACGTGGAATGTCTGGAAGTAGTTGTGAAATTTGACATCAAATCACTTAGCGTCAATTTGAAAATCCTTTTCCAAAATCCGGTTGGACCATGATATGATCAAGTGGTCACATGACAAGTACGTGCATTATGTTTTGGATTCATCACTTTATCTAAAATTCATTGCATGCATTCGGTTATGAACATTGTGGAAGTGGGTTTGGAGCCGAATTTAATGAATATGAGTAATTTTAAACCTTAATAATTTTAATAAACGAACCATGTTAAATATATATTTTAACAAAACTCTGAAACTTTCTCACTTCAAAGACTGAATTTAGAGTCGGAAAAAAAAGGATGAATCCCCAAGTGCGTCTACTTAGATGTGAAAAACAATTTTGCTCAATTTCAAATGACTGGACAGGTAAATGTAACAGTACCCACCAAAACTTCACAGGTTTGTCTATAATAAATATGTAAAACAGCAAAAAAGGTCATTAAATTTTTGTACATGGGGTTATTATTATTATTATTATTATTATTGTTGTTGTTGTTGTTGTTGTTGTTGTTGTTGTTAATAACAATAATTAGCGTATCTCGGAATCACACCAAATATTCATTTGAATCGTGTTTCACCTCATATGTCATGTATCATCGCCAAATGCCAATGCACCCAAGCGTATTGATTATGTCGTCAATTAATGTAGACTTCTCGTGAATTAATGATACTTAAAATATAAGATGAAATTATACAATCTGAAAATACATGATCCAAATTGTCAATTTTCTTGGAACCATTGATGCTATTGTTTTTCTTCCATGTACTGATGTACCAAATTCAAAACGATTTTCTGATAACACTTTCGAACATTCCATGTCCTCCATGTATGATGTATGAGAAAAAACCCGACACAAAGTAATGATGCATGTGGCATGTTGAAGAGAAAAAGAAACAATTAAGTGCATATATAAAGATATTATATAATCTGCCAGTAGGAAGTATATGGATAAGAAGTAAGTTTGAGAAATAAATTTCTGTTCTGGTCGACTATCAATTGGGTCTCAACTTGTTCAGCAACTTGGAGCAGAGCTTTATTTGCATTTAAAGAGAGAACTGTCTTTTGAACCACTTGGAACTCAGATTGCTCAAAGTTTATGTACTCTGTCTCTAAGTATTTATAAAAAGATTTTGCCGCCAATTCTTATAATATTCAATCATCTTAATCTATTCAATTATTAAAAGATTTCTATTTAGATTCGTGTTAAAGCACTTTCGCAATACAAGAAACGTTAAAGTTCGTGTTGATTAGAGATTAAAACTCCGTATGTTCTCCTTATGACTCTCCATTTCAATGACTTGGCCGAAGCCACAATTCACTTTATTCCTCAATGGGCTCGACGTACATTTAGCTATGGGCTTCTGCATAGGGATTATCATATTCCATAATGTACCAAATCTACGACCCAATTAACCGTGGAATGCTTCATCCAAAGGTGCTGAGATTTCGAGGAGTTTTCTGTAATTTTCAAAGCATTCTAAAATTAGTTAAACATCAAGGGTGTTTTTGTAATTATCCCATAATTTAATGCAGTTTTGAGATTAATGGGAGTAATGGTTGAGACCATTCAATTGGATCTATGGCCCAATATTCATGCATGGCTTAAAGCCAAATAGTAGGAATTATTTGTTAATCAGTATTTAGATTCTTATAAAGATCTGAAATACAGCATTTAGGACTCTCCAGTCATTTCAAGAAATCAAGGAACTTGGCTCAAGTCTCAACTGCCATTCTAATGTAAGTAGATTTCCAGTTTCTCTCATGAAATCATTCAATCTCTTTAATGCCCAAAACCTTGGGAAATCATAATTCTCACGAAATAGAAAAACATTCATGGATATGGTTTTTGATATACTTACCTTGATCCATATCTTAATCGCTTTCTTAATTGGCCTTGAAAAATCACTTTTTCTTCCTCCTTGCCTTTTCCCGTTCTTTTCTTCTTGATGGCCAGAAGAACACAAAATACACGTTCCTTCTCCTCGCTTTCAGACGCTGCGTTCTCTTTTTTAAAAAGAGAGGAACGTTATTTCTTTTATCGCTTATTAGGCGGAGGAAGGGGAGTTATTTTATTAACTCCCAGCTTTAACTTCCGTTAACCCTACTAACCATCAAATAGGGCCTTTAATGTTAAAACTTAAACCATTAAATATGGGCCACATTTAATTCATATGGGCCACTTAATAGATAAAAAATCCAACATTTCTCCCACTTGGCCCATATGACGGCTTAAGGATTTAATAATAACTTTAAGTGCACATAATATATTTTAAATCTACCATAATGTCAAACCGACTTGTCCTTAATTAAGCTGAAACTGATTGGATCATGGCGGTCACATATCATTTATTCGACACGATTCCTTCCATGTATCACAAGATCAGTCTAACTTAATATTATCCTTAATGAGGTGAATCGTAAGCCTCAGCCATACAGTCTTAAACAAAGACCATCTTGTTATTACAACAAAACAATAATACAAGCAGAAACACAACTATGAATGAATCCAGAGTGTCACAACATAAAGAGCAAATAACGGTTACGTATATATACACATTCACTACCATTGTGCTAACAAGGACTTATCTATAATACCCATCCTTTCGACATGGCCAGAAAATGTCTTAGGTGGTAATCCCTTAGTTAACGGATCCGCTACCATTAGATCAATGCTAATATGCTCAATGGACACTCTATGTTTCTGCACTTCTTCTTTAACAACCAAGTACTTTAACTCCATGTGTTTAGCACCTTTAGAGTACTTGTCGTTCTTTGAGAAGAAGACAGCTGCAGAATTATCACAATAAATTCTCAGCGGCCTGGCTATACTGTCAACAACCCCAAGTCCCGAGATAAAGTTCCGCAACCACAATCCATGAACAGTGGCCTCAAAGCATGCCACAAATTCAGCTTCCATAGTGGATGCAACAATAACAGACTGCTTTCCACTCCTCCATGATATCGCCCCTCCAGCTAAAAGGAACAAATAACCGAATGTAGACTTTCTCGTGTCAACACACCCGGCATAATCTGAATCAGAATAACCTATTACTTCAAGGTGACTAGACCTCATGTATGTGAGCATGTGTTCTTTGGTGCCTTGTAAGTACCTAAGAACTTTCTTTGCAGCCTTCCAGTGGTCCATACCGGGATTACTTTGATATCGGCCTAACATTCCAACAACAAAACTGATATCCGGCCGAGTACAAGTTTGAGTATACATCAAACTCCCAACCACTGAAGCATAAGGAATTGAATTCATTTCTTTTCGTTCCAAATCATTCTTGGGACATTGCATTTGACTGAATTTGTCCCCTTTCTGTATTGGAACTATTCCCGCAGAACATTTTTCCATTCTGAATCTCTCTAAAATCTTATTGATGTAAGCTTTCTGAGACAATCCCAACATTCCTTGTGATCTGTCATGGAATATTTCTATTCCTATCACATAGGATGCCTCACCTAAGTCTTTCATTTCAAAATTCTTAGAGAGAAACTTCTTTACATCACGTAACAATCCAACATCATTAGCAGCAAGTAAAATGTCATCAACATATAGGACCAATATTATAAACTTGCTCCCACTGACCTTCATGTAGATACACCGATCAACGGTGTTCTCCGTAAAACCATAAGATGTGATAGTATCATTGAACTTAAGATACCATTGCCGGGAGGCTTGTTTCAGTCCATATATTGATTTCTTTAACTTACACACCAAATTTTCCTTTCCTGTGGTTATAAAACCTTCTGGTTGATCCATATACACTTCTTCCTCCAAATCACCATTCAGAAAAAAGCAGTTTTAACATCCATTTGGTGAAGCTCTGAATCATAATGAGCCACCAAAGCCATAACAATTCTTAAAGAGTCCTTCTTTGACACTGGAGAGAATGTCTCTTTATAGTCAATGCCATCTTTCTGAGTAAAACCTTTAGCAACGAGTCTGGCCTTATACCTTTCAATGTTTCCATTCGAGTCACGTTTGGTTTTAAAAACCCATTTACAACCAACTCGTTTGGAACTTTCAGGCAACTTAACTAAGTCCCAGACTCTATTGTCATCCATTGATTTAAGCTCTTCTTTCATGGCATCGTACCACTTTTCAGAATTGTTACTATTCATTGCTTGTCTGAATGAGATCGGATCCTCATCAATGCTTAAGTCACATTCATGCTCAAGAGTATACACCACATAGTCATCAGAAACAACAGGTCTTTTCTGCCTTACAGACCGTCTTAAAGCTATTTCTCTCTTGCTTCATTAATCTCTCGCTCAATCGTGATCGGTTCATCTATCACATTTTCATTCGGTGGGTTTTGAATATTGACTTGTTGTTCCGGTATATTATGTGACGATGATACAACAACAGGAACAACAACTTTAGAAGAAACATCGGGTGAAGGAGTTTCAACCCAAATTTCCTGAAGTTCTACCTTTCGTGGTTCCCCACTCCCACTGATTAAACCATTCTCAATGAACCGAGCATTACCTGACTCGACTATTCTCGTACTATGGTTAGGACAATAAAATCTATACCCCTTAGACTTTTCAGGATAGCCAATGAAATAACCACTGACAGTCCTAGCATCAAGCTTCTTTTCATGTGGATTATACACTCTTACTTCTGCTGGGCAACCCCAAACATGAAGATGTCTCAAACTAGGTTTCCTACCTGTCCATAATTCATAAGGAGTCTTATGAACTGCTTTACTGGGAACCCGATTGAGAAGGTATGCAGCAGTCTTTAACGCATGCATCCACAATGATATGGATAAGCAACAATTACTTAACATACTCCTAACCATATCCATCAATGTACGATTTCGTCTCTCAGCTACACCATTTTGCTGAGGAGTACCAGGCATTGTATACTGTGCACAAATACCACGATTTTCGAGGAACTTTGCAAATGGACCTGGACATTGTCCACTTTCATTGAATTTTCCATAATACTCACCACCTCGGTCTGATCTCACTACTTTTACTTTCTTATCTAACTGCCTTTCCACCTCATTGATGAACACTTCGAGGATGTTCATCGATTTAGACTTTTCATGCAATAGATAAATATAACCGTAATGTGAGTAATCATCTATAAATGTGATAAAGTACTTTTCACCGCCCCAGTTAGGGACGTCAAATGGACCACATATATCAGTGTGTATCAGCTCAAGAAGCTGAGTGCTTATTGTGGCAGATTTCTTAAGTGTGTTTTTGGTCTGCTTTCCTTTAATGCAATCCACACACACATCCCAGTCACTAAAATCCAATTGAGGAAGGATTTCATTTTTCACCAACCTCAATAACCTTTCTTTGGAAATGTGACCCAACCTTTGATGCCACAAGAAAGCTGAACTTTCATTTGGTGCACTACGTTTAATGCCTACACTACTTTCAACATGATACAGGGATTCCACAAATTTACTATCAAGATTAAAACGGTAAAGCGAGTCAAACAAAATACCAGAACCATAAAAGTATTTGTTCTTAAACAACGAAAAAGTACCATTAGCAATCTTAAAATAAAAACCTAAAATATCCAGTCTACCTACAGAAACAAGATTTCTAGCACAATCGGGAACATAGAGACATCTTTCAAGATCTATGTGACATCCAAAGGTCCATGACCACCAGCTGTAAGTCCCAATTCCTTCTATACGTGCTTTCATCCTGTTCCCCATAAACAAATATTGTTCAGTTCCTTTTATGGGCTGGATCGTACGGAATCCCTGTATAACATGAGACACATGAGTAGTGGCACCAGAATCTAACCACCAAGTATTATTAGGCACTTCTATAAGGTTCGATTCAAAACATACAGAAACATAATGTATACCTTTCTTCTCAAACCATGCCTTCCTTTTCGGACAATCTTTCTTTAAGTGTCCTGGCTTATTGCAGAAGTAACACTTAATAACCTTTTTATGGATTTGACCCTCGCTAACCTTCATCGGGGCCTTATCCTTTTTCTTGTCCTTCTTACCCGGTTTAACCTTGCTGCTACTAGCACCATCATAGACTGTAAGGTGAACAGAGTGATCCTTTATCTTCTTTAATCTCCCCTCCTCTTGCACTAACATGGCCTTAAGTTCTTTGAAGTTCCATTTATCCTTAATGGTGTTGTAGTTCACCTGGAACTGACCAAATTCAACAGGGAGAGAGTTCATGATGAACTGCACAAGGAACGTCTCACTCACATCCATCCCCATAGTCTTAAGCTTTGCTGCTAGGTTGGACATTTCTGTTACATGATCATGAATTGGCTTGGACCAATCAAACTTCTTCGTAGTCAGTTCACTCATAAGGCTGCCTACAATAGATTTGTCAGCCAAGTCCGATTGGGAATATTCTTTGACTTTCAAAGATGAATTCCTTGCATTGTCGGTCTTTCGGATCGAAGGCTTAATATTTTCAGCCATGGTCATTCTCATAAGGTTCAAACTCAGCCTGTTAGACCGCTCCCAAGCCTCGTATACAGACTTGTCAGCTTCCGAGCTAGTCTCCGTAATGGTCGCGGGCTTTCACACCAATGTAGCCAAGTCCAAATCCATGACACCCAGAGTAAACTGGATCTGCTCGGACCAGTCAGCATAGTTCAGCCCGTTGAACTTCACGGCCGTGTTTCCCGATACGAAGAGGTTCATAGAAGCTGCAAACATTTATACAATCTCACCTATTAGCGCTTTGAGTTAACTTTAATTGATTCAGAAACCTTTATATAAAGACTTTAACTATGCATTTAAGTTTACCTTTGGGCAAGACTTAAAAACATAACAATATAATTGATGCCAAAGAAATATGCTTTAACAGATAATCAGAACATATATTAGCCAAATAAGCATGTTATCTTTGGATATACATACTATCTAACTGAAATATGAAGATTAATCTCTTTAATTTTATAGACTATATGCAATGGTCCACCTTTGGGTGACCTCCTAGCAAAATAATCTATAACCACAATTGTTCAATATACCAATCATGTCATTCTTTAATGGCACCTCTATAATCGTGAACAATTGGACAACACTCAAATAATTAAGTGACTAATTTTCCGTTCAACTTGGCCACTTTGGTGACTAACAAGCTATCTATAACATGAATTTGAAATTCACACTTTAAATACTTGAAGACACTTTTATCAAGTTATAACATTTTGTATCTCGAAACTTCATAAACATATGTACTGTACAGTTACATACATATATTTTCATATGAGAAATATACACATAAATTCCCAACACATCATTTATCAGAAACAAACTCCAATTTGGTTGGGCGAACATACACACATGTTTCATAGAAAACCATCATTCAGTATACATATTTATATAATTGAAGCACTAGCTAATCACTTCAGAATTCAGAATGCATACACGATCAGTACACGTGCGAATTTAACATTATAAGTGGGAAATTAAAACAAATGGTATAAGCCCAGAAAGATATCAACATATATATATATATATATATATATAAGTTGCCAGATTCCTCCACTAAGTTGGCATATATTATCAAATACATAACACTGTCATATGCAACAAAAATCAAGTGGCATTACACACAAATTAAGTTTGACTGAGTCATCAATATTTTGCTTTGATTACTGCCATTCAACCCTTGATCCATGATGATGACGTCAAAAAACATATAATATCACATGGAATTATGGATACATGAAACTGTTATTGATCCAAATTTCAATCAAAGAATTTAGCAAGTAATAGATTGAAACCCAAGTCACGCCCGTGAAACATACAGTAGTTATGTGCGCATGAATTGCAGCGAAATATACCGTAAATTACTCTATCGAATACATCAGACAACTTTAATCGGAAAATTACGAATCCCAAACTATGGCTTTGATACCACATGTAAGTAGATTTCCAGTTTCTCTCATGAAATCATTCAATCTCTTTAATGCCCAAAACCTTGGGAAATCATAATTCTCACGAAATAGAAAAACATTCATGGATATGGTTTTTGATATACTTACCTTGATCCATATCTTAATCGCTTTCTTAATTGGCCTTGAAAAATCACTTTTTCTTCCTCCTTGCCTTTTCCCGTTCTTTTCTTCTTGATGGCCAGAAGAACACAAAATACACGTTCCTTCTCCTCTGTTCTGTACGCGTTCTCTCTTTTTAAAAAAAGAGGGAACGGTTATTTCTTTTATCAGTTATTAGGCAGAGGAAGGGGAGTTATTTTATTAACTCCCAGCTTTAACTTCCGTTAACCCTACTAACCATCAAATAGGGCCTTTAATGTTAAAACTTAAACCATTAAATATGGGCCACATTTAATTCATATGGGCCACTTAATAGATAAAAAATCCAACATCTAAATCAATGGCATAAGGTCTAATTCAATTCAGCTCGTTGACCTGTGATAATTAGGAACAAAGTTTGACCCGAAGGTCGCTTTTATTGTACAATTGTCCACGATCAGGGGTCGGGTATATACTTGGAATAGGTGTGTTAATTTCTTTTAATAAATAAATCACATAGGTTGCATTTGGATGAAATGATTTGGATTTGGTTAAGGGATTTGAAGAGGATTTCAAATAACCTCATCTCGATGAATTTGACTCCAAAAATAGCTTCCAATAATTTGAAATCCGTGTTGAGATATGTCACTTGTGAGTTGTCCCACATTGATTAATTAAGAGAAAAGAGTCCAAGTTATAACCAAGTCCCCCCGAATTTAACAATCCGTTAATATTTTATAATTACTTCATCCAAACAACTTTCTCCAAATCCATCAATTCAGATGGAGCCTTAGAGATTTATTAATCATTCCTAATATCAATTCTATAGAACCTTATGAACTTTCATTCTGATTTTATAGGAATTCAAAAGTTTTTCGGTCCATTGGATTTTTTGAATTTATTTTAATAATTCAAAAAAATTGTTTTTAATTACCTCATAACTTATCTATTAATTGATTTTTAATAACATTTCTAATGCCTTGTTTTGGAAATAATTTTATAGAATTTTAAATGATTGGGGGCTTTAGCCCAAAATTTTTGAAATTTTAATTTTTATAGGTATATTTTGTTTTTAAATATTAATTTTTAGTACTAAATATTTATTTTTTATTGATTTAGCCCCCAAAATTTTATTTGAATTTTAATAATTTCTCCTATGATTGGGGGCTTTAGCCCCAAAATTTTTGAAATTTTAATTTTTTATTATATTTTGTTTTTAAATTTTTTTTAGTACTAAATATTTATTTTTTATTGATTTAGCCTTTTTTATTCCGGTTCTAGCTCCGAAATAATTATGTACTTAATTTTGCTTATATAAAATAATCCGAGATGTCATATTGTTTGTAAATCTTATAGCAAGGATACAAAATTTTGTATACTTGTTTTTCAATTATTCTAAAGTCGAATTAAATTGGTGAATTAACAAGCTTCTAAATTTTTATTAACCTAAAGTTTGACTTATAAATTATTTCCAGGACATGTAATTACTGTACGTACAGTCCTCCAGTGCACGACATGCATGTAACTACTCTACAGTCCTTAGTGCACGGGAATTTACGTGCTAGTCCTCCAATTTTCGATAAATGCAGTCAGGTCCCTGACTCTCCAAAAAATTATGTTTTCGTCGAAAAAGAGGTTTTCTAATTAATGTCCAAAACAATCTAATAGCTTTGAAATTTTAACGAAAATCCCTTAATTAATTAATATTATAAAAGTAGATTGTTTGTCAAAAGCGACCTGATTGTTTGTTAAATTATAAAACAGTCCATATAGTTCAAAAATCTCGCAAAATAACCAATCAATTTCTAAAAGAAATTTCTCAAACATCTCTAAATCCAATATTTAGCATTATTGGGTCTAAATTTTGAGAAATTAAATACAAGTTCTTAAGGTTTTAATTTTTGCAAAAAAAAGAAAAAAGAAAAGAAAAGAAAAAGGAAAATGTATGTAATGATTAAATTTCTTTTTATCACATCATATAATTCTTAAAGCTTCACCCAATTTTCACCATCATCGTCGATTCAAAACATAAAAATATGGAACCTAAACAATTCACATCATATAATCCTGACCCACCCCTTTTTTTTAGGAAAAATTTTAGTGATAATTTTTTTAAAAAATATTTTTAGTGCTAATTTGTATTATTTTTTCTTTGATTTTCTATCGGGACCACCCTATTTTCGTGTATCGGGCCATCCCTTTGGGTATCCTGGCTTTACCATTGCTATCAACCTTATTATCCCTTAATAACATTAGAGATGTTAAACGGGTCGCGGCCCGTTGGCCTGGACCATTCAAACTGGAAAAAAAGAGAGTTAGGGCCAAATTATTTTGGCTCGTTTAAATCCGGGTCTTTTTGGTCTGGACTGTTTAAACCGAAGGGCTAGCCCACTATTTTTATTTTAAAAAGATATATAATTCTAGAACAAGTTCCTGTCAGACGGTCTGACGGATCTACTCCATCAGACGGATCCCCAATCCAAACCCGTTTTGTGCGTGAGTTTAAATACAGTGATATTTCTGCCTCTGTTTTCTTTGTTTTTCCGGAAAAAAGACAGAATCCCTATCCAAAGCTGCTCTTTGGAAATACTCCTCCAAGTTTTTCATATTTATCCATGTTGGGCTTGCCATTTTTCAAACCCCAAACCACCGCATCAGTCATCACTCCTTCAAATCAAGCTGAAATATCAAATACTCTAAGCATACCAATAATTCAATTCCTGAGTTGCTTGATAGAAAAAGAAAATCTTATTTACGCAATGGCACGACGGTTGGGAAGAAAAATAGAGAAAAGTTAATTGGAAGATCGTGAAATTCTTACCGTAAGCGTACGGAGTCAAGTTTTAGTATAGTTTTGAAAGTAGGGTTATCGTCTCTACATAGATTGTTATCAAAATTTATACTAAGTACTATAATTAAAATAGCTTAATTATATCTAGATTTGGAAAAGAGATGAGTCATTGTTAAATTAAAAAAGAAACTAAAATTAAACTAACAATTGGTTCAGACAATTAATCAAACAATTAATATATGAATTCTAGAGGGTTGATTTCACCTAGTTATACCCTATGTTCTCAATCCAATTTATTAATCACAAGTTATTAATTTATAAGCCAATATCCTACCGTTTATCACTTCCTCTCTCGAGTGCCAAGTGATTATAGGTTCTAATTTCGATATCTCTATAAAAATCATAAACTAAACCCTAATACGCTCAATGAATATTCTATCACAGACTTCAAAAGATTCAAAAACCTCTCGGTTCTATGAAACCCAAGGTTGTGCTATTCTATGACCAGACGTTCAATTACATCTCTCGTGTGTCAAATTAAACACGCCAAACAATCTAAACTATTGATCAGATAATTCAGATGCAATCAAATCAAATAGTACAAATAGATTAATTAATATGCGAATTTCATAAACTGGAAATCAAAACATAGGTTCAAACGTAAGTTACATCAATCCCCTAGAAAGATGGGTTTAGCTCATGATGGATGTACAAAAACTCGTAAAGAAATAATTATATATATATATCTCAAAAATTGACAAAGAAAAGCAAAGAAAGAATTGAGAAGAAAAGAGAAGGAAATCTCTCTGTGTCCAGACAAGAAGTGCCTCAAATTATCGTCCCAAACCCTAGCTCTGTGTCTCTTGCCTTGCGTTGTGCTCAAAATAATGTCTGATCCCCGTCCCGTACGCCTCCTTGGTTTATTAAGAGGTCAAAGCCCTCGAAATCACGTCAAAATGCCCATGACCATAAAGTCCAGATTTCAGCCCCGTAGTCGCGCGTTGTATATCATATCCTGCTGCTTGATGCTGGCGCGCTGCAGCCCTGCTCTTGGGCGCTGCAGCGCGCGATCAATCTTCTCATGCCGCACGCCCGGGCGCTGTAGCCCCTTGGACTGGGCGATGCAGCGCCCACTAAAGACGTCCCTGCTGCTGCTATACACCGACCGGGCGCTGCAACCCTTGTTTGCAGCGCCCACTGAAATTGTGCTACTGTACCGTTTCAACCCTATTTGGCACTGCGGTGGTCGTCCGTGACCCATATTTTTTCCTTTTTCAACTTCTAAAATGCGATTTTATTCTTCCAAGCACGTTATTCACCTTTCTTGATCAATTTCGGCTACTAAGATCATTCTCAACTCTCGAACGACAACTAATTACATGAATTTGACTAAAACGACACTAAAAATACCCAAAAACAACGCAAAATCCTAGTCTAGAGTACTCAATACGTTGGTATAAAACCAACTTAACAAATACCCCCAAACTTAGACATTTGCTTGTCCTCAAGCAATTACAGACTCTAAAAATTCAACAAACATGCAGAAAATAAAAATAAAGACGACTGAGTCACAAACTGACTGCAGAACTTCACAACCAAACTCATTCGTCAAATTTTGTTTCACTATCAATCAAGCACGTATTTTCACAATGTGATCATGAAGGTGGAATGTTCATGCCAACTCCATTTTCATTATCCAGATAGATTCACGCAATCAAGTGTTTTCAAGATAATTCACTTTCTGAATATCAAGATAGGATGTTTACCGGACTCCATAGGCTTGTCTTTCACACTAATCTCCACTAATATAGGCTAATGTAACACAAGGAAGGATCAATAGGACTTTAAAAGCTTGTAATGTGGGCTTAGGGTAAGGTAGGAAATATATGATTAAGTGGCTCAAATAACCCAAACACACAATTATCACTTCAAATCACCAATTAGCAACTACCCTTTACTTTTTGACATCCCCAATGTTTATGAACCTTCAATCCTGCTGATTTTTCTCATTTTGTTTTGGAACCCCCAAACTTATTCTTTTGCATACATGGGGTTTCCTACTTTGTTTTCTCGGGCAACTTCATTCAATTAAATACATACCATTCTCATCATACCCTCCTCAACCTTCAATATTTTTCTATACTTGGTATTTAATTAGGATTTTCACATTTAGGCTCTTGGTATTCGATTGGTTGCCAAAGAAACGAGTTTATAAGGCTCAAAGGGGGACACCTGGGAAAATATAATACAAAGGTAGGCATTTTAGGCTCTGGCTTGTTCAAAGATTGCCTAAATCACTTCCTTGATGTTACTTCACCTAGGATTTCGCTTCGACTAGTGATCAGACAAGTTCTAGCATCCGATGGGATCATACAATAAACACTTAGTCGCATAAATCAACAGAGTTAAGCACATAGATGGAATTGATGGAAAGAAGAATAGATCACAGTTCAAACACATGCTCTCTTAACCGTTCAACTCATATACATTCAACAAATTAATTTAGTCATGCAGTTTCACAGTTTTACAGATGACCCAACTCGACTCTGGACTCTTTTTTCGTTTGTTTTTGAACTCAAGACTCGACTCGATGAATAAAAACAGACTGCACCCCCAAACTTAAAACGACATTGTCCCCAATGGAGAGGTGGGAAAAAGGACTCTCCTGGTAGCCGAGGAGCAAAGACTCCTTAAGTCATGTGGTACTACTACATGTATGAGGTGTCTCTTATAAGCTCACAATGCATCCTATCGCACAAGCCCATGGGTGTTGTATGCCTCCAAGGTGTGGTCTTGTTTTTCCCCTTTGCCTTGACCCGGTCCCTTTTTGGTTTTGCATCTTTGTAACATAACAAGGTAAACAAGAAAACAAAACTCGTGGAACCAAGAAATTCGGTTATGGGTGAGAAATCAAAAATCAAAGTACGTACATAATGCACCCAAGTGGAAAATGTAGTGCTATGTCAAGAAGATAAGCATAGATATGCAAAAATAGCACTCAACAATGTGAAACTTTCATTGGGGCATTTTATCAAACACCTCATAAGCATGAATTTGGGAAAAGATAGTAAATGCAATTGATAACTCAATTCAATCCCAAAATTCAACACCAAACTAAATCTAGCATGATCAACCAATCCACAATCCACAAATCAACAACAATTATCCTAGCACTACTACAATCCAATCACACAAAAACCACAAGATGGGAAAAACCATGGGGTGGGGTTTTGAAGTTGCAAACTTACCAAATAATTAGTGGATGAGATGAAGATGGTGTGTGTGGTATTAGAGTGCTCCTTTGTGAAGATGGAGTGGGATATGTGGGATTTGCACAAATAAGAGGGGTGGGGTGTGATGTAACTTACTACTCCTAACAATGCAAAAAAAAATTCAGAAAAAACAAAAAACAACTACTAAACTATATTAATACTATTAAAGCAATAAAAGGGGCTTGGGTTGCCTCCCAAGAAGCGCTAAGTTTATAGTCTTCAGCCAGACTTTGTCAGATTATCCTCAAGTTGGGGCTCCAATAGGCATGTTATCCACGTTTCCCTTAAAAACTTCCCAACCTCCAATGTCTTCAGCTATATTCCCAACCATCAGCTGACCATCATTTGATTCAAATTTTAGCCTGTTGGTTGGATGGACGGTGAATACGATTTTCTCCTGATTTACCTACAGAGTTAGCTCCCCCGTTTTTACATCGATCAAAGCCCGTGTTGTAGCTAAAAATGGCCGCCCAAAGATTATATGTATTTTCTTGTCCTCGTTCACGTCCAACACTACAAAATCCACAGGAAAAATAAATTTGTCAGTTCTTACCAACACGTCTTCAGTGATTCCCCACGGATAGGCAATGGATCGATCAGCAAACTGCAAAGTGATATTGGACGGCTTCACCTCCCCGAGCCCAAACTTCGTCACATCAAAAAGGGATATAATATTCACACTGGACTCAAGATCACAAAGTGGTTTCTCAAAGAAAACTCCTCCAATAGCGCAAGAAATAGTGAAACTTCCTGGATCCTTCATTTTCTGAGGTAGTTTACTATTGACTATTGCACTACATTCCTCTGTCAAATAGATGGTCTCAAACTCCTCCAACTTTATTTTCTTGGATTCCACTGGTTTCGCATAAATGGGTGATTCTTCGGGGGCTGAATTTTCGCTTCAGTTTTCGCATATATCGCATTGCAGTGCTCTCTCAGATCAACCTCTGTATCACTCGGGAACTTTCCCTTCTGTTGCAATGAATTCACTACTGTATCCAACTGACCCATTTGTGTCTCGATCGACCTAATATGCGTCTCCATTGTGCTCATCTTAGTGCTCAGACTATCAATCTGCGCATCACTCATGTTCATCCAATTCCTGGTCTCTCCGATGAATGAGCCGAGTATCTCCTCTAGCGACTGCTTCTTTTCACCTCCGAGAGCAATGGAACTGTATAGGTTGGGATAACCCAGAGGTGGGTTCAATACATTCATGTTGTTTTTGTAATAGAGATTCTTATGATTGCGAAGTCCCGGGTGATAGTGAGTTGGTAATGAATTACCTCTATTGACTTGCTCAGCCTCGTGAGTGGCGGCTGCGTGAATGGCTGCGGGTGGGAGTGCAACTTGCTGTGGTGTGCCGCTGGTATTCATGATTGCTAATTGCTTTGTCAGACTTGAGATTTGAGCTGCCAAAGCTGACATTGTATCAAGCTCAAGAACACCGGCAACCGATTTTGGCGCTGACCTCTGGGAGGGCCATTGATAGCTGTTTGTGGCCATTTCTTCAAGTAGAAGTAAGGCCTTAGTCGGGGTTTTAGCCATCAATGTACTCCTGATGCCGCATCTAATATCGTCCTCGTATGCCCATTCAGCCCATTGTAAAAATATTGAACCCTCTGCCAGTCTGCATAGCCATGTTGTGGGCATCTCTGCAACAGATCTTTAAATCACTCCCAAGTTTCGTATAACGACTCAAAATCAATCTGTTGGAACTGGGCTATCTCGCTCTTCAGTTGGAGTATCTTGCTGGGAGGGAAGAATTTTGCTAAAAAAAATTGAGTCAGATCATCCCAGCTCATAATACCCCAAGGGGAGAATGTCTGTAACCACTGTCTGGCCTTATCCCGGAGTGAAAACGGGAAAAGCCTCAATCGAATGGCCTCATCAGTTACACCATTCATCTTAATGGTGTCGCAAATTTCCAAGAACGTGGCCAGATGTGTATTCGGATCATCCACTGGACTCCCCCCAAATAGATTCTGCTGAACCATGCTTATGAGGCCCGATTTCAATTCAAAATTATTCGCATTTATGGGCTGGCGCACAATTTTGGGGTAATTCTGGTTCACGGTTGGCAGAAAGTAATCCTGGATTGCCCTTTCTGGTGCCTCAGGCTGTGGTGGCACATTCATGACCCAAATTCCGGTGTTCTCATTTTCCCCGTCTTCTTCCATTGCTAGATTCTCTGCTCGCTTTGCTGCTCTGATTGCTCGAAGTGTCCTTTCAATCTCTGGATCAAAAGGAAGCAAATTAATATCTTTGAAATCTCTCATAAACAGACAAGTTAATAAGAAACACGAAATTATAATTCCTAAACTAGTCTAGATTAGGATTAAGACTACTTGATAATAATATTAGTTTAAAATAGGATAAAATAATCCCCATCAACGGCGCCAAAAACTTGATCGTGAAATTCTTACCGCAACCAAGTTTTAGTATAGTTTTAAAAGTAGGGTTATCGTCTCCACATGGATTGTTATCAAATTTATATAATAAGTACTATAATTAAAATAGGTTAATTCTATTTAGAAATCGAAAAGAAATGAGTTATTGTTAAACTAAAAATGAAACTAAAATTAAACTAACAATTGGTTCAAATAATTAATCAAACACTTAATATATGAATTCTAGAGGGTTGATTTCACCTAGGTATACCCTACGTTCTCAATCCAGTTTTGTAATCACAAGTTATTAATCTATAAGCCAATATTCCTACCGTTTATCACTTCTTCTCTCGAGTGCCAAGTGATTCTAGGTTCCAATTTCTGATTTTGATATCTCTATAAGAATTATAAATTAAACCCTAATACGCTCAATGAATATTCTATCACAGGCTTCAAAAAATTCATAAACCTCTTGGTTCTATGAAACCCTAGGTTGTGCTATTCTATGGCTAGGCATTCAATTACCTCTCCCGAGTGTCAAATTAAACACGCCAGACAATCTAAGCTATTTATCAGATAATTCAGATGCAATCAAATCAAATAGCACAAATAGATTAATTAATATGCAAATTTCATAAACTGGAAATCAAAACATAGGTTCAAACGTAAATTACATCAATCCCCTAGAATGATGGGTTTAGCTCATAATGGATGTACAAAAACTCGTAAAGAAATAATTATACATCTCAAAAATTGACAAAGAAAATCAAAAAAGAATTGAGAAGAAAAGAGAAGGAAATCTCTCTGTGTCCAGACGAGAAGTGCCTCCAATTACCGTCCCAAACCCTAGCTCTATGTCTCTTAACTTGCGTTGTGCTCAAAATAATGTCCGACCCCCGTCCCGTACACCTCCTTGGTTTATTTATAGGTCAAAGCCCTCGAAATCACGTCAAAAAGCCCACGAAAATAAAGCCTAGATTTCAGCCCCGTCGTTGCGCGCGTTGTATATCGTATCCTGCCGCTGATGTCTTTGGCGCTGCTGCACCTCGCTCCCGAAAGCTGCAGCGCATTTATCAATCATCTCCTGCCGCACGCCTGGGCGCTGCAGCCTTTGTCTCCGGGCGATGCGCCGCCATCAAGACGCCCCTGCTGCTGCTTTACTATCTGATCAAGCGCCGCAGCCACTTGTTTTTGGCCAGAGAAGCGCCCCACTGAATTGTGCTACTCTTTGTCCGTTTCAACCCTCACACCAAGGACCGGGGTTTTGCATCTGCGGCGCTCGTCAGTGACCCATATTTTTCCATTTTTCAACTTCTAAAATGCGATTTTATTCTTCCAAGCACGTTTTCACCTTTCTCGATCAATTTCGACTACCAAGATCATTCCCGACTCTCGAACGACAACTAATTACATGAATTCGACTCAAACGACACTAAAAATTCCCGAAAATAATGCAAAATCCTAGTTTAGAATACTCAATACGTTGGTATAAAACCAACTTAACATAAGTTATCGACGATGGTTGAGGATTTAGGGGCAACGAAAATGAAAAGGATTACAATTATTTTTACTAATTTGAAAATATTTAATCTTATATTTCAGTGTTTGGTTTTTATTTGATTATATGTGCAAATAACAAACTAAACCAAGTGTTTGTTGATTTTCTTGAACGAATCTGAAGCATTAAAGGAGACTGTTAATACTTTATAGATGGACTATTAATACTTTTTTGGGACACTACTAATACATTTTGGGATGACTACTAAATATTTTACGAGAAACTACTAAATACTTTTGGGGGAGGGGAACTAATACTTTTATGGAGAACTATTAATATTTTTTATGAGAAAAACTAATACTTTCGAGAAGAATTACTATAAACCTTTCAAAAAAAAAACTAATATTTTTTAGGGGAACAAATACTAATACGTTTCATAGGGACTACTAATACTTTTGACGGAAAAAGCTAATACTTTCCAGTGCTATCGTGATACTATATCACTCTTCATTATTATAAAAACATAATACTTTCAAGTAATGAAGTAAACTACATACTAATACATTTCAGATAAACTGCTAATACTTTTCGGAGGGGCTGCTAATACTTTTCGGGAGAAAAAATTAATTATATTTAGGAGAACTACTAAAATACTCTCAAGGGAACTACTAATTGATAGGTGTGAGTTTTGCATATATTTTGAGGCATATTTCTGGTTATAATGATGAGTAAACATGCATATACTCGCGTAAAATGTTACATATTCACTCCTTGTGGAAAAGATATTACACTTTGCTTATTTTATAGGAATTTCATGATATTTGAAGCAAATTGAATATAATTACGAGCAGAGCAAGTGGAAACACGGAGAATTGAGTGAACATACGAAAAGTGAAGCCAAAATGAGCAAAAGATGAGCATATAAGGAAAATACAGGGAGCGCACGGGTTGGGCGTGCTTTAGGCACCACCCGTGCACCCCTGAATGAAGAAAATTAGAGCTTCTGCATGGCGCACGGGTAGCCCGTGCTCCGACGCACCACCCGTGCGCTCTACAGAGATTTGATGATTTCAACGGGATGGCGCACGGGTAGCTCGTGCTCCGACGCACCACCCGTGCGCTTGTTGAGTGTGAGTTTTGCATGTATTTTAGGGCATATTTATGGCTATAATTGTTTATAAACATGCAATAACGTGTATGAAATGGTATATATTCGCTCTTTGTGGAAAAGATATTACGCATTGCTACCTAGAATCATCAAGAATCGAGCGATTACACCAAATTGTTTTGTAGGAATTTAACGATATTTGGAGTGATTTTATGACAAATTTCCAAAGACGAGTATTTTGCTACCTAGAATCATCAAGAATCGAGCTACATTACACCAAATTGGAAGCCAACTATATGGAGTCTAGAGTCATAGTGATGAGTCATGTGGCAAAAGAAGCATGGATTATCAAACAACAAGGAGATTTATCTCAAGGAACATCCAAACGCTTGAGGATTGATGGAATTTCCATTTCCCTAAGTTTTCTCATTCTTTGTGCTTTAATCTTTCATTTTAGTTTAGTATTTTGGTCATAATTTGCTCTCTACAAAATTGATATTGAGTTTTATTCAATCTGGCTATGGAAAGCTAAAAGAATGAGGTCTGACAACTCTTATGAGCTTCAATATTAGATCTTGAGTACTTGACATGAATATTTGCATAATCGAGAGGTTTGTGAATATTTGTGAGGATATTTGATCTTTTGTGCATTTGGGAGTTGTGTATCTTATGTTGAGTAGAGATGCTAGCATAGATATTTCAATCTACACTTTATATACATCTCGAGAGGGAGGATAAAATACCATTGTGATCGTCTTATAGGCGTATTGATAATAACTTTGGCTTTGATTAAATCGGACAACAAGAGGAATATTAATTGAAACCATAATCCGGGAATCCATTTCATTCTCTTGATAATTCCATTATTATTAGTATCTTGTATTCTTGTGGTTATTCTTGTCTTTACCTCCACAACAATCATCCAACTTTCGATCGTCTAAATAAAAATAAAACTATTTTGGTTCAATACTTAGCGCACTAATTTATTAGTCTCCGTGGATACGACCTTGCTTACGCTATTCTATAAACTACACCGTACACTTGCGGTGAAGCTAAAAATAAGGCGAACAAGTTTTTGGCGCCGTTGCCGGGGACTAATACAATTTTTGGTGCTAATATTGCGATAGATAGAATTATTCTTAATTTAGACATTTTTTTTTATTTTTATTTCAGTTTTCTTTTGTAAATTCTACTTCTACAATGCTTGATTTGTTTCTTTGAATTGGTATAGGTGCACCCGTTCGGATGGAAGAAGTCAATTATTTCAATAACTGGAATTTCTACAGTTATTGGAATAATCCTACTCCTACACACTATTGTTCAGATTGGAGGAATTACGAAGATTTTCATATGCTAATACGGAGAATGTGATTCCACCACCATCAAGATTCAATGTAATAAATGGGTTTACCGATGCAGAGGCAAAACCATCTTTGGAATACGCCCTCATTTCATTCATGAATCAAACGACTTCATTCATGAGTCAAATAAATTTATTCATGAGGGAAATGAGAAATAGCTTTACCAAGAACGAAGCAAAGATGGACAAGATGAAGTTGCAATTGACACAATTGGCCAATACTATGGATTCACAATTGAAAAATCTCGAGACTCAAATGGGCCAATTAGTTACAATTGTTGGTGGGCAACAACAAAAGAGCCAGTTTTTGAGCACCACCGAAGCCAACTCGAAGGAACAATCTAGTGCCATTCATCAAAGGAGTGGTACCGAATACGAGAAGCTGAAGATCCTGGAAAAGCAAGAAAGTTCGGAACCAAACACGGATTGTGTGTTTATGCACTTTCAGCCCATGTGTGGTACCGAAAGGAGCAAAAATGGGACAAGGAACACACGAACCATGTGTGTACGCCCGTGCATTGCGTGCAAGATATAAGAAAATTATTCCAGAATGAGACAAGCACAGAATATGCATACACGCACGGACAACATGAGCATAACCCAGATCAAAATGTTCCAACACCAAGACTCCTGTACTTGCTTGGAAATCCCAAGTATGTATTACTAGATGCAAACAGAGCAAAAACGGTTCTTGACCACGATCTAAAACAGCTAATATATGCATTCAAAGGTGGTACAAATCAAAATTAACAAAAGCGCGAGCTAAAGACGTTAAATATAGCGCTTGTTGGGAGGCAACCCAACGGTTTGTGGTGTGATTTTTATTTTATTTTATTTTATTTTTGTTCGTTTGTTTTCTTCTAAAAAAAAGAGAGAAAATTACCTGATTTTACTTCGCAACCACACACGGGCGTGCGTGAACGCACGGCCCGTGCATGATTGAGGAATTGGAGATGTTGCTACGGCCCCACACACGGGCAGCCCGTGCTGAGGAGACGCCCAAGGAGGGCCAAGAATCGCCGCCACCTCCATAATAAATCAGGTCCAATCCACAATGTTTTTATTGTAATTCTATCTTCTCTTACGTGCGATATAATTTCATTTAAGTTTGGGGGAGAGATAGCTATTTTGATATGAGATGTGTGGATAAAAAAAATTGTATTTTTGTGTGTTTTCATATAGTTGCACGTAGAACATTTTAGGTTGCATTTGCATTAGAAACACGTTTATTGGTTTAGCACGTTTATTGCTTTCATAGATTGTTGGGAGTGAGTTGATCTCTTGATTGTAACTTGTGCTTGATTTTGAAAATTTTGTATTGTTTGGATTGGGTGTTGAGCATGAGTTGATTGAACCATGAATAGATGATATTGAGCATGTGGATATTGAGAACATGGTTTGATGCTTTGAATTACGTATTTGCAAGCCTGTGAGCTTTTGAGCCTTTACTGCTTTCATCATATGCAGTCTTGTTGATTGATTTGAGTGTATCATTCATGTTGTTAGAATTCTAGAACTTGCTCGGTATCTCTCACAAGGTCACATGTTGTATGCGAATGTGAAAATGATCAAAGGCCATTTTTGTTAGCCCTTCAAGTCTTTTGCTTACCTAAGATGATATTGAAATCCCTAGTTAGCCAACTTGAGCCTATTGCCTAATTTCTTGATAGCAACAATTCAAGCCTTAACTTGATATATTTGTTACCCTACACTTGAGCGTATAACATTGAGTAGAGGGAGTGAATGAGGTTGAATGGGTTGGAATTGAAAAGTTGGATAATTGTGCAAAATTGGTTGATGGGAACAAAAAAAAAAAAAAAAGAAGAAGAAAAGGAGGAGAAAAGAAAGGTTGAAAATTCATAAAAGAGTCAGAAAAAAAAAATTGACTTTATGATGTGAGTTTTCATTGAATGAACTTGGAGGCTAACAATTGTATGTGAGGTGATAATGTTTAGAAAAGAAAGGGGATGGAGATAAGAAGAGTTGATGAAAATGAGAGATGATTTGGGTAGCATATTAAGCTTTAACGTAGATGATTTATATGCTCACCGTCTATACGCTCGAGTTTGAGTTACTCTATCTATATTTTCCTACCCTAACCAAAGAGCCTTCATTACAACCAAAGAGAGAAGTCCTTTTTGATTCACAAATTGCATACATTCTAGTGGCGGAGATATGAGACGATTTGCAAGCCTATGGTAATTCTTCAACATTGAATTGAATTGAGCGTAAACACATCCTATATTCATTTGAGATGAGAGTATACACTTGATCTTTGTGAGGCGTAATTCTTAACATTTACCATGGTTTCTTTGATATGTGCTCTATGTTAGATGTTTGAGGCTTGGTTGATTCATTGCTTGACACCTACGATAAACAATGCGAATTTTATGGAGTTATTGTGCGTTCTACTTTTCATTACTCCCAATCATGTTTTCTCTAGTTTTTAAAAGCGTTAACTGGGACGACCAACAGTTTAAGTTTGGGGGTTTGTTGAGTGTGAGTTTTGCATGTATTTTAGGGCATATTTATGGCTATAATTGTTTATAAACATGCAATAACGTGTATGAAATGGTATATATTCACTCTTTGTGGAAAAGATATTACGTTTGCTTGTTTTGTAGGAATTTAACGATATTTGGAGTGATTTTGTGACAAATACGAGCATTGCTACCTAGAATCATCAAGAATCGAGCGATTACACCAAATTGGAAGCCAACTATATGGAGTCTAGAGTCATAGTGATGAGTCGTGTGGCAAAAGAAGCATGGATTATCAAACAACAAGGAGATTTATCTCAAGGAACATCCAAACGCGTATGGAATTTCCAGCACTGGCAGAGTTTAGTATTTTGGTCATAACTCTCTCTACAAAATTGATATTAAGCTGATTCAAGTGGCTATGGAAAGCTAAAAGAGAGGGCTACAACTCTTATGAAGACCCCGCAAACAAATTTGGACGTTTGGGTGGCGCACGGGTAACCCGTGCGTGGACGCACGACCCATGCGCCCTACAGAGACTGGATATTTTCTACGGGAGGCGCACGGGTAGCCCGTGCGCAAACGCACGACCCGTGCGTTCTTGCAGAAAACTCCAAAAATGACAGAAAATTGACCTAGGCTTCTAAAAGGGTATAAATACCACTTTTTGGGGCGCACACCAGGGGAGGAAAGGTTTGGAAAAGACCCAAGAACACAAGAAATAGCTCAACTTCATCAAGGAAGAATCAAGAGAAGAATCGGGTCGAATCGGAGCTTGAGGATTGAAGATAAATCGAGAGATTATCCATTTTCCTAAGTTTTCTCATTCTTTGTGCTTTAATCTTTCATTTTAGCTTGTCATGAATATGAACAATTTGTCTATGAGTTGTTTATTTGTAATGAGTAGCTAAACATCTTGTGATTTCCGGGTTTTGGTAGTAGATTAATTGAACTCTTGTTGAATGTTTTAATCTTGGTTGAAGTTATTATCTTGAAGCCTATTTGAGTACTTTGTTCTTATTCTTGTTTTATCACTTGGCCAATGATTTAACTTGTTTGATATATTGATTCATAATTCGAGAGATGAGCTTCAATATTAGATCTTGAGTACTTGACATGAATATTTGAATAATCGAGAGGTTTGTGAATATTTGTGAGGATATTTGATCTTTTGTGCATTTGGGAGTTGTGTATCTTATGTTGAGTAGAGATGCTAGCATAGATATTTCAATCTACACTTTATATACATCTCGAGAGGGAGGATAAAATACCGTTGTGATCGTCTTATAGGCGTATTGATAATAATTTTGGCTTTGATTAAATCGGACAACAAGGGTATAAATACCACTTTTTGGGGCGCACACCAGGGGAGGAAAGGTTTGGAAAAGACCCAAGAACACAAGAAATAGCTCAACTTCATCAAGGAAGAATCAAGAGAAGAATCGGGTCGAATCGGAGCTTAAGGATTGAAGATAAATCGAGAGATTATCCATTTCCCTAAGTTTTCTCATTATTTGTGCTTTAATATTTCATTTTAGCTTGTCATGAATATGAACAATTTGTCTATGAGTTGTTTATTTGTAATGAGTAGCTAAACATCTTGTGATTTCCGGGTTTTGGTAGTAGATTAATTGAACTCTTGTTGAATGTTTTAATCTTGGTTGAAGTTATTATCTTGAAGCCTATTTGAGTGCTTTGTTCTTATTCTTGTTTTATCACTTGGCCAATGATTTAATTTGTTTGATATATTGATTCATAATTCGAGAGATGATCTTCAATATTAGATCTTGAGTACTTGACATGAATATTTGCATAATCGAGAGGTTTGTGAATATTTGTGAGGATATTTGATCTTTTGTGCATTTGGGAGTTGTGTATCTTATGTTGAGTAGAGATGCTAGCATAGATATTTCAATCTACACTTTATATACATCTCGAGAGGGAGGATAAAATACCATTGTGATCGTCTTATAGGCGTATTGATAATAACTTTGGCTTTGATTAAATCGGACAACAACAGGAATATTAATTGAAACCATAATCCGGGAATCCATTTCATTCTCTTGATAATTCCATTATTATTAGTATCTTGTATTCTTGTGGTTATTCTTGTCTTTACCTCCACAACAATCATCCAAATTTCGATCGTCTAAATAAAAATAAAACTATTTTGGTTCAATACTTAGCGCACTAATTTATTAGTCTCCGTGGATACGACCTTGCTTACCCTATTCTATAAACTACACCGTACACTTGCGGTGAAGCTAAAAATAAGGCGAACAACGCTCTACAGAGATTGGGATATTTCAACAGGATGACGCACGGGTAGCCCGTGCTCCGACGCACCACCCGTGCGTCTGCGCTGGAATCCCATAATCTGCAGCATTATGCTCTAAACTGAAAGGTGGGTATAAAAAGGCTTTTTGGGGCGCACAAGGATATTCTGGCATTTTTGGGATCTACAACACAAGACAAGGGTCTATTCTTGGAAGGAGACATCAAGGAGACAATCGGGTTGCATCGGAGCTTGAGGAACGGAGATATATCGAGAGATTGTCGACTTTCCTAAGTTTTTCTTGCTTCTCTTTTAGTTTCAATCTTTCATTTTCATTTTGTAATGGCTTTGAACAATTTGTTTATGAGTTGTTTAGAAATCATGTGTAGCTAAACTCAAGAGATTTTCGGGTTTTGGAAGTAGATTAATGAACTCTTGTTGGATGTTTTAATCTTAGTTGAAGTTATTATCTTGAAGCCTATTTGAGTATTTTGAGCTTATTCTTGTTTTATCACTTGATCAATGATTTAACTTGTTTGATATATTGATTCATAATTCGAGAGATGAGTTTCAATATTAGATCTTGAATACTCGACACAAATATTTGCATGAATCGAGAGGTTTGTAAATATTTGTGAGGATATTTGATCTTTTAAACTTTTGGGAGTTGAATGCTTCATGTTGAGTAGAGATGCTAGCATAAGTATTTGAATCTACGTTTTATATGCATCTCGAGAGGAGGATAAAATAGCTTTGTGATCGTCTTATAGGAATATTGATAATAACGTGGCTTGATTAAACCGATAACAAGAGGATTATTAATCGAAACTTAACTCGAAATCTATTTCATTATCTTGATACTTCTATCATTTGTATTATCTTAATCTTGTGTTTTAGTGATTTAAATTGTCTTAATCTCAATACAACAATCATCCAATTTCGATCGTCTAAATAAAAATAAGACTATCTTAGATCAATACTTAGCATATTAATTTATTAGTCTCCGTGGATACGACCTTGCTTACCCTATTCTATAACCTACACTGTACACTTGCGGTGGAGCTAAAAATAAGGCGAACAATTTTTGGCGCCGTTGCCGGGGACTAATACAATTTATGGTGCTAATATTACGATTTCTATAGGGGGCCTCATTACCCCTATTGCCTGGCATTTCAACGTCGATTTCCGAGGCTTGGAGCCTATTCCGGCAAAGACTGGGTTAATTTGGCATCATTGCATCACATGAAGTTCATAGCAAACGAAGACAACACATTGGTACTTCTACGAAGAAAGGTGTCTTTGCATTTCCATTGCTTAACCCACCATACACCACAAGTCGATACATTGGCGGACACCACCAACTTCCTAATGAACTCGACGCATAAACCGAATTACGAGGCTATAGATGCAAGGAAGAAGCGCAGAGTTGAAGATTTCCGGATGAAGAGGATATGGTGGCGGAGGAAGAAGAGGAGCTACACGCAGACGAGAAATGGGGGTGGAACCTCATCACCTCCAACTTGGCTATGACATTCCCGAGTCCTCACATGGAGGCGATTACCCCGATCCTCACATAGTGGGGATCGTCCCTAACCTCTTATGGTGGCACGTCCCAACGAGGCAATGAATTTCAAGATATGTTACGTGCATTTGGGGAGAACTTACGCCATCAAGGAGAAGAGTTGAGGCAACAGAGGGAGGATTTGCGGCAGCATCGGGCTGATTTCCTCACATTCCGAGAGAACTATGACAGGAGGTCCGAGGAGACGTGGCAAGTGCTACAACAATTACAAATGTGGCACATATCACAAGGCCACTTCCCACCGCCGCCACCACAGTGATTCAGGTATATCTCCACTTTTCACTATTGAAATTCTATTTTTCCCCTTTCGATAAAAAAGGTACAATTTCATTCAAGTTTGGGGGAGAAGTAGTATTTTGATATTTGAAAAGTGTAGATAAAAAAAAATATCCGTTGCATTGTTGTGTCTTTTCATTTAGTTGCATATAGAGCATTCTAGGTTGCATTGCATTAGAAGCACGTTTATGGCTTTAGCACATTTATTGCTTTCTTAGATGTTAGAGAGTGAGTTGACCGGGCATGTTGCAACTTATTGTTTGTGTGTTGATTGAAAATTTATATTGTTGGGATTGGATGTTGGTTATGAGTTGATTGAGCCTTGAATAGATAACATTGTGCATGTTGATATTGAAAACTTGGTTTGATGCTTTGAATTACATATTTACAAGCCTGTGAGCTTTTGAGCCTTTACTGCTTGTATCTTTTGTAGTCTTGTTGTGATTTGAGTGTATCATTCATGTTGTTAAAATTCTAGAACTTGCTTGGGTATCTCTATCAAGGCCACATGTTGTATGCGAATTGTGAATGTGATTAAAGGCCATCTTTGCTAGCCTTTCAAGCCTTTTACCTACCTAAAGATGTTGAAATTCCTAGTTAGCCAAGTTGAGCCTATGGTCTATTTCTTTGATAACCACAAAATTTAACCCTTGATCTTAATATATCCATCACCTTAAACTCGAATGTATAACGTTGAGTAAAGGGAATGAATGAGGCTGAATGGTGGGAATTGAAAAGTAGGATAAGTGGGCATACTTGGTTAAATGGAACAAAAAGAGGAAGGAAAGGAGTTGAAAAAGAAGTGTTGAAAATTCACAAATCAAAAAAAAAGTTGATAAACTTGGGGGGCGAAGGATTGTAATTTGAGGCGATTCTCAAAAGAAAGAAAGGAAATGGAGATAAATAAAGTTGATAAAAATGAGGGATGATTGGAGCAGCATATGGGATTGTAATGTAGATGATTGATATGCTCATCGGTCTAATTAGATTTAATTATCTAATTTTGAAAATTTTAACTTATAGTCATATGAGTAATTACAGAAAAAAAAGTGTTAATTCTGGGTAGCTTTAGTTATTATTATTTTATTTTCAAAAATTATATCATAAAATATTTAATTTTATAAGTTTGTTAATGCAATGTAATTAGAAACTTTGCATTATTGTATTTATGACAAATAGTTTAACTTAAAATATTAAACTTAAATATTATATATATTCGAGTTTAATTTTTTTAATTTAAATATATAATTTTTAATTTTTTGACTTATAGCCCGATAATGGTTCGTTTAGCCCTGAAGCATGCTAGGGTTAGGGTTAGGTTCTAATATTTCCAGCCCATTTAACACCGGGGCATTTTGCCTGAAGACCATTTAGCCCGAAACCCGCAAGGGTTGGCCCTATAGGGCTAGGGCCAGCCCGCTTAACATCTTTAGATAACATGCAAAAACACACATTACAATTTACACACACTGTCACATACCAAGTTACCAACATACACACACCCACACTAAAACACACAATGTACACGCACAACACACACTAAAACACACAGATAGGGATGGCTGCGGGACGGGCAGATGCGGGTATCCACCTGCCTAGACTCTAATGGGACGGGTATGGATAGTCTTTTTTTGGATTTAGGATGGGAAATTTCTACCCATTTATATACGGGTAGAGTACGATTTTACCCACTGGGATACATACCCATTACCGGAAACTGTTTATCCCTTAGTAATTTCACTTAGTTTTTCGCCTGACATGATACATTTCTTCTAAGAAGCGCAACATGAATTTGCATTTTGAACAATCAAGATATGAAATTGTTGATTTCTTTGAATCGGTGTCATATCAACTCTGTTTTTTCTTTGTCAAGCTTGATATGACTACATGCTTGATAATGTAGTTTTATGAATTAAATGATGTGCTAGTGTTGATTCTGCAGTTTTATGGAATTTATTGGTGACATTTCTATTTATGTGCTACTTTTGATTTAATTAATGAATGATGATAGTCTGTAGAGACTTGTAAAATTGAAATGGTTAATTGTTAACCGGGTTTGGGATGGGTACGGGTAGTATAATTATTATAGGATTTAGGTATGGATTTCTTATTTGGATGGGTACCCTACCCTATTGTCATCCTTACACATAGAGCACACAAATTGAGTTTTCTTTAGAAAAATGTTGGAAAGAAAATTTATTTCCTTAAAAGAACACTTTGATTTGGTGAGAAAAATAAATTTATTATGTTATGAGCACTTGAATAGGAATGACAATGGGGTGGGTATCTAAAGACCCAGACCCTAACCGTTCTAGGACCCAAATCGGGGCGGGGTGACCAATCCTGATCCGAAGTAAAAAAAATTAAATACAATAAATTGAAAAAGGAAAAAATATTTTTATAATATATTTATAAAATAGTTTTTTTTTATAAAAGTTGTCATTATCAATTATAAATATTAGATATAATATTAAATACAAAAAAAGTTATATTATATATGCAAATTATATATTAAAAGTATTTAAAAATAATTTGCTAGGTGGGGTGGGGCAGGACGATACCTGCGGGGTAGGGCATGATAGGTATCTATGGGGATAGACCTTTAGGGCCCTTCCTTTGGCAGGTAGAGCTCTTTAGTTGCTTTCATAGAAAAAAAACTCCAGACCCAACCAAAACAAATCGGGCCAGGATGAATCAGCGTGGGTCGGGCCAAAATTTGTTATTCCTACATTAGAAATAATAAATTAAGAATTTATAAAAATCTTGAAATTGGGTTGACAAATTTTGGCCCATAGAAAATGAATGGACCGAAGATAATAATTTTGGAGATTTGGGCTTTAAAATTTGAAATGGGTTTGGGGCTTTGAAGTAATTGTGTTTTATTTGACCTTGTAGAGAATTGAAATATGTGTTGGGCTTTTGCAAATCAAATTTGGGCTTAAGCTTATTAGAGTTAAATGAGGCTCACCAATCCTTAATTTAAAATCTAATCCAATGAAGTCCACTATGCATAGTCTAATTATCCTTAATCATCCTAATTAGACTACTAAGGTCGTTACTACACACCACACTAATCCAAACATTATCTCTAAAATTAATTAGTAAATACGGAAAAAAAATAAAAATATATGACTAAAGTATTCCAATAATGTAATATTATGACATTAGGAGTTGAAGTAGCATTAATATGAGGTACGGGAATATCCAAAAAAACATATATAGTTTACATGTATAAAATATGGAGTTTCACTTTCTCCCATCCTTAAGAGAATTTGGTCCCCAAATTCCCATCCAGAACAGGTCAAGATATCATTTTCATATTTATTCTTTCAATTCCCATGTAGACTCTTTGGGTTTGTTGTGCTTTTCCCATACCACTCTGACTAGTGGGGTCTTTTTTCTTCTGAGTTCTCTAACTTGTCGTCGATTATTTAGAGTGGTCGTTCTTCATAAGTTTGGTCCTCACGAATCTCATGAATTTCTTCTATGTGGGTTTAGTTTATTCATGTTACCTCCACCTATAAGTCTGCAATGAGTTGCTCCTTGTATGTGCCTTTCTTGCATCAACGGTCACTCTCCACCGTCTTCGGCTTCGAGCATCACATGCATACTAGTTTCCACATGGTTTGTCTTTGAACCAAATCGTGCTAGGAGAGGTCCCACTCTTATATCATCTGTAAAGACCCGCCTTCAAGATCGATGACCATCGTTACAAACCAACACGAGTCTTTCCAGCGCGTTTTGTCTTTACTCACGCGCTCCCTAAGAGTAGCTTCCTATGGATCATGTATGCTCTAGGTAAAACACGCTTAAATTGGAGTTTTTATGAAATGGGCACTAGAAAAGACGATGCATCTTGTTGGTATATGAGTTGTACTTATCAAATCTTTTAAAGCTCTCCTCAATTGTACAGTCTCATACCTGCACAGTTTCAGAATCTGCTCTAGTTTGGGTGTGCAATCGGTACATTCATGTTTACCTTCATATAGGTGTCTACTACGAGTGACCCTTGTGCATACCTCTCTTTCACCAGCGATCATTCTTCACCCTCTTTGGCCCCAACGTTACACATTTGGCTGTGTGTTGTACTATTGTTAAGTTTCATGAGGTTTGTATGATTATTTCTTATCCTTGTGACTGCTTCTTTCAGGATATTTCTTCGTAAATTCATGCATTTCCCTGAGAATCAAAGCAAATTCATCATAATATTCATCATTAGATTCATCAATATCTTTATCTTTTAACTATGTTGCACGAGCCACTGTTCTTTTTGTTGTTGATTGACTAACATAGTTGTTGATCGCGAAAATCTTACCGCAAGCGTACGGTATCAAGTTTTAGTATAGGTTTTGAAAGTAGGGTTATCGTCTCCACATCGATTGTTATCGAATTTTATACAAAGTACTATAATTAAAATAGCTTAACTCTATCTAGAAATCAAAAGAGATGAGAATTTATTGAACTAAAAAGAAATCTAAAAATAAGCAAATAAATTGTTCAGACAATTAATCAAACACTTAGAATATGAATTCTAGAGGGTTGATTTAACCTAGTTATCCCCTATGTTTTCAATCCAGTTTATTAATCACAAATTATCAATCTATAAGCCAATATTCCTACCATTTATCACTTCATCTCTCGAGTGCCAAGTGATTCTAGGTTCCAATTTCTGATTTCGATATCTCTATAAAAATCATAAATTAAACCCTAATGCGCTCAATGAATATTCTATCACAGACTTCAAAAGATTCATAAATCTCTCGATTCTATGAAACCCTAGGTTGTGCTATTCTATGGCCAGGCGTTCAATTATCTCTCTTGAGCGTCAAATCAAACACGCCAAACAATCTAAATTATTGATCAGATAATCCAGATGCAATCAAATCAAATAGCACAAATAGATTAAATAATATGCGAGTTTCATAAACTGGAAATCAAAACATAGGTTCAAACATAAGTTACATCAATCCACTAGAAATATGAGTTTAGCTCATATTGGATGTACAAAAACTCATGGAGAAATAATTATACATCTCAGGAAATGGACAAAGAAAAACAAAGAAAGAATTGAGAAGAAAAGAGAAGGAATTCTCTCCGTGTCCAGACGAGAAGTGCCTCCAATTGCCGTCCCGAACCCTTGCTTCGTGTCTCTTGCCTTGCGTTATGCTCAAAATAATGTCCCACCCCCTTTATGTTCGTGACCTATCGTATTTATAGGTGTCAAACCCTCGAAAACCGTCAAAAGGCCCAAAAATAAAATGCCCAGCTTCAAGATGTCATCGTGCGCTGCGCAGCCCCCTCGAAATCATCTTGTTGTATGTTTTTGAAACTTTCCTCTCTCATTTTGGTCACGCAGCTGCACGCATGAAGTTTGCTTTGGTGTATGCGTCTTTGCCTTTGCTGCCGCTTTCTTCCTTCCACGCTTCTTTGGTCTCGTCTCGCTCTTCGCGATCGCTGTGGCGCGACTGCAGCGCTAATTGAAGGCCCATACCGCTGCTGCTGATACTTGACGCGCGCTGCAGCCCTCCATCCGTGGCGCTGCATCGCGCCTAAACAAAATACCCCCTACACGCGTGCGCCAACTTGCTGCTCATTCACCGTCACACGTCCGGGCGCTGCAGCTGTTGCACTTGCGCTGCAGAAAGACACAACAACATCTTGCCCATTTGTTCCGTTTTTCGACCCCGTGCTGCAAGGCGCAGGGTTTTTAACCTTCTATGCGCTAGGTCGTCCGTGAATATTATTTTCGCGCTTTTCACTTCTAAAATGCGATTTTCACCTTCCAAACACGTTTTTCATCATTTTTAACCAATTTCGGCTTCCAAGATTAGTCCCAACTCTCAAACGACAACTAATTACATGAATTCGACTCAAACGACACTAAAAATACCCGAAAGCAATGCAAAATCCTAGTCTAAAATATTCAATAAATTGGTATAAAAACTAACTTAACAAATACCCCCAAACTTAGACGTTTGCTTGTCCTCAATCAATTACAGACTCTAAAAATCGAAAAAAACATGAAGGAAATAAAAATAACGACGACTGACTCAACAAACCAACTGTGAAACTTCACAACCAAACTCGTTCGTCAAATTTCGTTTCACTATCAATCAAGCACGTATTTTCCCAAAGTGATCATGAAGGTGGAATGTTCATGCCAACCCCATTTTAATTATCCAGATAGATTCACGCAATCAAGTGTTTTAAAAATAATCCACTTTTTGAATATAGAGATGAGATGTTTATCGGACTCCATATGCTCGTCTTTCACACTAATCTCCACTAATGCAGGCTAATGTAACACAAGGATCAATAGGACTTTTAAAGCTTGTAATGTGGGCTTAGGGTAAGGTAGAAAAATATAGGAAAAAGTGGCTCAAATCACCCAAACACACAATTATCACTTCAAATTACCAATTAGCAACTACCCTTCACTTTTTACATCCCCAATATTTATGAACCTTCAATCCGCTGATTTTTCTCAATTTTTTTTTCCGGAACCCCCAAACTTATTCTTCTGCATACATGGGGTTTCATATTTTCTTTTTTTTTTTCGGGCAACTTCACTCAATTAAATACATACCCTTCTCATCATACACTCCTCAACCTTCAACATTTTTCTATACTTTGTGTGTATGAGTGATGGGTAATTAGGATATCCACATTTAGGCTCTGGGTATTAGATTGGTTGCCAAAGAAACGGGTTTATAAGGCTCAAAGGGGGACACTAGGAAAAATATAATACAAAGGTAGGCATTTTAGGCTCTGGCTTGTTCAAAGATGGCCTAAATCACTTCCTTAATGTTACTTCACCTAGGATTTCGCCTCGAATAGTGATCAGACAAGTTCTAGAATCCGGTGGGATCATAAAAGAAACACTCAATCGCATAATTCATCCCCAAATAAATCAACAGAGTTAAGCACATAGATGGAATTAATGGAAAGAAGAATAAATCACAGTTTAAATACATGCTCTCTTGACCGTTCAACTCATATTCAACAAATTCACTTAATCATGCAGTTTCACAGTTTTACCGACGACCCGACTCGACTCTAGATTTTTTTTTCCATTTTTTTAACTCAAGACTCGACTCGAAGAATAAAAACAGACTGCACCCTCCCAAACTTAAAACGACATTGTCCCCAATGGAGAGGTGGGAAAAAAAGACTTTATTGGTAGCCAAGGAGAGAAGGCTCCTTAAGTCATGTGGTACTACTACGTGTAGGAGGTGTCTCGTATAAGCGCACAATGCATCCTAGTGCACAAGCTCGTGGGTGTTGTATGCCTCCGAGGTGTGGTCTTGTTCTTCCCATTCGCCTTGGCCCTGGTCCTTTTTGATTTCGCATCTTTGTAACCTAGCAAGGTAGACAAGAAAACAAAACTCGTGGAACCATGAAATTCGGTTATGGGTGAGAACTCGAAAATCAAAGCTCATACATAATGCACCCAAGTAGAAAATATAGTGCCATGTCAAAAAGATAAGCATAGATATGCAAGATAGCACTAAACAATGTGAAATTGTCATTGGGACATTTTATCAAACACCTCATATGCATGAATTGGGACAAAGATAGTGAATGCAATGGATAACTCAATTCAATCCCAAAAATCAACACCAAGCCTAAGTCTAACATGATCAACCAATCCACAAACCACAATTCAACAACAATTATCCTAACACTTCTACAATCCAATCACACCAAAAATCACAAGAAGGGGAAAATCATGGGGTGGGGTTTGGAAAGTTGCAAACTTACCAAATAATGAATGGATGAGATGAAGATGGTGTGTGTGGTGTTAGAGTGCTCCTTTGTGAAAATGGAGTGAGATATGTGGGATTTGCACAAATAAGAGGGGTGGGATGTGATACAACTTACTACTCCTAAGAATGCAAAAAATTCATAAAAAACAAAAACAACTACTAAACTAAATCAAAACTAAGAAAGCAATAAAAGGGGCTTGGGTTGCCTCCCAAGAAGCGCTAAGTTTACAGTCTTCAGCCAGACTATGTCAGATTATCCTCAAGTTGGGGCTCCAATAGGCATGTTATCCACACTGCCCTTAGAAACTTCCCAACCTCCACTATCTTCAGCTATATTCCCAACCATCTGCTTACCATTATTTAATTCAAATTTAAGCCTATTGGTTTTATGGATGGTGAATACGACTTTCTCCTGATTTACCCGCAATGTTAGCTCCCCCGTTTCTACATCGATCAAAGCCCGTGCTGTAGCTAAAAACGGTCGCCCAAATATGATAGGTATTTTATTTTCCTCGTTCGCGTCCAACACTACAAAATCCACAGGAAAAACAAATTTATTAATTCTTACCAATACGTCTTCAATGATTCCCCACGGATAGGCGATGGATCGATCGTGAATCGCAAAGTGATATTGGGCGGCTTCACCTCCCGAGCCCAAACTTCGTCACATCGGCCAAGAGATATCGATTCACACTGGACCCAAGATCACAAAGTGGTTTCGAAAGAAAACCCTCCAATAGTACAAGGAATATTAAAACTCCCTGGATCCTTCATTTTAAGGGTAGTTTACTGCGGACTATTGCACTACACTCCTCTGTCAAATATACAGTCTCAAAATCTTCCAACTTCATTTTCTTGGATTCCATTGGTTTCGCATAAATAGGTGATTCTTCGGGGCCACGTTGAATTTTTGCTTCCTTTTTCACGTAAACGGCATTGCAGTGCTCTCTTGGATTAACCTCTGTATCACTTGGGAACTTTCCTTTCTGCTGCAATGAATTCACGGTTGTAGCCAACTGGCCCATTTGTGTCTCGATCGACCTAATATGCGTCTCCATTGTGCTCATCTTAGTATTCAGACCATCAATCTGCGTCTCACTCCTGTTCATTCCATTCCTGGTCTCTCCGATGAATGAGCCGAGCATCTCCTCTAGCGACTGCTTCTTTTCACCTCCGAGTGCATTGGAACTGGATGGGTTTGGATAACCCAGAGATGGATTCAATATGTTCCTGTTGTTGCTATAAGATAGATTTTCATGATTGCGAAGTCCCGGGTGGTAGTGCGTTGGTAATGAATTACCTCTATTATTGAAATCCCGGTTATTCACATAATTGACTTGCTCGGCCTCGTGAGTGGCGGCTGCGTGAACGGCTGCGGGTGGGATCGCGGCTTGCTGTGGTGTGTTGCCAGTATTCATGATTGCCAATTGCTTTGTCAGACTCGAGATTTGAGCTGCCAAAGCTGACATTGTATCCAGCTCAAGAACACCAAAGAATCGCGGCCGGTCTTTGATCTCTTGAGGGGCCATTGATAGCTGTTTGTGGCCATTTCTTCAAGTAGAAGTAAGGTCTCAGTCGGTGTTTTAGCCATCAATATACCTCCTGATGCCGCATCTAGTATCGTCCTCGTATGCCCATTCAGCCCACTGTAGAAATACTGAACCCTCTTCCAGTCTGCATATCCTTGCTGTGGGCATCTCTGCAACATATATTTAAATCGCTCCCAAGCTTCGTATAACGGCTCAAAATCAATCTGTTGGAACTGGGCTATCTTGCTCTTTAGTTGGAGTGTCTTGCTGAGAGGGAAAAATTTTGCTAAGAACTTTTGAGTCAGATCATCCCAACTCGTAATACTCCCAGGGGCGAACGTCTGTAACCACTGTCTGGCCTTATCCCGAAGTGAAAACGGGAAAAGTCTCAATCGAATGGCCTCATCAGTCATACCATTCATCTTGATGGTGTCGCAGATTTCCAAGAATGTGGCCAGATGTGTATTCGGATCATCCACTGGACTCTCCCCAAATTGATTCTGCTGAACCATGCTTATGAGGCCCGGTTTCAATTCGAAATTATTCACATTTATGGACTGGCGCACAATTCCGGAGTAATTCTGGTTCACGGTCGGCAGAAAGTAATCCCGGATTGCCCTTTATGGTGCCTCAGGCTGTGGTGGCACATTCACGACCCGATTTCTGTTATTCTCATCGTCCCCGCCTTCTGCCATTGCTCGATTCTCTGCTCGCTTTGCGGCTCGGATTGCTCGAAGTGTCCTTTCAATCTCTGGATCAAATGGAAGCAAATTAATATCTTGAGAATCTCACATAAACAGACAAGTCAAATGAGAAAAATGAAATTATGATTCCTAAACTAGTCTAGATTAGTATTAAGACTACTTGGTGATAGTATTAGTTTAAATTAGGATGAAACAGTCCCCGACAACGGCGCCAAAAACTTGATCGCGAAAATCTTACCGCAAGCGTACGGTGTCAAGTTTTAGTATAGGTTTTGAAAGTAGGGTTATCGTCTCCATAGGGATTGTTATCGAATTTTATACTAAGTACTATAATTAAAATAGCTTAACTCTATCTAGAAATCGAAAAGAGATGAGAATTTATTGAACTAAAAAGAAATCTAAAAATAAGCAAATAAATTGTTCAGACAATTAATCAAACACTTAGAATATGAATTCTTGAGGGTCAATTTCACCTAGTTATCCCCTATGTTTTCAATCCAGTTTATTAATCACAAATTATCAATCTATAAGCCAATATTCCTACCGTTTATCACTTCCTCTCTCGAGTGCCAAGTGATTCTAGGTTCCAATTTCTGATTTCGATATCTCTATAAAAATCATAAATTAAACCCTAATGCGCTCAATGAATATTCTATCACAGGCTTCAAAAGATTCATAAATCTCTCGATTCTATGAAACCCTAGGTTGTGCAATTCTAAGGCCAGGTGTTCAATTACCTCTCTCGAGCATCAAATCAAACACGCCAAACAATCTAAATTATTGATCAGATAATCCAGATGCAATCAAATCAAATAGCACAAATAGATTAAATAATATACGAGTTTCATAAAATGGAAATCAAAACATAGGTTCAAACATAAGTTACATTAATCCCCTAGAAATATGGGTTTAGCTCATATTGAATGTACAAAAACTCATGAAGAAATAATTATACATCTCAAGAAATCGACAAAGAAAAACAAAGAAAGAATTGAGAAGAAAAGGGAAGGAATTCTCTCTGTGTCCAGACGAGAAGTGCATCCAATTGCCGTCCCGAACCCTAGCTCCGAGTCTCTTGCCTTGCGTTGTGCTCAAAATAATGTCTGACCCCTTTATGTTCGTGACCTATCGTATTTATAGGTGTCAAACCCTCGAAAACCGTCAAAAGGCCCAAAAATAAAAGGCCCAGCTTCAAGACGTCATCGCGCTGCCGCCCACCGAAAATCGCACGCGCGTTGCGCTGGCTGAAACTTTCCTCTCAAGCTCGGGTCGCGTGGCTGCAGCCGCTGAAGTTTGCTTTGCTGGTGTATGCGTCTTTGCGCATGCGCGCCGCTTCCTCGCTTCCTTTGCTTTCTCGTCTCGTCTGTCTTTGCTGATCGGGCGGCGGGCGCTGCAGCCCTTTGGCCTGGGCATTGCAGCGCCAATTGAAGGCCCATACCGCTGCTGCTGATACTTGACGCGCGCTGCAGCCCTCCATCTGTGGCGCTGCAGCGCGCCTAAACAAAATACCACCTGCACACATGCGCCAACCTGCTGCTCATTCACCGTCACACGTCCGGGCGCTGCAGCCCTTGCACCTAGGCGCTGTAGCGCACAACAACATCATGCCCATCTGTGCCGTTTTCGACCCCCGCGCTGAGACGTGGGGGTTTTGGCGCTGCGACTCATCCGTGAATATTATTTTCGCGCTTTTCACTTCTAAAATGCGATTTTCACCTTCCAAATATGTTTTTCATCGTTTTTAACCAATTTTAGCTTCCAAGATTAGTCCCGACTCTCAAACGACAACTAATTACATGAATTCAACTCAAACGACACTAAAAATACCCGAAAACAATGCAAAATCCTAGTCTAGAATATTCAATACATTGGTATAAAAACCAACTTAACAATTGTCTTTTCTTCTTTCCATCTCAAATTAATAAGCTTTTAATTCTAATAATATTTCTTAAGGTGACATAGTAGTATATTTCTTGTTATCCATCATGATGTCTCTTTTAGTGTTCCAACTCTTGGTCAAACTTTTTAGTATTTTCCAGGACATCTCATTGTGAGAATATTTTTTACCAAGTAAAGTCAACTCATTGATTATATATCAGTGAAATTAGCATTAAACTACTCCAGACTTTCATCCTCGCCCATTTTGAAGTTATCAAACTTCTACTCAATAAGATCTAGCTTTTTCTCTTTGATTTTCTCAAACCTTTATATATCTCAGTGATTTTATCCTAGATTTCTTTGGCAATTTTGCAAGACTTTACTTTGCTGAACATAGCATTATCCAATACTTGATTTGTATATAACTTCTTTTGCAATATTTTTGCGGTTGTGGTTTTTTCATAGCATCACTTTTTCAATTCATGCTTGGGCTTTTCAACAACCATCTCCTAGAGCCATTGTAATATTGACTTCGGTGGTTTTGAGTGGACAATCAATGAGAATATCCCACATTTCATTATGCATTGTGCATAAGTGTGTTTGGATTATAATTCTCCAATTGTCAGTCAGCAACTGAAAACATGGGAACTCGAGCAAATTAAGTTAGCCTCCATAATATAATCAAAATTATAATATGGATTAATGTGATGTGTAAGATTTTTTAAAACCAACAAACTTTTAAACATGGATCAAGTTCCATAATCACAGTGGATAGCTATTTGAACGATCACTATAATACCACTTTTTGGTCCCTAAAATAGAGTATAAAAGTTTTGGGGGTGAATAGACTTTTAAAGATTTGCTCGACTTAATTATTATGGACTGGATAGCTAACTGAACTCAAAGATATAACTAAGTGTTTTAGAGGCTACTTATTTGTGTAGCAGAAACTAGTTGCACCTTTTTAGTTTGCTGAAGTTAATTAAAATACTTTAAGTGATTTTTGTGTATAATGTTTTAGTCCAAGTAAGCAATAATATAGTAAATTACTGTGTTGTGAATAACTTATGGAGTTTGAGTATAATATGCCATAGAAACCTCTGCATTGCTAACGAATGCAGTAAAGAGTAAATAAAACAATACACACACTACACCAAAAAAGAAAATAGACATCCGTTTTAAATTGATGTTCATTAGTTAACAACCGTTGTTAATGCCCCAAATGTTATATGTTGTGACTTTTGACAGTGGATCAAATCCAATGTGTTTTCTATGAAATAATGTCTAGAAGACACAACTATCCGGTATTTAGTACCATGATGTTAAAAGGGAAAATTTTTGACATCGGTTTATAACTATTGTCTATTTAGTAATAGACATTGGTTTACCAAAGCGGCTTTAAATTGCTGTCATTTTCTACTAAAAGACAGTGGTTCAAACCCCTGTCCTAGAGTCATACTTCAAAAATATCTTAACATCGGTTTTTTTGCTTTAGATATGTATACTTTGACAATTGATATGTACACTAATGCAGGATGATGCATTCAGGCTTTGGACAAGAACCATTTTGAAAGTTTGACTATATTGGTGACTTTAGTGGAATATATTGTACTTTTTGGATATTGGTGGCTTTAGTTAAATATGTTGTACTTAATGGTAGTTAGTGCAATTGGAATTCAAGTTGACTTTATAATGGCTTTATAGAAAAGAATCATAGATAGTAATTTTTTGTAATATTTTAAATCACACCTACCTTTTTGTATGTTTATTTTGCAGTTTCGTATTATTGATGTAATTACTATTGTTATAATTTTGCAAATTCTTAAACAAAACATCAGCTTATATCTAATGTGTTCAATAATGTTGACATCATTTGTCACAAATAGACATTGTTTCCAAACGGCCATCTGTTCAAAATATAACTATTGATATGTAACTTTGACAAATTTTTTTAAGATTTTGATGAGTCCTTGTAGTTTTACCTCATTACTTAATTCAATTAGAATAGTAAAGAAATTTGACCGCAGTAAGGAAACAAGGGTTAAGTAAAAAAAATTAATTTTCAGATAATAATTATGTTGTTTAACATAAATTGGGCAAAAACAAATAATTGCATAAAAGTGTTATTTATGTGTTAAAACGTGTTTTGGGAAACAACAAAGGTAATCGCATTTTTAATTTATTAAAAAAAAAGAATTTTCCAGCCAATCAACATCGGTTATAAAACCGTTGTCTATCCATTGACGTTAAAGGATAAACAGACATCGTCAACTACAAACCTTCGCCAAAACGGATGTCTATGTTACTTATCGGAAAATCCGGTTGTACACATCGGTTCTCTAAATGACCGATGTTAAAACACATTACAACAAAACAATCAGGAAAATGATGTATTTTTGGTGATGTCTATTCGTATTTTTCTTGTAGCGACTAGAGACACTATTTCCTAATCATTACTCTAATTTCCAATCCTATTTTTATATAAATTGGAAACTATTTTCAGCATATAAACCAAAAATATTTTTAAAAGACAATATACTTAAAAGATAGTGTAATAGAGTCATTGATATTTGGATTACTTGCTATCTTTTAAATTTGTAATCTTTCAAATTTGTTGTCTTGTAAATTATATAATATAGTATTAATTCAAATGAGAGAATATCTTCTATAAAAAATATTTGAGTCTTTTTTTGTTCTCTTGCTTGCTCGTTTTGTGCATTTATTTTATACATATAATAATATATTTAAGCTTTAAAAGATAGCGTAGATAGAATCGTTGATATAGGTCTTACTTTTCATCTTTTAAAGTTGTTATCTTTTTATAAATTATGTTATTAATTCAAATGAGAAAATATATTCTATAAGTAAAAATATAGATTTTGAATTAATAGTCTTTTTTTTTCTTTCTTGGTCCTTTTTTGTATTTGTGATACATATAATATAATATTTAAGCTTTAAAAGATAATAATTTTAAAAGATAATGTGGATATAATCCTTGATTTTTTCTTATTTGTCTTTTAAATTTGTTATCTTTCAAATTCAAAAATATATAATCAATTCACTTTTAAATTTGTACATAGGGATGCCACATGGATAATTGTGAATCAACCATGTGGAATTGTGCGAATGAGAGTTAACACATGTCCAACATTAATGAGTTGATGACATATGTCAACTTTATTTTTTCTTTAGCATATAGGTTTATTCGTGAACATACCAACGAGTAACAACTCACTTGTATTAAGCTTATCTAGACTGCAGGTTGAAAAAATGTACAACATTGATATTAGAACTTTGAAAAATTACAATTCCATAAATAAAACCTAGTTGTTCAAAATATTAAGTACAACTACCAAAGGAAACAAACTATACATGCACGATATATTTTATTTTAGACTGTGACAATGACTAAGATCAAATAACTTTGATCAAATAACTAAGATCTTTGTACTAGATCTTGGATAAGCTTGATCATTAACTGCTAAGCTATATAATAAATAACTTCTTTTTAGATGATGAGGTTAGGTTGGTGGAAATTGACAGTTCGCCCTAACACTAATTTTTCTATGCGGCTACATTGTTGTAAGATTAAGTTGGTAACCATTGAATAAATTTACTTTATAGCAATTGTAGGATAGTAACTAGGTGTGATCATAAATTTTCAAAAACTGCCCGAAACCGAACTGCAGTACTACACCACACCGTTTACAGTAATTTGTTTTTATTAAAACCGTGATTTAGAATATAGAATGAAATTAAATTGCACTGCTTTTTGGGTTCGGTTGTGGTTTTGGAACAAAACCGCATCCATCTTATACAATTTTAGGGGTGGGATAAAATGTTTTTCTTCCCTCTTTAGTTCAATAATTAGGCATCAATATATTTAAAAAGTAATTTGTGAATAATAAATTTATGTCTGATTTTAAATTTCAAATAAAATGTATTTAAAATATTTTTTTTAATGTTATAAATATATATTATATTTTTCATTCAAAGTAAGATACTGAAATGCATTATTTTTTGAATGAGGTTGAATTAGAAGATAATGCGAGGTGCATTTTATTTGGAAAATCATCTTGTTTAAAACAAATTAAATCTTCAACGTTTTTAAACTTTTGACCATTTTTCTATATATTTTAAAAGATATATTTTATTTTATCAATGTTATAATATTTTTATTTATTTAAACCGTCAAACCATCAGCAATGGTCTGCCATGGCCTAAAACTACACCTTTGATTTACTTAATTAAATTGTGCTTTGAAATTAATTTTTAGGAAAATTTCATAAGGAAATTCAGTTTGAATTAAAAAAAAAAAGGGAAAACGCCACCACTCCTAATAATAACTATATATAGATTTATAAAATATGTTCCCTCCATTCGAAGAATCCCCAACAAATCATGATTCTCTTGTCAATCCCATAATTAATGCTTGCCAAACCCTTAATTGTTTATGAACCTCGCAATACCTATTACTATTTGCAACATGAAATTTGCTATAATACTACTATTTATACGTAATAACAAAATTAAACATGTTCATGGAGTTCAATACATGATTGCAAGATTTCATATATATGTATAAATTGACATTTTTCTTAAAAAATATTAAAAAATTTGTTTTTCCTTACAATTTGTTATTCATGAAAATTTCATTTACATTTAACTCATTTTCAATTGTGTTACGTATAGGTAGAAAATAATTATAGAAACTCAATGGTAACAATAGTTTATATATATTATGATATCGTTCTACTTAAATACAAGGACTACTTGTTGATCAAATTACAATTGATTAGCCTATTATGCAATCAATATCAAATTAGTTGTGTTATGTTAATAAGTAAAATAATGCATCATAATATAACGAAAAACACTCACCATAAGGTGCATAGTCAGTTTTGTCTAGAGGCAATTTGGGGCAACAATTAGAGATTAAGGTTTTTTTATATTAATTCTTAATTGAATCGAAGATCATTATTATTTTTGAAACCTTTTATATATTCTTAATACTATGAATTTCATTTTTAAATTTAATCTAAATTATTATATAATTACGAAAAACGTTGAATAAATCATGACAACAAAATTTCAATTCCAAACATTCATATATATATATATATATATATATATAAGTATAAGTTAACTTAATGACCTAATATTTTCATTATGTATGAGTAATGTATTAATGTGAAATACGTATATATTATAGTAGGCCACTATTTTGAAAAAAATAAAACAGCGCAGTACTATATTCTTTATTATGTTTGATGCCATAATATTTAATTCTTTTATCCAAGCAACTTAAAGTACATCACTTCTTAATAAATAAATTGAAGTTATTCAATCTTAACTTGAAGATCTTAATGTATTGAATTCCACTGTGTAGCAGTCATACTAACAACATAGGTACCAAATGGTTAATTTATATAATAAATTAGTAGTAACAGACTATGGCTTAACTATTTTTAAGCCAGTCTCCATAATCATTTGTGAACATACTGTCGACTCACTTGCATTTAGGGGTATCAATCGTGTCGTGTTTCGTGTTCACGGGTCGTGTTCTACATAGGTATAGCAGGTCTGACACGAACACGAATACGAACACGACCTGTTTAATTATTCGTGTCAAGAAACACCACACGGACACGACCCGTTTATAATCACACGGGTAACCCAAACACGACAGGAAAAACCTATATAATTTAAATTTGACACGAAAAAATAAAAAATAGAAAAAAGCTAAAATTACAAATAAGAAATACATTAAATTATTAAAATATATTAATAAATGCATCTAATAATTTTTCCATCATCATATAACCAACTACATCATAAAATATTAAAATAATATGTCACTATAAAATTAAATGGGTTAAATAGGTCAATCGTGTCGACCTGACCTGACCTATTTATTTTTCGTACGTGTTAATCGTGTCTGACCTGATTTTGACCCGAACCTGCTAAGGGTTGTACTTGTACCTGCTAAATTTGTGTTAGGTTCGTGTCGGGTTATCGTGTCGTGTCACAAATTGACGCCCCTACTTGTATTAAGCTTAACTTAATTGCAGGTTAGAAATAAGCATTATATTGATATTAGAATCATGTAAAATGGTAATCCATAAATTAAACCTAGTTGTTCAAGATATTAAGTATAACTATCAGGACAAACAAACCATAGATGCGCGAAGCTATTTGGTTTTACACTGTTTAGTATGGTGATAATTAACGAGATCAAATAATTTTGATGATATATAGAGCTTTGTGGAAGATCTTGGACAAGTTTTATTATAGACTGTTGAGCTATATTATAGACAACTACCTTTAAAGTGATGAGGTTTGGTTGGTCGAAATTGACAGCTCGTGCATCTATACTCTAATTTTTCTATGCGACTATATTGTTATAAAATTCAGTTGGTACCCAAAAACTCAATACGCTTTAAATTACAACAGTTGTAGGATAGTAACAAGATACACATTTATAAAACAACTTCCCTCAATTCAAAGGTTCCCCCAACAAATCATAATTCACATGTCAATCCCTTAATTAATGCTTGCCAAACCTTAAAACTTTTTATGAACCTCAAAATACCTTTTATTTTTTTTGCAAAATGAAGTTTGTGATATGATAAAAGTAAAATATACGTGCATTTGGAGGATTATTCGGATATTTTTAATATATTTGCATCGATATTTAGTGTGTTTTGGTTAGTTTCCTTTGATGGGCGTGATACTGTGTATTCTTTGTCGGAAATACTGGATGGTGCATACCGAATGGCTCGAAATAATTGAGCAGAGTAACGGTAAAAATCGAAACGTCGAGGCAAGAGTTGGACTCTTTCTCTTTAAGACGAGATTGCCCCGCTCACGGTGCTTACGGAATACGACAATCGTCTCCCAAGATACAACGACGAACTACTTGCGATAGTTGCACTACAAATCGCAAGTACAACGAACACTATGATGCTCTTAAACTCTCTTTTACAATGATATGCATAATATGAAGTAAAATTCGAATTTTGATATGTAAAAATGAATTCTGGGGGCTGGTTTATATAGAGCTCCTGGTGTCTCTTCAGACAGGGTGCAACCCCTGGTCCGGATAAGTCGTGACCGTCAGATCGCGCCCTGTGGTTTACAACTGCAATCTGATGGTCCTGATCCCATCTGCCTGAAGGAACACACCTATTAGCATACACCCCTTCACACTGGACAATCATGTCCAGTCACAGTGCCCCGTCAGCGAACAGACACATCCACTTGATTACTCCTTATTAGTGGTGAAGCTCTTTATTAACTAGTCAAACATTTACTATGTTTCCTATGTGGGATATGACTTTCCATATTCCCACCATTTTATATTCCATATATAAAAGCATTTTAAGTGGCCATCTTTATGCATTTATTTCTCATTCACCCGATATTGGTTTTGAGAAATTCAAAATGCTAAACTTATAGCGTAGATGACGTTTATCTCATTTATTTCATATTTTGAATAAATGACCCCACTTAAATAAACGGTCAAAATTGGGTCAAAACCCAATTTATTAAAACCAATTCCAACATTCTTGTATACTTTTGCAGGAGACAAAGCTTATTATGAAAAGACGAAATACATTTCACACGGTCTGCCCGTGTATTTTTATACGGCCGTATAAATTATCTTGTGCCGTTTGTGCGACTTGTTTGATGGAAGAAATTCAGAGACAAAGTACATGGTCCATCCGTGTAAAAGTACATGACGTTGGATTTGATTCGAGTGACTGTGAATTAACTCTAGAAGTTCTGTTTCTTTTTCCACCGAGTGGAATGGTGTTTTGGCCATTATTGCCTCAACACAGATTTCACACTTGTGATGTGAATCTATTTTAAATTTAGGTAGTAATTCCAAGTTTACTAACCTTTTCAAAGTGTTAAAATTCACATGTCCAAATCTAACATGCCATAAATTTGAACACTCAAGCAAATAAGAAGAAGCATTAATTTTATTGCTTTCAAAGTTTTGGAGTACATTCATTACATTCATCTTGAACAGTCCATTATCTAAGTACCCCTTCCCTATGAACTGTCCATTTTTCATAAGTACAAACTTTTGAGCCTCAAATACTAATCTAAACCCTGCATTGACCAACAACGATCCTGACACTAAGTTCTTCCGAATGTCTGGAACATGAAGGACATCAACGAGGGTCATCTCCTTGCCCGAGGTCATCTTCAGCACCACCTTGCCGAGACCGACAATTTCAGATGTTGCATGATTCCCCATGTATAGCTACATTCTGTTGATAGGAGTATACGTTGAGAACATGTCTTTGTCGGAGCATATGTGGCATGTAGCACATGTGTCCACCCACCATTCTCTCGGGTTCTCCACCATGTAGCACTTGTTGCCTTCATACACAACAGCTGAGAGATCAAGCTCGGACATATCAATTGGCACTGATTTGTCCTCGGTCACATGCACCTGGTTCCGATTGGCTTTCTTAGGAAGACGACAATCTTTAGCCTTGTGATTCGGTTTCCACAGTTGAAGCAGTTCCCTTTGAACTTTTTAGCCTTTCCCTGTTTCTGACTATTCCCCTGGTGCTTTCTCTTCTTGTTAGCATTGGGCTCCACCAAGTTTGCCTTTGCCTCCATTGGAAGCTTGCCAGACTTAATTTCAGACTTGCGATTGTCTTTCTCAATTCGCAATCTGACAATTAAATCGTCAAACCCCATCTCCTTCCGCTTATGCTTCAGGTAATTTTTGAAATCCTTCCACAGAGGCGGTAGCTTCTCAATAATAGCTGCTACTTGAAAGGATTCACTCACAACCATTCCTTCTGCAATTATGTCATGCAGAATGAGTTCTATCTCTTGAACCTGGCTGATCACCGTCTTAGTGTCAACCATCTTGAACTCAAGGAATTTGCCGACAACAAATTTTTCTGTGCCAACATCTTCCGTTTTGTACTTTTTCTCTAAATAGCTCCACAACTCTTTAGCAGTCTTTACCGAATAATACACATTATACAATGTGTTGTCCAGTCCATTGAGTATGTAGTTCCGGCACAGGAAGTCGCTTTGACTCCAAGCATCGAACGCCATCATCTTCTCCTTATCTGTCTCCTCTTCCCCTACAGTTGGGGCATCCTCTATAAGGAAACGAGCAAGGTTCAGAGTTGTAAGATGGAACAACATTTTCTATTGCCATCTTTTGAAGTCTGAACCCCCAAACTTCTCGGGTTTCTCTCCCGGTGCTGGTGCTGGTGCTGGAACTGAAGACGTCAAAGCCATTTGATATACACGAAAATCTCATCTTAAATTTGTTGGATATACTGGATCGTGTATACCAAATGGCTGGAAATAATTGAGCAGAGTAACGGTAAAAATCGAAATGTCAAGGCAAGAGTTGAACTCTTTCTCTTTAAGACGAGATTGCCCCGCTCACGGTGCTTACGGAATACGGCAATCGTCTCCCAAGATACAACGACGAACTACTTGCGATAGTTGCACTACAAATCGCAAGTACAACGAACACTATGATGATACTGGTGTCTCTTCAGACTGGGTGCAACCCCTGCTCTGGATCAGTCGTGACCGTCAAATCGCGCCCTGTGGTTAACAACTACGATCTGATGGTCCTGATCCCATCTGCCTGAAGGAACACACCTATTAGCATACACCCCTTCACACTGGATAGTCATGTCCAGTCACAGTGCTCCATCAGCAAACAAACGCATCCAAACAGCGCCATGTGTCGCCACCCGGATGATTCTGCCAAGTCATTGCCGCCTGAGCTGCCCTGCCACGTCACCGAGCCGCTGGACTAAACCCTGGTTCGATTTTCCAAAACTTTAAGGCTCCTCAAAGCTCCTCGCGATGATGCGTACGTGCGAAGTGCAGAGTGCGCCTCTAAAGCGCCTAATGTGACTATGTGCGACGTGCGCGGGCCCGGGCCCAACTCCGGCTCTGGCTCGGATGGTGCTCCACACCGTCCTCGGTGCCTTTTGAGTTAGCCAAAGGCTAGTCAAAATTGACTTGGTCCACTAGGGTGTATCATAAGGAGTTCCACTTGATTACTCCTTATTAGTGGTGAAGCTCTTTATTAACTAGTCAAACATTTACTATGTTTCCTATGTGGGATATGGCTTTCCATATTCCCACCCTTTTATATTCCATATATAAAAGCATTTTAAGTGGCCATCTTTATGCATTTATTTCTCATTCACCCGATATTAGTTTTGAGAAATTCAAAATGCTAAACTCATCTACCCGCGGCGTAGATGACGTTTATCTCATTTATTTCATACTTCGAATAAATGACCCCACTTAAATAATTGGTCAAAATCGGGTCAAAACCCTATTTATTAAAACCAATTCCAACATTCTTGTATACTTTTGCAGGAGACAGAGCTTATTATGAAAAGACAAAATACATTTCACACGGTCTGCCCATGTATTTTTATACGGCCGTATAAATTATATTGTGCCGTTTGTGCGACTTGTTTGATGGAAGAAATTCAGAGACAGAGTACATGGTCCATCCGTGTAAAAGTACACGACGTTGGATTTGATTCGAGTCAAAATAGAGAAGAAAATAGTTTACATGGTCTGGCCGTGTATTTTCACACGGTCATGCGATCTGTCTGCGGGTTGATTTGTTTCTTAACTTTACCAGGAGTACAATAACAGAGATCTCTCAATGCATCTATAAAAGGAAGACCAAACCTTAGAGCTGAAGACACAAAATTTTAGAGAAAAAACACACATCAAAAGAAAGAAACACAAGATACAATGAAGAATAAAACAAGACCTCTTGATAGGTGTGAGTTTGCATGTATTTTGAGGTATAATTATGATAAAAATGGTGATTAAGCATGCATAAAATCATATAAAATAATGTATATTCACTCTTTGTGGAAAATATATTACGCTTTGCTTGTTTTGTAGGAGTTTAATGATATTTGAAGCAATTTGGAGACAAATACAAGCATTGCGAGGTGGAAACACCAAGAATCGAGTGAATGTACGAGAACGGAAGACAAAATGAGATGAAGTTGAGCTTATAAGGCCAATACAGGGAACACACGGGTAGGGCGTGCCTTAGGCACCACCCGTGGGCCCCTGGGCATTAGCAATTGAAGTCTACGGCATGGCGCACGGGTAGCCGGTGTGTCGACGCACCACCCGTGCGCCACAGGAGAAATTTAAGATGCCTACGACATCACGCACGGGTAGACCGTGCTTGGGGCGCACGACCCGTGCATGTTTGGCAAAAAGCAGGGCCTTTGCTATGGGATGACGCACGGGTAGCCCGTGCAGGGGGCGCACGACCCGTGCGTCTACGCTGAAATGTCATTTTCTGCAGCACTTTGCCCTAAACTTGAAAGTGGGTATAAAAAGGTTTTTGGGGGCGCACACCAAGGATATTCTGACACTTTTGGCTCTAGCACACAAGACAAAGCTCTATTCTTGGAAGAAGACATCAAGGAGACAATCGGGTCGCATCGGAGCTTGAAGAATGGAGATATATCGAGAGATTGTCGACTTTCCTAAGTTTTTCTTGCTTCTCTTGTGGTTTCAATCTTTCATTTTTAGTTGTCATGGCTTTGAACAATTTGTTTATGAGTTGTTTAGATATCATGTGTAGCTAAACTCTTTAGATTTCCGGGTTTTGGAAGTAGATTAATGAACTCTTGTTGAATGTTTTAATCTTAGTTGAAGTTATTGTCTTGAAGCCTATTTGAGTACTTTGTTCTCATTCTTGTTTTATCACTTGATCAATGATTTAACATGTTTGATATATTGATTCATAATTCGAGAGATGAGTTTCAATATTGGATCTTGAGTACTTGACAGAAATATTTGCATAAATCGAGAGGTTTGTAAATATTTGTGAGGACATTTGATCTTTTAAACTTTTGGGAGTTGAATACCTCATGTTGAGTAGAGATGCTAGCATAGGTATTTCAATCTACATTTTATATGCATCTCCAGAGGGAGGATAAAATACTTTCGTGATCGTCTTATAGGAATATTGATAATAACTTAGCTTTGATTAAATCGAACAATAAGAGGGGTATTAATCGAAACCTTAACCCGATAATCCATTTCATCATCTTGATACTTCTATTTTTCTCATTGTCTTAATCTTGTGTTTTTAGTAGTCTTAATTGTCTTAATCTCACAACAATCATCATATTACGATCGTCTAAATAAAAATAAGGCTATATATATTAGTTCAATACTTATAGCATAAATTTATTAGTCTCCGTGGATACGACCTTGCTTACCCTATTCTATAAACTACACCGTACACTTGCGGTGAAGCTAAAAATAAGGCGAACAAGTTTTTGGCGCTGTTGCCTGGGACTAATACAATTTTTGGTGCTAGTATTCCGATAGATATAATTATTCTTAATTTAGATATTTTTATTTTTTCGATATTTTTGTTTGACTTTAATCCTTCATTATTTGACTTGTTTCTTCTAGTTTGGTCCAGGTAGTGCATGAACACTCACTCTAGGCGAGGACATCTAATACCGCTCATACATGAAGTTGAGGCTTTCGCAAGGAGAATCAGTGCAACTATTAGACGGGCTGAAAGACAACAAAATCATATTATGGGGGACGCAGAAGAAGAAAATAGGGGTAACAATGGATTCAGCGAGTTACCAATACCGGTTCAACAACAAGCTATCTGTGGTTACTTTCGACCTCAAACGAATCGTAATTACGGTGGTATTGCTCATATTCCGATAAATGCCAACAACTTCGAGCTTATATCGGCACTGATAAACATGGTACAACAGAACCAGTTTGGGGGTTTCACAACTGAAGATCCTAATTCTCACCTTGCACATTTTATCCAAATATGCAACACGATAAAAATGATTGGAGTTTCGGATGACGCCATAAGATTGCGCCTATTCTCTTTCTCTTTGAGGGATAAGGTAAGAAATTGGTTGGGTACTTTTACGTAAGGAAGTGTGAGCACATGGGACGATTTGAGCCAAAAGTTTTTGTTTAAATTCTTTCTACTGAGTAAAACTTTGCAGCTCAAAAGCGAGATTACTCCATTCCGACAATTTGACTCCGAGCCTTTGTACGAAGCTTGGGAACGATTTAGGGATTTGCTAAGAAGATGTCCACAACATGGTTTTCTGGAAGATCAACGATTGTGTTTCTTCTATAATGGTTTAATGGGGCAAACGAGGGCCTTTGTTGATGTCGTAGCGGGAGGAGCATTATTGGCAAGGTTTCCACAAGACGCCTTAAATCTTCTTGAAGAAATGGCTATGAACAGTTGCCAGTGGCCGTATGGGAGATCCAATGTACAACGTGTGGCTGAAGTTTCGGATTCAGACCCAATTAAGACGTTGACTGCGCAAGTGGCGGCATTGACAAACCATTTGAGTGTTCTTACGAAAGGGCCAAAAGCAAGCACGAACACGTCTAGTGAAGCTCTTCTATATCCGATGGAGGAGGTTAATTATGTGAATAACCGGAATTTCAGCAATTTCCGGAACAATTCAAACGCAACACACTATGATCCGGGATTGAGAAACCATGAAAATTTTTCCTATGCCAATACAAAGAATGTGTTGCAACCACCGCCGGGATTTAATTCTTCAAACGGGGGTGCTAATGCGGAAGGCAAATCATTTTGGAAGATGCACTCATCTCTTTCATAAGTCAATCAAATGCATTCATGAGTGATACGAGGAGTCGCTTCGCAAGGCAAGATTCAAGGATGGATAAGATGGAGCTACAAATGACGCAGATGACGAGTTCGATAAAGAATCTTGAAACTCAAGTGGGCTAATTGGCTACAATTGTTGGTGGGCAACATCAAAAGGGTCAATTTTCGAGTAACACGGAAGTTAATCATAAGGAGCAATGCAAGACTATTCGGTTAAGGAGCGGTACAGAATATGAGCCTAAAGAAAAATCTGAAAATCTAAAAATTTCAGATGAAGCATCCAAGTCGGGAGATGTTGAATCGGTGATGAAAGATGATGTCGAAGTCGACGGGGAAAAAGAGAGACAAGAGAAGGAACAAACAGGGTCTGAGAAACTTAAATCATCGTCTAACTCTAATATATATAAATTGTCTATCTCTCTTCCCTTCCCTCAAAGATTTCAAAAGAAAAAGCTTGATGATCAATTTGCAAAATTCCTTGATATATTTAAGAAATTTCACATTAACAATTCATTTTGCAGACGCACTAGAGCAAATGCCAAATTACGCGAAATTGCTTAAGGACGTTATGTCGAAGAAGAGGAAGATGACAAGCTTTGAAATGGTGAATTTGACGGAAGAATGTAGCGCGATAATTCAAAGAAAGCTACCACAAAAACTGAAAGATCCGGGGAGTTTCACTATCCCTTGTGCCATTGGTGGTAACTTCTTTAATAAAGCGTTGTGTGATCTAGGGGCAAGTATTAATTTGATGCCTTTGTCCATTTTCAGGAAGCTTGAACTAGGCGAAGTGAAGCCAACCACGGTGACATTGCAACTTGCGGACCAGTCACTTACATATCCAAAGGGAATTATAGAAGACGTGCTTGTAAAGGTTGATAAATTTATATTCCCTGTGGATTTCTTGGTTCTTGATATGGAAGAAGATCGTGACGTTCCACTGATACTTGGACGTCTGTTCCTTGCTACCGGGAAAACCTTAATAGACGTACAAAAAAGAGAGCTCACTTTATGGGTTAATGATGAGCACGTTTTATTTTCTATATATAAGGCAATGAAATTTCATGATACGGTGGATAATTGTAATTTTTTGGATATAGTCTGTTCATGCATTGAGAATTATGTTGATCATACATTGTCTACGAATGATTTAGAATTTGGTCTAACCCACTCGTGCTCAATGTCGAGTGTTGTGCTTGATTTTGATAACCAAGATTTGTACGACTATGTTTGTGCCTTAGATCATATGCAGGAACTACCTAGGAGCGCAAGAGGCAAGAACGCGAAGTCAGAAATAAGGGAGTCAAACCTACAGCCACGCACGACCCGTGCGTCCACGCATGGGCAACCCGTGCGCAATGCCGAAGGAAAAGTTGGAATGACAGGGGAGCACATGAGTCGTGTGCCAGAGCACGGGCAACCCGTGCGTGATGCCGAAGGAAAATCTGAAGACAGGGGATCACACATGACCCGTGTGCCTGAGCACGAGCAACCCGTGCGTGACCCTGAGATAACAACGTCGACGCCGGAACTCAAGCAATTACCCGAGCACCTCACATATGCATTTCTTGGGGCAAATAATGCAAATCCGGTAATCGTATCATCTCTTCTCACTCCTACTCAACTTGATAAATTGTTAAGGGTTTTACGAAAACATAAGTCGGCACTAGGATGGTCTATAACTGATTTAAAAGGTATAAGTCCATCTATTGTAATGCATAAAATTCGGATGGACGATGTTTATAAACCATCAGTGCAAAACCAAAGACGACTAAACCCTATCATGCAAGATGTGGTTAGGAAAGAAGTGTTGAAATGGTTAGATCTGGAATCATATATGCTATATCTGATATTTCATGGGTAAGCCCTGGTACAAGTGGTGCCGAAGAAAGGGGGGTAACAGTTGTGAAAAATGAGAATGAAGAATTGATTGCTACTAGAATTGTTACCGGGTGGCGAATTTGAATTGATTATAGAAAACTAAATGATGCCACTCAAAATATCATTTTCCCCTCCCCTTTATAGATATGATGTTGGATCGTCTAGCGGGTTATGATTATTATTGCTTTTTAGATGGTTATTCCGGTTACAATAAAATCATGATTGCGCCGGAAGATCAGGAAAAAACGACATTTACATGTCCTTATGGCACGTTTGCATTTCGCCGTATGCCATTTGGCTTATGTAATGCACCTGCAACTTTCCAACATTGTATGATGGCTATATTTCACGATCTTATTGAAAACATTATGGAGGTGTTTATGAACGATTTCTCAGTGTTTGGTGACTCTTTTGATAATTGTCTTCACAATCTTTCCTTGTCTTACAGCGATGTGAAGAGACCAATCTTGTACACAATTGCGAAAAGTGCCATTTTATGGTACGTGAATTGTACTTGGCATCGAGTCTCTTCCGCAGGTTTGGAAGTAGATCGGGCAAAGATTGTAGCGATCGAGAAGTTACCACCTCCTACAAACGAAAAATCCATTCGAGTTTCTTGGGCCATGCCGGATTCTATAGAAGGTTTATCCATGACTTTTTAAAAATTTCTAAGCCTTTAAGCCAATTATTAGAAAAAGATGTTGCTTTCAATTTTTTCAATGATTGTTTGCAGGCGTTTGAAACTTTGAAGAAGGCATTGGTGACCGCACCTATACTTGTATCCCCAGATTGGAGTCAATCGTTTGAATTGATGTGTGATGCTAGCGATTTTGCGATAGGGGCTGTTCTCGGTCAAAAGAGGGAAAAGTTGTTTAGATCCATCTACTATGCTAGTAGAACGTTGGATAGTGCTCAACAGAATTACACTACCACCGAGAAGGAGATGTTGGCAATTGTTTTCACATTTGATAAATTCTGATCATACTTGATTGGAACAAAAACGATTGTTCACACCGACCATACGGCCATCAAATATCTTTTTGATAAGAAGGATGCGAAACCAAGGTTGATTAGGTGGATTCTCCTATTGCGAGAGTTCAACATGGAAATCAGGGACCGGAAGGGATGTGAGAATGTGGTGGCAGACCACTTGTCTAGAATTGAAAACCAAGAGGGGGCGAACAAAAATACCGAATTGATAAAGGAGGAATTTCCAGATGAACGGTTACTAATGGTCGAGGCAAAATTTCCATGGTATGCGGATTACGTCACCTCTTTGGCTGCGGGAGTTTTGCCTCCAAATCTATTATCATATGAAAAGAAAAAATTCTTACACGATGTCAAGTTCTATATGTGAGACGACCCCCTACTCTTTAAGAGGTGTGCGGACAAAATCATCAGAAGATGCGTACCTTAAGAAGAATGGGAGAGAGTCCTACAACAGTGTCATTCCTCACCCTCTGGAGGACATTTTGGGCCGACTCGCACGATGGCGAAGGTATTGCAAAGTGGGTTATACTGGCCCACTTTATTTAACAATTGTTATTTGTATGTGCAACAATGTGACAGGTGTCAGCGGATGGGAAACATTTACAGGAGACACGAGATGCCGATGACGAATGTAATTGAAGTTGAATTGTTCGATGTGTGGGGAATCGATTTTATGGCCCATTTCCATCATCTTCGGGCTATCAATATATTCTACTTTCGGTGGAGTATGTGTCCCATTGGGTAGAGGCGATTCTTTCACAAATAAATGACGCCCAAGTTGTGATGAGGTTCCTAAAGAAAAATATATTTACTTGATTCGGCATTCCAAGAGCTTTAATTAGTGATGGAGGATCGCATTTTGTAAATAAATTGATGAGCAACTTATTGGCAAAATATGGGGTGAAGCATAAAGTTGCATTGGCATATCATCCTCAAGCAAATGGGCAAGCTGAAGTGGCCAACCGTGAGATCAAACAGATTCTTGAGAAGACGGTGAACATCAACCGAAAGGATTGGGCATTGAAATTGGATGATGCTCTATGGGCATACCAGACTGCGTATAAGACACCATTGGGCACATCTCATATCAACTTGTTTTTGGGAAGTCGTGCCACTTGCCGGTAGAGTTGGAGCACAAGGCATTTTTGGCGGTCAAGAAACTAAATCTGGATTTCAAAAATGCTGGTGAAGAGAGGTTGCTCCATTTAAATGAGATGGAAAAGTTTCGGGATGAAGCTTACGAAAATTCCCAAATTTACAAAGAAAGAACCAAAAGATGGCACGAAAAAATGATTAAGAAATGAGAATTTTTACCAGGGGAACCAGTCCTCTTGTATAATTCACGCCTTAAATTTTTCCCTGGAAAAATCTAATCTAGGTGGTCGGGGCCATTCGTGATAAAGAAAGTATTGAATCCTCTCGGAGTCGTGGAATTTCTAACAAAAGATGGTGAGACATTCATGGTAAATGGCCAGAGGATTAAGCATTACTTCGACCGAGGTAACCAAGAGGAGGTGACATCTATCACCTTGCGAGACCCGTGACGGAACGAAAACATGCGTCAAGCTAAAGATGTTAAATATAGCGCTTGTTGGGAGGCAACCCAACGGTTATTGGTGTGGATTTCATTTTTTTTTTGTGTGTGTGTTCCTTTTTAATTTGGTTTCATTTTGTGTGTTTTTAAAAAAAATTGAAAATACTTGAATTTGCTGAACAGGTATGCACGGGTAGCCCGTGCCATGGGCACTACCCGTGCGTCCCTGGGAGGGGGAATGCCATTACTTTGGCATCACACACGGGTTACCCGTGCGCATGACGCACGGCCCGTGTGTGCCTGGAGAGGGTGAAAATTTTGCTACGTCATGGCGCACGGGTTACCCTTGCGCTGACGCACGACCCGTGCGCCTTACTGAGCAGGCGTAAATAAGAGCAGTTCAAACACTGCTCTTCTTATTCCAAATACTCATAATCGTGCGCCCTCTTGCAAATACTCTCCTTGTGATCGAAAATTTTTGTGTCCCCCTCTAAATTCTCCCATAAAATCCATTCCCCCATCATACTAGACCTATAATTTGCATTGCATTTAAGTTTGGTTTGAAGAATTTGGAAAAAGCACCTAGGGTTTCAAGTTCATCCCTTTGTGATAAATTTCGAGAATTCCGGTAAGAACTTCTTTTTTTCTTGTGGATATCTTGTAAATTATGTATTGGGGATCATGTTGGGTGCTTACTTTGATATTTTTGCTATGATTTGGATGAGTTCTTCTTTAAGGCAATTTATCAAACACCATGTGAGCTTGTAAAATTGAGACATATTTGGATGAATTGGGCATGAGCTATGATTGTTAGGGCTTAAAGATAATGATTCCCTATATTGTCCATATATGTTGATTGTTTGGAGGTTACTTGATCGGTCAAATTGATGTAGGAGAGTCATTACACTCCATTTAACTTGTTAAACCTACATTCATCATTATGTGCTTGCAATTGATCTTGTTGGGATGCTAATAGAGGTTATTTCAGGTACCAATTCTATCATGGCTGACAGAAGGAACCCCCAAGGAGGTAGGAGACGTGCTCGCGCGGTGGCATATAGAGAAGATGCACCACAAGAGGTGGACCCGAATAGCCCCACGGCATATGGGGTTGTGTTGACAAACTCAAACGACATTGAGTGGTGGAATCGCTTGGTTGGTCACCAAATATCTCCATCTGATACGCCGACGATGACTGTATCCAAAATCTTGGGATACATGATGACGTGTGGCGTCTATTCGCAAAGGTCGGGTGGACCAATTTCATGAGCCGAAGGTGGCCTGCATTTAAACGATTCACATTGGAGTTCTTGAGCACCGTGGAAGTGTTTAAACAATGAGGAGCATATGAACCTTTTGAAATACGTTTTCAGTTGGGTAATACACGTAGACAACTATCTATTACCCAACTGAACACTATTTTTGAGGTTCCAACTAACGCCCGATTCCGCCCGCTAGATCAATATGATCAGTATGCTTTTTGGAGAATGCTTGTTGAAACACCACAGACGGGGCCCATGTTATATGCCGCACAAACCGCCAAAGCCTCTTGGATCCGGAATCCAGTTTTTCGGTACATACAGCGCGTGACTGCATCCTTCGTGTTCGCACGAGAAAATATTGGGGGGATGACTACTAGGGAGTTGTATCTACTATGGTGAATTCTCACAAATACACCCTACAACACAGACGCCTATTTCGCAGAACACGTTGAGTAGTTAGTTAGGCGAGAATGGGGTGCTATTTCTATAGGGGGTCTGATTACCCCTATTGCCTGATATTTCAACACTGATTTTAGAGGCTTGGAGCCTATACCGGGCAGCACTTGGGTCAATATGGCGTCGTTGCACCATATGAAATTTATTGCCAATGAAGATGGTGTGTTGTTTCTTCAACAGAAGAAAGGTGCCACATTTCCATTGCCTAACCCGAGATACACCATAGTAGATACCTTGGCAGACACAACCAACTTCCTGCTTAACTCTGAAGCACATACCAGAGTTACGGATGCTATCGATGCAAGGAAGAGGCGCCGAGTTGAAGGTTTCCTGGATGTAGAGGACATGGTGGCGGAAGAAGAGGAGCTAAACAGACAAGAAATGGGAATGAAACCCCATCACCCTCAAATTGGGTATGACATTCCTGGGTCCTCACGAGGAGGAGATCACCCCAGACCCTCACATAGCTGGGATCATCACGGAACTTCTTATGGTGGCGAGTCCCAAACACGGCAATGAATTCCATGACATGCTTTACGCATTTGGAGAGGACTTGCGTCAACAAAGGGAGGACTTGCGGCAATAGAGAGAAGATTTGCAGCAAGACGATTTTCGTGCTTTCAGGGAGGATTATGATCGGAGGTCCTTGGAGACGTGGCAAGTGTTGCAACAACTACAAATGTGGCACATCTCACAAGGCCACTTCCCACCGCCACCGCCACAGTGATTCAGGTATATCTCCACTTTTCTTTATTGAAATTCTACCTTTCCCTTTTCGGACGTTATAATTTCATTAAAGTTTGGGAGAGAGGTAGTATTTTGATACATGAAAAGTGTGGATGAAAAAAAACAAATCTTCCATTTCTGTGTGTTTTTCATATAGTTGCACGTAGAACATTCTAGGTTGCATTGCATTAGAGGCACGTTTACGGCTTTAGCACATTTATTGCTTTCATAGATGTTAGAGAGTGAGTTGACTGGGCATGATGAAACTTGATGTTTGTGTGTTGATTGAAAATTTGTATTGTTGGGAGTGGATGTTGAGTATGAGTTGATTGAGGAATGAATAGATGACATTGAGCACGTGGATAGTAAGAACATGGTTTGATGCTTTGAATTACGTATTTACAAGCCTGTGAGCTTTTGAGCCTTTACTGCTTCTATTTTATCCAGTCTTGTTTGTGATTTGAATGTATCCTTCATGTTGTTAGAATTCTAGAACTTGTTCTGGTATCTCTATCAATGCCACATGTTGAATGCAAATTGTGAATGTGATTAAAGGACATCTTTGTTAGCTTTTCAAGCCTTTTGCTTACCTAACGTTGTTGAAATTCCTAGTTAGCCAATTTGAGCTTATTGCCTATTTCTTTGATAACCACAAATTTATGCCTTGAACTTGATATATCCGTTACCCTAAACTCGAGTGTATAGCATTGACTAAAGGGAGTGAATGAGGTTGAATGAGTGGGAATTGAAAAGTTGGATAATTGGGCATATTTGGTTGATGGGAACAAAAGAGGAAGAAAAAGAGTTGAAAATAAATGTTGAAAATTCACAAAAGAGTCGGAAATTTTTTTTTGAAAAAAACAACAATCGACGTTATAATGTAAATTTTCATTTAAATGAACTTGGGGGGCTAAGGATTGTAATTTGAGGTGATTCTCAAAAGAAAGAAATGAGATGGAGATGAGTAAAGTGATGAAAATAAGGGAAGATTGGAGTAGCATATGAGATTGTAATGTAGATGATTGATATACTCACCGGTCTATATGCTCGAGTTTGAGTCACTTTATCCAAAATTTCCTACCCTAACCAAAGAGCCTTCATTACAACCAAATGAGAAAGTCCTTTTTGATTCACAAATTGCATACATTCTAGTGGCGGAGATATGAGACGAATTGCAAGCCTATGGTAATTTTGCGACATTGAATTGATTTGAGCGTAAACACGTCCTATATTCATGTGAGATGAGAGCATGCACTTGATCTGATTCAGAGCATTCACCATGTTTTGTTTGGTACGTGTTCCATGATTAGATATTTGAGGCTTGATCGATTTGTTGTTTGACATCCATGACGAACAATATGGATTTTCTTTTGGAATCTTGGTATGCGGTATCATTCATTACTCCTTGTTGTGTTTTATCTCATTTTCAAGATTGTTGATCGGGACGGTCAACAGTTTAAGTTTGGGGGATTTTGATAGGTGTGAGTTTTGCATGTATTTTGAGGTATAATTATGATAAAAATGGTGATTAAGCATGCATAAACTCATGTAAAATAATGTATATTCACTCTTTGTGGAAAAGATATTACGCTTTTGCTTATTTTGTAGGAATTTAATGATATTTGAAGTAATTTGGATACAAATACGAGCATTGCAAGGTGGAAACACCAAGAATCGAGTGAATGTACGAGAACGGAAGCCAAAATGAGATTAAGTTGAGCTTATAAGGCCAATACAGGGAATGCACGGGTAGGGCGTGCCTTAGGCACCACCCGTGCACCCCTGGGCATTGGCAACTGAAGGCTACGGCATGGCGCATGGGTAGCTCGTACGTCGACGCACCACCCGTGCGCCACTGGAGAAATTTGAGATGCCTACGACATCAACCATGGGTAGACCGTGCTTGGGCGCACGACTCGTGCGTGTTTGGCAAAAAGCACGTCCTTTGCTACGTGATGACGCACGGGTAGCCCGTGCAGGGGGCGCACGACCCGTGCGTCTGCGCTGGAATGTCATTTTCTGCATCACTTTGCCCTAAACTTGAAAGTGGGTATAAAAAGGTTTTTGGGGGCGCACACTAAGGATATTTTGACACTTTTGCCTCTAGCACACAAGACAAAGCTCTATTCTTGGAAGAAGACATCTAGGAGATAATCGGGTCGCATCGGAGCTTGGGGAACGGAGATATATTGAGAGATTGTCGACTTTCCTAAGTTTTTCTTGCTTCTCTTGTAGTTTCAATATTTCATTTTTAGTTGTCATGGCTTTGAACAATTTGTTTATGAGTTGTTTAGACATCATGTGTAGCTAAACTCTTTAGATTTCTGGGTTTTGGAAGTAGATTAATGAACTTTTGTTGAATGTTTTAATCTTAGTTGAAGTTATTGTCTTGAAGCCTATTTGAGTACTTTGTTCTCATTCTTGTTTTATCACTTGATCAATGATTTAACATGTTTGATATATTGATTCATAATTCGAGAGATGAGTTTCAATATTGGATCTTGAGTACTTGACACAAGTATTTGCATAAATCGAGAGGTTTGTAAATATTTGTGAGGACATTTGATCTTTTAAACTTTTGGGAGTTGAATACCTCATGTTGAGTAGAGATGCTAGCATAGGTATTTCAATCTACATTTTATATGCATCTCGAGAGGGAAGATAAAATACTTTCGTGATCGTCTTATAGGAATATTGATAATAACTTGGCTTTGATTAATAGAAACCTTAATCCGAGAATCCATTTCATCATCTTGATACTTCTATTTTTCTCACTGTCTTAATCTTGTGTTTTTAGTAGTCTTAATTGTCTTAATCTCACAACAATCATCATATTTCGATCGTCTAAATAAAAATAAGGCTATCTTAGTTCAATACTTAGCGCATAAATTTATTAGTCTCCGTGGATACGACCTTGCTTACCCAATTCTATAAACTACACCGTACACTTGCGGTGAAGCTAAAAATAAGGCGAACACCTTTTCCAACTACGAAGGCGCAAGGTTCAAGATTGTGAAGGCGGATCTATCTATACAAGAGGGTTCTATCAACATAGTCTAGGGCTTTTGTCCTGTACTTAAATCCATGTTTAACTATTTATTTTCAGATTTGTCTATGAATTTGCAATCAAGTATGTTAGGCTAGATCTTTTGATTCTAGGGCATGATCAAAATTGTGGATTCATGTTAATTCTAATTTGATTGTTTCTTCTTAATTGATTTCTTGTTTTCTATTTATGAATTCGTGGGCTTATTTCTTCTAGATTATATGGCCAATATTTTGCAAGTCTTATTTGTTAGTTCAAAGTTCAGGAGATGAGATGATAAACGAATTCATAGCATAAACCGGTATCGAGTCGGGGAACCTATAACATTTGTGGGGGTTTACTTTAATTCTATATGCTATTGGGAGTTAATATTAATTGTTGAGTAGGGATACCTACAATACTTATTAATCAGCAATTTGTTTGCACTCGGGAGAGGGAATAAACTACTTTAAGATTTGAACTCATAGATACACAAAAACTGGTTTTGATGAACGTTAATTAGAATTAATATTGATGAAGCATGTTAAGGTCATAGTCCTAGAATTATTTTTCATATTTGTTTCGTTTGTTGTGAGGTACGGGTTTTTATCATATTTAGATATTTTAGTTGATAATTTTAGGGTTACTTTAGATAATACTTTTTTTTTCGATCGCTTCAATAAAATTGGAGTAAGATATCATATTTACTATACTTTATGTGTTTCAGATTTAATCCCTAAGGAATATGACCTTGCTCGTTGTTATCTACTTGCTACACCGTACACTTGTTGTTTAGTTAAAAGAAAATCACAATCACGATAATAGTATTTCTACATAACAACAATAATTAACATTTTAGTTGAAAAAATATAAAAATAAATTGTTTATACTTACAATTTATTCCTCATGAATATATCTCCTACATTTAGCTCATCTTCAATTGTGCTGCAATTAAGTAGAAAACAATTATAGAAATTTAATGGTATAATCTAAAGTATTATCTTTAGTATGACAACATTAACCTTGCAATTGAAGTGGCTCACTTGTCGATCAAATCAAACTTGATTAGCCTATTAGGCAATCAATGTGAAACTAGTTGGGCAAAGCTAATAAGTAAAATAATATAATATAATATAACGAAAATCATTCTCCATCAACCTATTAGATAATTTGTGCACCACCACAAGTCCTCACCGCACAATATGTATGTGAAATTAAATTTTAGTGATGTTCATTGAACATATTTTTTATAGACGGAATTGAAACTAACCAATATAGGTGACAATCCATTTATATTATAACTAACTTAATTTAATATGTAATAATTGCATTCTGGTGTAAGTTGATACTCATGGAAATGGAACGCAGCATGTGCATTTATTATAAAGCTTTTGGCTTCCTATATAAACACAATATTCGTAAAGTTAAAATTACACATTTCTCGTACTTTAACTAAGAGAAGATACATGCATATAAAATATAATGGCTTTGGCAAGAGGATTCATGCTGGTGTTAGTGTTGATAGTCACGACTTTTTCAAGCAATGGTGAAGCTCGTTATCTGACAGAAAATTTAGGTCTAGCCGACACAAAACATGTAGCTTTATTCCCACCAAATCTGTTTTGTTCTCTTATAAGAGCTTGTGAGAATTTTAAGAATAATCTTGTTGTTGGGGATATGCAAGGAGAAAAAGATTCAACCATGGTGGAATCTAATGATCTGGGAGAAGAAAAGATACCCCCATATACCGGTATTTGTGCTTTTGGTGGCTGTGAGCAGTCTGTTTCAACATCAAATTCTATGAATTATATTCCAACTAAGGATTTGGAAGGAAGAAAAGTTTCAACCATGGTGGACCCCAGTCACCTTGGAGAAGAAAAGATACCACCAGATGCCATCTGCTCTCTTGTTGGTTGCTAATTAAGTCTTCCCTTAACTTTCGTCAACCCTTAACATAAATAATGAGCACCTAAATACTTATAATAAATATGTTTCCACATATATGGGTGCTTAGGTCAATCAATGACAAAAGATGGACACTTTTGTTGTATGAAGTTCGTAATAATTGATAATTTAAATAAGTGGGATGGCATATAAATATTATGTCATGTGATTACTTTATATAAGTGATTTATCAAGTGTTTCTCGTATATGTGGAAACATATTTATTATAAGTATTTAGGTGCTCAAATAGTCCGAATGCATATTTTTTTATATCCCATTACAAATTATAAAATGATGACTAAATGATTTTATATATTTTTATTTATTATATTTTTGTTATTTATACATGCAATATAGACAACTTGGAAAACAAACGAGAAACATGTAAAATCGTATTGCATGACAACTTGAAATGCACAAACGAGAAACATGACAATTTAAAAACCTCTTACATGTTCCTAATATAACCAGAAATCTTATTAGTGTATCTCAATTTACTAAAGATAACAATGTTTATTTTGAATTTCACTCTTCTTTCTGTTGTGTTAAGGACCAAGCCACAAGAACTACTCTTCTCAAGGGGACTCTTAAGGAAGGGCTATATCAGTTTGAATTTTCTAAAGCCAATCAACATCATGTTCCTGCAGCTTTAATGACTAGTAGCTCTCAGCTGTTTAATTCCAAGAATGAGTCTGCTCTCAATATTTGGCACAATAGATTAGGACATGTTAACTATGAAATTGTTGTCAAAATCCTCAAAAGTTTCAATATGTTACCTGTTGCTATAAATAAAAAATTTATTCCCCTATGTTTGTTTGTTGCACTTCTAAATCCCACAAACTTCCTTTCACAGAAACTCACACACAAAAAACTTGTATTTTTGAGTTAATCCATACTGACTTATGGGGACCATCCCCCATACAATCCACTGATAACTACTCCTATTATGTTAGTTTTATAGACGATCATTCTAAGTACACATGGATTTATTGCTTGAAAAACAAATCTGAAGTCTATGATGTATTTATTCTCTTCAAGAAAATGGTTGAAACTCAGTTTAACAAAGTGATAAAATCCGTGCAAAGTGATTGGGTTGGAGAGTATAGAAATCTATCTAAATATCTTCAAACTAATGGAATTTCTCACAGAATTTCTTGCCCCTACACACCCCAACAAAATGGGGTTGCAGAAAGAAAACATAGACACATAGTTGAGGTTGGTCTGTCTTTATTAGCTCATGCTAATCTGCCTCAAAAATTCTGGACTGATGCCTTCAAAACTGCTGTGTATGTAATCAATAGATTGCCTACAAAGGTTCTTGGGTATAAATCACCTTTCGAAGTTTTATATGGTCACAAACCTAGTTATTCCCATTTGAGAACTTTTGGTTGTCTATGTTATCCTCATACCAGAGACATAAACAAACACAAACTAGAGTATAGGTCATCTCCATCCATTTTTCTTGGATATTGCTCTGCTTATAAAGGGTACAAAGTGTTGATGCCTTCTGGAAAAACTTTTATTACAAGGCACATCATCTTTGATGAAAATGTTTTCCCTTATCATAAGAAAGAGCAACCCTCTGTTACCACTTCTAATAACACAAATCAGTCTATTATCCACCCTCCTGTGCTCCTTAAAACCAATCATCACAACACAGAGTCCCTCAATACCATGACTGATCATGATAATAATTTTGAAAAATCTCTCTCTCAGTCTCCTCCTTCTTCTGACTCAAGTCAGTCTACAATTCCTTTGTTTGTTGACTTACAAATTGATACTAACAACCAATCAGTTTGTGGTTCTTCTCATCAAGAAACAAATATGCATCCTATGATTACCAGAGCAAAATCTGGTATATTCAAGCCAAAAATCTTAACTGCTACTGTTACAAGTGAATCTGAACCAACTACTCTTGAGGTAGCTCTAAATAGCAAACACTGGAGGAATGCTATGAATGATGAATATCAGGCTCTTGTGAGAAACAAAACATGGAACCTTGTACCTATGCCTCACAATAGAAAAATCATTGGATGCAAATGGGTGTATAAAATTAAAAGAAACGCTGATGGAACAGTGGCAAGATACAAGGCTAGACTTGTAGCAAAAGGATACACTCAAACTCATGGTTTTGATTATCTTGAAACTTATAGTCCTGTTGTTAAACCTGTCACTATTAGGACAATTCTTTCTATTGTTATATCATGTGGATGGACTGTGAGACATTTAGATGTGAACAATGCCTTTTTGAATGAAGACTTAGTGGAAGAATTATATATGGAACAACCACCTGGTTTTGAACTCTTTAAGGATAAAAACTATGTATGTAAACTGAACAAAGCCCTCTATGGGCTCAAACAAGCACCTAGAGCTTGGTTCACTAAACTTAAAACTGTCCTTCATTAACTCAATTTTACATGTTCCAGAGCTGACAATTCCTTGTTTATAAGGAAGACTGGAAATTCTTGTGTTTATATGTTAGCATATGTTGATGATTTTTTGATTACAGGAAGTAGCTCAAGTGAAATTATTAAGATCACTCAGCAATTGAATGCTGCTTTTACATTAAAAGACTTGGGAGAAGTTCATCAATTTCTTGGCATTCAGATTCAGAAGACGGATCAAGGAATTCACTTATGTCAAGAGCAATACATCAGAGAGTTGTTAACAAGGGCAAACATGACTCAAGCAAAAGGAGCTGCTACTCCTATGATAACATCACCTCATCTATCTAAGCTTGATGGAAGTGCAACTGTGGATAATACCCTTTACAGAAGTATTATAGGGGGTTTGCAATATGCTACAATTACCAAACCAGATATAGCTTACAGTGTAAACAAACTGAGTCAGTACATGCAACAACCTCTTGACACTCATTGGAAGGCAGTAAAAAGAGTTTTAAGATATCTTGCTGGGAGTATAAAACTTGGCTTATCAATCTCAAGGTCTCCAAACTTCAACATTATTGGTTATTCAGATTCTGATTGGGCTACAGATCTTGATGACAGGAAATCCATAACAGGTTATTATGTCTACATTGGGAACAATCTTGTGTCATGGAGCTCAAAGAAACAACATTCAGTCTCTAGATCCAGTACGGAAGCAGAATACCGAAGTCTTGCACATTGCACTACTGAAATTCTATGGCTTAAATCTCTCCTTGGTGAACTCATGATTACTCAACAAAGAAAACCAGTTATCTGGATTGACAACATAGGAGCTGAGCTTCTTGCTACAAATCCAGTTCTGCATTCAAGAACCAAACATATCGAGTTGGACTTACATTTCATCCGAGAAAAGGTGTCTCAACAAGAATTAACTATTCAACATATCCCTTCAGTGCAGGGGCGGAAGGTGTTTTTTGGGAGGGCTAAATCAATAAAAAATAAATATTTAGTACTAAAAATTAATATTAAAAATAAAATATACCTATAAAAAAATAAAATTTCAAAAATTTTGGGGGGGGCTAAAGCCCCCCCAATCACAGGGGAGGATACGCCCCTGCTTCAGTGGATCAAACTGCAGATATATTCACAAAACCTTTGAGTGGGCAATCTTTCACTCGACTGAGAAAAAAACTCAATATTTCAAGTCAGCCCAGTTCAAATTGAGAGGGGGTGTTGGAATAAGCTATATTATCCTACTGCTTGTTTATTGTATTTTAGCATAGGTAGTCTTTATAATATATGAATCCATCTTTAGGATATGATCAAATAGTACTGCTAGGCTGTAATAGTACAAGAGCCAATATATTTATGCCACCTATAGGAATAGCCGTTAGACTTCTTATATAAATTAGCATGCTCCCCTCTGTAATCAATATCAAGAATCACTTTTCAGCTTTATTATACTATGGCAGCTTTATATGAAATGTCCATTTCTTGTGTCAAGGTTAACTTATTTTCTAATATAAATATTTAATTATAGATATTTATACTTTATAATTTCGTTCAATTGTAAAACAAATATTTTTTTACTATATTTTTTTTTTAAAAAATCGAAAATTACCATTATAAATGGGGAGGTTGTTTCATATTCTTTTCAAGACCTACAATTATATATGTATATATATATATATTTACATATATATATTATTTTTTCCTCAACTTTTGGTCACATGCTTAAAGGAGGGACAAAACTTTCTTTCCACCAAATTCTAATAAATAAAAATAACAACACCATGATTATTATTCCCTCCAACTTTTGGCTCCTTGTCTTAGCTAGGGGAATCAATCACTTTTGTTATTTTTTTTCTTTATCAACCAATACTCTTCATTTCATAATTATCATAAAAACACAAGACTTGCTCCCATTTTTCTCTCTAAAGGATCAAATTTTTCAAGCATAAGGTAATAAAATCTTCATTTATCCCAACTCTATTTTTCTTCTCCAATCATCAACCTTATACCTTCACCATCTAATCATGTTGAATCCTTCTTGTTGAGATACTCCTAGAGAAATTTCTTGAAAAATTAGAGACTTAGATTTGACTACAAGCTTGAAGAGGAAATTAAAGACTACACATTATTAAGGTGAGAAAATTATTGTTTTAGTATTTTCCTCTTGATAACATGAAGAATTAAATTTTGACTAAAGAATATGAATTTTTGGAGTTTAGGGGCTGACCTACATCATCTCAAGTTGAGGTTAGAGGATTGAAGGAAAATTTCAATTTTTGAGACTACATTTTAGATCAACCCGAGAAACTACTACGAGGTGGGTGGAAAAATCCTTTCAACTTCTAGGTGTTTTACTTAAAATTGCATGTAGTATTTTGATTTTGAGCACTTGAGATATATATTATGTATTTCATGCTATTTTCTTGTATCAATATGGAAAAATTCTCTAGTGTTGCTCAAAAATGTGATTTATCGAAAAATAGGGCATACATGTACACTTTATTATTATACTTGATGAAATTTTGTATGAGAAGGATATGTATGTGTATGACTCTTAAAATCTATGTTTTGAATGATTTATAACCTGGACAAGTCGAGCATAATTGATTAAATTTCAACTTTTGGACTTAAAACGCAAAAATGGAAAGTTGGTGGACTTAATTGCAAGAAAATAAAACTTAAGGGACCCTCTGTAATTTTTGATTTTTGGGACTGAACTCAGGTTCAAAAATTATGTTTTGACATTTTAATAAAGTTTTAAGAGTTTTTAGATAAATAAAATCAACCCTTAAAAGCCCAAGGACTAGATTGTAAAATTTTAGAAGTTTAAGGGCTATTTTACAAATTTCGAAACTGTACCAGACCCTAATTTTAAAATTTGAAATTTTAACTCTTAAGGGACTGGAAATACCATATTTTAAGTGTATTCCAAAAATCCAAGTGTTTAGAGCTTGGAAAGTAATTTTATAAAAATTGATGGACCAAATTGTAAAAGATTAAACTTGAGGACCAAAATACAATTTCCAGGACTTATGCAGTCCATGCACCTGGAAATACTAATTTAACTATAACATAATTATATCTTGGACCCAATGTTCGAATTTCATAACAATTGGACCCCTAAAAGACTTAAAGGCAATTATTTCAAAATGGGACAAAAATTAGATTTTTAAAAGTTAAGGGACCTATACTTGCTTATTTTAAAATCTGCTTTTGTCCCAATATTTCACTGACCTTAGTGACATTTTACAACTGGAATCACATTAAAAGCCCTTCCGTTTTATGAGTTCCAATTATTTTAAAACTTAGAGCCCGAAATGACAATTTTAACAAATTTGGGGCCAATGTGAGAATTTTAAAAAACCTCGACCTCCAAACTTTAAAAACCTGAATCTCTGAATAATTTAGAGAATTTAGGAACTGACCTCATAATTTTTCAAGGTCGGGATATTTATTTATTTAACTTTTAACCCCAAAAGTGGTGATTTTTACAAAACAGGGCTAATTGTAAATTTTCTTTTTAATAAGGACCTAACTCAAATTATTTTTTTCTTTTAAAGAAACAGCCCTGGACTCTCTGACTTTAATAATGAATTAAATTTTTTATTTTCTCAAAAATCCCTTGTCTTATCGGATCGTCCGGACCGAATAATACACGATTGAGGGGCGACTTCCTCGCCTTGCGATTTCAAATCTATAACGGGACTTATGTTCCACCTAATCTTTCAAGATATCGAAGATTGCTTATCCTCCCGATAATTATCTTCATCCAAATAACTCCACTAACGCCATAATTGCCACTCGCGAGTTTTTGAAAACTTTCCTAAAATACTTCCCTGAATCAATAATACTCGACTGCCTGGTTGACTACCTGAACGTGTACTTACTTTCCTGTCTGAGTCAACTTGGTTTGCCGAGCTCACAGTTGGAATGGATATGTCGGGGATGGAACCGGGCAGCTCGGCTGCTATTCCACTCTCTGGCCCCTTCGTCCTAATCCCGCAATTTAGGGACGGAGTTTGTCCAAGGGAAGCGGGTCATAGTACTTGAGGTATAATCATGATTATGACGAATCCGAGCCTTGCAAGCTCCAATGTGGATTTTGTCTTTGCCTATGGAGCGATAAGGTGACAGGTCTTGGACCATCTTGAACGGGGAGTTACAAGGAAGAACAAAGGAATCGTTGTCTGATCCACACGATTCCGGAGTTAATCGAAATGATTGGTTGGCACTACAAATCCATACGTAGCCGCTACTTGTATTTCATTGGTTGGCGCTACAAATCCATACACAACCTTTACTCGTTTTCATAGGATTGGCGTTACACTCAGTACGCAATCCTACCTGTCTTGCCTGAATCATAGTGCTGGTGTGACCACGAACTATTTCTTAAACTGTATAAGTATATTAATATATATTAATCATGACGTTTGTGGACTATGTGTGAATACATGCATCATACCTCACGCGTTTTCATACAACCGTTTTCTCGCATTAACTATATACATCGCCACACTCTCACATGATCACCCCATCCATTGAGATTTCTGTCTCATCCCCTCCTGTTTTCTAATCTTTAGATGAGGAGTACGTTGAAGACGTCGAACCTACCACGGACTGAATCCCGTGCTCCACCTGTCGTACTAGTTCCTATAATCATTGATGTCGAGCGATATTTTCTTTTGCTTTTGTTATTGTTGAACTCCTTCATCTGTTTTAGTTTGGACTGTAAGTTTAAATTCGGATATTTTGATGGTTGTATTCGGATATTGTCGGACCTTGAGATGTAACTCGTACTTGTGTGTATTTTATTCCGCTGCATTAAACTCTATTTCACTTGGAGTTTTGTATCATTGGTTTAGACTGTTGGATTATTTCTATTTAAGTGATTGATCGTCGTCGCGTTGCGTTTGGGGTGTGATAGTTATGGTATCAGAGCTCGGTTTGTAAGGAGGAAACTTATACCGAGCTGACCCAGGATAGGTTCCTCTGACCTTGGATTAGGTACCACTACTAGTTGACCTAAGTTGAATCTTGGATGAATATTTGAACTCTTTTGGGTTGTTATGGTGTTAAGATATCCGAATATTCCTCTATTTTGACGTTAGGTGATTTAGAAAATTCGTGATTTAGAGATTATAATGCCTGATATGGTGAGACTCGAAGAAAATGAGGATATCTCTTGATAAGTATATGATTTGGATGTGATATATTATGGGATCTAGACACCTAATGATATTACTTTGGGAAAATGATAGTAGGGGAATCACTAAGTATATTGATCAATGATAATACCCTTGTGTTATTCATTCTCAAGTACCTGCACAAGCTTAAGTAAGGGAATTTGACTTGTGGTTTAGGTATCACGGATAAGATACATTAAGGATGTGACTATTATACGATCTCGACTAGATGTTACCACAAATATCCCCTCTCGAGGATAGACGAACTGTTTGATCAACTTCAAGGAGCAACGGTGTACTCGAAGTTTGATTTACAACAAGGATACTATCAGCTAAAGATCCGTGAAGAAGACATTTCCAAAATGGCATTTCAGACCAGATATGGACACTACGAGTTTGTAGTGATGCCTTTCGGTCTGACAAATGCACCAAAGAAAGACATTTATGGATCGATGCATCGAGTCTTTCAACCTTATTTGGATCAATTCGTAGTGATATTCATTGATGACATACTCGTATACTCTAAGTCTAGAGAAGAGCATGAACGGCATCTGAAAATTATTTTGGAGACATTACGAAAGCACAAGTTGTATGCCAAATTCAGCAAGTGCGAATTTTGTCTTAGTGAAGTCGCATTCTTGGGACACATAGTATCCGACACGAGATCGCCGTAGATCCTTCGAAGGTACAAACAAAGGGTTGAATGGAAACAACCCGAGTCTCAGAATTGAGATCGAAGTTTCTTAGGACTAGCTAGATATTATCGAAGATTTATCCAGGATTTCTCCAAGATAGTCGGGACCACTCACTCGACTAACCCGGAAGCAAGTCAAGTTTTAGTGGAATGACAAGTGTGAGGCTAGTTTCAAGAGTGAAGAAACGACTTACTACGGCTCGATCTTAGCCCTTCCAAAGGAAAAAAACTTTGTCGTCTACAAGATGCATCAAAGGAAGGACTAGGAGAAGCGTGACTCATGCGGGAAGGAAGGGTCATTGCTTATGCATCACGGAAACTCAAGCCGTATGAAGCCAATTACCCAACGCATGACTTGGAATTGGCAGCAATAGTGTTCGCGTTAAAGAAATGTAGGCACTATCTCTATGGAGCAACATTCACGGTTTACACAGATCATAAGAGCCTAAAGTATCTATTCTCTTAGAAGGATCTTAATTTGAGGCAACGGAGATGGATGGAGTTAATAGAAGACTATCACTTTGATATTCAATACCATCCCGGGAAAGCTAACGTAGTAGCTGACGCCTTGAGCAGAAAGGCGATTTTAGCCAGACTAATGATTCGAGAGTGGAAATCATTAGAAGAGTTGAGCACTTGGAATCCGACGAGAACCAATACTCAAATTTCATGTGCTAACATATTGGTTAAACCCGATCTACTAAACGAGATCAAAGCAGCACAGGGGACGGATGTACAACTTCAAAAATTGAAAGAGAGGATACTTAAAGGAGAAAGATCAGAATTCTCAGTACATGAAGATGGAATCATCAGATTCCGAAATCGAGTATGTGTACCAAGTGACGAGCAGATTAGGAGCAGAATTCTCTCAGAAGCACACCGTTCGAAATACACTATACACCCTGGAGGAAACAAGATGTATAAAGACTTGAAACGACATTACTGGTGGGTAAACATGAAGAACCAGGTAGCCGAGTTCATTGTGAGATGTTTGACTTGTCAACGAATAAAAGCAGAACACCAGCGACCATCTGGTTTATTACAACCGTTGAGAATTCCAGAGTGGAAATGGGAACATATAACGATGGATTTCGTGACGGATCTACCAAGGACAAGACGAGGCAATGACGCCATATGGGTAGTCGTAGACCGACTCACGAAATCTGCACACTTCTTACACACTTCTTACCATTGGCCGAGTTCACCTATAATAATAGCTATCAGGCCACAATTGGGATGGCACCTTACGAAGCCTTGTATGGGCGAAAATGTAGATCCCTACTACACTAATTGATGACCAATGGACTCCAAAAGAGAAACAAAAGTCACCATCGATTCCAATGGTCAACTTAGTTCAGGAGGCCATGGAGAAGGTAAAGTTGATCAAGGAACGGATCCGCACAGCTCAGAGCCGCCAAAAGAGTTACGCGAACAAGAGGAGAAATGACTTGGAATTTGAAGCCGGAGATGAAGTATTTCTCAAACTCTTGCCACGGAAAGGATTGATCAATCCAAAGAAGGGGGGTAAGCTAAGTCCGAGATATATTGGACCTTACAAGATTTTGCAGAAGATCGGGAAGTTGGCCTACCGACTCGAGTTACCGACAAGATGCGGGAATGCACGATGTATTCCACGTATCGAGGTTAAAGAAGTATCAACCAGATCCCGATTATATCATCATTCAAGATACTCCTCCTCTGATGGAAAATTTATCCTACATCGAGACACCAATCTAGATCATTGACTAGCAGATACGTCAGTTGCGTAATAGAGAGATTCCAATGGTTAAAGTTGTATGGCGAAATCACAACCGAGACGAAGACGCAACATGGGAGATGGAAGAAGATATGAGGAATCAATATCCAGAGTTGTTCTGAAGAGAATTTTGGGACCAAATTCTTTTAAGGAGGGGTGAATGTGAGGCCCCGAATTTGAACAACGTGAGATACGGTGTTATGTAGTGATTATTTATTCGGTTATGTATCACAAACCTATTATTACTGAAACACGACTCTACTTTTATTTATTTCTTCCACGTCAATTACGCAATTCACATTTTTGAGCTTAGCAATTTTATATTCTCCTCTAGTATTAATACTTGATCGGATGACTACGACTTTAGAAATATTGAACCATCGATAAATTAGGAGTATATTCTAATCTCTATCCAAATATTTCACTATATTCTATAATTCATTTCCCCAACAACTTCCAATTAATTTTTTTAAAATATGTATTTCTTTATTTCACATCTTTAATTTTTAAATTTCTAAATATTTAATTATAGATATTTATACATTTTATTTTTTTTCAATTTTGTATAAAAAAAATTATTTAAAAAAAACAATATTTCGAAAATTATCCCTTATAAATGGGGATTAATTTTTAAATTTCTAAATATTTAAATATAGATATTTATACTTTATAATTTCTTTCAATTGTAAAAAAAAAATTTATTATATTTTTTTAAAATAAATTCGAAAATTACCATTGTAAATGGGGAGGTTGTTTCATATTCTTTTCAAGACCTACAATTATATATGTATATATAGGGATATGATCTCATGTGGCAGCCTCTTACCATGTGGCAGTGTGGGCAGATCCCATCCATCCATCCTATTCAATCAATGGTTCAGATTAGGCCTAAAAATACACCATTTTTCATTTATTTTATGTGTAAAAAGGGCAAATTGGTAACTATTAAAATGGTGTAAAAATAATACCATAATTACTTTCCTAAAAGCAAGGGATATATTCAATATCAGATTTCCATAACAGATACGCCTAATAATGAGGGGGAAAAAATGGATTCTCACTCTTCATTGACGCAATATTTTGGTGTACAAATGTTTATCATATTGTGCTCTGGACGCATTATTTCGTGTATAGATATGCATATTTTGGTGCTAATCGGTAACTATCAAAATGGTGTAAAAATAATACCATATTTACTTTCCTAAAATCAAGGGATATATTCAATATCAGATTTCCATAACAGAATAATGAGGAAAAAACGGATTCTCACTCTTCATTGACGCAATATTTTGGTGTACAAATATTTATAATATTGTGGCTTAGATTTGTCCACACTGCCACATGGTAAGACCCTTGCCACATATGATCCAATACATACATATATATATATATATATAAAGATATTAACAAACTACTAAGGATTCATTAAATTAAAAACAAAAATACACAATGACACTTGTCACCCTTAGAAAATGTATTATCCTCGTCCATCCCTTTATATTGTACACTTAGAAAACGGATCCAAAATGCATGATCTTACATAAAAAAAGAATTCTTGATTTCCATCCAGTTGTGTAGGTCTGCCTCTATAATACTATTCAAAAAGCATAATAAAGTTAGTTTTTGGTGTGGAAAGTATGTCATATTGTCCATGTAACTAAACCTACGCTAAAATAACTCTCAAGAGAAAACTTATAACCATGGATTAATTTTGATTAAAGTACCAACCATAATAGTAGTAAATGTGCCTTCCTTATGTATGAATCTCGCTACAACAAATGCCAAATTCTTTCACAGCCATCTGCCATAATGAAATTATGTAAATGTTTCATTGCAAATTTCCCATTATTTGTGCTGAAGCTAATCTTGAAGCATATTTTTTTGAGGAATAATTTCATTTTTGGTACCCAACTATACCTACATTTTGCTTTTAGTACCCATTGTTCCGACTTCATCAGTATTGGTATCCAAAGTTTTAAATTTTAATTAGCTCGATCGAGTCCAATCCGTTAATCGACCGTCAAATTCTAACGGCTGGCCTATTGCTACAAATGAAGAGTTAAAAAGGGAGCTAATTACCCTTTATTTTTTGATTTTAGGGTTTACTATTATATTCAACTTTAATCATCTCATAGTATTATCACGAATAACATAAATTATAATTTTAATTTATAATCATTATATTTAACCTTTTAACATTTAATTAATACTTTTAATAACAAATTCAATAATAAATTAAGTTTCTAATCATTGATTGAGAAATAAAAAGTTACCATTGATTATCTTACTAAATCATTAGATAGCCAATTATTTCAAAAATAATAAAAATAAAAAAACATTTTTTATTTTTAATTAATTTATCACTACAAGAAAACTGCTGATAAGCAACACCAAAAAGACACTGGTTTTATGAATGTACTGTTGTCTTTTCTGATATATATAACAATAGTTTTGTAAGAAATCGGGTGTCTAATTAGTGTTGTCGTTTGATAAACAACACCGGTTTCCTAGAACCAGTGTCTATTGTAAAAAACTTTCCCAAATAGACACCGGTTTTGGCATCGGATTTCGAAATCGGTGTTTATTTATATAAATTATTTTAGATTAGACACCAGTTGTTTTGACATCGTTCCAAAATCGGTGTCTATAATATTTTAGAAACTGGATTTTTTGACACCGGTTATAGAACCGATGTGTTTATTTTTTAACACCAGATCTTTCGACACATGTTCTACAACCGGTATCATTAGGGCCCATAATTAATTAGGCCATAGTGAAATTAAAGTTCATCCTATCTCCTATACTCAAACTAATCTCCCGTGTGTGCGCCCCGTCTCTCACCTCTCCCCGTAGCCCATCGCCTGTTGCCCATCACCTCTCCCCTCCACCTGTCACTTCTCTCCCCTCCCGCCGGTCGCCAACCGTGCGCCATCCGCCCGTTAGAACTTTCTCTTCCGCTACCGTCAACTGCCATCTTCAACCTCTGGCGCCGCTCGTCAATGCCGTTATTGTGTCTCTCATCATCGCCACCGTCAATCACCATCTTCAACCTCTTTCAGCACTGAGCCGAAGGTAGGATTTTTTTATTTAGGGTTTAAATCCAGGTTTTTTATTTATTGGTTCTATTTAGGGTTTAAATCCACTTTTTGCTTTCGTATTATGTATTGTTTGATGTTCATTATTCGTATTATGTATTGTTCGATGCCATTAGGAACAAGGCTTATTGTAACTGATTCTTTTTCTTATGAAATGCATGCACTTGGGAGAAAAAAAATTGACTAGATTAATAAAAATAAGGCGTTCCTAATATCACAATCCCGGCAATTTTGATGGCTCGGAAGCTACCTTTAAAACCGTAGGCAAGTGCACCTATCGTTTTATAGTAAAGCTAAGCGAGTATCGAGTGTCATTCCCACGAGGACTATGATTACTAGTAATTACCGTCTTTTTATTATCTAGCCTACAAATTCGTCAAATAGTTTGTTGCAAAATGAAATAAAACAAAAGCAAATAAAAGTGGAAGAGGCAACTAAGAACACGAAAGATATCAGATACACTCGGATTGGAAGATGTTGGATATAAATGTGCTTGAATGTGAATCCCTCTAAACGTCTTTGTGATTTTACCAAAATAAATACAACCATAACCCTTAAGTTTTAACCATCCCTTAACATATTTTCATGCTTCATGGACCGTAGGCATTCCTAAATTAAGTTAAACCCTTTCTCAAGGCGAAAAACTCCTAACCTCAAGTTGATTAACTTCTCTTTCTAGTTAAAACCCTCAAGATTGCATTAACGATTTGTGAATTCCCATATTAGGTTTGACCCTAATCCGAAGATTTATGTCGTCCTATATCTAGGATTGCATGCAACTCCTTTCACTTATGTTGGTTCTATTTCACCATGAATCTCTCGATTTCCGGTGAAAAATAAACTTCAAATCAATATTGCGCATATACCAATTGAATAAACAAGCATAACATAAGTGACTCGCATAAAAACATAAGAAAATATATTAAAACATTCAAACCAATGATCACAAATAAGTTCTAGGGTTCATCACATTCAAACACTAGCGATTTAACTCATGATGGATTTGAGAATGAAAACAACAATTAAACAAGAAGTTTCTTTCCGTCAACATGAATACTTGAAGTTAAAACTTCCAAAACCAACATAAGACTCCCCTGTTGGAAGTATGATGATGAAGTGGTGGAGTTCATCTTCTTCTCCGAGCGATCTTCAATCCTTGTGCCTTAGCGCCTCTCCATGGTGATCCAAGCCTTCTAACTCTCTTCCTCACTACAATATGTGTTTCTCCTCTCCAAAATATGAACTTTCATTCCTAAAATCTGATTTCCTTGTATACCAATGAATGAATATTACATGAATGATTTTCCAACTCAAACTCTTGGCTTTTATAAGCACCATCTTGTGAAATACCATATTAACAAATGCCCCATTTCCATGCTTGTTAGTTGAATCATTGTGTGCACATTCATGGTTGAGTTGGTTGAATCATTGTATACACATGATGATTGAGGGAATATGGGGACATGTTGCGGCAAAATTGGGTGTTAAAGGTGTATAAAAGTGGTCAAAAGGCTTGGTAGGTGAGTTTTCCATAATTTTCGCATGGAAAAGTTGCAAAAGGGTCCCGGACACGCCATGTTAGGCGGCAGTTTATAAATTTTGTTGAAAATTCGCCTTTGACACGATTTTTAATTTGTTGCAACGCCAGCCGTGTTCGTTTTTTTGTGCGATGTTTCCTCCTCTTTTGATCCCCTTCAACATGGCCGTGTTGCCCGACACCCCCTGCCCGTGTTGGACCAAAAAAGGCCCGAAATGAGCGTTTGGCTTGGAATTTATTTTGCATCCTTAAACTCCCGGTATGTTTTGACATGAATCCATGGTCCGAAATTCACCGAAATTAGCCCCAAATGGTCAATCTACATCAATAAAAGCACATCGGAGTAATATGAACTATATACAATCAAAAATTTACAAAACTATCAATAAAATAACTCGAATTCTACTCAAATATACACATAAAACGTGCATAAAAAGACACTTATCAAACCACCTCCAACTTTGAACTTTGCTTGTCCTCAAGCAAAACATAAAACCATATTGAGGGATTCAATACATCACAACACACAAGGAAGATCTTTTTCTCAACACATTGAACAAAATCAGTCAAATTCTTAGCCCTTACAACACAAATTAACCATTAAGTAAAAACATAGTTATGCGAAGCGATCGATTGTCAAGTAAAACATTAATATCAATGGGCCATATTTAGACTTGAACTCATCACTCCACAAATACTGATAGTTATGCACAACTTCAATCCAATAATACCATGAAAATACAAGAACTCAATATATTTTTGTAGTTAGTCTATTAGTCATGTAACCAAGCTTTTGAACTTTATTGGAATGAGAAATGCAAGCAATATACATTCTTTTTTTTTAGGACATGTTCGAGGCATGCTTCCACTAGGTTTAAATTTTGAATTTTCGTTCAAACACTCATAGGGTGGTTTCCCATACTCATATTTGTGTCGCCGTTTTACGTAAAAGACAAACATGGGGCTCATGAATGCTCCTAGTTACTAAGCAACAACAAATAGAGGAGTATAACCTCGATTGGACCTTTTTTTGTCTTTTTTTTTTTTTTTGCTATTCTTTTTTTTTTTTTTTTTTTTTTTGGTTCTTTGGCTTGGTTTAACAACTAGTCAACCACTACTAAATCAAGAGTTCTCGGACTTTCGTAGCACTAAGAATCGTCATATATGTCTTAACAAATCAAGTATCATAGTGTTAGAAGTCTCGTCTAAATTCAACCCACACCCATGTCAATCTATTCAAGACAATCAATTGCTTTGCATTTAAACAAATACATATTATAAAGCTAATTTTTGTGTTGTACGACACGGCCAGGCCGTGTTCGGGTCTGTTTTGTGCGATTTTCCTCCTCTTTTGATCCCCTTCAACATGGCCGTGTTGCCCGACACCCCGCCCGTGTTGGACCAAAAAGGCCCCGAAATGACGCGTTTGGCTTGGAATTTCGAGCGTTTTTGCATCCTTAAACTCCCCGGTATGTTTTGACATGAATCCATGGTCCGAAATTCACCGAAATTAGCCCCAAATGGTCAATCTACATCAATAAAAGCACATCGGAGTAATATGAACTATATACAATCAAAAATTTACAAAACTATCAATAAAATAACTCGAATTCTACTCAAATATACACATAAAACGTGCATAAAAAGACACTTATCACATAGTTACTGGGAAAGATATGTTGATCATATGGATTGAGCATTGGTGGTTTTATCATGTGTTGATCATATGTTGTCCATTTTGTTTGCAGGGATGGAGGGGATCATATGGATTGAGCATTTTTGAAAACTTGAATGACATGAGTTATGTTAATCATATAGATTTTGTTTCCTTTAGTTGAATTATATAATCTTTTTATTGGTTGATGAAATTAATTGGATTATGAATTTATAGTTGTTTTATCGAAAGGAAACTTCGCTACTAGTACTTTTTGTTGGATTTTGGTTATTGGTGACTTTAGTATTGATGGGTTTCATGTTTAATTGGTAGTGAACTTATGATGGTTGCTAGAATTGAAGTTTATAATGATTTTTAATTATATAGTTTTTTTGCAGATTTGGACTAGTTGTTAGGAAATTTATTGTTTAGATTTTGATGAATGCCATGTAAAACTTAGAATAGGAAGTTGGCACCCCATTTTTGTTGTAAAATCGCATTGTAATAAATAGGGTTGGTCAAGTGAGTTAAGTCGGTATGCCCAAACATGCAAGAACACAACTGGAGACTGAACTAGAAAAGACTCACAATCTCAACCGTAGTATGGCAAAGAAGAGTAGACGGGAACTCTATCACGGTGAGATGCGGTGAGTGGAGTATCGATCAAGTCAACTCAAGAAAAGCCAAGTCTCAAGTTGAAGTGACAAGAGTCATCCAATGATTGGAAGCGACTCTAAGTCACCTGGGAAAGCAAGGAAATGCGATCTAGTCGAGATAATCAAAAAGATCCGTTGCCGAGAAATCAAGAGAATTACTTAAACAAGTAATATCTCCGTGATACCTTTCTCGAAGTGCTCAGTCCCAGAAGCGTGCAAAAGGAATAAACCAATGGAAAGCACTACACCGTGTCAGAACTTTGAAAAGGTGAAGAACAATTCATACGAGGAAATGGCAATTCCAAGGACTGCAACAAGACAAGCCAACGACTGCAAGTGACTTTCAAAAATAAGCCTATCTCTTCAACGGGCAAATTTTTGAAAGATCACTATAAAAGGCTGAGAAATGACTTTGAGAAAAAAGACCAGAACCACAAACGTTCAAGCAATTATTAGAACTGTAAACCTGAAATATTCTCAATCCTCAAGCCTACACTACGAAGAACATCAATCCAACACTCACCTGTGAAGGAAAGATAACTTCAATCAGTTGAAGAGGAAAATACTGAAAATCAAGGGGTCTACATTCCACGAAGGATTGTAGGAAGGTTCAAGGTCGAACCAAGTCTTGAGCTTTTGGAGGGCTTCGTGATCAAATCCAAAGAGCTTGAGCAAGTGAGTCAGTAGTAGCAAGCGCAATGCCTCAGCAGAAGAAGAAGGCGAGTCGTCGAGAAGCCAGGTGAGTGATCAAGGCGTCTCGGTCGAGTCCCAAAGGATCAAGTCACCGTTGTGTGATCAAGACTTGTATCGGGACTTACCACTTTGTAAACCGATCATTACCTAGTGGATTCCTCCGGGAGTTGGAGAAGAGAGGAGTAGAAGAATTACCCCATCTTGAACCTCTATAAAAATCTTATTGTGTCATTTACATTTCAAAGACTTTAATTCTTGCATCATATCTGTTTATTTACTGACATATTTGCTATCCATTAGATAATCTCTAAGTACTAAATCAAGCTCTAAATCTCTACTTAACCAAACTTAAGGGTGTTAAGTCTTCCAATAAAACAAACCACGATTGAGTTAATTTAGACTTAACAAAAGTTATTCCATCAACGGCTCGATTGAGTCCATTGAGAGACTAACTCTCTTGATTAACTAAATTGGTTGTCCACCAAGGATACAAAATTGTGTGTAGTATCAACTCTGAATTTTTAAAAGGACTAAATCAAAAATTTGGTAAGGTTTATTCAACCCCCTTCTAAACCTTACACTTACACCCCTTGGGACCTACAAGTGGTATCGGAGCGGTTGGTTCATTGGGCCTTCCGCACCGACCGTTCTTGAACTAGATCTCCAAACTTTTCAAAATCGCTTTAGTACTTAAACTTTCAAAACTCTTTTTATCATTAAAATTTATTATCATGGAAGCAAATTTAACACGCATCCCTATGTTCACAATTGAAGAATTTGATGATTGGAAAATTCGTATGCGAGGCTCATCTATCAAAGATTACATGATGAGATGTGGATAGTGATAGAAGATGGGCCACTGCAAATCTTAAAGGTGAACACAATGTAAAAAAGAGTTGCGGTAGAAGGAGAGGATGATGTTGCTCCCGGACCGGCCATGGTTGAAAAATCAAGAACCGAATGGACAAATGATGACAAAAAAGATACAACCTGGACAATGTAGCCAAGGACATCCTTTACAAAACCTTGGACAAAGCCATTTCAATAAAGTCAAATCATGCAAAACGGCTAAAGAAATGCGGGACAAGCTAACATTGATTTGTGAAGGCTCGGAGCAAATCAAAGAAAACAAATTATCGGTGGCCGTCGAAAATTTGAGAACTTCAAAATGATCTCGGAGAAAACCTGGATCAACTGGATGCTCGGTTCACGTAAATCACCAACGAGCTATCTGCACTTGGAATGGAATATACACGAGAAGAAATGTGTATGAAGATCCTAAAAGTCTTCCAAATGAATGGGAAATGAAGGTCATGGCACTAAGACATTCCATGGACCTATCAAAGACATCCAACCATGAACTATTCTCGGACCTCAAAGCCTACGAGTTTGAGTTGAAAAGAAAAGACCAGGAAGAGACAGTTGTACCCAAAACAAAGCAGTTTGCTCTAATTGTTAAAGATGGGAAGAGAGCGAGGTCAAAGAAGCCATTGATCCGGAAGAAATAGCCCTAATGGTTAAAAGATTCAACAAGTTCTTCAATAAGAACTACAAGAGAGGCAAGGGCGAATCTTCCGAGAAGACACTCGGCTCCTCCAAGTCAAGGAAGATAGGCCAACCAAGAGAGCGAGATCATCAAAAAGTCAATATCAAAGGGTGACAATCCAAGAATGGAAAGAGTGATCAAAAGGTTGAATATCTATCTTTGAACCGTAGACAACCAGGTCACTACGCCATTGATTGCCCATATCCTCGTAGTCAACAAATACATGAATGAATGAAGAAGAAAGGTCTTGAGAGAAAGAAGACAAGAAAAGAAAAAGCGATGTTGGTTGCGAGAAAATGCAGAGTCAAAAGACACGGTTGATTGAGAGAAGCGATGAAGTGACTACTCAAGTGACTCACGAAGAAGAAGCCCGATCGTTTGATGGCTAAGGAACAAGATCAACTCGACCAAGAAGATGAGGTACACTCTAACTCATCAAACTCGGACTCTAGTGATAGTGACCGACACACACACTTCATCACCCACCGATCTTTATGATTCATTAGGCAAAATGATGAAAGATTTTGAACACATTAAATCCTCACACACACTATTAAATGAGGAAAACACCTACTCAAGAGTCAAAACTCAAAGTGACTAAGGAGGCCGAGTACTCTAAGTCAAATAGGCGATGAGAATAAAGTTTAAAAAATTTGAAAATGCTAAGTTAATAGCGAAAATAGTTGCCATAGAAAAGAGGAGAATGACCTCAAAAATATTATTGCCTCATTCACTAAGGCATCTAAATCATTAGATGATCTTATTATGAGTCAAAGAGAATGTGGAGACAAGACAGGCTTAGGATATAACTCCACTGTGATATGTCAAACTTCGAGAGTAATTTTGGAAAAAGGATCTTCAAGCAATGAATAGTCTAAACAATCCAAAACTCTAAATGTTGCACACACATTCACCCCAAAGTACAATTACAAGCAAATTGGCCTTGGTTATAAAGGAAAAGGAAAACAACCAGTTGAGTGCACTGAAAGGACAGCTGAGAAGAGATTCAGCCGAGTTCCTCAGCAAACTCCAAATAGAAAATACTCTGTAAAGAAGAAGCAGAGCTACCAAAAACCCCAGAAAATCTATAAAAGAAATACATATGATGGGAATGGTAGAAAATATCCAAGCCAAGCTGATTGGAATAATGTGAACTATCAGCATAGACTTATGGAATATAAGCCCAAATGGCAAAGGCCTAGAACTCAACAAAGGCCATTCCAAAAGTATAAGAGCTTTCATCAGCACACATATGCACCTAGGCACTACATTCAAAGACACCACAATTACCCAAACAAGGCGATTGCCAAAACACATATGCAGCATACGGACAAAAGAGACAGTTGTATGAACCTAGAATCCCCAAGCAATTTGCCAAGATTAATTATGATTATGGCACTAGATGGCAACCCCTTAGAGTCAAATCATTTGGCTATAAGTTGGTTGGATCATCTTACAATTCTAACCCCTCGGGACCCGGACAAGTATGGGTACCTAAAACTTAATTTCTTATTTGCGGGTTCAAGGAACAACTAAGTGCCAAGGAACCTGGTATATGGATAGTGGTTGTTCCAGACATATGACAGGAAACAAGAAAAATTTGTCAAAATTCAAGGAATTAAAAGGAGCAAAAGTCATATTTGGAGGAAATGAAGCTCGGGTGAAATAAGAGGCATTGGATCCATCAAGAGGAATGGATTAGAAATCACGATGTTGCATATGTTGAAGGACTCAACTTCAACTTGCTAAGCATCGATGAACTCGTGACAAGGGCTATAATGTTGGATTCAACATGGGTATATGCCAAATCAAGGATCTGAATCTAATGAAGTTGTGTTGCAAGGATGCGGACAAAAGAACATGTATGTAGTAGATTGGTCAACCGCTACACCCAACACCGTCTACTAGCAAAAAGCACAAATTTGAATCAAGTTGGTCGTGGCACAAAAAGCCGAGTCACCCGAATTTCAAAACGATTAACAAGCTTGCCGAAGTAACCTTGTGGAAGGACTTCCGGACTCGATATACAATAAGGAGAGTATATGTGATGCATGTCGAAGGGAAAACAAATCAAATCTTCATTCAAAGAAAAGACATGTCCATCTTCAACAAGAATATTGCATCTGCTACATATGGATCTATTTGGCCCAAAGGAACCAAACCAACATAAGTGGAAAGAAATACACCTTGTTGGTAGTAGATGACTACTCAAGATATACATGGACAATATTCATGTGTAAGAAGAAAGAAACTCTACGAAACTACCACACGGTGATGAAGAGGATTCAAAACGAGAAGAGCCAAACCATTATCAAAATAAGATCGGACATAGGAACCGAGTTTGTCAATGGAATAATAACTCAAATATTATATTGAAAATGGTATTGGTCATGAACTATCTGCAGCAAGGACTCCACAATGAGAATGGAGTTGCGAAAAGAAGGAACAAAACTCTCAAAGAAGGAGCAAGGACCATGTTAGGTGACGGGGTTACCAAAAAGATTTTGGGCTGAAGCGATCAACACAACTTGCTACACTTAAAACAGATGTATGATAAAAACAGAGGCGGTGACAAAGACTCCTATGAGATTTGGGTGGAAGAAAACCAAATGTTGCATATTTTAGAATATTTGGATGTAAATGCTTCATCCACAACAATGGCAAAGACAATCTAAAGGCCTTCGATGCTAAAGGCGATGAAGGTATCTTCTTGGGATACTCAGGTGAAAGCAAAGCTCAGAGTACTCAACAAAAGGACTATGGTTGTAGAAGAATCCATTCATGTGGTATTCGATGAGCCAAATGTAAATGGAGAAGACATTGAAGAGTCGGTGATAAGTTTGAATCATCCAACCATCTGAAAGAGTCCTATCTTTGGTCAAGTCTGAAGGAATTATAAACTCGAGAAGAAGATGAGATAGTGAATCTCAAAAAGCAATGGAAAATTTGCGGCTAAGTGACTACGAGAGAGCTGATCAAAGCAACACAAAAGCTAGACGATTGAATCCAAACCAACTTACTTCAACTTTGATGTAAGATGGTGAGAGACCATCCACGAGAACTTGTCATTGGAGATATAAGAGAAGGTGTCAAAACAAGATCGAACTCAACAAGAAGTTATGTTCACATGCTTCATCTCGCAAATAGAGCCCAAAGATGTGTTACAAGCATTGGATGACACGCATTGGATTCAAGCTATGCAAGAAGAGTGAATCGGTTTGAAAGAAATAAAGTATGGGAATTAGTTCAAAGACCCACACATCAAAATGTTATTGGTACTAAATGGGTGTTCGAAACAAGATGAACGAGGAAGGTTACGTGGTAAGAAACAAAGCAAGACTAGTAGCCAAAAGATATTGCCAAGAAGAAGGAATATATTTTGATGAAACATTTGCTCTGTAGCAAGATTGGAAGCTATAAGGATGTTTCTTGCCTATCTTTGCTCACAAGAATTTCATTGTATATCGATGGATGTAAAAAGTGCATTCCTAAATGGTCTATTGAAGAAGAAGTGTATGTTGAACAACCTCCAAGATTTGAGCAAGACTCTTGGAGATAAGGTATACAAACTCAAGAAAGCTTTGTATGGATTGAAACAGGCACCCGAGCATGGTATGATACTTTGTCACAATTCCTAATCGAAAATGGATTCACAAAAGGAAAAGTAGATAGAACACTTTTCTGAAATTCAAGACAAAAAGAGTATCTTTGCTTGTTCAAATATATGTGGATGACATCATTTTTGGATCCACAAACAAAGAGTCATGTGTGAAAAATTTTCAAACCTCATGCAAAGTAAATTTGAAATGAGCATGATGGGAGAGCTAACATTCTTCCTTGGACTCCAAGTGAAACAACCGAAGGATGGAACCTTCATAAGTCAAACAAAATACACTAGAGATTTAATGAAGAAATTTGGTATGGAGGAGAAGTCCTCTGTAAAAATACCAATGAATACATCGATCAAAATGGACATGGATGCGGATGGCAAGCCTCGTAGATCAAACAAGATCTGAGCACTTATTGGATCATTGCTTTATCTCACAAAGCCAGGCGGACATCACCTTTCTTTGTAGGTGTATGTGCAAGATTTCAATCTGCTCCAAAAGAGAGCCATATGACAAAGCTGACTAAGAGAATATTGAGATACTTGAAAGGAAGCGAAGAAGTTGGCTTATGGTATCCAAAGGAAGGTGGATTCAAGCTAATTGGCTATTCGGACTCGACTATCTTTGGATGCGAGTTAGTTAATGCACCTCGGAACATGTCAAATGCTAGGAAACAGTGATTTCTGGTTTAGCAAGCAAAAAATTCAATAGCCACCTCTACAACAAATGAAGCGAGAATACATAGGCATGCGGGCAAATTTATTGTGCCCAAGTCCTATGGATGAGACAAAGAATGGTGAGAGACTATGAAGTTGAGGAAAAAGAAATTCCAATCATGTGTGATAACACAAGTGCAATTGCAATTACTCAAAATCTGTGTTGCACTCAAGAACAAAGCATATCGATGTCGATATCACTTCATAAGAGATCATGTTGAAAAGAAGGACATCATTTTGGAGTATATCTCAATTGATAAACAATTGGTGACATCTTCACAAAACCATTATGTGAGTCAAGATTTGAAGAACTCAAGCATGAGTTAGGGTTAATTGAGTGGTGACACTTAGAAGAATCAAGAAAAGAAATGGAACACAAAAAGGAAAAAGAGTGAACTCACAAATCGCCTAAGTAAATCACCAGATCGGAAAGACAATATATACCAAGTCGGTGACAATTTGAGTCACAAAGAGGAATGAGAAAAGAAGAGCTAAACCAGCTAAGGGCAAAAGCTGAATCATTTATGAGCAAAGTGACAAAAACGCAGTCGTTTTGACTAAGCGGGAATGTTTTTAAGGATTACGTCAGCATAATTATGACGTGTGGCAAAAGCGCACACCAAGCTTATGATTGGATATAAATGCTGCCGCATTAAATACGAGACATTAAATGCTAAATCGGCGTGCAAAATCTAAGCCGTTGATTTCGATCACATTTCAAAAACCACCCGCACGTCCTTTCATAAACCATACTTAAACCATTTTCGTCCGTTTCTCTCACACACTACCAAAACTGTTCATTTCTCTCTCTCAGAAGCAAAGGCAAAAATTTTCTCAAAACCCTATCTATCTTCAAATCAATCTCTAAGTTTTCTTCGGTAAAATCCTGAAGGATGGCACCAACCTATGATTTTGTCAAGTTAGGAAAACAAATCCACACCGGGTCTACTGTGGATTTCGACGGCATGGTGAAACAGGGGTCCGATGACACCCTAGTGAAGAAAATTGCTGAGAAATTGGAAACGTCCTGGTGAAATCGTTTACGATCTTTGGAATATCCGATGACCTATGTGGAGGAGGTCGCACGCTTCTACGTGAATGCTTTGAGATTCACGATGAAGGGATAAAGTCATCTGCATTCACGGAAAGAAGCTCACCATCTCTGCAAGGATTTGGTGAACACTCGCTCACTACCAACGGAAGGAGCATCGAAATTAACGGCCGATGTAAACATGGCCGCTGCTTGGAAGGAAATAGCCAAGCTCGACTATCTTGATAAAATAGTTTACACAAAAACAAGAGGCTTCTTTGAAGGAGGATTATCACAAGTTGTTGGACATAGTTGCCAAATGTATTGACATCAAATTTGGCGGCTTTGACCAATCACAAAGCAAAGTTGATCGTGATGGCGGCGATCATTGAAGAAAGGAAAATAAATCTGGGCTGAGTTTGTCTCTGCAGACTATGCCATAATGTAGGGACAAATCCTTCAAGGAAGATGACACATTTGGAGGATCCCTAGGATATGGCCTCAGTGATTGGCCGGTGATGGAGGTGAAAGGAGTCCCTCTTAGACATGGAAAGGCGTTCCATGTAAACAAGAGGATGTTTAGATCAAACCTCTCTCGCGCACGAGAAGAGAGCCTACGCCAAGAGAGGCGACACGAGTGAGGAGAATCGGTGACCACTGAAGATACAAATGTTTTCCTCTCCACCAAAAGAAAGAAAATTTGCCCTGCGGTACTAAGAAAATCTACTTCTCTCGCAAAAAAAAAGTCAAACTCATGCCCCTGCGCAGCCACCCCCTGCGGCCGTGTCTCCGCCCGAAAGAATCTGCGGTCGAGAAGGACTCTCAACTACCTTCTCGGATCATCAAAAAGAGGAGATCGATAAGCCAAGACAACCAGCTCTCGAGAAGAAGACACGGCCACCAAGCCCCCCCACCGCCAAGACTCGGAAGAAATCGTCTCGAACCGGAAATCCCTCTGGTACAAACTAGAAGACAAGAAAGAATCATCAAGCGCTCGAGCTTGAGAAACCTATTGAGTCACCACTCACCGAACAAATACTTAAACCGCCAGCAAAGAGAGTCCCCAGGATGTAATTGATGAAACAACTAAGTCTGTTTGAAGCGTCAAGAGGCAAATCAAGAAATAGCCGTAGTCCGCGCAGAGACACAAGAAGAAGGCGATAGAGCGATAGTGATGTGATGATCCTATCCCCACCTTACCCGGACATCCAAAATCGTCTGCGAGTGTGGAGGAAGTGGAAATTGAGTCGATCAAGGGAATCGTTCCAACGACCTGAATTTATAGAAGAGGAAGAGAGAACTGCTGAACTTCCTTGGAGTGACCACCGTGGTCCAAGATCGGATGAAAAATCGCACGGATATCTTGCAGATCTTCAAGGACAAGGAGAAGGAAAGACAGCAGAGGAAGGCGAGGCACGTGAGAAGGCCAAGATCCGCCCTATCTCGGCGCACTACAGAACACACACATCCTCTCCATGATGTCTTATCGGCGGTGATGAGGATCCGCATCTTCTTTGCCGCGAAGAAGAGTTGCAAATGCGATAAGCAATGCATGAATCGAGAATTCTTCATGAGAAGAGCATGATGGAGGGACCAGGAGAGTCCTCGAACACAACCACGGTGAAATTGATCCAATGGGAGTGGTTCAAAGAAATCGCCATTGTTGTTCTTCTTGCCACCACTTCCCAGACTCACTCGGAAGAAGGAATTAAGGGAAATGGCGATGAAACCGGGTTAGTGAGGACCCCAGTTGAGCCAACCCCTAACGAAGGTGTCTTACCACCGCCCCAACTGACGGTGACACTCGGTAAAGTAGGGAGTTTGGAGACGAGTAACCCCATTCCAAGTCACTCACCGGTGGTGCGCCCGGGGGGAAACTCCCTCCACCGCAGCAAGGTCGGAGAATCTTTGCAGATGACTCCACAACGAATTCGGGAGGCGAAGTGGAGAAAGTACAAACACCAAACGAACAAAGCAAGTTGCCATCAACGAAGCTCGAGGCGATTGAGACTGTCTCACTGAGGTGCCAACCGCTCGAAGGCTTATGACGCTAGCGATGCGGTCGAGGCACGAGGAAGGAATGTACAGGAGTTAACACTGGCGATGAAAGTGCAATCCATGGGGTTGAGACTCCATTGGATGCCACCACGAAAGACCCTAAGGCAGTGACACATTTGTCGAAAGGGAGGTCCAAGCCTCACCGCTGCTTGAGACCGTAGGAGGTAATGAAGGCCCACGGGAGGTTGAGACTTCCCCGGGTAAATAAAAGCTGAAGTAGAGAACATCCTCTCCTGCTATCATTGATCCATCCGAAAAGGAGATAAGCGCGTTTCATGATTCCCAGGATAACCCCGATGTAACCTTTTTGGGATCGAAGAAGGAGACGAAGAAAAGTGAGTCATCCCCGTGACAGATCCAAAAGACTCAAATGCGGATGTTCCCGGCCACGAGCAAGTCGATCTCAAGACTACTCATCAAACTTTCAATTTTGATGATGAGCCACCAATGAAATCTCATCATCGTCCGATGACGCTCGATAAGGCCGAGACCATCCACTCAATTGGAGAAACCAACGAGACCAACGAAGCTGTTGAGACAATGAGGCTCGGCAAAGGCTGGTCCACTTCACAACAGACCCAGTGAAAACAGTCCATGCGCGGCTCCCAAGCTGCAGCGGTTCGACTCAAAAGGAACTTCACGCGCACCTCTCATCATTGAGCAAATACCGTTGGCGTGATGATTCCTTTATAGAATCTTTTCCTTTCTCTCTGGAGGTACCCGACCTCCCGAAGAGTCGGAGAACGAGCTCGCGCTGGCGCTTCCCACAGAACCAGCTCCCGTCATCTCGTCAGTACCATCGTTCAGTGACTATGACTTTGACGCTGCGTGGCCATCACCGATCGGAAAAGCAGTGAAGTTCGGGAGGTGTTCAAAGCATTATTTGCTTTGAGATTGAACGGATGGAGGCACCAGGCCTCTATGGACATGCGATTGGACAATAGAGATGTCAATCTTACTGCGACTTGAGAGGCATAACGATCGGATCGGGAATGGTGGCAACAACAAGAAAACAATGCGTGTGGAACAAGTTAGATACTTGAGGACATTGTTCAACAAGTCTGGTATGGAGAGTGAGAATGCTGATGCAAAAACAAAATTGAGAGAACACATTGAGCACATGCATGAAGCTCACAGCTCACACCGCCGAGATAAAGGCTGCTGCGTGAGCAAAATAAGAGTGATCTCCAGCGTCTGGAAGCAAATATGGACAGAAAATTCAGCCTTCTCATGGCTTAAATGAAGCTAATTTCAGCAGAGTCCAACGCTACTCGCTCTGAATTTCGTGCCGCATACTCCGCAGCAGACTCGAGACAGAACTCGACTATCAGCAGGCTCGACTTCCTGCTTGCAAGATATGTTTCGTGTGTTCCTCTCTCCTTTGATGATGCCAAAAAGGGGAAGAGGAATACCTTAAAGCCTGAAAGAGATCCGAAGGTGAAAAAGAGGATGCAACTGGTCGTGGGGAAAGACAAAGTGAGGAAGTATTGAAACAAAAGAAAGGAAAGTCCGTTGAGGGGAAGGATCGAAAGATGTGACCTTGATGATCGCACAAACCCCCAACAAGGTATTGTCACAAAATGATATTATCGCAAGAAACTCCCATGACTCTGCCACTCCAACACTCTGCTATATCTATGGTGAAAAAAGAGAAAAATAATTGAAGCGAGGGATGGAGGAAGTGGAAGGGCGAATGGATGCCCGAGTTATGAACATCTTGAAACAACATGGAGGCATTCCGGTGAGAAGAGACACTTATGCCATCTCGGATGTCGGGACCGAGCCACGATCGGTTGATGAATTTAAAACGCTCGCATCCCGAAGGATACTTTGCAAATATGTCTATGGCTCAAGCTTGGGACTTGTCTTGGGAAAAGGGTCTCACGTTATGTGAAGAAGGCGACGACGGCAGACTCTGGCCTGCGATCACTCTGCTGGTCACTCCGCCGGTCACTCACCGGAAAGAAGAAGACCCCAGTACAATATACGCCCGGAGGTAGAGGAAGAAGCGTGGTGGAGGAAGAGGTTTGGACCTAGGCCTCGCCCAAAAACATTGAATCGTAGATCCGTGGCAAGAAAGGAGGGATCTCTTGGGTCTTGACCAAATAGCAAATTTGCAAGTGGCTAAAAGTAATGCTTGAGTATGCGAAAAGAATAGAAGAAAAAAACAAGAGACAAACTCAGCTATGAGAGGAAAGACAAGAAAGATTAAGAAGAGATGAAGTTGCCAGGAAGGCATGTGAAAAGAAAGAACAAGAAGCGGTGACGATGAGAAAAAGAGAGGAGAGCAGAAGATGCTGAACAAGATGAAAGAAGGAGACAGCGAAGGAGATGAAGTGTTGTTGTCCACCCCTTCATGTATTTTATTATGTAAATACATACTATGTAACTCTTCTGCAATAAAGCTATAAATGCTTTATTTGTTTTGTGTAGACAAATGTATGCTCTGATACACCTTGTAAACAGTTGTGTAAAAGAACAAGAATGTTATGATCAATAAAAGGATTGATTCTACGCATACATTCTATGTGAATACACTATCTGTATGCATCTTTGCTATTTACATTTTTGAATGGTTTAAGTTTTGGCATCATCAAAAAGGGGGAAATTGTTAGGAAATTTATTATTTAGATTTTGATGAATGCCATGTAAAACGTAGAATAGGAAGTTGGCACCCCATTTTTGTTGTAAACTGCATTGTAATAAATAGGGCTGGTCAAGCTAAGTTAAGTCGGCTATGCCCAAACATGCAAGAAGACAACGGAGACTAGAAGGAAGACTCATTTGCAAGACAGTAAGTATGGCAAAGAAGAGTAGACGGGAACTCTATCAAGAAGCGGTGAGATGCAAACAGTGGAGTATCGATCAAGTCAACTCAAGAAAAGCCAAGTCTCAAGTTGAAGTGACAAGAGTCATCCATGATTGGAAGTCGACTCTAAGTCACCTGGGAGTCAAGGAAATGCGGTCAAGTCGAGATAATCTGAAAAAGATCCGTTTGCCGCGAAATCAAGAGAATTACTTAAACAAGTAATATCTCCATGATACCTTTCTCGAAGTGCTCGATCCCCCTTAAGCGTGCAAAAGAAATAAACCAATGGGAAGCACTACACCGTGTCGAACTCGAAAAGGTGAAGAACAATTCATACGAGGAAATGGCAATTCCAAGGATCGCAACAAGACAAGACAAGCCAACGACGCAAGTGACTTTCAAAAATAAGCCTATCTCTTCAACGGGCAAATTTTTGAAAGATCACTATAAAAGGCGATAAATGACTTTGAGAAAAAAAAGACCCGAACCACAAACGTTCAAGCAATTATTAGAACTCGAAACACGAAATATTCTCAATCCTCAAGCTTCACTACGAAGAACATCAATCCAACACTCACCGTGAAGGAAAGATAACTTCAATCGGTTGAAGAGGAAAATACTGAAAATCAAGGGGTCTACATTCCACGAAGGATTGTAGGAAGGTTCAAGGTCGAACCAAGTCTTGAGCTTTTGGAGGGCTTAGTGATCAAATCCAAAGAGCTTGAGCAAGTGAGATGTAGTAGCAAGCAAAGCTGCCCTGTGAAGAAGCTGAGTCGTAAGAGAAGCCACCGAGTGATCAAGGCGTCTCAGGATCGAGTCCTAAAGGATCAAGTCACCAGTGTGATCAAGACTTGTATATGGACTGTTACCACTTTGTATCTTGATCAATACCTAGTGGATTCCTCCGGGAGTTGGAGAAGAGAGGAGTAGAAGAATTACCCCATCTTCGAACCTCTATAAAAATCTTATTGTGTCATTTACATTTCAAAGACTTTAATTCTTGCATCATATCATTTATTTACTCACGACATATTTGCTATCCATTAGATAATCTCTAAGTACTAAATCAAGCTCTAAATCTCTACTTAACCAAACTTAAGGGTGTTAAGTCTTCCAATGAAAACAAACCACGATTGAGTTAATTTAGACTTAACAAATTTGAGTTATTCCATCAACAAATCGATTGAGTCCATTGAGAGACTAACTCTCTTGATTAACTAAATTGGTTGTCCACCAAGGATACAACTGTGTAGTATCAACTCTGAATTTTTAAAAGGACTAAATCAAAAATTTGGTAAGGTTCATTCAACCCCCCCTTCTAAACCTTACACTTACACCCCTTGGGACCTACACTAGTGTCTTTGCGTAAATCCTTTTAAAATTGCTTCTAAAATCAATAAGACACCGGTTTTGATGTGATGTCTTTCAATTAAATGACACCAGTTTAAAACCGGCGTGAATTAGCGATGTCTATCCACCATAGACACCAGTTTTTAACCGGTGTCTCTAGATGAAACGACACTGGTTTTAAACCAGGGTTAAATGCGGTGTCTATTCATCAAAAGACACTGGTTTTATACTGGTGTCAAATACATTAACACTAGGGCCTTAGAAAGCGGATGTTTTATCTCTACGACATCGGTTTAAAACCAGTGTCTTTCAAGAAAATGACACCGATTTTCAACCACTATAAAAAAGTTCAGACTTTTAACATCGGTGGCTTTAACACTGGTTATTTTACTAATAGACACCCGTTTAAAATCCGTGTCTATCAGCATTTTTGTAGTAGTGTTATCTTAAAAAAATTAACTTAATCAATAACTTACACCTGCAATAATTTTATTTCTTAACAAGCATTTGATATTTAATGAAAAATTTAATAAAATTTCATTTATTTGACAAATAATCCAATAACTAGATAAAGAATAGAGATTACTTTTAATTCAATTACATAAAAGAGTCTAATTATGAAATAAACTACTGAACAAAATCAAGAACAGAACGCTGTTCTTGAAGGTTGCAAGTTCTAGCCGGAAATTCTCTATATTCAAGCCAGAGTAACATCAAACATCAATCATCCATTCCCTCCCAACCCTTACGACCACAATATCCCAACCTATAGTCGGGCACAACTTATTTGAAAATCTGGAGATTCAAAATCGTTATTTGAAAATCACGACTTTTGTCAACTAGTCGCTGGCAATTTGCGCGTTGCTCCGGCCAACCCCCTATACAAATGAGGCCGCAATTTCATGGGTTAAGTATCTCATGCCAATTTCCGATTGCTATCGCCGGGATTAATCGAGAGGTATTTGCACCATTAGATAATTTTTATGACGCGAGGATACCAAAACGTTCGAGAGGAGGCGCGACCCCTTATCTTGAACTTGATACATATTTAACATCTCCTTTTGATTATACTAAATTTGTAGTAGGGAATTCAAAGTTCGATTTGTTAAAGTGGTGGTCAAAGAGGTCTTCCTCTTTTCCTATAGTAACTTTAATTGCGAGGGAAATATTAGCCGTTCCTGCCTCAACCGTCTCCGTAGAGCAAGCATTCAGTGAGGGAGGTTATATTCTGGATCCTAGATGATCTATATTAACAGTAGAAAGTCTAGAGGCTCAAGTATTGCTCCACGATTGGACAAACGCCGAAACACGTGAGCAACAAGTCGATTTTGATGATTTCGAAGAAAGCGATAATCTTGATACCGATTCAAGCAACGGGTCACAAAATAATTGAAGAATCACGTTGCCACTTGCCACCTTCCCTAAGGTAAGTAAAAGGTAAGAGAACTACATAGGGTTTTGATTCCTCTATGAGGATACATAGGCAATTTTATTTCAATATTCAAAGTTAAATTTCAAATTTTTAACTTAGAATATTAAAATAAAACTCAAACTCATTTCTTTTTTTTTCTTTTTTCCTTTCTTTGTGGTTTGTACTTTGTACTTTGTAATTTAAATTTTATACGAAATTGTATTAACTTGTAATTTTATTTTTAAATTGTACTTTGGAATTGTAATATATTAGAATTTTTCATTTTGTAAATTGTAAGTTGTAATTTTACTTTTAAATCAATAAAATTATTTTTTGTGTTACTCAATTTTATTTCCTTCATCAATTGTGTTAATTTATCAATGGTGTTAATTTATTAATATTAAAAACTTAAAAATTCAAAAAAAAAAAAAAAAAAAAAAAACCGCCAAACCGGACCGAACCGCCGGAACCGAACCGAACGTGATTGGAACAAACCGAATCGAAACCGAAACCGTCTATAGGGCGGTTGGGTTCCTGTTCCACCCTTTGGGCGAATCAGAATCGGTGGTTCCGAATCAATATCGTGGTTCGAACCGTTGGACACGTCTACATAAAAGAGTCTAATTATGAAATAAACTACTGAACAAAATCAAGAACAGAACGCTGTTCTTGAAGGTTGCAAGTTCTAGCCGGAAATTCTCTATATTCAAGCCAGAGTAACATCAAACATCAATCATCCATTCCCTCCCAACCCTTACGACCACAATATCCCAACCTATAGTCGGGCAACTCTTATTTGAAAATCTGGTGATTCAAAATCGTTATTTGAAAATCACGACTTTTGTCAATTCGTCGCTGGCAATTTGCGCGTTGCTCCGGCCAGCCCCCTATACAAATGAGGCCGCAATTTCATGGGTTAAGTATCTCATGCCAATTTCCGATTGCTATCGCCGGGATTAATCGAGAGGTATTTGCACCATTAGATAATTTTTATGACGCGAGGATACCAAAACGTTCGAGAGGAGGCGCGACCCCTTATCTTGAACTTGATACATATTTAACATCTCCTTTTGATTATACTTGAATTTGTAGTAGGGAATTCAAAGTTCGATTTGTTAAAGTGGTGGTCAAAGAGGTCTTCCTCTTTTCCTATAGTAACTTTAATTGCGAGGAAATATTAGTCGTTCTTCCCGCCTCAACCGTCTCCGTAGAGCAAGCATTCATGAGGAGGTTATATTGCGGATCCTGAGACGATCTATATTAACAAGAAAAGTCTAGAGGCTCAAGTATTGCTCCACGATTGGAAAACGCGGCGAAACACGTGAGCAACAAGTCGATTTTGATGATTTCAAGAAAGCGATAATCTTGATCGATTCAAGCAACGGGTCACAAAATAATTGAAGAATCACGTTGCCACTTGCCACCTTCCGTAAGGTAAGTAAAAGGTAAGAGAACTACATAGGGTTTTAATTCCTCTATGAGGATACGTAGGCAATTTTATTTCAATATTCAAAGTTAAATTTCAAATTTTTAACTTAGAATATTAAAATAAAACTCAAACCCATTTCTTTTTTCTTTTTCCTTTCTTTGTGGTTTGTACTTTGTACTTTGTAATTTAAATTTTATACGAAATTGTATTAACTTGTAATTTTATTTTTAAATTGTACTTTGGAATTGTAATATATTAGAATTTTTCATTTTGTAAATTGTAAGTTGTAATTTTACTTTTAAATCAATAAAATTATTTTTTGTGTTACTCAATTTTATTTCCTTCATCGATTGTGTTAATTTATCAATGGTGTTAATTTATTAATATTAAAAACTTAAAAATTCAAAAAAAAAAAAAAAAAAAAAAAAAACTGCCAAACCGGACCGAACCGCCGAATCGGGTTCAACCAACGGTTCGAACCGAACCGGAACCGGTTCCACCCCTTTGGGCGAATCCAATCGGGCGAACCGTAATCGGTTCGAACCGTTGGACACGTCTACATAAAAGAGTCTAATTATGAAATAAACTACTGAACAAAATCAAGAACAGAACGCTGTTCTTGAAGGTTGCAAGTTCTAGCCGGAAATTCTCTATATTCAAGCCAGAGTAACATCAAACATCAATCATCCATTCCCTCCCAACCCTTACGACCACAATATCCCAACCTATAGTCGGGCACAACTTATTTGAAAATCTGGAGATTCAAAATCGTTAAAATCACGACTTTTGTCAACTCGTCGCTGGCAATTTGCGCGTTGCTCCGGCCAGCCGCCTATACGAATGAGGCCGCAATTTCATGGGTTAAGTATCTCATGCCAATTTCCGATTGCTATCGCCGGGATTAATCGAATAATAATTCCTCTGGGGCTCAAATTAAAATATCCGAAAAAATGGGCCGAATTTCTCTTAATTAATTAACTATTAATCATTTAGATTGAACATACAGTGGTGAAAGCCCAATGTTTATAACAAACAATTTTGAAGATGGAAGTCGTTAAAGAGACGGATAAGATTTGAGAAAGAAATTGGAAAAAAAAATCAAATGATAAGAATAATACTTTTTTTTTTACTGCTGGTTGATTAGGTTACCTTATCCCAGAGTAAACCTGTTGTGGCAGGTTATCTATTAGAATTTGACTGTCAACTAACGGATTGGACTTGAACTGAATTTTTTTTTTAAACGTTGGGTATAAATACTGATGAAGTCGGAACAATGGGTACTAAAAGCGAAAGGTAGGTATAATTTGGGTACCAAAGATGAAATTATCCCTTTTTTTGATATTACTTATACATTTGCTTAACTTACAAATTCTTTCAATTTTATCTAATATTGTGCAAGTTGCAAATCATGTTGTTTATAAAGTATGGTGAAAAAAGAGTCGAAAGAAAACAACGGCTTTATGACTAAATTGTCAACTACAAAATCTTTTTCGTAAGCCCGAAGATATTTCTGGTGCCAGTGGTTCGTGTATGCCCGAAAGTAATCACGTTCGGCGCGGGCCTCCAATAATTCCCACCAGATAGGTGGCGTCGGCTCCATCCTGAACAAGCCAAACTAAGAAGGATTAGACGAAGTAAGAAAAGATAAGGAAGAACAAGGAAAGGATGACTAAGGAGAGTCAGTGAAGAGTCAACTAATTCAAATCAAGTATGACTATGGATTCTCCAAGTATAAATTCTGACTTAACATAAACATCAATAATACGGTTCTATACCATTATTGAAATTGATTTCACACTTAATTAGTCAAGTCGTGGTACTACCCAATACAATCCGAGGGTCCTATCCTGGGTCAGCTCGGTGTAAGTTTCCATCATACTAGCCGAGCTCTGATACCATAACTGTCACGCCCCAAACGCGACGTGACGTCGATCAATCACTTAAACAGAAATAAACCCAACATTCTAGAAACGATACAACAATCCCAAGTGAAACAAGGTTTAAAGCAGCGGAAAACTACAAGTACAACATGATTACAAATACATCCCATCAACCAAATAGCTTACAGTCCAGAACTAGAAAATAAAATACACATCATATCGCCAACTTAAGTGTGAAAGGGTCCTACGCCCTTAAATTACAGTCCAGAATTTCAAAGAAAATAAAAGAGTCCAACAACAGTAAAATAAAAGAAAACAGTCCAACAACATAGAAACGATAGGAAGTAAGTCCAACTCGCGGAGCACGAGGATTCAATCCAAGGCGGGTTTATCTTCTTCGACAAAGTCCTCTTCTAAGGTTAGAAAACGGGGAGGGGGTGTGAGACAAAATCTCGGTGGATGGAGTGATCGTGTGCAAGTGTGGCGATATATATAGTTAATGCGAGAAATTTAGTTGTATGAAAACGCGTGAGATATGATGCATGATTTCACACACGGTCCACAATCGTCGTGATAAATATATTTAAGTAATATACTTATATAGTTTAAGAAAACATTAAGTGGTCACGCAGCACTATGGTTCAAGCGGATGGGGGATTGCGTGCACGGATTTGTAACGCCAATCCTATGCAAGAAAAGTAGTGGTTGCGTACGGATTTGTAGCGCCAACCTATGTAATACAAGTAGCGGTTGCATACGGATTTGTAGCGCCAACCAAACGGGTCCGATTAACTCCAGGATCGTGTGGATCAGACAACGATTCCTTTGTTCTTCCTTGTAACTCCCCGAGCAAGATGGTCCAAGACTTGTCACCTTATCGCTCCATAGGCAAAGACAAAATCCACAGTGGAGCTAGCAAGGCTCGGATTTGTCATAATCATGATTATACCTCAAGTACTACGACCCGCTTCCCTTGGACAAACTCCGTCCCGATTGCGCGGATTAGGGCGATGGGGCCGAGAGTGGAATAGCAGCCAGAGCTGCCCAGTTCCATCCCCGACGTATCCATTCCGACTGTGAGCTCGACACACCAAGTTGACTCAGGCAGGAATTAAATACACGTTCAGGTAGTCAACCAGGCAGTCGAGTATATTGATTCGGGAAGCAGTTCATGAAAAGTTTTAAAAATTGCAAGTGGTAATTATGGCGTTGGTGGAGTTATTTGGATGAAGATGATATCGGGAGGATAAGTAATCTTCGATATCCTGAAAGATTAGGTGGAACATAAGTCCCGTTATAGATTCGAAATCGCAAGACGAGGAAGTCGCCCCGCGATCGGGTATTAATCGGTCAAGACAATCCGACAAGTCAAGGGATTTTAAGAAAATAAAATATTTTAATCAATAATTAAATTCAGAGGGTCCAGGGCTGTTTCATTAAAATAAAAATAATTCGAGTTAGGTCCTTGTAAAAAGAAAATTTACAATTAGCCCCGTTTTGTAAAAACCAATTCTTTTTGGGGTTAAAAATTAATAAATAAATGTCCCGACCTTGAAAAATTATGAGGTCAGTTCCTAAATTCTCTAAATTGTTCAGAGATTCAGGTTTTTAAAGTTTTGAGGTCGAGTTTTTATAAAATTCTCACATTAGCCCCAAATTTGTTAAAATTGTCATTTTAGTCCCCAAGTTTAAAATAATTGGAACTCGCAACCCGGAAGAGATTATAATGTGATTCCAGTTGGAAAATGTCACTAAGGTTAGTGGGATATTGGGACAAAAACAGTTTTTTTAAAAGAAGCAAGTATAGGTCCCTTAACGTTTGAAAATCTCATTTTTGTCCCATTTTGAAATAATTGCCTTTAAGGTTTTTAGGGGTCCAATTGTTATGAAATTTAAACCTTGGGTCCAAAATATCATTATGTTATAGTTAAATTAGTATTTCCAGGTGCATGGATTGCATAAGTCCTGGAAATTTCATTTTGGTCCTAAATTTTAATCTTTTACAATTTGGTCCCTCAAGTTTTATAAAATTACTTTTCAAGCTCTAAACACTTGAATTTTTGGAATACACTTAAAATATGTCATTTCCAGTCCCTTAAGAGTTAAAATATTAAATTTTAAAATAGAGTCTGGTACAGTTTCGAAAATTGCAAAATAGCCCTTAAACTTCTAAAATTTTACAATCTAGTCCTTGGGCTTTTAATGGTTGATTTTATTTATCTAAAAACCCTTAGAACTTTATTAAAATATACAAACATGATTTTTGAACCTAAGTTCAGTCCCAAAACTCGAAAATTACAGAGGGGTCCCTTAAGTTTTATTTTCTTGCCATTAAGTCCACCAACTTTCCATTTTTGCATTTTAAGTCCAAAAATTGAAATTTAATCAATTATGCTCGACTTTTCCAGGTTATAAGTCATAAAAACATGGATTTCAAGAGTCATAAACATACATGTCCATTTCATGCAAGCATTCATCAAGTACAACAATAAAGTGTATATGTATGTCCTATATTTTTCGATAAATAGCATTTTCGAGCAACACTTGAGAAATTTTCCAACTTGATACAAGAAAATAGCATTCAATACATAATATATATCTCAAGTGCTCAATAACAAAATACTACATGCATATTTTCAATTTAAAACACCTAAAAGTTGAAAGGATTTTTCCACCCACCTTAAAGATCGGTTTGTTGGTGAAAATGAGATAAATCTCTCTCGATGAAGAAGTGACTTAGATCAGCCCCTAAATCAAGGAATATCAAAAAATATAGGAGTTAGAAGAATGTGGTTAAAAATTTAGGGAAAAGAAGAAAATGATGAGAAAATTGGAAATACTACACTTACCTTGTGTAGTGAGTAAAATGTGACTAGTAATGGCTTCCAAGTGTAAGGTTTTGGTCACCCTTAATGTCAACCACCAAGGTCAGCCCCTAAAACTCCAAAAATGAAAATGGTGTGTCAAAATTTGGAAAATAGAAAGAGAAGAAGAAAATGTACTAAAAATTCTATTTCTTACCTTGTAGTCCAATTTCTTAACAATTTTTCTTCAAGATAACAAGTCTCTTAATATCTTCAATTGTCTTCTAAGTAAACCCCAAAATCAAAAATCAAACTTAATTAGGAGGTGAAAGAGATGAGTTAGGTGATATCAAAAATGGATTGAACAAGAAATGTTTCTTACCTTTGGAGTATAGTTTCGAATGTTTTTAAAGAGTAGGGAGATGAATTCTTGAAGTTTTTGGTTAAGTGTTTGTGAAGAAGATGAAGAAATAGGTAGAGAGACGTAGGAGGATTTTTAGACAGAGAGAAGAGAAAATACAAGACTTAGGAAAATTTTGTGTTGGTGAAATAAAGTAAATGGTAGGGGTAAAAGACAAAAAAAAAAAAAAATTGTTTTGGTTGGTTAGATGATGAGTTAGGGAATAATTGAGGAAATTAGGGAAGAAAGTAATATTTAGGCAACTTTATTAGGGACAATTGGCCAAAAGCTATGTTTTAGGGGGGAATTTAAAATTTTGTCTTGTTTGACCAATTGGGTGGTTGAAATTGTAGGATTATTCTAAGATGTAGGTTTGTATTAATGGTGTAAAAATACACAAGATGAATACACAAGGTGTACATGTACAAGAGTTGAGAGATATTTCTACACTTAAAATACCATCATGGCCGTCCCTTAAGGGGTATTTTGGTAATTCCATATTTTTTTTTGTCCCAAAATTGATGATAATAGATGAATAATATCAATCTCCAAAATGATTAGTGATTTCCTTGATCACTTATAAGTCTCATGATCACTTATTCTAAATCGAATTCTTAATTCTATAAGGTATAAATCTCTAAAATAAATAGTCTCTTAAATTTCTAAGATGACTAATAAATACACAAGTAATAATAATGATGATCAACCAAGTGATCATAAATGTGAAATAAAATTAATAATTGATTACGATCACAAGTAATAATTAAAAGAATTTAAATACAAATATATTTATCATTAATGTTTACCCGTCAAAGCGACGCGGTAGAATTATCAAATAGTACAAAGACGATACGTGAGACAAGTACATGTTCGAATAAAAATCGAGGGCTTCACATTACTAGTAAATGTATGTCCATAAAAGATAGAAATTAGGAAAAAGGTCGGCTTGTTTTGTTGTTGTGGTTTTTTTCTCATTTGATCACTTATATATTTGGTTAGACTTTTTGGTAATTGATTGGTAACTGGTCCTTTTATAAAGGCAATAACTACTTTAATTCTTTCTTTGAACTAATACTTTGATTCATAATAAATTATAACTAATCTTTTGCCCGTGTGATGCACGGGGTTTATATGTAAAGCTGTCAATTTTTACCCCGTCTGATAAAAGCACTGGACTGGGCTCTAGTATTTTAGGCCCGAAAAATATCGGGCCTCAAAAGCCTTGGGTGATTAGCACAAAAAACTGGATCGGCCTAGTTTTTTCAATGTATTTTTATGCTCTGACCCGGGCTTGGGCTCTAAAATTAGAGGTCCAGATTACAATTTGCCCACCGTCGACCGATTTCTTCCTTTGGCCTGGCATGGCCGATAATCACCGCCCAACCCAACCCGTTTGGATGTACTCTATGTATATGTGTTAGGCTCCTATTTTGTACTATTACATGTACATTTTTCTAATAGTTTGATGAATTCTATTCTCTGCATTACATCCCGACGAAGAACCATCCCCATTGGTAACCAAATAGAATGGGACTAGGAGTCCCTGATTAATTCGGGAATGTGAGCGGGGATGAGAATTTTCCACTTCTTTAGAATAGGGGATAGGACATGGATGATATTTATATGCATGATCCCTTTCCTATTCCCATTAGATAAAACAATCATTCTTCGTTCCATCTCTATTCCCTAAATATGTATATTGTATATATATATATATATTTATTAATATTAATTCCATTTATAATTTTTTTATTTTATTAATTCTAAAAATTAAACCTAAGAGTCTTTTCATTTGTATTTATTCTTATTCTTAATTTTACAAATTACGGATTTATGTTTTAAAAAAAATAGTAATTGTAAAAAGTTTAAAATTTTAAAAAATAATTAAAATATAAAGATAATTAATTTTATTATAAATTATATGAATAAATAATAAAATAAATTATTATAGACTATAAGAAGATCTCTTTAAATACAAAAGTTTTGGTTGTGTGAACTTGAATTGTATCCATATATAGAACATGTTTATATATAAGAAAGTAAAAGTTTGAAAAATATTTTAACTGTGCAATGTTGAATTTGTTTACTACCCCAATGTTGAATATTTAATAAATTATCTTTTCAATATAATTAATAATACAATTATTTCAAATTATAATATTTTTTAGGGTTTAGAAAACTGAGCAATTATCAAAATTATTAAAGGAATTAAATAATTAAAAACCATGTTTTGTATTCAATAACACAATTTTAAGGGAAAATAAATTATTTCAAAAAATAAAAATTATTTTATTTACATATATACATATATAAAAAGTATGAAACAGACATACTCATATCTAGTTCCAACCTAAAACTTTGGAACTTGAATATCAAAATACGTTGATAGATAAAAAAATAATTTATATTAACATGAAAAGTATGTTAATATATAAAAACAAATATATATATATATATATAATACTATTATGATTATAATTTTATTTCAAATAAATCTTAATTTTCTTTTTACATAAATATATAATAATATGTATGGATATATGATTTTGGATACATAATTTGAGATATTTTATTCAATTAAATTTTTAATTGAATTTAATCAGAAATATAATTTATAATATTAAGAAATATTTAAAATTCAACTACAAATAGGTAATGCATATACAAATTAATGTCAAATAGTCCGAATGCATAATTTTTTATATCCCATTACAAATTATAAAATGATGACTAAATGATTTTATATATTTTTATTTATTATATTTTTGTTATTTATACATGCAATATAGACAACTTGGAAAACAAACGAGAAACACTTGATAAATCACTTATATAAAGTAATCACATGACATAATATTTATATGCCATCCCACTTATTTAAATTATCAATTATTACGAACTTCATACAACAAAAGTGTCCATCTTTTGTCATTGATTGACCTAAGCACCCATATATGTGGAAACATATTTATTATAAGTATTTAGGTGCTCATTATTTATGTTAAGGGTTGACGAAAGTTAAGGGAAGACTTAATTAGCAACCAACAAGAGAGCAGATGGCATCTGGTGGTATCTTTTCTTCTCCAAGGTGACTGGGGTCCACCATGGTTGAAACTTTTCTTCCTTCCAAATCCTTAGTTGGAATATAATTCATAGAATTTGATGTTGAAACAGACTGCTCACAGCCACCAAAAGCACAAATACCGGTATATGGGGGTATCTTTTCTTCTCCCAGATCATTAGATTCCACCATGGTTGAATCTTTTTCTCCTTGCATATCCCCAACAACAAGATTATTCTTAAAATTCTCACAAGCTCTTATAAGAGAACAAAACAGATTTGGTGGGAATAAAGCTACATGTTTTGTGTCGGCTAGACCTAAATTTTCTGTCAGATAACGAGCTTCACCATTGCTTGAAAAAGTCGTGACTATCAACACTAACACCAGCATGAATCCTCTTGCCAAAGCCATTATATTTTATATGCATGTATCTTCTCTTAGTTAAAGTACGAGAAATGTGTAATTTTAACTTTACGAATATTGTGTTTATATAGGAAGCCAAAAGCTTTATAATAAATGCACATGCTGCGTTCCATTTCCATGAGTATCAACTTACACCAGAATGCAATTATTACATATTAAATTAAGTTAGTTATAATATAAATGGATTGTCACCTATATTGGTTAGTTTCAATTCCGTCTATAAAAAATATGTTCAATGAACATCACTAAAATTTAATTTCACATACATATTGTGCGGTAGAGGACTTGTGGTGGTGCACAAATTATATAATTCTCTAAAAATTCTAATATTTTTAAGCTTCACAATAGCTCAAACATGATATTCCATGAAATCAATATCTTGAGTGTCTGCTAAAAGCTAAGTTATTTCTATACCCCGTACATAAATTGTTGCCCCTGATTGTCTGTGTAAAGAAATTGAGTTTGTACCATATGGTGAATGATTTTCGTTATATTATATTATATTAATATTCTTTTACTTATTACTTTGCCCAACTAGTTTCACATTGATTACCTAATAGGTTGATGGAGAATGATTTTCGTTATATTATATTTTATTGTATTACTTATTAGCTTTGCCCAACTAGTTTCACATTGATTGCCTAATATATAGGTTAATCAAGGTTGATTTGATCGACAAGTGAGCCACTTCAATTGCACGCGCGGTTAATGTTGTCATACTAGCTAATACTTAAATGCATGACTATTACATTCAATTAGAACCATATCAATATATATATATATATATATATATAGGATTTGGTTCAAATGAGACCACCCTCCCTAGGTGAGACAGTGTGGACTCATCTTACCCATTGATCTTAAAAAAATGAAGGGACGTGATTACTTCAGTTTTTTTAATTATTTCCTAATTTTCGTTGATTTTAAGGGTAAGATTATAATTTTGTAATTCAAATTAGTGGTCCCAGCGGATTTTATGGGCTGAAATTGACACAGCCGGATTTTGTGGTGGAATTTAAGGAACCTATTTTCTTTCCAAGTATTTTTATTTTACAGCATAGTTAGGGTTCTTCTACTGCATAATTAGACATCAAATAATGCATATTTAGTTATTTTGTTGGCACTGTTTTACGAAAACAAGACATAAATGAATATAACATACTACATATGTTGTTATACTACACTGCATAAATAGGTTCAATATAATGTATATTTAGTTATGAAAATGGGATGTTGCTTTTGGAAATTATAAAAATGGGATATATGTTACATAATGTACTGCATATTTAGTTATTCCACAATGCATAGATAGTTTCTAGATAATACATAGTTAGTTGATTTAGTTGCATAGTTTATGACGTCTTGCATAGTTGAATATACTGTACTACATATTAGTTTTTTTACGCTGCATATTTAGTTGAGTTTTGTTGCATATTTAGTTTTCGAACTCACTGTTCGTTATTTCTCTGTAATATTGCACCGATTTTTCTTGTTTTTCCTCTGTAATTTTCATGAACTGTAAATTTTGAGTTCTTCACAGTTTTCTTTATTTGCGTTAATGGAGGAATGAGAGAGAGAGAGAGAGAGAGAGAGAGAGAGAGAGAGAGAGAGAGAGACGTGAGATTGGGAAAATTGGGAGATGTATGAGAGAGAAAGAGATTTGATTCCATTTTTGTAACTAACTTGTTGTGTTATTTTACCCTACTACCCTTATATTGATTAAATTATTATTTTAATATATTTTTTATCCATTAAATCATACCAATTGATTAATAGTGGGGGATGGTTGAGATTAATCCATTGTGTCTCACCTAGAGACATGGTCTGACTTGATCCTCCCCTATATATATATATATATATATATATATATATATATATATATATATATATATGAATAGGATCAAATGAAACCAGATAATTAGAGTGAGACAGTGTGGACTAATCCTGACCACAAATCTGTAATTTTAGATGGTTGGGATTTATCTAATTTAATAATCGTTTTCAATTTATTTTAAACCTGAAAAGGGCAGCATTATAATTAAACAATTACATAATATTCTCCTTATTCCATCTCCCACCCTCTCTACCGTGTGCGTCGCCTTGCGCGACACATCCCAAGTGAGGCTCGCAATCAGGATCGCCGCCACCACCGCCGTGGGGAGGATGAGGACATAGATGCCGCTAAAGCTCCGACCAACAACCAGTCCGTAAGCCTTCACGCGGCGATGACCACCAAGTAGAGTGTCGTCGGATTCCCCGCCACCGAATTGGAAATCGCCATTTGAAATTGAATTTTCTAGAACATGAGGATTGTCGGTGTGTGCGAAAATTGGGAATCAAGGAGAATTTAGATAGACTAGTGGGTGGATTTTAATGGCTTTTAAGCATGGAGAAGTGAGAATTACGAAATGGGGGGTTTTTGGGATGGGGGGTGGGGTAGGGGTAGGTTTTAGGCGTGGGCAAGGGGGGGAGGTCCAGGTTCTATGGCTTTGAGCTTATCTACTTTTGACACAGTATTTGGTGTTACATTTTGGAGGGAATTCGATTGTGGTGATGCCGAGGAAGAATTATTTTTATGAATTTTTTGACGGCGAGGTGAAGAAAAAGGTTGGTTGTGTGATGCTCATGGACGGCGTCGATGAGGCGGAGACTGGCGGCGGGCCGTCGGGGTTGTTGGGGAATTACCAGCAGCAGTGATTTGGGGTGGTTTACGACTTAGATGTTTTTTGATGTATATTTAAATGTGTTTTGCTGTATAAATAGTTAATTTTCGATGTATATATTTATGTATTTGTATACTATGTTTTTTGTTGTATACTTATATGTGGTTTGTTGTATACTTATATGTGTTTTGTTGTATACTTATATTTTTGTTTAACAATTGTAATATGCAGTAAAATTATGTTAAACATACAACAAAAAAGTGTGAAGTATACATCAAATATATGCTAAATATACAACACAATAATGAGCGTGATTTTCTCTCTCTCTCTCTCTCTCTATAATTGATTTTACTTAATCCACGGTCACCATATGTTAATGAACGTGATTCTCTCTATTTATAACTGATTCCTTAATTCACGGTCCTCACATATTTTTGTTTGACCATTTTAATATACAGTAAAATAGTGTTAAGTATACAACAAATCATTGATAAATGTACAACATACTGCATGACAGAGCACATGCGGGATTTGCTCTCTCCAGCGCGGTTTTCTCGCGATTTTCTCTCTCCTAATAACTGATTCCATATTTGGATGGTCCCCCACATGTTTGTTTTGACAATTATACCCTTATTTTGCATTAATTAAATATTTAATGTAAACCCCTATTCATCTTAGCCATTGATATAGATAAGGGAGGGTTGAGATGAGTCCACATTGTCTCACTATAATATGTGGTCTCATTATATCCTCCCCCTATATATATATATATTAATGTTAAGATTATTCCATTGAATTTCAATAATTGTTTTCTACTTAATTGCAGCACAATTGAAGATGAGCTAAATGTAGGAGATAAATTCATGAGTAACAAATAATTTATTTCTATCTTTTTTCAAGTAAAATGTTAATTTTTGTTGTTATGTAGAAATACTATTATCGTGATCATGATTTTCTTTTCACTAAGCAACAAGCGTATGGTGTAGCAAGTAGATAACAACGAGCAAGGACGTATTCTTTAGGGATTGAATCCCAAACACATAAAGTATAGTAAATATGATATCTTACGCCAATTTTATTGAAGCGATCGAAAATAAAAGGTGTTATCTAAAGTAACCCTAAAATTATCAACTAGAATATCTAAATATGATAAAAACTCGTACCTCACAACAAATGAAACAAATATGAAAAATAATTCTAGGACTATGATCAATATTAATTCCAATTGACATTCATCAAAACCAGTTTATGTGTATCTATGAGTTCAAATCCTAAAGTAGTCCATTCCCTCTCCCGAGTGAAAACAAATCGCTAATTAATAAGTTTGTAGGCATCCCTACTTAATAACTAATATCAATTCCCAAAAGCATATAAAATTAAAGTAACCCCCACAAACGTTATAGGTCCCCCGACTAGATACCCGTTGATGTTATGAATTTTTTTTATCAATAGTTAGATATCATCTCCTGAACTTTGAACTAACAAATAAGACATACAAATTAGTGACCATATAATCTATAAGAAGTAAGCCCATGAATTCATAAGTAGAACACAAGAAACCAATTAAGAAGAAACAATCAAATTAGAATTAACATGAATCCACATATTTGATCATGCTCTAGAATCAAAAGATCTAGCCTAACATACTTGATTGCAAATCGATAGACAAATCTGAAAATAAATAGTTAAACATTGATTTAAATACAGAACAAAAGCCCTGGACTATTGATAAGCGTGAATTTTGCATGTGTTTTGATGCGTATTTCGAGCTATAATGATAAGTAAACATGCATATACTCGCGTTAAACATTACATATTCACTCCTTGTGGAAAAGATATTACACTTTGCTTATTTTGTAGGAATTTCATGATATTTGAAGCTAACAGAATAAGAATATGAGGAAAGCAAAGTAGAAACGCGAAGAATTGAGTGGATATACGAAAAGTGAAGCCTAAAAGAGCGAAAGTTGAGCGTTCACGGAAGAGACAGGGGGCACACGGGTTGGGCGTGCCTCAAGATACCACCCGTGCACCCCTGTATAAGGATGATTAAAGCTGCAGCATGGCGCACGGGTAGCCCATGCATGGGCGCACCACCCGTGCGCCCTACACAAAGTCAGAGTATCTCACCGGAGTGGCGCACGGGTAGGCGTGCTCGACGCACCACCCCGTGCGCCCTACAGAGAGTTGGGGTATTCCAAAGGGTGGCGCACGGGTAACCCGTGCGTGGGCGTACCACCCGTGCGTCATACTGAATCCCATAATCTGCAAAGATTAAGCCCTAAACATGATGGGAGGTATAAAAAGACTTTTTGGGGGGCGCACACAAGGACATTCTGGCATTTTTGGGATCTACAACACAAGACAAGAGTCAACTCTTGGAAGGAGACATCAAGGAGACAATCGGGTTGCATCGGAGCTTGAAGAACGAAGATATATCGAGAGATTGTCGACGTTCCTAAGTTTTCTTGTTTCTCTTTTAGTTTCAATCTTTTAGTTTCATTTGTAATGACTTTGAACACTTTGTGTGTAAGTTGTTTAATCATGTGTAGCTAAACTCTTGTGATTTCCGGGTTTTGGAAGTAGATTAATGAACTTTTGTTGAATGTTTTAATCTTGGTTGAAGTTATTATCTTGAAGCCTATTTGAGTACTTTGAGCTTATTCTTGTTTTATCACTTGGCCAATGATTTAACATGTTTGATATATTGATTCATAATTCGAGAGATGGGTTTCAATATTAGATCTTAAGTACTTGACACGAATATTTGCATGAATCGAGAGGTTTGTGAATATTGTGAGGTCATTTGATCTATTGTGCATTTGGGAGTTGTGTATCTTATGTTGAGTAGAGATGCTAGCATAGATATTTCAATCTACATTTTATATGCATCTCGAGAGGGAGGATAAAATAGCTTTGTGATCGTCTTATAGGAATATTGATAATAACCTTGGCTTTGATTAAATTGGACAACAAGAGGATTATTAATCGAAACCTTAACTCGGAAATCCATTTCATCATCTTGATACTTCTTTCATTTGTGTTATTGTATTCTTGTGTTTTAGTGATTGAAATTGTCTTAATCTCAAAACAACAACCATCCAATTACGATCGTCTAAATAAAAATAAGACTATCTTAGTTCAATACTTAACATATTAATTTATTAGTCTCCGTGGATACGACATTGCTACCCTATTCGATAACGAACACCGTACACTTGCGGTGAAGCTAAAAATAAGGCGAACAAGTTTTTGGCGCCGTTGCCGGGGACTAATATAATTTATAGTGCTAATATTGCGATAGATAGAATTATTCTTAATTTAGACATTTTATTTATTTATTTTGTTTTTGTGTGACTTGAATTCCACATTATTTGACTTGTTTCTTCTAGTGGTCTAGGTAGTGCATGAACACGCGCTCTAAGCGAGGGGACTTAATACCGCTCATACCGGAAGTTGATGCTTTCGCGAGGAGAATCAGTGCTACCACTAGACGAGCTGAAAGACAGCACAATCCGATATTGGGGGATTTGAATGAGTTACCAATACCGCCAAATAATGGTGGAAACGAGTTACCGATACCGGTTCAACATCAAGCCATTCGTGATTACTTTCGACCACAAACGAATCGTAATTACGGTGGTATTGCCCATATTCCTATCAATGCCAACAACTTCGAACTCAAACCGGCACTAATCAATATGGTGCAACAGAATCGATTTGGGGTTTGCAAATCAAGATCCTAACTCTCACCTTGCGCATTTTATCCAAATATGCAATATGATCAAAATGAATGGAGTCTCGAGATGACGCCATAAGATCGTGCCTATTCCCATTCTCTTTAAGGGATAAGGCGAGAAATTGGTTGGGTACCTTGACGCAAGGCAGTGTAAGCACATGGGACGAGCTAAGCCAAAAGTTTTTGTTTAAATTCTTTCCACCAAGCAAAACTTTGCAGCTCAAAAGTGAGATTACTCAATTCCGACAATTTGATTCCGAGCATTTGTACGAAGCTTGGGAAAGATTTAGGGACTTACTAAGAAGATGTCCACGACACGGCTTTCCGGAGGATCAACAACTATGTTTCTTTTACAATGGTTTAATGGGGCAAACGAGGGCCTTTGTTGATGCCGCAGCGGGAGGAGCATTGTTGGCAAGGTTTCCACAAGATGCCTTAAATCTTCTTGAGGAAATGGCCATGAACAGTTACCAATGGCCATCTGAAAGATCCAATGTACAACGAGTAGCCGAAATCTCAGATTCAGACCCTATCAAAACATTGTCGGCACAAGTAGCGGCTTTGACAACTCAATTGAATGTATTTACGAATGGGCCAGAAGCAGGTATGAGCACGGGTAGTGAAGCTCTTCTATATCCGATGGAAGAGGTAAATTATGTGAATAACCGGAATTTCAGCAATTTTTGGAATAATTCAAACCCAACGCACTACCATCCAGGGTTGAGAAATCATGAAAATTTTTCCTATGCAAATACAAAGAATGTGTTACAACCTCCACCGGGATTCAATGCTTCAAGTGGAGGCGGTAATGGAGCAGGCAAATCGTCGTTGGAAGATGTACTCACCTCTTTCATAAATCAATCTAATGCTTTCATGAATGACACGAGGAGTCGCCTCGATAAGCAAGACCTTAGAATGGATAAGTTAGAACAACAAGTGACAAGCTCAATAAAGAACTGAAACTCAAATGGGTCAATTGGCTGCAATTGTGGGGAGTCAACATCAAAGGGTCAATTTCAAGCAACACGGAGGTCAACCCGAGGGAACATTGCAATGCTATCCATGTGTGGGGTGGAAAAGAGAATGAAGAGTCTGAAAATGCTGATATTGGTGTGATGTCAGAATCACGCACGTCTCATGTATCAATGCACGACCAAATCATGTGTGTTGCCGAGTCTACCATCCAAATTCAGGAAAATGACAGAAACAACGCTCAAGGCAATATGAAAGTTAAAGGAGGAACCGAGCAACAATTAGATAAACAAAAAAGAGCCAAGAAACGTGAATCGTATCCTAACTTTAATTTGCTGAAATATAATATTCCTCTTCCCTTTCCCCGATTGTTTCACAAGACTAATATGAATAATCAATTTGCTAAATTTGTAGGCATGTTTAAAAAATTGCACATTAATGTTCCTTTTGCAGAAGCAATGAAACATATGCCAAATTATGCAAAGTTTTTAGGGGAAGCGATGTCCAACAAGAACAAATGGGCAGAGAATGGGATTGTCAACCTGACGGAAGAATGTAGCGCACTCATACAAAGGAAAACACCGCAAAAGCTGAAAGATCCGGGGAGTTTCACTATTCCTTGTACAATAGGCGATATTTCCTTTGACAATGTACTTTGTGATCTAGGATCTAGTATCAATTTGATGCCACTGTCCGTTCTCAGAAAGCTTGGACTCGTAGAAGTGAGACCATCCACTGTCACCCTACAACTCGCGGATAGATCACTCGTACATCCAATGGGGATACTAGAAGATGTGCTCATAAAAGTCGATAAATTCATATTCCCCGTGGATTTTCTAGTGTTGGATGTGAATGAGGATTGTGACACCCCTCTTATACTTGGGCGTCCATTGTTGGCAACCGCGGAAGCACTAATAGATTTGAAAAAAGGGGAGCTTACATTACAAGTTGATGATGAGCGTATTTCATTTTCCATTTTTCGGAATGTGAAAGGACATGATGATCTTAATGGTTGTAAAACAACAACAATTGCTAATTCCTGTACTCAAGCTAATAGCTTGAATAATTGTATGCATTCTAAAGATAATATGCAGGGATTATCAATGAAGAAGAAGGAAAGGCACAAAAAGCCTGATGTTGAACCAAGAGCGTGCACGTACCATTTGCACGATGAAAAGGAGAACACATGGATAGTTGACAAACATGGGAAACCTCCTTTAGTAATGATCAAGGGAGGTGTAAATCCAAGTGTGCGGGACTGGCATGGAAAACTGCCCGATGAGGTGAAAAGCCTCACTTCGCAAAGATCATAATCGGAATTAAAAGGCGTCAAGCTAAAGACGTTAAATATAGCGCTTGTTGGGAGGCAACCCAACGGTTTTTCGTGTGAATTCCAATTTTTGTGTGTGTTTAGTTTCAAAAATTTGTGTGATTTGAGTGCTTTAATATGCGAAGTTTTTATTAATGAGTGTGATTAGTGTGTTTTTGTTGCATTTTTGTGTGTTTTTATTAAAAAAAAAAAAAATTGTTGTACAGGTGCGCACGGGTAGCCCGTGCGTTGGCACCCCACCCGTGCGCCCTGCAGAGAGGAGAGGAATTTGCCGGGGTGGCGCACAGGTAACCCGTGCTTCGATGCACCACCCTTGCGCCCTGCGGAAGAGGCTTAAATATGACAGTTTTTAAACTGTCTTCTTCTTCAAAAATCCCACAAATCGCGCGCCCACTACCCCCAAACTTCATTGCCTTCGAAATTTCTTGCAAATTCTACTTAAATTCGTCCTTTTAATCCCTCCCCCATCACAATTGAACTTCACTTTACGTTGAATTCAAACTTACTTGAAGAATTGTGAGAACAAGCACCTAGGGTTCAAATCTTCCACTTCGAGTTTAACTTAGAGAATTCCGGTAAGAACACCGTTTCTCCTTGTCAATTTGTTGTTAATTATGTATTAGGGAGCATGGTAGGTGTTTATTTTGATATTTTTGCTATGAATTATGTGAATTATTCTTTGAGGCAAATTATCAAACACCTTGTGAGCTTGTGTAATTGAGGAGATTTAGGATGAATTGTTGGTGAGTAGGGCATGGCCAATGATTGTTTAAGCAAATATTTGTCTAGAATGGCCATAATATTTGTTTGTTTGGGGTAGTTGATCAATCAAAGTGACGTGGGCATGTGAATTTACATCACCCAATATGTTAGCTTTAATCCCCTATTTTGTTGTTGCCATTGATGATATTGAGAGGCTAATGAAATGCGTTTCAGGTACAAACACTTCATGGCGAAGCGAAGAAACCCCTGGGTGGAAGGAGATGCACGCGGGACGGCACAACGCTGGGCAATGTAGCACCGCCGGAGGTCGATCAAAACAAATATGGGGTCAACTTAACAAATGCCGATGATCTTGAGCGATGGAATCGCGCTCGATCGGTCGCCAAATAGCTCCATCTCGCTACGCCGACGATGATTGTACCCAAACTTTGGGGATACATGAGGACGTGTGGCGTCTTTTTCGCCAAGGTAGGATGGACGAACTTCATGAGCCGAAGGTGGTGACATTTAAAAAGCATACATTGGAGTTCTTGAGTACGGTGGAAGTACTCAAACAAGGCGACCTTTGAACCGTATATGATAAAGTTTCAATTGGGGAATGTCCGTAGACAAATCTGTCTATGACCCAATTGAACACCATTTTCGAGGTCCCAACAAACGCTCGTACCCGCCCGATGCCTCATTATGATCAATACGACTTCTGGAGAATGCTTGTGGAAACACCACAAACGGGGCCGATGTGTAAGTCCAAGCGGCTACGATAATCTAGAGGGGGGGTGAATAGATTATCTCCATCTTTTCGATTTTGCCCTCTTTTTCGAACTGAATGCTCAAAGACAATAATAAAGGTGCGGAATGTAAACAACACACGTCGATTTAAAGAGGTTCAACCCACCTAGGGCCTAATCCTCTACCACCCCAGTATATCCGGGATGTATTTCAAAAAGAAAAAGGATTTTATTAATTTACCAAAAATTAATACAACACCAACTTACAACAACACCTTGAAGAGCACCACACTCTTCTTCAACAACACCTTCAAGATTATCACAATCTCTTTTGAAGATCACCACAATCTTCCGTCTTGAAGAGCACCGAACTCTCCAACACCACCTTTGGAGATTACCACAATCTCCCTTTGAAGATTACCACAATCTTCCTTCAACGGCACCTTTGAAGATCACCACAATCTTCAATCTTGAAGAATACCAAATTCTTCAACACCTCAAGAGCACCACACTCTTGAAATACCTATCACCTAGATCACCCAAGTGTATTCTTACCACAAGAATACTCACAAGGATATCTTGTGTTTGGTTGATGAATTACAATCAAGATTACACTTTGAAAAATATTACAACTCAAAAGTGCAAGTGTAATCAAGAATGAAAGCTAGACCTCAAGATGTGAAAGTGATAGTACTTAGGCTATTACAACAAGAATGTTGAAATGAATAACAAAGATTATGTGCTTGTGATATCTCTTGTTGTTTGTATCAAGTCTTGTATTTGATCCCTCAAGCTTTCATCTATTTATAGGAGAGCCTTCAAATTTGAATTTCAACATAGGCTCCTCCAAAGGCTCCTCCAAAGGCTCCTCCAACATAGGCTCCTTCATGGGCTCCTCCATGTTTTCTTTTGTCTACAAATAAGACAAAGAGATTAAAATAAATATGGTTGTCTCATAAGGATACAAAAATCAGATTATAGAACAATCCCACATTTTAAGGAAGAATGGTCTCACTGCACAACGGTTATATTTTTTTTTGTCAAACCAAAGGGCAAACAATAGGGCGTTTGAAATAATCTTAAAAAAACACCGCAGGCGACCGGCCGAGGTGCTCGATCGGTCGACATCACCCCTAGCCGGTCGACCTCTCCAAAAATAGAACAGGAGATTTTGCACACTTGCAGTACCGTCGACCCACAGGCGGCCGGTCGAAACCGATCGACGCCCGACGGCCGGTCGACGACCGCTTGATTTTTCTTCCGTCTCATTTTCTGTTTCAAAAATCATCTTCAGTACGGGTTGCCCTATAAAACCGGTCGACGAGACAGAAATGTTGTCCAATTTTTGTCGAAAATAAAACTCAAGAAATACTCAAAAATTTAGTAAAAACTTTTAAACCAATCGAGAGTATTTAGACAACATTTAGAAATCTTGTTTTAGGAGTAAAAACCCATTGACATAAAATCATAAAAAGTGTTGTCCATTATTATCAAAAATAAACTTGAGGAAATACTCCTAAAATATTGAAACCATTTTAAATCATTTAGGAGTATTTGGACAACCTTTAAAAACATTGTTTTGGTGACAAAATAAAATCATCAAAATTAAGATAAAAACATGTATCAAACAATCTCCCCCTTTTTGATGATTACAAACCAAAACAATTTTTACACAAACTAAGAGAGCAATTTTAGAAATGATTTTCCGGTAAAAATATTTGACCGTTTGGAAGCAACCAAAATTTCCAAAAAATATTAAAGCAACCAAGTAGGGAGTAAATATATTCGATAATAAGCACAAGCTCCCCCTATCAACAAGCATATCAAGAATAATGTAAAAGCAATTATCCATAAGCTAAAAGCTTTAGCTTTTACAATTTGTTCAAGAGCTTATAAGCTCCCCCTGTCACAAAACATCATTAGACAATAATATAAGTCCGTCAAGCAACAATTGGACTAAAAATAAATCACAACTTATGGCTTTTATGAGCCATAGCTTATAGCTTCTTTTCGTTAAGCTTATCTTAGCTTTTATGAGCTAATGAGCTTATAACCTGTTTCTCCCCCTTTGGAATCATCAAAAAGAATGTTAGCACGATAAATACATCAAATATTCATATCAAAGTGCGCAACTAAACCGATGTACCGAGCTATTTGAGCATTGAAGCTTATAAACCAAATAGGAGGGAAAAGTCGAATCATACGACTTGTAGAGGTTTATGAAAACTCATTTGATAAGCAAAACATGATCTCTATAAGTGTATAAGACTTTTGAAATCGAGAGAATCATGTAGGTGATGAATTTTTCATTGAAACGTTTTATCGAACACTTGGCGGGCGTCAAAAATTGAGAAAGATATATATAGCCCTTGTAAATGAAATCAAGCCAAGTTTTTCATCACCAAATGCAATTTAATAAATGTCAATCATCAACAATCAATAAGCTCATCACAAAAATATATGAATTGCATTAAGAAGAATACATATAAGCCACAAACTTAAGGGTTCAACCCAATAGAGCTAAAGAGAGTGAAATTCTTACCATTTAATCGGTAAATATGAACATCAATGATGATAACCGAGCTAGGTAGTCCCCAAAATATATAATTCATGCATCAAAACTCATTTGAAGTGAATTGTGTGTGAAATTTGCAAAGGGGACGAAAATAGAGTTGAAAGGGCCAAAATGACTAAGTAAAAGAACAGAGACGATTTAAGCCAAGAAATCACTTTGGGTGACCGGTCAAGGGCTAGGGCGACCGGTCGAGCATATGGGCGACCGGTCGACCGTTGCCCTGGCAGCCCAACGCTTCTTTCTTTTGCAAATTCAAAGTTTGATCCAAAAACCGATTTTTCGCCCCAGGTTTTAAAAACGTGCAAAATGCAAACGTAGACCTAATTCAATATACATTATGTCATGATCAAGCTCGAAATGAGGTAAAATACTCGGCGGTTAACGATCAAAGAGTCCGCGAGTTATCCTTGAGACGGAATTAAACACATCTCAAGTTTTTGTTAAAAATCACAATCCCAAAAAATATATCGAATCTCATTATGTTTAGTTCGATTATGACGAACCAAATTTTGAATACGAATAACCATATAATAGATACCAAACTTGTTATCCCGAAAAAAATAAGAACGTTTTAAAGCTTTGGATACAACAAGTCATAAGAAGAAGTGCCTTTCAAATATTTGAAAATATCTTTTAATAGCACTTTAATGAGATTCGTTGGGATAGTTTTTGAAGTCGAGCATATAGACATAAGGTATATGGAATGTCGAGTCTATAGGAATAGTACAAGAAAACATACCTCGAATTTAATTATCAACCGACATGCCTTTCTCAACCTTTGTCAATCTCTTCATTGGTAGCCATAGAGGTTGAGATGATTCTTCCTTCTTCAATGCCTAACTCCTTCAAGAGTTCTTTTGAAATGTAACCATCTACTTGGCATTGAATAATTTGAAGTCCAAGCGATAAATTGAGCTCCCTCATCATGCTCATTTCAAGTACACCTTGCATCAACTTGGAAAAATATCTTCTTCTTGAAAATACCTTCAAGCTACTAACCTCGCCTTAGTTCGACCAATGTTGCCTTGGTCATCGAGTTTGTTCCAGAATACCCTTTTTATCTTCTTCATCACTATCATCATAGGGCATCCAATTGATCTAAGGTGTTCATAATAGAACATTTACATCCAAATATTTTGAGGTAACTAATATTTGGAGTACTTCATTTCTCATCTACACAACTTAACAAACTCATTACCGGCATCGCTTATATAGGCAAGAAAAAATAGTCCAAGTGTAAAAACATGCCTCAATCATTAATCACAAAAATATCTTGCATAAGAGCATAGTAGAAATATACACTATATATATAGACCATGAAGCAAGAAACACATACTATGCATTTAGAAGATCATCAAGAGTCTAATAAATCATGCAAGTTCAAATAAGCTTAAGAAAGCTACAAAAGGTCTCTTTTGAAATTTGAAAATCCGAAAGCATATAGTTGAGACCTTATTTAAAAGAAGTATTTGAACAAGAGTTGACACGGCAAATATGTGCAATCAAATATCGAATAGTGCCTTTTAAAAAAAATCTAAAAATCCTCTTAATGGCACTTGTATGAAATACTATGAAAAACAAGCACATAGGCACATGACAATACATATATCGAGTCTATAAGAGTAAGAATAACACAAGTAAACGTACCTCGATAATTTATGCCTTTCTTGACAAATAATGACGTAAATGGCCATTTGTGAAAATATGTAAATCCTACACAATTCTTAAAACATATCTAGCACAAATCATAATGATAAAAGTGTAGGCTAAGAGATATCACAAGTAAGCTCATGCCATAAAAATCCATAAAAGATGATAACACACTTTAGTCTACAAAAATGCACAAGAGTTTTAAAAACATCATATAAGGTCTTCTTTTTCAAAAATATTTTAAAAGCACAAGTATATATTGAAGACCTTAATTAAAAAATAAATATTTGAAAACTCATTTTGCAATTAAGACACAAATAAAAGCATGCATAATAACAAAATAAAATGCATATTTAAATAGGGAGATACGGGTTACCAATTACGCCATTTCCATGGGTTGTGTCGTTCCCATTGTTGATGATATCTTCCCCTTGAGAAGTCACTTTGTTGATGATGACTTCTTTGATTGCTCCATTTGTTGTTTTCCCATTGTTGAAAGTCTCTTCTTCTTTGAAAATCATCTTGTTGATGATGTCTTTGCCATTTCCAAGGATTGTGTTCTTCCCATTTTTGATTATATCCTCTTCTTGAAATTGGCTTTGTCGAAAATAGTTTCTCCTTCTTTGATCAAATGAAACGGTCATTTGATGTCTTCTTTGCGGTATAAATTTTCTTGATCATTATTTCGAGGGTACCTAATATGACATTGTTTTGTGGTACCCTTATGTGTTTGGGTCCTTTGGGATTTGTCTTGAGACTTTTAGGTCTCCAACAATAATTGGAGCTATTTCTAGCTCGACAAGTATTTACCGTATGACCCTTTTTACCGCAATAAAAGCATGTAATAATTCTAGGAGCATAATGACCAACGTCTTAGAGACTTGATTCCTTTTCATGTGATTGACACCCTTAGGCTTATGATCAAGTTCTAGTTTCGAATTATCACAACAATCAACAATATTGGTCATCTTATCGGTACTCAAGTTGGATTTAGATAAATTATTTTTCAAGCAATTTATATCCTCAACAAGAGTACTATTTTCTTTCTCAAGGTTTCTAACCTTGTCAAGAGTGGTGGTGTGAGCACATGATAGTGATTCATAGGAAGTAAATAAACTATCCTTATCATTCTTTAAAACAATGAATTCCTTTTTCAAATTTTTGTATTTAACAAGTAAGTTTTGGAATTCATCTTGCAGTTCATCATAATCATTTTGTAAATCACTATCATCATTTTGAATGACAATATCATAGGAAGTAGAGGGTTTAAGACATACCTCATTTTCTTCATTGATGCCCATAAAACAATATTCAACTTCTTCATAATTGGAAGTTGTAGGAGGCTCATTCCTTAGATTAGAGCTTGTATGATCTTGAGAAGTAGATGCTTTTGTTTGACTCCTTTCATTTGCAAATACTCCATAGATGGCTTCTAATTTTTGCCATACTTCATGTGCCGACTTTATTCCTACAATATGTTCATATTCTAAATTAGTAAATGAACAATACAAAATATTTAAAGCCTTACCGTTTAAGGAGATGATTTTCTTTTCTTCATCATTGAGCTTTTTGAAGCCTTTTGAGGTGTATGGTGTATCTTTCGTCGGAATGGATTCTCCATTAATGACGGTGTTCCAAATGTCGAACCCGCAACCTTGTAGATAGCATTCCATTCTTTCTTTCCAAAAATTAAAATTCTTGGAATCAAATAGTGGTGGCTTGGTGGTGGAGGTGCCGGATAGATGAGCTTCGTTTGTAGCCGTCGATCGTTTCTCTTCACTCGCGATGTGAAACGAGCTTGCCAAAGAGTTTGGCTCTGATACCACTTGTAAGTCCAAGCGGCTACGATAATCTAGAGGGGGGGTGAATAGATTATCTCCATCTTTTCGATTTTGCCCTCTTTTTCGAACCGAATGCTCAAAGACAATAATAAAGGTGCGGAATGTAAACAACACACGTCGATTTAAAGAGGTTCAACCCACCTAGGGCCTATCCTCTACCACCCCAAAGATATCCGGGATGGATTTCAAAAAGAAAAAGGATTTTATTAATTTACCAAAAATTAATACAACACCAACTTACAACAACACCTTGAAGAGCACCACACTCTTCTTCAACAACACCTTCAAGATTATCACAATCTCTTTTGAAGATCACCACAATCTTCCGTCTTGAAGAGCACCGAACTCTCCAACACCACCTTTGGAGATTACCACAATCTCCCTTTGAAGATTACCACAATCTTCCTTCAACGGCACCTTTGAAGATCACCACAATCTTCAATCTTGAAGAATACCAAATTCTTCAACACCTCAAGAGCACCACACTCTTGAAATACCTATCACCTAGATCACCCAAGTGTATTCTTACCACAAGAATACTCACAAGGATATCTTGTGTTTGGTTGATGAATTACAATCAAGATTACACTTTGAAAAATATTACAACTCAAAAGTGCAAGTGTAATCAAGAATGAAAGCCTAGACCTCAAGATGTGAAAGTGATAGTACTTAGGCTATTACAACAAGAATGTTGAAATGAATAACAAAGATTATGTGCTTGTGATATCTCTTGTTGTTTGTATCAAGTCTTGTATTTGATCCCTCAAGCTTTCATCTATTTATAGGAGAGCCTTCAAATTTGAATTTCAACATAGGCTCCTCCAAAGGCTCCTCCAAAGGCTCCTCCAACATAGGCTCCTTCATGGGCTCCTCCATGTTTTCTTTTGTCTACAAATAAGACAAAGAGATTAAAATAAATATGGTTGTCTCATAAGGATACAAAAATCAGATTATAGAACAATCCCACATTTTAAGGAAGAATGGTCTCTCACAACGGTTATATTTTTCTTTGTCAAAACCAAAGGGCGACGTTTGCGCACAATAGGGCGTTTGAAATAATCTTGAAAAAAATACACGGGCGGCCGGGTCCGAGGGGGTGCTCGACCGGTCGACATCACCCCTAGCCTGGTCGACCTCTCCAAAAATAGAACAGGAGATTTTGCACACTTGCAGTGTGCGGTCGACCCGACAGGCGACCGGTCGACCGCCGACGCCTTGAGCGGCCGTCGACCTGCTTGATTTTTCTTCCGTCTCATTTTCTGTTTCAAAAATCATCTTGATGCGGGTTGCCCTATAGATGACGGGCCGACCACGAGACAAAATGTTGTCCAATTTTTGTCGAAAATAAAACTCAAGAAATACTCCGAAAATTTAGTAAAAACTTTTTAAACCAATCGAGAGTATTTAGACAACATTTAGAAATCTTGTTTTAGGAGTAAAAACCAATTGACATAAAATCATAAAAAGTGTTGTCCATTATTATCAAAAATAAACTTGAGGAAATACTCCGGAAAATATTGAAACCATTTTAAATCATTTAGGAGTATTTGGACAACCTTTAAAAACATTGTTTTGGTGACAAAATAAAATCATCAAAATTAAGATAAAAACATGTATCAAACACGATGTTGTATGCAAAAAGCCTCATGGATCCGGAATCCGGTTTTCCGGTATATACAACGCAGCGTTCTTTAGCCTCCTCCGTATCCGCCCGAGAAAATATTGGAGGTATGACGACTAAGGAACTTTATCTCCTCTGGTGTATGGTTACAAACACCCCCTACAACACCGCTGTCAATTTTGCCGAACAAATCGAACAGTTAGCTAGGCGGGAAGTGGGTACGATTTCTATAGGGGGCCTCATTACCCCTATTGCCCGGCATTTCAATGTTGATTTCCGAGGCTTGGAGCCTATCCCGACTCGGGTTAATTTGGCATCGTTGCACCATATGAAGTTCATAGCGAATGAAGACAATAGATTGGTGCTTCTACAAAAGAAATGTGCTTCATTTCCGTTGCCTAACCCACCATACACCACGGTCGAGACATTGACGGACACCACCAACTTCCTCATGAACTCCGACGCACATAACCGAATTACCGAGGCTATAGAGGCAAGAAAGCGTCCGCAGTCGAAGGTTTCTTGGATGAGGAGGATATGGTGGCGGAGGAGGATGCGTTTCATGGCCGAGACATGGGGATGGAACCTCATCACCCCTAATTGGGTATGATATACCCGAGTCCTCACACGGAGGCGATTACCCCCGACATTCTCAAAGCGGGGATCGCCCCGGTCCTTCTCACAGTGGAGGACCCCATCGCGACGCCGATTTTCAAGACATGTTTTATGCATTTGGGGAGAACTTGAGGTGGCAAGAAGAAGAGTTGAGGCGGCAAGAAGAGGATTTGAGGCAACATAGGGCTGATTTTCTCGCGTTCAGCGAGCGATCGGAGCGGCGTTCCGAGGAGACGTGGCAAGTGCTCCAACAGCTACAAATGTGGCATATTTCTCAAGGCCACTTCCCACCACCGCCGCCGCAGTGATTCAGGTATATCCCCACTTTTTGTTATTGAAATTCTATTTTTCCCCTTAGGACACTATAATTTCATTCAAGTTTGGGGGGAGAGATAGCATTTTAATAAATGAAAAGTGTGGATACATAAAAAAAAAAAACATTTTCATGCATTTGTTTGTTTTCATATAGTTGCATTAGAGCATTTTAGGTTGCATTTGCATTAGAGCACGTTTATAGCTTTAGCACGTCTATTGCTTTAGTAGTGGTTAGAGAGTGTGTTGACCGAGCATGGTGCAACTTGTTGTTTGTGTGTTGATGGAAAATTCATATTGTTGGGATTAGATGCTGTTTATGGATTGATTGAGCCTCGAATAGATAGCTTTGAGCATGTTGATATGAAAAACTTGGTGTGATGCTTTGAATTACATTTTGACAAGCTCGTGAGCTTTGAGCCTTTCTTTGCTTATATCTTGTGCAGTCTTGTTGTAATTTGAGTGTATCATTCATGTTTATTAAAATTCTAGAACTTGCTTGGGTATCTCTGTCAAGGCCACATGTGTATGTGAATTGTGAATGTGATTAAAGGCCATCTTTGTTAGCCTTTCATGCCTTTTGCCTACCTAAAAATGTGAAAACTCCTAGTTAGCCAAGTTGAGCCTATAGCCTATTTCTTTGATAACCACAAAATTTAACCCTTGATCTTACTATATATCCATCACCTTAAACTCGAATGTATAACGTTGAGTAAAAGGGAAATGAACGAGGTTGAATGGGTGGGAATTGAAAAATAGGATAATTGGGCATACTTGGTTAAATGGAATAAAAAGAGGAAGGAAAGATGTTGAAAATGCACAAATGAAAAAAAGATTGAAAAGTGGATAAACTTGGGGGGCGAAGGATTGTGAATGGAGTTGATTCTCAAAAGAAAAGAAGGAAATTGAGATAAATGAAGTTGATAAAAATGAGGGATGATTGGAGTAGCATATGGGATTGTAATGAAAATGATTGATATGCTCATCGGTCTATACACTCGAGTTTGAGTCACTTTATCCAAAAATTTCCTACCTAAACCAAAGAGCCTTCATTACAACCAAATGAGAAAGTCCTTTATGATTCACAAATTGCATACACTCTCGTGGCGGAGATATGAGACAAATTGCAAGCCTATGGTAATTTTGCGACATCGAATTGATTTGAGCGTAAACACGTCCTATAACCTCGTGAGATGAGAGTATACACTTAACTTTGAGAGTTGGATTCAGAGCATTTCACTTTGTTTTATTTGAGACGTGTTCTTTGATTAGATATTTGAGGCTTGATTGAGTTATACTCAGCATTCATGACGAACAATTTGGATTTTCTTGTAGATTCTCGGTGTGTGTTGTTATCTTTATCTCCCTGTTGTGCTTTATTGTGTTCTAAATATTGTTGATCGGGACGGTAAACAGTTTAAGTTTGGGGGATTTTGATAAGCGTGAATTTTGCATGTGTTTTGATGCCTATTTCGAGCTATAATGATAAGTAAACATGCATATACTCGCGTTAAACGTTACATATTCACTCCTTGTGGAAAAGATATTACACTTTGCTTATTTTGTAGGAATTTCATGATATTTGAAGCTAATTGAATAAGAATATGAGGAAAGCAAAGTAGAAACGCGGAGAATTGAGTGGATATACAAAAAGTGAAGCCTAAAAGAGTGAAAGTTGAGCGTTCACGGAAGAGACAGGGGGCACACGGGTTGGGCGTGCCTCAAGACACCACCCGTGCACCCCTGTATAAGGATGATTAAAGCTGCAGCATGGCGCACGGGTAGCCCATGCATGGGCGCACCACCCGTGCGCCCTACGAGAGAGTCGAGTATCTCACCGGTGAGTGGCGCACGGGTAGGCCGTGCTCGACGCACCACCCGTACGCCCTACGAGAGTTGGGGTATTCCAAAGAGGTGGCGCACGGGTAACCCGTGCGTGGGCGCACCACCCGTGTCGTCTGTCTGAATCCCATAATCTGCAAAGACATTAAGCCCTAAACATGATGGGAGGTATAAAAAGGCTTTTTTGGGGGCACACAAGGACATTCTGCATTTTTGGGATCTACAACACAAGACAAGAGTCAACTCTTGGAAGGAGACATCAAGGAGACAATCGGGTTGCATCGGAGCTTGAAGAACGAAGATATATCGAGAGATTGTCGGCGTTCCTAAGTTTTCTTGCTTCTCTTTTAGTTTCAATCTTTTAGTTTCATTTGTAATGACTTTGAACACTTTGTGTGTAAGTTGTTTAATCATGTGTAGCTAAACTCTTGTGATTTCCGGGTTTTGGAAGTAGATTAATGAACTTTTGTTGAATGTTTTAATCTTGGTTGAAGTTATTATCTTGAAGCCTATTTGAGTACTTTGAGCTTATTCTTGTTTTATCACTTGGCCAATGATTTAACATGTTTGATATATTGATTCATAATTCGAGAGATGAGTTTCAATATTAGATCTTAAGTACCTGACACGAATATTTGCATGAATCGAGAGGTTTGTGAATATTGTGAGGACATTTGATCTATTGTGCATTTGGGAGTTGTGTATCTTATGTTGAGTAGAGATCTTTAGCATAGATATTTCAATCTACATTTTATATGCATCTCGAGAGGGAGGATAAAATAGCTTTGTGATCGTCTTATAGGAATATTGATAATAACCTTGGCTTTGATTAAATCGGACAACAAGAGGATTATTAATCGAAACCTTAACTCGGAAATCCATTTCATCATCTTGATACTTCTTTCATTTGTGTTATTGTATTCTTGTGTTTTAGTGATTGAAATTGTCTTAATCTCAAAACAACAACCATCCAATTACGATCGTCTAAATAAAAATAAGACTATCTTAGTTCAATACTTAGCATATTAATTTATTAGTCTCCGTGGATACGACCTTGCTACCCTATTCGATAACGAACACCGTACACTTGCGGTGAAAGCTAAAAATAAGGCGAACAACTATGTTGATGGAACCCTCTTGTATAGATGGATCCATCTTCACAAGCTTGAACCTTTGGGCCTTCGTAGTTGGAAGAGGTCTTGTTTTGTTCTTCGTTGTATCGTGTGTTTCTTTCTTTCGATATGTGTTTTTTTCTCTAAAATTTTGTGTCTTCAGCTCTAGGGTTTGGTCTTCCTTTTAAGATGCATTGAGAGATCCATGTGATTGTACTCCCGGCAAAATTAGAAAACAAATCAGCCCGCAACAGATCACATAACCGTGTGATATTACACGGCCAGACCGTGTAAACTATTTTCTTCTCTATTTAGACTTGAATCAAATCCATCGGTCATGTACTTTTAATGGGTGGATAGTGTACTTTGTCTCAGAATTTTTTCCCTCAAACAAGTCGGACATGCGTGTAAAATGGCACAATTATAATTCACACGTCCGTATAAAAATACACAGGTAAACCATGTGAAATGTATTTTGGCGTTTCTTCGCGTATTTGATCGTGTCTTGGCTTTCGACATTCTTGTTCGGGTCGTCCTACTATATTTTTTCATAATAAGCTCCATCTCCTGCAAAAGTATACAAAAATACGCAGTATGACGTCCAACAAAGGAAGCTAACCAAAACAAACTAAATATATATATATATATACATGCAAATATATCAAATATATATTCAAATAAGCCTCTAAATGCACGTATATTTTACACTTATCGTATCGCAAACTTCATTTTGCAAAAAAGTAAAAGGTATTTTGAGGTCCATAAAAAGTTTTAAGGTTTGGCAAGCATTAATTAAGGTATCGACATGTGAGTTATGATTTGTTGGGGGAATCTTTGAATTGAGGGAAGTTGTTTTATAAATGTGTATCTTGTAATTACTATCCAACAACATCTGTAAAGTGTATTTATTTTTTGGTTACCAACTGACTGTTATAACAATATAGTCAACATAGAAAAATTCGAGTATAGAGGCACGAGTTGTCCATTTCCACCGACCCAACCTCACACAAAAGGTAGTTGTGTATGATATAGCTCAAAAGTAGTCTATAGTAAAACTTGTCCAAGATCTTCCACAAAGCTCTATATATCATCAAAATTATTTGATCTCATTCATTATCGCCATACTAAATAGTTTAAAACCAAATAGGTTCGCGCATCTATGGTTTGTTTGTACTGGTACTCAGGGACGACGCCAGAAATTTCAGATAGGGGCCCAACTAATATTAATATAAAAAGAGTCCGTCAGATTTTTGGTCACTTTTCCATAAAAAAATAGTTTTAATTATGTTTCTTAATTTAGTCATTTTTTAGTTGAAATTTTCCACTTTATTTTTTTTATTTCTATGGACTATACCGGTCCATGACTCGATACCAAAAAATGTACCGCATAAATATTTTGAAATATAATCAAGTACCTTGTCAGAGAGCATAAGAAGGGTATGACCTTGTCAAAATGACTAAAAAAACATATTTTCAAAAATTATGACTATTTATCATTTTTACAAAACATAAGTGGTCAATTTGTCCATTACCACATATGACAAAGAAAAATAATACATTAAATTATAAATGCGTAGAAGTTTTGATTAAGTCATTGTATTAATTCAACTATATCTTAATATTAAAAAATAAACAACAAAATACAATTACATCAATATACCAAAAAAGATAACTAGAGACACAAGAGAATAATGCAAAAGTTTATGGCGGAGCTTAAAAAATGTACAAAGTTTAAGAAAAAGAAAAAATGACTAATATTCAAAATTTTCAAGATTCACAAATTAAAATAGGAAAAAAGAATGCAATATAATTGAAAACCTTTTTTTCCCAATTTTCTATTTTTTATTTCAAGATTAAAATGTGAAATAACCAAAATACCCCTATTTATTTTTCAAAATTTGAGGGGGGCCAAGTGCCCACATTGGCCCCTACATAGCTTCGTCTATGCTGATACTTATACTCAATATCTTGAACAACTAGGTTTAATTTATGGAATTACCATTTTATATGATTCTAATATCAATATAATGCTTATTTCTAACCTGCAATTAAGTTAAGCTTAATACAAGTGAGTCGTCAGTATGTTCACAAATGATTATTGAGACTGGCTTAAAAATAGTTAAGCCCTAGTCTGTTACTACTAATTTATTATATAAATTAACCATTTGGTACCTATATTGTTAGTATGACTGCTACACATTAAAATTCAATACATTATCTTCAAGTTAAGATTGAATAACTTCAATTTATTTATTAAGAAGTGATGTAATTTAAGTTGCTTGGATAAAAGAATTAAATAATATTATGGCATCAAACATAATAAAGAATATAGTACTGCGCTGTTTTATTTTTTTCAAAATAGTGGGCTACGTATTTCACATTAACACATTACTCATACATAATAAAAAAAATTAGGTCATAAAGTTAACTTATACCTATATATATATATATATATATAGTATATATATATATGAATGTTTGGAATTGAAATTTTGTTGTCATGATATATTCAACGGTTTTTGTAATTATATAATAATTTAGATTAAATTTATAAATGTAATTCATAGTATTAAGAATACAAAAGGTTTCAAAAATAATTAATAATGATCTTTGATTCAATTAGGAATTAATATAAAAAAAACCTTAATCTCTAATGGTTGCCCCAAATTGCCTCTATAACAAAACTCACTATGCACCGTATGGTGAATTTTTTTCGTTATATTATAATACATTATTTTACTTATAACATAACACAACTAATTTGATATTGATTTCGTAATAGGCTAATCAACTGTAATTTGATCAACAAGTTGAACCACTTCAATTGCAATTGTTGTCATATCTTGACTAATATTATAATTGTATGACTATTATATCTAATTAAAACGATATCATAATATATATACACTAATGTTACCATTGAGTTTCTATAATTATTTTCTACCTATAATTAACACAATTGAAAATGAGTACTTAAATGTAAGTGAAATTTTCATGAATAACAAATTGTAAGGAAAAATAAATTATTTTAATATTTTTTAAGCAAAATGTCCATTTATACATATATATGAAATCTTGCAAACATGTATTGAACTCCATGAACATGTTTAATTTTTGTTATTACGTATAAATAGTATTATAGCAAACTTCATGTTGCAAATAGTAATGGGCATTGCGAGGTTCATAAACAATTAAGGGTTTGGCAAGCATTAATTATGGGATTGACAAGAGAATCATGATTTGTTGGGGATTCTTCGAATGGAGGGAACATATTTTATAAATCTATATATTGTTATTATTAGGAATAGTGGCGTTTTGCCTTTTGTTTTTTTTAAATTCAAACTAAATTGCCTTATGAGATTTTCCTAAAAATTAATTTCAAAGCACATTTTAATTAAGTAAATGAAAGGTGCAATTCTAGGCCGTGGCAAACCATTGCTGACGGTTTGATGGTTTAAATAAATAACAGTATTATAACATTGATAAAATAAAATATATCTTTATTGTCAAAAGTTTAAAAACATTGAAGATTTATTTTGTTATAAACAAGATGATTTTGCAAATTAAATGCACCTCGCATTATCTTCTAATTCAACTTCATTCAAAATATAATGCATTTTAGTATGTCACTTTGAATGAAAAATATAATGTATATTTGTAACATTCAAGAAAAAAATTTAAAATACATTTTATTTGAAATTTAAAATCAGACATAAATTTATTATTCACAGATTACTTTTTAAATATATTGATGCTTAATTATTAAACTAAAGAGGGAAGAAAAACATTTTATCCCACTCCTAAAATTGTATAAGATGGATGGTTTTGTTCCAAAACTACAGTCGGACCCAAAAAGCGGTGCAATTTTTATTCAATATTCTAAATCGCAGTTTTAATAAAAACAAATTATTGTAAACAATGCGGTGTATTGCAGTTCGGTTTCGAGCAGTTTTTGAAAAATTTATGATCACACCTAGTTACTATCCTACAATTGCTATAAAGTAAATTGATTTAATGGTTACCAACTTAATCTTACAACAATGTAGCCGCACAGAAAAATTAGTGTTATAAAGGGGCGAACTGTCAATTTCCACCAACCTAACCTCGTCATCTAAAAAGTTGTTATTTATAATATAGCTTAGCAGTTAATGATCAAGCTTGTCCAAGATCTAGTACAAAGATCGATATATCATCAAAGTTATTTGATCTTAGTCATTGTCACAGTCTAAAATGAAATAAAGTCGTGCATGTATAGTTTGTTGTACTTAATATTTTGAACAACTAGCTTTTATTTATGGAATTGTAATTTTCAAGATTCTAATATCAATGTTGTACATTTTTTCAACCTGCAGTCTAGATAAGCTTAATACAAGTGAGTTGTTACGTTAGTATGTTCACAAATCAACCTATATATTAAAGAAAAAACAAAGTTGACACATGTCATCATCTCATTAATGTTGGACATATATCAACTCCTCATTCGCCCAATTCCAAATGGTTGATTCACAATTATCCATGTAGCATCCCTATGTATAAATTTAAAAGTGAATTGATTATATATTTTTGAATTGGAAGATAACAAATTTTAAAGACAAATAATCAAAAAATCAAGGATTATATCTACATTATCTTTTAAAATTATTATCTTTTAAAGCTTAAATATTATATTATACGTATCGAAAACACAAAAAAGGACCACGAAAGAAAAAAAAAACTCTATTAGTTCAAAATCTATATTTTTGCTTATATAATATATTCTCTCATTTGAATTAATAACATAATTTCTAAAAAAGATAACAACTTTAAAAGATAAAAATCAAGTAATCCTTATATCAACGATTCTATCTACGCTATCTTTTAAAGCTTAAATGTATTATTACTACAATGACTTATCAAAATTTATAAATAAAAAAAAAACAATTGTCAAAGTATACATATCAATAGTTATATTTGCCCAATTTGGAAACGATGTCTATTTGTGACAAATGATGTCAATATTATGGAAACACATTAGTTATAAACTGATGTTTTTTTTTACGAATTTGCAAAATTATAACAACATTAAAGCATCAATAATACGAAACTGCAAAATAAACATAGAAAAAAGTAAGTGTGACTTAAAATATTACAAAAAAGTAATAGTTGTGATTATTTTCTATAAAGCCAATATAAACTCAACATGAATTCCAATTGCACTAACCAACATTAAGTACAATATATTTAACTAAAGCCAACAATATCCAAAAAATACAATATATTCCACTAAAGCTACCAATATAGTCAAACTTTCAAAATGGATCTTGTCTAAAGTCTGAATGCATCATCCTGCATTAGTGTACATATCAATTGTCAAAGTATACATATCTAAAGTAAAAAAACCGATGTTAAGATATTTTTAAAGTTTGACTCTAGGACACGGGTATTGAACCACTATCTTTTAATAGAAAACGACAACAATTTAAAGATGCTTTGTTAAACCAATGTCTATTACAAAATAGACAACAATTATAAACCAATGTCAAAAGTTTTCCCTTTTAACATCGCGATACTAAATACTGGATAATTTTGTCTTATAGACATCATTTCATAGAAAACACATCGGATTTGATCCACTGTCAAAAGTCACAACATTTAACATTTAGGGACATTAACAACGGTTGTTAACTAATACACATCGATTTAAAACAAATGTCTATTTTCTTTTTTTGTGTAGAGTGTGTATTATTTTATTTATTGTTTACTGCATTTATTAGCACTACAGAGGTTTCTATCGCATATTATACTCAAACTCCATAAGTTATTCACAACATAGTACTTTACTATATTATTGTTTACTTGGACTAAAACATTATAAACAAAAATCACGTAAAGTATTTTAATTAACTTCAGCAAACTCAAAATAACTAGTTTCTGCTACACAAATAAGTAGCCTCTAAAACACTTAGTTATATCTTTGAGTTTAGTTAGCTATCCAGTCCAGAACAATTAAGTCGAGCAAATTTTTAAAACTCTATTTACCCCAAAACTTTTATACTCTATTTTAGGGACAAACAAGTGGTATTATAGCGGTTGTTCAAATAGCTATCCACTGTGATTACAGAACTTGATCCATGTTTAAAAGTTTATTGGTTTTCAAAAATCTTACACATCACATTAATCCATATTATCATTTTGATTATAATATGGTGGCTAACTTAATTTGCTTGAGTTATTATGGAGGATATTATTGAAAGCTTGAGAGAATTTTTATGTTTTGCTTGCTTGAATGTTTGATAGCTAGGAAACACGGACACTTTTGTGAGGATGACGTACCCGTACCAGATACGTATTAGATATGATACTTTATCCGATACTCAGGATACTCATTGGATACATATATAAAGTATTTTGCTGATAATTTCAACATGTATTGTGTGCGCCTATGTGAGTTATCATTTTCATATTTGAGTATTTACGAAATTTTAGTTTTTTATTCTTGAAACATTATTTTTTTTAATTGTATTTGGTATATCTATTGTCACGCCCCAAACGCAATGCGGCGATGATCAATCACTTAAACAGAAATAAACCCAACATTCTAGAAAACGATGCAACAATCCCAAGAGAAACAAGGTCTAAAGCAGCAGAAAACTACAAGTACAGTACGATTACAATTACATCCCAACAATCAAATAGCTTACAGTCCAGAACTAGGAAATAAAGTACACATCATATCACCAGCTTAAGTGTCAAAGGGTCCTACGCCCTTAAATTACAGTTCAGAATGCAAAGAAAATAAAAGAGTCCAACAGCAATAAAAGTAAAAGGAGTGTCGCTCCACATCAACGTTAGGAATTCAATCTATGGTAGGATCGACGTCTTCAACGTACTCTTCCTCTAAAGGTTGGAAAACAGGAGGGGTCCCTTAAGTTTTATTTTCTTGCAATTAAGTCCAAAAGTTAAAATTTAATCAATTATGCTCGACTTGTCCAGGTTATAAATCATTCAAAACATAGATTTCAAGAGTCATACACACATATCCTTCTCATACAAAATTTCATCAAGTATAACAATAAATTGTGCATGTATGCCCTATTTTTTGATAAATCGCATTTTTGAGCAACACTTGAGAATTTTTCCAACTTGATACAAGAAAATAGCATGCAATACATAATATATATCTCAAGTTCTCAATAACAAAATACTACATGCATATTTTCAATTTAAAACACCTAGAAGTTGAAAGGAATTTTCCACCCACCTTAAAGATCGGTTTGTTGGTGAAAATGGGATAAATCTCTCTCGATGAAGGAGTGACTTAGGTCAGTCCCTAAGTCAAGAAATATCAAAAAAAATATAGGAATTAGAAGAATGTGGTTAAAAGTTTGGGGAAAAGAAGAAGATGGTGAGAAAATTGGAAATACTAAACTTACCTTGTGTAGTGAGTAAAATGTGACTAATAATGGCTTCCAAGTGTAAGGTTTTGGTCACCCTTAATGTCAACCTCCAAGGTCAGCCCCTAAAACTCCAAAAATAAAAATGGAGTATAAATCAAAATTTTGGAAAATAGGAGAGAAGAAGAAAATATACTAAAAATTCCACTTCTTACCTTATAGTCCAACTTCTTCACAATTTTTCCTCAAGATGACTAGTCTCTTAATTTCTTCAAAGGTCTTCTAGGTATACCACAAAATCAAAAATCAAACTTAAATTAGAAGGTGAAAGAGATGAGTTAGGTGATATCAAAAATGGATTGAACAAGAAATGTTTCTTACCTTTGGAGTGTAGTTTCGAAATTTTTGAAGAGTAGGGGGATGAATTCTTGAAGTTTTTGGTTAAGTGTTAGTGAAGAAGATGAAGAAATAGGTAGAGAGATGTAGGAGGATTTTTAGAGAGAGAGGAGAGGAATTACAAGACTTAGAAGAATTTTGTGTTGTTGAAATGAAATGTGAAGAATAAAACTTGAACAAATGTTTTGTTCATCAAGGCCATTTGGCCGTCCAAATGGGTGGGGTGAGGGGTAAATTTTTTTTGTCTTGTTTTATTAGAGTAATAATTGAGGGAATTAGGGAAGAAAGTAATATTTAGGTAACTTTATTAGGGACAATTAGCCAAAATGCTAAGCTTAGGGGGAAATTTTTAATTTGGTCTTATTTGACCAATTGGATGATTGAAATGGTGGGATTATTCTAAGATGTAGGTTAGAATTAATGGTGTAAAAATACACAAGGTGTACATGTACAAGAGTTGGGAGATATTTTTACACTTAAAATACCCACCATGGCCGTCCCTTAAGGGGTATTTGTGGCATTTCCATTTTTTTTGTCCTAAAATTGATGATAATAGATGAATATATCAATCTCCAAAATAATTAGTGATTTTCCTTGATCACTTATAAGTCTTATGATCACTTAATCTAAGTCGAGTTCTTAATTTTATAAGGTATAAATCTCTAAAATAAATAGTCTCTTAAATTTCTAAGATGACTAATAAATACACAAGTAATAATATTGATGATCAACCAAATGATCATAAATGTGAAAATAAAATTAATAAATGATTACGATCACAAGTAATAATTAAAAGAATTTAAATACAATTATATTTATCATTAATGTTTACTCGTCAAAGCGACGCGGTAGAATTGTCAAATAGTACAAAGACGATACGTGAAACAAGTACATGTTCGAATAAAAATCGAGGCTTCACATCTATATTTTAAAAAACATACAAATACATAATTTTATATGTATATATATATAAATATATATATATGATAACCATATCCTTAAAATTTAAAAATGATGTATTTCCATATCCGTATCAATGCTTCATAGCTTGATAGTCTTATGAAAATTGTAATTGGTAACCTTTTCTCACTTGCTTTCTCATCCTTTTATAGTGTACATTTGAAAATTTGCCCGTTCAAGAGATAGTCAATTGTCAAACAACACTTCTTGGTCGTTGGCTTATCTTCTGTTGATCTGCAGCTTGTGATGGTGACATTTCCTCATTTTAATGATGTGTGCAGCTTTTCAGGTTGTGACACACGCTAAGTGCTTCCCATTGGTCAGTTCATTTTGCACGTTTCTGGGATGAACACTTTTAGACATGGCAACATGGACGTAAATAATGTCCTTGACTTTTGTTCGACGGATTTATCACAGTCAACTTGACTTGACAACTGCTTTACCCATTTGTCTTGAGTCAGCTCCAACCTTTTAGGAACGACTTAACTGTCTGTCAGCTGACAAACTCAGTTTTCTTAGACTTGACTTCCGCTCTCCATCCTTCACTCAACTATCTCACATCTGGGTCTTCTCTTCGATCTTCAGTCGACTCTTGTAATCTTCAACTTAGCTGACTTCAACTCAGCTTATTCAGCCCTATCTATTACAAATTGAATTACATAGAAAATGGGATGCCAACTTCCTAATCTAAGTTTTATATGGTATCATCAAAATCTAAACATAAATTTTCCTAACATAAACAATTCCCAATTAAAATTTGTTTTTCTATAAATAATTCATAAAATTCAAGGACAAACAATCTCGAATACTGGTGCCAATTTAATTTAACTGCATTTTGTCCGAACCAATTATATATTGCACTCCTTTGAGAGTTTCAATGTTTACAATGAAAGAGGAAATATGGGGACTAAATATGTTATGTACAAATAAATTTTTAGTGCGTATACAAATAATTATTACTTACATAGTAGCGAGTAACTAAAGTTTATTTTTTTTTTTCAAAAAGAAAAGTAACTAAAGTTTATTTTCATTAAATAACACAACATTGAAGTAGACTAATTATAACACAAAGTCCAAATACCTAACAATCTAGTAATGTGAATGAAAATTCTTTATTCAAGTAGTTAAAGAAAAAATAATTTAATTAGTTATGACACTACAAGGGAAAAGGGTTTTAATGATGACTTTTTGTCATCACAAAAGTCAAAAATCGTCGTAATTACAATATTTGCAACGACTTGTCGTCCCAGAAATATTATCACAAATATCGCATCAGAAATACCTTATTTGTCACAATTTATGTGTCGTTGGGAAAACTGCAATGTATTTGCGACAACTTGTCGTTGCAAATACTCCGATTTTTATTTTTTAGTTTTAATCTTATTACCGACAACAATGTCGTCCCAAAAACTCCAACTATTATTACTGACGACATTGTATTCGCAAATACTTTGTTATTTTTTTCTAATTTTTTGGATTTTGTATTTTTTATTTTTATAACATGTCATACACCCATCTCCATATATATCAAACGCAATACTATATATATATATATAAAGATATTAACAAACTACTAAGGATTCGTTAAATTAAAAACAAAAATACACAATGACACTTGTCACCCTTAGAAAATGTATTATCCTCGTCCATCCCTATTATATTGTACACTTAGAAAACGGATCCAAAATGGATGATCTTACATAAAAAAAGAATTCTTGATTTCCATCCAGTTGTGTAGGTCGTGCCTCTATAATACTATTCAAAATGCATAATAAAGTTAGTTTTTGGTGTGGAAAGTATGTCATATTGTCCATGTAACTAAACCTACGCTAAAATAACTCTCAAGAGATAACTTATAACCATGGATTAATTTTGATTAAAGTACCAACCATAATAGTAGTAAATGAGCCTTCCTTATGTATGAATCTCGCTACAACAAATGCCAAATTCTTTCACAGCCATCTGCCATAATGAAATTATGTAAATGTTTCATTGCAAAATTCCCATTATTTGTGCTGAAGCTAATCTTGAAGCATATTTTTTTGAGGAATAATTTCATTTTTGGTACCCAAATATACCTACTTTTTGCTTTTAGTACCCATTGTTCCAACTTCATCAGTATTGGTATCCAAAGTTTTAAATTTTAATTAGCTCGATCGAGTCCAATCCGTTAATCGACCGTCAAATTCTAACGGCTGACCTATTGCTACAAATGAAGAGTTAAAAAGGGAGCTAATTACCCTTTATTTTTTGATTTTAGGGTTTACTATTATATTCAACTTTAATCATCTCATAGTATTATCACGAATAACATAAATTATAATTTTAATTTATAATCATTATATTTAACCTTTTAACATTTAATTAATACTTTTAATAATAAATTCAATAATAAATTAAGTTTCCAATCATTGATTGAGAAATAAAAAGTTACCATTGATTATCTTACAAAATCATCAGATAGCCAATTATTTCAAAAATAATAAAAATAAAAAAAACATTTTTTATTTTTAATTAATTTATCACTACAAGAAAAATGCTGATAGACAACACCAAAGAGACACTGGTTTTATGAGTGTACTGTTGTCTTTTCCGATATATATAACAGCAATTTTGTAAGAAATCTATGTCTAATTAGTGTTGTCGTTTGATAAACAACAGCGGTTTCCTAGAACCAGTGTCTATTGTAAAAAACTTTCCCAAATAGACACCAGTTTTGGCATCGGATTTCGAAATCGGTGTTTATTTATATAATTTATTTTAGATTAGACACCAGTTGTTTTGACATCGTTCCAAAATCGGTGTCTATAATATTTTAGAAACCGGATTTTTTGACACCGGTTATAGAACCCATGTGTTTATTTTTAACACCAGATCTTTAGACGCATGTTCTACAACCGGTATCGTTAGGGCCCCTAATTAATTAGGCCACAGTGAAATTAAAGTTCATCCTATCTCCTGTACTCAAACTAATCTCCCGTGTGTGTGCCCCGTCTCTCACCTCTCCCCGTAGCCCATCGCCTGTTGCCCATCACCTCTCCCCTCCACCTGTCACTTCTCTCCCCTCCCGCCGGTCGCCAACCGTGCGCCATCCGCCCGTTAGAACTTTCTCTTCCGCTACCATCAACTGCCATCTTCAAACTTTGGCGCCGCTCGTCACTGCCATTATTGTGTCTCTCATCATCGCCACCGTCAATCACCATCTTCAACCTCTTTCAGCACTGAGTCGAAGGTAGGATTTTTTTATTTAGGGTTTAAATCCAGTTTTTTTTATTTATTGGTTCTATTTAGGGTTTAAATCCACTTTTTGCTTTCGTATTATGTATTGTTTGATGTTCATTATTCGTATTATGTATTGTTCGATGCCATTAGGAACAAGGCTTATTGTAACTGATTCTTTTTCTTATGAAATGCATGCACCTGGGCAACAATTAATTTGGTCATTCATATGCACATACATAAGGGTGGGGGTGGAGTTATCTTTACTTGGAAGTCACACTTTAATTTATAATAATTTCTGGGAGTGGTCTTTTTTTGAGTTTATTTTGCTTGAGTTATCGAGAAAGTCATGATTGTATTTTGAAATGAATTCACATGCATAGTTATTGGGAAAGTATGTTGATCATATGGATTGAGCATTGGTGGTTTTATCATGTGTTGATCATATGTTGTCCATTTTGTTTGCAGGGATGGAGGGGATCATATGGATTGAGCATTTTTGAAAACTTGAATGACATGAGTTATGTTAATCATATAGAGTTTGTTTCCTTTAGTTGAATTATATAATCTTTTTATTGGTTGATGAAATTAATTGGATTATGAATTTATAGTTGTTTTATCGAAAGGAAACTTCGCTACTAGTACTTTTTGTTGGATTTTGGTTATTGTGACTTTAGTATTGATGGGTTTCATGTTTAATTGGTAGTGAACTTATGATGGTTGCTAGAATTGGAGTTTATAATGATTTTTAATTATATAGTTTTTTTGCAGATTTGGACTAGTGTCTTTGCATAAATCCTTTTAAAACTGCTTCTAAAATCAATAAGACACCGGTTTTGATGTGATGTCTTTCAATTAAATGACACCAGTTTAAAACCGGCGTGAATTAGCGATGTCTATTCACCATAGACACCAGTTTTTAACCGGTGTCTCTAGATGAAACGACACTGGTTTTAAACCAGGGTTAAATGCGGTGTCTATTCATCAAAAGACACTGGTTTTATACTGGTGTCAAATACATTAACACTAGGGCCTTAGAAAGCGGATGTTTTATCTCTACGACATCGGTTTAAAACCCGTGTCTTTCAAGAAAATGACACCGATTTTCAACCACTATAAAAAAGTTCAGACTTTTAACATCAGTGGCTTTAACACTGGTTATTTTACTAATAGACACCCGTTTAAAATCCTTGTCTATCAGCATTTTTGTAGTAGTGTTATCTTAAAAAAATTAACTTAATCAATAACTTACACCTGCAATAATTTTATTTCTTAACAAGCATTTGATATTTAATGAAAAATTTAATAAAAATTTCATTTATTTGACAAATAATCCAATAACTAGATAAAGAATAGAGATTACTTTTAATTCAACTACATAAAAGAGTCTAATTATGAAATAAACTACTGAACAAAATCAAGAACAGAACGCTGTTCTTGAAGGTTGCAAGTTCTAGCCGGAAATTCTCTATATTCAAGCCAGAGTAACATCAAACATCAATCATCCATTCCCTCCCAACCCTTACGACCACAATATCCCAACCTATAGTCGGGCACAACTTATTTGAAAATCTGGAGATTCAAAATCGTTAGTTGAAAATCACGACTTTTGTCAACTCGTCGCTGGCAATTTGCGCGTTGCTCCGGCCAGCCGCCTATACGAATGAGGCCGCAATTTCATGGGTTAATTATCTCATGCCAATTTCCGATTGCTATCGCCGGGATTAATCGAATAATAATTCCTCTGGGGCTCAAATTAAAATATCCGAAAAAATGGGCCGAATTTCTCTTAATTAATTAACTATTAATCATTTAGATTGAACATACAGTGGTGAAAGCCCAATGCTTATAACAAACAATTTTGAAGATGGAAGTCATTAAAGAGGCAAATAAGATTTGAGAAAGAAATTGGAAAAAAAAAATCAAATGATAAGAATAATATTTTTTTTTACTGCTGGTTGATTAGGTTACCTTATCCCAGAGTAAACCTATTGTGGCAGGTTATCTATTAGAATTTGACTGTCAACTAACGGATTGGACTCGAACTGAATTATTTTTTTAAACGTTGGGTATAAATACTGATGAAGTCGGAACAATGGGTACTAAAAGCAAAAGGTAGGTATAATTTGGGTACCAAAGATGAAATTATCCCTTTTTTTGATATTACTTATACATTTGCTTAACTTACAAATTCTTTCAATTTTATCTAATATTGTGCAAGTTGCAAATCATGTTGTTTATAAAGTATGGTGAAAAAAGAGTCGAAAGAAAACAACGGCTTTATGACCAAATTGTCAACTACAAAATCTTTTTTGTAAGCCCTCAATATATATTCTTTATATTACTAATTTTATTCACATTAATTTTCAGTCTTTATAAAGTTCAAGTTGACTTGTAAATTTAATCCCCAAGATTAGGAAATAGACAACTCCAGACATATGACCAATTTAATAGGGTAACCATATTTTGATTCCTTATTTAGTATTGTTAGGACGATTTTATCGTCTAAAAATATTTTTCGAGAAAAAGATAAAGATTGGTTTTGATTTGTTTTGCCTTTCTAGACTTGTGATATAATTAGGACTTTTTAGATAAGGGAAGAAATCATATTGATATGGTATTGATATATTAGGATTCTTGATAGTTATCTTGTTTCCTAACATAAGTGAATTACTTGTCATATATTTGTATATATCTTCTTTCCTTGTGTATTAGGTCTCTTGAAGGGTGTTGGACGGCTATTTAAAGGGAAGAGGACGTCCATAATGATTACACAAGAAATACACTAGAGTTACAAGAGTCTTGATAAAATTAAAGTCATTCAAGCACAAGGAGTCTGAACTGCCCTGGATGCGACCTCGAATGTGACTATATCTGAGATCACATTCAGCCCTGCAGCTTGTGTTTGTTAGTTTTTCATCCATTGTGTTTGTATTGTGATTAACGAAGTCCATACATATCTATTGTTGGATGAGTTGAATTACATAGATTAGATATACTCAAGATAGGAGTTTTTCGTTGAATTTCTACTAGTTGGATTTTAGTATTTTTGTATACGGAATCAAACTGATTTTACTAGTGGAAAGTTTTGCCATATTGGCACGTCTACAAGCTTGTTAGCTTGTAGACAATTTTTACTTCGTGTGTCTCTTTATTTTTTCAAATTTCCGCTGCATGTGATTGTGAATGTGATCACATCTGCAATCACATCCTTACTCTGCAAAACTTTTGGTAAATATCCGTGCTTAAATTCTTTCAATTGGCATCTAGAGCCTACACTTGACGACACTAAGTGTTGATCCTGAGTGTTTGTTAGCATGGATACTCAAAATAACCCCACTTTTCATCCCCCCATTCTTGATGGCTCCAATTATTCTATTTGGAAAGTCAAAGTTCGGGCCTACATCAAATCAATTGATGAAAGGGCCTAGCGTACAATCCTTACTAGGTGGTCACCTCCAAAACTCATCGATATTGATGGTGACTACAAGGACAAAGGAGAAATTGATTGGACTAATGATGAATTAATTTTGTCCAATTACAATTCTAAGGGCTTGATGGCAATCTTTGGCACTTTGTGGATCAAAATATGTTTAAAATCATTGCTAATTTTACTGTGGCAAAAGATGCTTGGGATACTCTGCAAAGTCATTGTGAGTGTTTAGCAAGTGTGCGAAAAATCAAACTTAGGTTGCTCACAAATAGGTTTGAAAACCCGAGGATGCGTGAGGATGAGAATATCACTACTTACAATGCCAAACTGTGCGATATAGCCAATGAAGCTCAAGCTTTAGGTGAACCCATATCCAACGAGAATCTTGTGAGCAAAATGTTGAGATCTCTTCCTATTAGGTATAATATCAAAGTTTCATCCATAGAAGAAGCCCATGATGTGGCCACTTTAAGTCTAGAAAGACTTTCTGGCATTCTTCAAACCTATGAGATGAACATGGCTCAACAGATGGAGAGTTTGGGTCACAAAGTTGCTTTTCAAATTGAGTCTCCTTTCACCTCGAGTCCCAAGTTACCAATGATTTTACGACCTTACCAATGAGATTGAAAAATCTGATCTAGGAGATGATTCTATGGCCATGTACTCGAAAAAGTTTGATAAAATTCTTAAGCTCAAAAGTCAGAAAAAGTCTCAAAATTTCACCAAGCCTTTTAAGTCTGAGTCAAGCAAGTTTCCTCAAAAGCACACCTTTGATAAAAGTCAAGAGCGTTTTTCTGGTGATAAATCAAACAAGTCTGACACAAAAACACTTGACTCCATTAGGTGTAGGGCTTGTACTGGGTATGGTCATTATGCTGCCCAATGTGCTAACACTCTTATGAAAAAGGGGATGAGCCTGACTGTGACCTTGAGTGATAACGAATCTGACGGTGAGGAGAATGATCAGGAAGAAAACAAGGTTCTGACTACCTTGGTGGAAAATCGAAAGTCCCTCCAAATTAATCCTTCGGTGTTGCCAAGGTGTGGCCCGAGATGTGATCACACCTTCTCTGATCACATCTGAAGTCACATCTGATGAACAGGATCTCTCATCTATCTCTAATCATTTTTGTTTCAATTCTACTTCTGTACCTGATAATAATGAACAAGATGATGAATCTGATGATGAAAGTCTGGAGGACACATACGCGAACCTTTACAAGGATTGGTTGAAAAGGATAAAAGTGAACAAGATCTTTGAAAAAGGAGAATGGCCGACTTACAAAGGAGAATGATGATCAAAGGGAAGTGGTTACTGGTTAGAGGCTTCTCTTACAAAGAAAGAACTTGAGTTCGAAAAGGTAAAGTCTAAACTTGAAGAGTCTCTTGAAAGCATAAAAAGGTTTAATTCTGGGAAAGCAAAACTAGATGATATTCTTTCCATGGGCAGTGATGATAAAATTGGCCTTGGTTATAAAACTTCGGTTTTTGTGAAAGCTAAAGAACAAGGAGAATCCTCGATTCCTCCAATAATAAAATGATTTTTTCCCGAAATCTAAACCACGGAAACGCTCACTTTATCTGTCATTATTGTCATGCTCCTGGACACATAAAACCATTCTATTATAAGTGAAATCGGATTTAAGGTCCGGGCGCCGATGTCATCGCAGATGTTACGACATCCTCGTAATCATTTTTCAAAATCATGCGGGTAAAAAAATCGAGGTTAAATGTCATGTTATCTATACTTCCTTGAGATCTAACGTTGCGGGATCTTGGTACTTTGATAGTGGATGCTCACGACACATGACAGTACCTTGGAGTATTTGACTGACTATGAAGTGTACAATGGAGGCAATGTTACCTATGGAGGTGGAGCCAAAGGAAAGATAATTGGGAAAGGAACGTTGAACGTTGAAGAACTACCCAAGCTTCGTAATATGCTTCATGTAGTTGGTCTTAATGCTAATCTCATCAAGATAAGTCAACTATGTGATGATGATCTCTATGTCAAGTTTAACAAAAACTCATGTGATGTGTTCAATGAGAATGATACTTGTATCCTTCGGCTTGAGATCTTCGACAATCGTTATCAATTTTGTAATGATCAACTCACACACAGGCGCACACAAATGACACGATCTATGGCACCAAAAGTTAGGGCATGTTAGCTATAAAAAGCTAATGGAACTTGTGAAATATGAAGCTGTCATTGGTTTGCCTAAGTTGTCTGTGAAAAGTGTCAGTGTTTGTGAAAGTTGTCAAAGGGGTAAACAAAAGAGAGTGTCGCATCAAATGACATCACATTTCCATACCACTAGATGTCTGGAGTTAGTTCATATGGATCTCATGGGTCCTATTGAGATTGAAAGTGTGGGTGGTAGGAAGTACTCCTATGTGATTGTCGATGATTTCTCACGTTACACGTGGACTTATTTTCTACGTGAGAAATCTGAAACTTTTGATTTCTTTAGAAGTTGGCATAAAAAGGTCTGTAACTTGTATAATTTGACAGTTGCCAGAATTAGATCAGACCATGGTAAAGAATTTGAAAATTCTTCTTTCTTGACCTTCTGTGATAGAAAGGGGATTTCTCATGAATTTTCCGCACCTAAAACTCCACAACAAAATGGGGTGGCAGAAAGGAAAAATCGTACATTGCAAGAGATAGCCCGTGTCATGCTTATTTCTAAAAAACTTTCTAAAAGGTTTTGGGCTGAAGCTCTTAATACTGCTTGCCATATAGCTAATCGTGTGTATTTGAGGCCTGGATGTTCTATGACCCCGTATGAAATACTTATGGGAAAGAAACCTAACCTCAAATATTTTCATGTTTTTGGGTGTGTGTGCTATGTCCTTAATGATCGTGATAATCTTGGTAAATTCGATTCCAAAAGTGACAAGTGTCTTTTTCTAGGCTACACTTCGAATAGTCATGCCTATCAAGTTTATAATCTTCGTACTAAGACGATCATGGAATCTGTAAATATTGTCTTCGATGATCTCTCAGATATGGCAGGAAAAAGTGAAGAAGATCATGTAGATCTACTCGTATTTGTTGAGACTGCTCCAACAAAGGATGTTGGCACAGATGTTATGGAGAATGTGACTGAAGCTCCATCCACAGCTGACTCAAATGCAGAACCAAATGTGACGGCATTCGAGCCCACATCCGTGTCTGCTGCAGCTGAGTCAGACTCTGACTCTGACTTTGAACCTGTTGAAGAAACTAATAATCCAATTGTGGATCGTGGCAGTGACTACCTACAAGGATTCAGAGAAATCACCCTACGTCTCAGATCATTGGTAACACTACTGATGGTATTAAGACAAGAGGGAAAGGTAGAGTGAACAATCGTGATATGGTAAGAATGGTTTGCTTGTCAACTGATTGTACGAATGTGAGAACATGTTGTTTTGTGTCCAATTTTGAACCTAAGAATGTTGTTGAAGCTCTTAAAGATGAATTTTGGATACATGCTATGCAAGAGGAACTTGATCAATTTGTCAAAAATGATGTGTGGTTTTTAGTCCCTAGGCCAGAGGATGTTAATGTCATTGGAACAAAATGGATTTTTAAAAATAAAACAGATGAATCTGGCAAAATTGTTCGCAACAAAGCTCGATTAGTTGCTCAAGGGTACACGCAGTTGAGGGGTGGATTTCGATGAAACCTTCGCTCATGTAGCCCGTATTGAGTCCATACGCTTGTTGCTTGCAATTGCATGTTACTTAAGATTAACTCTTCACCAAATGGATGTCAAAAGTGCTTTCTTAAACGGATTTCTAGATGAAGAAGCTTTTGTTGAACAACCTAAAGGCTTTGAGGACCCTTTTAAGCCTAACCACGTGTATAAGCTTAAAAAGGCTCTCTATGGTCTCAAACAAGCCCTTAGAGCTTGGTATGGTAGGCTAACTGAGTATCTTCTTCAAATTGGCTTTAAACATGGTGAAGTTGATAAAACCTTGTTCATTCAAAGAAAAAACCACGACATCATGATTGCTCAAATCTATGTCGACGACATTGTTTTTGGTTCCTCCTTTGATAAATTGTTAAAGGAATTCATTGCTTGCATGTCCTCTACTTTTGAAATGAGTATGGTAGGTGAGTTAAGTTACTTCCTGGGCTTGCAAATAAAACAATTAAAGGAAGCAATTTTTATCTCACAAAGCAAGTATGCTAAGAATCTTGTGAAGAAGTTTGATCTTGAAAATGCCTCTCACTTGAAGACTCCCATGGGGTCGAGTCAAAAGTTGAGCAAAGAATATGTGGCTGAAAGTGTTGACCACACCTTGTATAGAAGCATGATAGGAAGTTTGTTGTACTTAACTGCTAGTCGTCCTGATATTATGTTCAGTGTTTGTCTATGTGCTCGTTATCAATCTGATCCCAAAGTTACTCATTTAAAAGCCTTAAAACGTATTATTCAATACGTAGGGGCACAAAATCGATTTGGGAATTTGGTACACCAAAGATACTAACACTAATCTTGTGGGATTTAGTGATTCGATTGGGCTGGAGATGTTGTTGATCGTAAAAGTACAACTTGTGGATGTTTTTATTTAGGAAATAATTTGGTCTCATGGTATAGCAAAAAGCAAAATTGTGTATCTCTTTCGACTGCTGAATCGGAATATGTAGCAGTTGGGAGTTGTTGCACACAACTTTTATGGATGAACCAAATGATTGAAGACTATGGTTTGCAAAGTGAAACCCTGATTGTCTATTGTGATAATATGAGTGCGATTGATATTTCGAAAAATCCTGTCCAACACTCTCGTACTAAACACATAGATATTAGACATCACTTTATTCGAGATTTAGTTGAGAAAAATATTATTCGAATTGAGTATATTGCTTACAAAAATCAGCTTGCTGACATCTTCACCAAGGCTTTGGATTTTGAGAGATTCTCCAATTTTAAGGAAGTCTCTTGGTTTGTGTGTTGTTTGAGATGTTACACGAGATGTCACAGCATTGCACATCACATCCGCTGTGACATCCAAAATCTGCATCCCTTCTCTTCTCCTCTATTTCTTTTTTTTTTTCATTTTTTAGACATCCCTGCATTATAAGCCTTCATGCATTTCTGCAAAAAGTGGATTGATGGTTCGAACTAGTCACATATATTGTCTCCCTTGGAAAATTGGTGTGAGTCGATCTCTCCAATTCAAAAAAAAAATTGATGATATTTTTCCCAATAGCTGAGTTGAAAATAAAGTCTTGATCATGCTTGGAGGCCTTCCAGGAAAAAGCTACCAACCCCATTGTGTGCAGCTATTCCTTGTGACCTATTTCATCAATCATCCTACTGTTTAACAAAGGCATGATCATGTGAAAAATAGCTACATTTGGCACTTGAGTGAAAGCTCCCCTGTTTGGTTAACTCCCTCATGAGACTCGGAAAAAGTGAAGAAAACTCGAAAATTTTGATAAGTCGATTTCGGATTGCGATTCATTGAATCACCAAGACAGTGTGACTCAAAATGGGACGACATTTGAACCTACATCCATTCTTTGCAAAGACTTTTCACCTTGTGTGTGCGTTTTTTTTTTTTTTTTCTTTGCATTAGGCATATTAGGTTTGCATGTCCTCGGTGATCTTGGATTCTTTCTTTGAGATTTGGTTTCCATATATAATTTGAGGGTGATATTTTTCTCTTCCCAAATCTTGAAAATCTTGATGGATATATTTTGTGGGTTGAACCGATTTGGAGGATCGGGGTAAATCTTTTTTTGATTTTATCACAAGTTGACATAATGTGGACACTTTGAGAACCGAGTTTGAAATTAATTGGGATCTTGATTTTCTTTCTTTTTTTCCGATTATTACCATGAGAAATTCTTTCCTAATCAAACTCTTCCCATTGTACTTTGATTATCGTGCCCAATAATGACTCTTTGCTATCACTATTTACTTGCGAGGCACTTGAGTGTTGTACACCCTATTTTCTCTCACAATTTTCGAAGCTTGTGTGTGGTTGAGATTTTTTCGAGTTATTCGGTCATCTTCCTCACCATGGCAAGATTTGTTTCATCTATCAAGAACCTTTTTGGCAGCCCCAAAGAAATCTTCTTCTTCCTCGCACAATTCCGAAAGCCCCAAGTCCGAGAAATCCATGGAAGCAAATCTTGTGCGAGATCTTTGTCGAGATGGAACCCCATCGACACGCATCTCCATCCGCCTGAATCCTCTTTCTTCTCCGCATAAGGAGAGCTCTTTTACCGCTGAGGCCGCCGCCACGCCTTCCTCTACTCCCACGAGAGGTCCTCGCAAAACCATCACTCCTCCATCGCCAAAAATCGCTACTCCCGACTTTTGTTCACGATGCCCCCATCTTTTCCTCAAGATGTCCCTGCATCCGGGATCGCATCTCCCATCGCCTCAATCAAAGATCCAGGTTTGGATTCTTCTCTCCCCGAGCACTCATCCTCCAAGTTCCACTCCAACGGCTATCATCCCTGTTCCATTTCAAGACGAGGCCCTTGCCTCTGTTCTTCCTGGTGAGAAAAATAATGAAATTGATGTCGATAATCCTCCGGATTTTGAGGTCATTCGCACAGTTCATGGGCCTTTGGGAAACCCTAATGTGCGCCGTTCGAAAAGACTTCGTGGTTACTCTCCAGAGGACTTCGAAGATTCACACTCTACTCCTGAAATTTCTCCAAAGAAGCAAAAGACTGCTGTTGAGGGTACTTCACAGACAGGGGGAGATGATTTGCCTATTCCTTTTATCCCTTTTAGTGATTCAGAGGACAATGCAAACCAGTTTGTTGTTCTGCCCAGAGAACGAGTGCAACCCGAGTCCACAGATAATGATGAAGATGTGCCTTTGGCACAAATGCTTGCGCAGGTCAGAAAGGGCAAAAGTGTGGCCAAGGATGTGACCACATCTAGGCCAACACCTATTGCAATGAGTCAAGTTCCGATTCGATGACTCAAATGATGAAGATTTTGATGCTTCAAAAGAACCGGACCCGAGATTGATCTTGATGCCATGGTCGAAGAAGTGGGTGATGAAATGATTGCTGAAGAATTAAAGGAGGTTGCTGATGCAGATGTTGAGGAAGATGTCATGTCATCCGACGACACATTTGATTCTGAGTTTGATATTGCAAAAGCTCACTCTGAGCAATTTTACACACTTTCTTTGCCGCCCGTGTTTCATGCTATCCTTTCCGTTCCTTTATTGATGAGAAAAATTGAGATTATGAGCACTTTGAGAAGTATAACTTGAATCGATTTTTTGAAGAACGCAATTTGTTAACCACAATTGATACTTTGCATCGCCTTATATTGATTAATGTGGGTCTGTGAGTTTTATGTTAATATGTCTACTCGTATTCTTTGTTCGTCGATCTCCCAAGTTTGGAAAAGTGTTTGTTCGAAATAAGATATATGAGTTCAGTCCTCGATCATTAACCGGTTCTTTGACATGCCTGGTTTTGAGGAAAGTGAGGTGCCCTCCGATTACAATGAAGAAATTGCTCGCTTTCTATCAGCGGTGGGCGTATGCAAGATTGGCCTCGCCCATCCCAAAAGCTTGTCTCCTCCCGCCTTACGTCCCTTCTATGGGTTTTGCACAAAATATGTTGTGAAAATTGGTCTCCTTCAAGAATAATTCCATAGTTACACGGACACATGCTCGAGTTCTATATCAAATTAGGAAAGGATCATCGCTGTTCAATTTTGGGAAATTGGCCTTCGAGGAGGTCACGTTCTTTGCTACCGGTGAATCTAAAGCTTGGTCCTTGCCATTTCCAAGCCTCGATCTATAAGATCCTGGTGTCACAAGTTTTTCAAATTTCAGAAGGATGATCATTTTACCAACCCACCTGGGTCTTTCATGTATCCAGACCACTGCTCAGCCCTCAAAATCGCATTGTTGATTTGCCTCTCGTCTATCCAGGAGATGCTCCGCCTGCTCCTATGACTCCAACCTCTGCTGCTTCTCCGGATGTCGCTACCCCCGCCCGGGATCCCCAGATGTGGCCCCGGATGCGGTTCCGGATGTTGGCCACATTCCTGATCCCATTTTTTCTCACATTTCATCTGTACCTGTTTATACTGCCTTTTTACAGGTCCAGTTGGCTTTTGCTGAGCAACAGATTGCTCACTTCACTGCTCTCCGATCTCAGTTGCAACAAATACTTGGCTCTGTTTCTGGCCAAAAAGGGGGAGAACATACCGCAGGTGGCCCAAGCACTGCTACAGGGGGAGCTATGGAGACTGAGACTCCTAGAACTGATGCTCACATGTCTGAACAGGCTGCAGATCAAGCTGGTGCTGCTGCACCACTGACTCGACAGAATGAAGGCGACGAAGGCCTTCAGTTTGATTTTGAAGGACAATTGGACACGAATGTGTCTACTGATAAACTTTATGATATTTGATTGGGGATGTACTAAGACTACTATTCTACTAGGTTTACTTATTTTGTCTTTTGATAACTTGATGAACTCTCGTTTTTTTTTCTTTGTCATGATTATAAATGTGACCAAATGTGATCGCATCTGTTTTTCGAAAGTTTTTTAAATCAAAGATGATATTTAGGGGGAGTTGTCACACTCAGGGGGAGTTTGCTTGATTTGTGCTTATTATGTGTTTTGTCCAGAAAGGCAAAAATGGGAGATTGTTAGGACGATTTTATCGTCTAAAAATATTTTTCGAGAAAAAGATAAAGATTGGTTTTGATTTGTTTTTCCTTTCTAGACTTGTGATATAATTAGGACTTTTTAGATAAGGGAAGAAATCATATTGATATGGTATTGATATATTAGGATTCTTGATAGTTATCTTGTTTCCTAACATAAGTGATTTACTTGTCATATATTTGTATATATCTTCTTTCCTTGTGTATTAGGTCTCTTGAAGGGTGTTGGACGGCTATTTAAAGGGAAGAGGACGTCCATAATGATTACACAAGAAATACACTAGAGTTACAAGAGTCTTGAGAGAGTTAGAGTCATTCAAGCACAAGGAGTGCGAGTCCGAATCGCTGGATGCGACCTCGAATGTGACTACATCGAGATCACATTCACCACAGCTTGTGTTTGTTAGTTTTTCATCCATTGTGTTTGTATTGTGATTAACGAAGTCCATACATATCTATTGTTGGATGAGTTGAATTACATAGATTAGATATACTCAAGATAGGAGTTTTTCGTTGAATTTCTACTAGTTGGATTTTAGTATTTTTGTATACGGAATCAAACTGATTTTACTAGTGGAAAGTTTTGCCATATTGGCATGTCTACAAGCTTGTTAGCTTGTAGACAATTTTTACTTCGTGTGTCTCTTTATTGTTTTCAAATTTCCGCTGCATGTGATTGTGAATGTGATCACATCTACAATCACATCCTTACTCTGCAAAACTTTTGATAAATATCCGTGCTTAAATTCTTTCAAGTGTGATTTTACCTATTATAATTTTATCCAATTGTATTCAATTTCTTTTGACGACATGCTTTTCACCTTAATATGATTGTGGGATCCAAATTATAAGTGACAACGGAAATACTCCCCAAAATTTAAAAAATAAATATGCTAAATATTCTCCAACGTCAAATAAGAAGAAGTGACAATCATCATCAAAATATAACAAGAGAATAGTTGACACAACACGAGTTCATGAAAGAACATTCGCAGTTATATTACTCTTAATTTTGTTTATTTTAGTTTACGTTCTATTTAGTTATAAGATTGTTTTATTTATGTTCTTGTCATGCATTTTTGGGTTTAATCTTATTTATGTTTCATCTGTTAAGTTTTTATTTATGTTATACATGAATATATCAAATTATAATTTCAGACTAAAATACATTTTACGGTGTGAACATCATTTAAAATAAGCACACAAAAATTTGTTCGACTTTAACAATTTTTTAATGTAATTAGATTAACAATATCACAAGGATCACGTGCAAAGTACGTCTATCTTACTAGTACCAATAAATGTATGTCCATAGAAGATAGAAATTAGGAAAAAGGTCGAGTTGTTTTGTTGTGGTTTTTTTCTCATTTGATCACTTATATATTTGGTTAGACTTTTTGGTAATTGATTGGTAACTGGTCCTTTTATAAAGGCATTAACTACTTTAATTCTTTCTTTGAACTAATACTTTGATTCATAATAAATTATAACTAGTCTTTTGCCCGTGTGATGCACGGGGTCTATATTTAAAGCTGTCAATTTTTGCCCAGTTTGATAAAAGCACTGGCTGGGCTCTAGTATTTTAGGCCCGAAAAATATCGGGCCTCAAAAGCCTTGGGTGATTAGCACAAAAAACTGGATCGGCCTAGTTTTTTCAATGTATTTTTCTGCTCTGACCCGGGCTTGGTCTCTAAAATTAGAGGTCCAGTTACTATTTGGCCCCGCCCGATCTGACCCAATTTCTTCCTTTGGCCCGGCGGGCCGGCACTGGCCCAACCCAACCCATTTGACAGCTCTATGTATATGTGTTAGGCTCCTATTTTATACTATTACATGTACATTTTTCTAATAGTTTGATGAATTATATTCCCTGCATTACATCCCGGCGAAGAACCATCCCGGTTGTTAACCAAATAGAATGGGACTAGGAATCCCTGATTAATTCGGGAATGTGAGTGGGGATGAGAATTTTGCACTTCTTTAGAATAGGGGATAGGACATGAATGGTATTTATATGCATGATCCCTTTCCTATTCCCATTAGATAAAACAATCATTCTCTGTTCCATCTCTATTCCCTAAATATGTATATTGTATATATATATTATTAATATTAATTCTATTTATAATTTCTTATTTTATTAATTTTAAAAATTAAACCTAAGAGTCTTTTCATTTGTATTTATTCTTATTCTTAATTTCACAAATTACGGATTTATGTTTTAAAAAAATATTAATTGTAAAAAGTTTAAAATTTTAAAAAGTAATTAAAATATAAAGATAATTAATTTTATTATAAATTATATGAATAAATAATAAAAATAAATTATTATAGACTATAAGAAGATCTCTTTAAATACAAAATTTTTGGTTGTGTGAACTTGAATGGTATCCATTTATAGAACATGTTTATCTATAAGAAAGTAAAAGTTTGAAAAATATTTTAACTGTGCAATGTTGAATTTGTTTACTACCCCAATGTTGAATATTTAATAAATTATATTTTCAATATAATTAATAATAAAATTATTTCAAATTATAATATTTTTTAGGGTTTAGAAAACTGAGCAATTATCAAAATTATTAAAGGAATTAAATAATTAAAAACCATATTTTATATTCAATAACACAATTTTACGGGAAAATAAATTATTTCAAAAATAAAAAATATTTTATTTACATATACACATATATAAAAAGTATGAAACAGACATACTCATATCTAGTTCCAACGTAAAACTTTGAAACTTGAATATCAAAATACGTTGATAGATATAAAAAATAATTTCTATTAACATGAAAAGTATGTTAATATGTAAAAAACAAATATATATATATATAATACTATTATTAATATAATTTTATTTCAAATAAATCTTAATTTTCTTCTTACATAAATATATAATAATATATATGGATATATGTCATATATAAACATAATTTGAGATATTTTATTCAATTAAATTTTTAATTGAATTTAATCAGTTTAAATATAATTCTAAATAATAATTAAGAAATGTGTTAAGCTCAAATAACAACTACAAATAGCCGAAAATAATGCATATACAAATTAATGTCAAATAGCCCGAATGCATAATTTTTGCCCAACTAGTTTCACATTGATTGCCTAATAGGCTAATCAAGTTTGATTTGATCGACAAGTGAGCCACTTCAATTGCAAGGTTAATGTTGTCATACTAAAGATAATGCTTAAATGCATGACTATTACATTCAATTAGAACCATATCAATATATATATATATATATATATATATATATATAGGGATTGGTTCAAATGAGACAATTCCCTTCAGGTTAGTCCATAAGACCGCATATAGACCCTTGATTTAATTTTTTAATGGTATAGATTTCTTTAGTTATTTTTGGGATATAAGGGTATGATTGTATTTTTACATTTTTTCAGTTTTTAAGTAAATCACGTTAATTGCTAATTATTAGGAAAACATAATACTTCCTTTATCAGTTTCCCGATTTTTAGGGGGAAAAAACCATAGATTTCAATCGTATCTTTTCAAAACTGATACCTATCGGTTTCCCGATTTTTTCTATATAGAGTGATATTTTTTGAAGATGAAATTGTTTTTTTTTATTTGTACAATAGATGCAGCAAATTGTATAGATAGATATGTCGAATTGTATATTTAAGGGTTCCATTTGTTTATTTTTGGGTTAGTTGAATTGTATTTTTTGTTGTATAAATAGTTTAATATATTTGCTTAATTAGTTACATGGGTTTGTATCTTTATTTGGTGGATTTGTATACCTAATTGTGGTGATCCACTGATTTTAGTTCAGTGGAATTGTATACAGTTGTTGTGACATGTATAAATAGATATGTCGAATTGTATATTTAATGTGTATAATTTGTTTATTTTGGATTAGATGAATTGTATTATTTGATTAGTAGATTAATATATTTGTTTACTTAGTTAAGTTGAATTGCATATTTATTTGGTGGATTTGTATATTTAGTTGTATGGGTGATTTATTTGATTTTAGTTTTCAGTTGAATTGTATTTAGGTGCTTATGGACTTGTATAAATAGATATGTAGAATTGTATTTTTAATGTGTTGCATCTGTCTATTTTGTTGGATTAGTTGAATTGTATTATTTGTTGGATAACTAGATTAATACATTTGCATGAATCTTAAGGTGCATTAAAAGATACGATGTAATTGTATACATAATTAAACAATTATGTATGCTTAGCGTTTTTTTTTTTTTTTTTTTTGCATATTTAGTTGAATGTAATTTTTATATGCAATACATGTTTAGGGAGAAAAAATAACATTAAAGATAAATTAATAGTTCACACAATGTTACAAAAAAATCACTAAACAATAAACTAATAGGTTTCACACTGTTTCACCCATTGTGTTTTTGCAAAAATAGAAACATTGCACTAGGGTGTGGTGTCGCGGTTTGGACACGCTCGTTGTTATGCGTTCGATCTCACCGCATGTTCCACATCATCTTTTGAGTTTTGTGCTTGCTTTAATGGTTCCATAGTTTCGGTAAAATTGTACACGGTTTTCAACGTGGCGAAATGCATTCCCACTCGTGGAATCTTTTCTTGTTCCACCTCTCGGTATCCAATATCTTGTTGATCCCTGAGATTTCGAGCCGTTGTCCTACGTTTTTTTACATCACAAAAGTTATTACACAATAATACAAAATGGATATATTATACATACAATTATATAATTTCATTCATACACGTTTATTACCTAATAATACAAAATGCATCCTCTTTGTTTTCAAAGAATTGTTAGAATACAATAATCAATATGTATAAAATATACGCTTTTAACGATCTATTTATATGCACGTTTTGATTTATAAAATATACAAAGAACGTTTAGTTGATATTCAATTTTTTTGGATCAAACTGATTAATTTATTATGACATGATACAATTTCTACCATACAATGAAATAAGCATGAGTAGATTCTTAATTGAACAAATTACGATTTAAAATATACAAGTGTTATATTATAAATATACAACGAATAAATGAATATATACATGTTGTAAATACTAAATAAACAGGCAACGAATTTGGTAACAAATGTACTATATGCAGATAAGGCGTAAGTATGCATATACATAATTCTATATACGCAAAGCTTATATTCTAAATAGGCAAACCATCTGTACTAAACATACAAACTATTAATTGAGATGCAATCTTCATACAAGTCGTTGATCCACAAAAATATAAAACTATATATACAAAGTTGACACACTAAATAGACAACATTTGTATACTAAACATACAAACCAACAATAACAGAGCTGCATATATTTCATTCAGTAATCAATTTGTTGATTCAGAAGCGTATGAATATTGTAGCAAGTTTCTCGTTAGAAATTACCTGGAGGACATTCTTCAGTTGAGTTTAAATAAATATTTTTTGCCATTGTATAAATCTTTCCAATCAAATGGATGATAACTCCTTGCAAATTGTTAGAAATCCGTCGCGTTTAATTTTTTGTGGATCAATTGGAGGCCGATTTTTGAGTGATAATGGTGATTACAGAGGTTTTGATAATGGCGATGTAATGTTTACGTTGAGAAGGAGACATACATTTGATTGTATATGGTGAATTGCGTGATTTATGGGGACATGATCAATAACAGATCATGTCCCTATAATGTAGGAGGAGGTTACCATGTCTGATTTTATGGATTCCAATTTTACCCCTTCTATTATATAGTTACTTTCGAAAACCTGTATAGATTGTAATGCATCTCGCCCATTGATTTACTATTTGAATGGTTTAGATTCGGTCTTATGGACTAACCTAGGAGGGTGGTCTCACAGGATCCTATCCCTATATATATATATATATATATATATATTAATTTTTAGATTATACCATTACATTTCTATAATTGTTTTCTACTTAATTGCAGCACAATTGAAGATGAGCTAAATGTAGGAGATATATTCATGAGGAATAAATTGTAAGTATAAACAATTTATATATTTTTATCTTTTTTCAAGTAAAATGTTAATTATTGTTGTTATGTAGAAATACTATTATCGTGATTTTGATTTTCTTTTAACTAAACAACAAGTGTACGGTGTAGCAAGTAGATAACAACGAGCAAGGTCATATTCCTTAGGATTGAATCCGAAACACATAAAGTATATTAAATATGATATCTTACTCCAATTTTATTGAAGCGATCGAAAACAAAAAGTATTATCTAAAGTAACCCTAAAATTATCAACTAAAATATCTAAATATGATAAAAACCCGTACCTCACAACAAACGAAACAAATATGAAAAATAATTCTAGGACTATGACCTTAACATGCTTCATCAATATTAATTCAGGTTAACGTTCATCAAAACCAGTTTCTGTGTATCTATGAGTTCAAATCCTAAAGTAGTTTATTCTCTCTCCCGAGTGCAAACAAATTGCTGATTAATAAGTATTGTAGGTATCCCTACTCAACAATTAATATCAACTCCCAAAAGTATATAGAATCAAAGTAAACCCCCACAAACGTTATAGGTTCTCCGACTCGACACCGGTTTATGTTATGAATTCGTTTATCATCTCATCTCCTGAACTTTGAACTAACAAATAAGACTTGTAAAATATTGGCCATATAATCTAGAAGAAATAAGCCCACGAATTCATAAAAAAAAACAAGAAACCAATTAAGAAGAAACAATCAAATTAGAATTAACATGATCCACAATTTTGATCATGCCCTAGAATCAAAAGATCTAGCCTAACATACTTGATTGCAAATTCATAGACAAATCTGAAAATAAATAGTTAAACATGGATTTAAGTACAAGACAAAAGCCCTAGACTATGTTGATAGAACCCTCTTGTATAGATAGATCCGCCTTCACAATCTTGAACCTTTGCGCCTTCGTAGTCGGAAGAGGTGTTCGCCTTATTTTTAGCTTCACCACAAGTGTACGGTGTAGTTTATAGAATAGGGTAAGCAAGGTCGTATCCACAGAGACTAATAAATTTATGCGCTAAGTATTGAACTAAGATAGCCTTATTTTTATTTAGATGATCGTAATATGATGATTGTTGTGAGATTAAGACAATTAAGACTACTAAAAACACAAGATTAAGACAATGAGAAAAATAGAAGTATCAAGATGATAAAATGGATTCCCGGGTTAAGGTTTCGATTAATACCCCTCTTGTTGTCCGATTTAATCAAAGCCAAGTTATTATCAATATTCCTATAAGACGATCACGAAAGTATTTTATCCTCCCTCTCGAGATGCATATAAAATGTAGATTGAAATACCTATGCTAGCATCTCTACTCAACATGAGGTATTCAACTCCCAAAAGTTTAAAAGATCAAATGTCCTCACAAATATTTACAAACCTCTCGATTTATGCAAATATTTGTGTCAAGTACTCAAGATCCAATATTGAAACTCATCTCTCGAATTATGAATCAATATATCAAACATGTTAAATCATTGATCAAGTGATAAAACAAGAATGAGAACAAAGTACTCAAATAGGCTTCAAGACAATAACTTCAACTAAGATTAAAACATTCAACAAGAGTTCATTAATCTACATCCAAAACTCGGAAATCTAAAGAGTTTAGCTACACATGAAGTCTAAACAACTCATAAACAAATTGTTCATGTTTGAGAGAGCAATGTTTTTACTCATAAACATTGCTCTCTCAAACCCGGAAATATAAAGAGTTTAGCCACACATGATGTCTTAAAACATTACTCACTTGAAATTTGTTTTTACTCATAAACAAATTGTTCATCTATGAGGCCTTGAAATGTTGTCCGATTTTTATCAAAAATAAACTTCAAGAAATACTCCAAAAATTAGTAAAAACATTTTAAATCACTTGGGAGTATTTTGACAATATTTATAAACAAAGTTTTGGTGTAAAAACCAATTTAAACAAAACCATCAAAAGTGTTGTCCATTTTTATCGAAAAATAAATTCTAAGAAATACTCCAAAAATTAGCAAAAACATTTTAAATCATTTAGGAGTATTTGGACAACATTTATTAACATTTTTTTGGTATAAAAACTCATTTAAACATAATCATCAAAATCTTGATAAAAACATTTATCTAACAAACTCCCCCTTTTTGATGATTACAAACTAAAACAATTTTAGGAAGTTGATTTAAAGCAAAACAAATTTTCCGGTCTAAAACATCAATCCATTTTAAGCAAGATTCATCATAAGTACAAACACACAATGATAGGAGCAAAGATTTTTCAAAATCATTTTTGCATAAGCTCCCCCTATCAATATGCATATCAAGAACAAGTATACAAGCAACAACTAAAAGCTTAAAGCTTAGCTTTTACAACTTGAGCTTGAATATCATGAGCTTATAAGCTTCCCCTGTCACAAAAGCATCATTAGTCAAGTATAAAAGTCCATAATACATCACATGGACCAAGTATAATCCATAGTTTTTGGCTTTTAAGAGCTTTAGCTAATAACTTTTCTTGCGAGCTTATTTACGCTTCTTTGAGCTTATGAGCGTTTTTCTTGTTTCTCCCCCTTTGGAATCATCAAAAATATTGTTAGCACGATAAAAACATCATACAATTATATCAAAATGCGCAATTTTATAGATTTATCGAGCATACTGAGCATTTAAGCTTAAATTCCGAATAAAAGGGAAAAATTGCTAATTTGATTTGTAAAAGCTCATTTGATTGATAAAACATGATCTCTATAAACTTATAAGACTTTTCAAATCAAGAGAATCATGTAGGTGATGAATTTTTCATTGAAACATTTTGTCGAACATTTGGCATGCGTCGAATAAAACAAGAGAAATATAACGCCTTTGTGATTCGTTTAAGCCAAACAATTTCATCACCAATTTCAATACCACAATATACATTCATCAACAATCATCATAAACAACATATGAATACAAGAATTTCAACAATATATCAAGATACAAGCACATTCTCAAGGGTTCAACCCAATTGAGATTAAAAGGAGAAATTCTTACCATCTAATCGGTAAAGATGAACAATGATGATGATAATCGAGCCTCATGAAGTCCAAAATATAAAATGTATGCAATAAAATAAATTTGAAGTGAAATTTGTGTGAAAAGTGCGTAGGGGACGAAAAATGGACAAAATGAACCAAAATGGTGAAACTGAAAACAAAAACGATTTAAACCATAAAATGGTGAGGGCGACCGGTTGGGGGGGTGGGCGACCGGTCGACGTCATGGGCGACCGGTCGGCCTTCCCCCAACCAGCCCAGTGTTCTTTCTGTATTTCCAAAATCCGAGTTTTTAACCAAAAATCCGATTTTTCGCCCCTAAGTTTTAAAAGCGTGCAAAATGCAATCATAGACCTCATTCAATATGTATTATGCCTAACCAAGCTCGTATTGACTCAAAAGTCTCGGAAGATAGCGGTTTTGTAAAAATGTCCGCTAATTGATCTTGAGATGGTACAAAAGATATCTCAATTTTTCGTTTTGAAACACAATCCCTTAGAAAATTATGTCGAATCTCAATATGTTTAGTACGGTTATGATGAACTGGGTTTTGAGCAATGTTTATAGCGGATATATTATCACTAAAGATAGGAACACTTTGAAAAGAACATTTATAATCCGCTAAGGTTTGTTTCATCCAAAGAAGTTGTGTGCAACAAAATGCCGCGGAAATATATTCGGCTTCGGCCGTTGAAAGTGAAACACAATTTTGTTTCTTTGAAAACCAAGAAACTAGGCAATCACCTAGAAATTAATATGATTCGGAAGTACTTTTCCGATCATCAATATTTCCCGCATAATCCGAATCACTATAACCTTTAAGAGAAAAATTTTCATTCTTTGGATAGAATAAACCATATTGAATAGTGCCTTTCAAATATCGAAAAATCCTTTTAACGGCACTCATATGAGATTCTTTGGGATTGCTTTGAAAACGAGCACATAGGCATACGGCATGAAGAATATCCGTCTACTTGCGGTTAAATAAAGTAAACTACCAATCATACCTCGATATTTGGATTCATCAACCGACTTGCCTTTTTATCTTTGTCAATCTTGACGTTTGTTGCCATTGGGGTAGAGACGGTTCTTCCTTCTTCAATTCCAAACTTTTTCAAAAGTTCTTTTGTATACTTGGATTGTGAAATGTATATTCCTTCTTGGCATTGCTTAATTTGAAGTCCAAGGAAGAAGTTGAGCTCCCCCATCATGCTCATTTCAAATTCACCTTGCATTAACTTAGAAAATTTCTTGCACAAGGATTCATTAGTAACACCAAAAATAATATCATCAACATAAATTTGCACTAATAAGCAATCTTGCCCTTTTTCAAAAACAAAGAGAGTAGTATCAACTTTACCTCTTGTAAAACCATTTTGCAAAAGAAAAGAGCTAAGTCTATCATACCATGCACGGGGTGCTTGTTTTAAACCATACAAAGCCTTTCTAAGTTTATAAACATATTAGGCATAGAAAAATTTTCAAACCCCGGAGGTTATTTTACATAGACTTCTTCTTGAATAATACCATTTAAAAATGCGGATTTTACATCCATTTGGTAAAGCTTGAAATTTTTAAAACAAGAATAGGCAAGTAAAATACGAATAGCTTCTAAATGTTTGATAAATGGTTTCATCATGATTTTGATGATTTTGTTTCTACACCAAAACAATGTTTTTAAAGGTTGTCCAAATACTCCTAAATGGTTTAAAATGGTTTTAATAATTTTCGGAGTATTTCCTCAAGTTTATTTTCGATATAAAATTGGACAACACATTTAATGATTTTAAGTCAAAGGATTTTTACATTGAAACTATGTTGTCCTAATACTCCCAATTGATCTAAAATATTTTTACTATTTTTCGGAGTATTTATTGGAATTAATATTGGACAACACTTTTTGTGTTAATGGTTTATTTCTTCAAAACTATATTTCTAATGTTGTCCTAAATACTCCCGATCGGTTTAAAATATTTTTACAAATTTTTAGGAGTATTTCTTGAGGTTTATTTTTGTCAAAAATCAGACAACATTGCATTTAGGAGGTCGACCGGTCGACCAAGGAGGCGACCGTGCACTGGAGCAAAACATCGAAAAACAGAAACTTTGATCTTCATTTTTTTGGTCGGTCACGATCGGTTGCGTACTGGGTCGACCGTCGAGGTACACGCGACCGGTCGCCTTGTGTAAAATGTTGTTACGATATTTCAAACTTCTATTTCTCGCACGACCGTCGCCTTAAGTTTGATGACAAAAAAATTCTAACCGTTGTGCAAACAGACAACTTTTCCTTAAATTGTGGAATTGATTTCTAACAATATAATCTTGATTTTAATTACAATTTTTTGTAGAAATCAGATTCCAAGAGGAGCCTATCAAGTATCAATCATCTCCTATAAATAGAGGAAGATTTGAAGCACAACCATAAGAGAGAAAACTACAACACAACAAGATACACTCAAGAATACACTTGTTCTTACATTGTCTTATTTCTGTTGTAATTTGCCTAGCTATTCACTTTCACATTCTTGAGGTCTAGGCTTTTCTTGATTACACTTGCACTCTATTGTATTATCAATTATCGAGTTGTAATCTTGAATTTGGGTAATCATTCAACACAAGATATCCTTGTGAGTGTTCTTGTGGTAAGAACACACTTGGGTGATCTAGGTGTTAGGTGTAAGAAGATTGTGGTAATCTTCTTGTTGAGGTGTTGAAGAATTTGGTATTCTTCAAGGTTGAAGATTGTGGTAATCTTCACAAGGTGCCATTGGAGATTCGCGGACTTTTTAATCATAAACCGCTGAGTATTTTACCTCATTTTGAGCTTGATTATGACATAATGTATATTGAATGAGGTCTACGGTTGCATTTTGCACATTTTTGAAACTTAGGGGCAAAAAATCGGATTTTTGGATCAAATTTCGGATTTCAAAACAGAACTGAAGACATTGGGCTGCCAGGGCAGGGGCCGACCGGTCACCCACCAGCTCGACCGGTCGCCCATGCCCTGGACCGGTCGCCCTAAGCAATTTTTTGGTTAAAATGCTTATGTTTTCCCTGACTTAGCCATTTCGGCTCTTTTGGTTCATTTTTCGTCCCCTTTGTCAATTTTCACACACAATTCACTTCAAATGAGTTTTGATGCATGAATTATATATTTTGGAGACTACCTAGCTCGGTTATCATCATTGATGCTCATCTTTACCGATTGAATGGTAAGAATTTCACTCTCTTTAGCTCAATTGGGTTGAACCTTTGAGTTTGTGTCTTATATGTATTTTTCTTGATGCAATTCATATATTTTTGTGATGAGCTTATTGATTGTTGATGATTGACATTTGTTAAATTGCATTTGGTGATGAAAAACTTGGCTTGATTTCATTTACAATGGTTATATATATCTTTCTCAATTTTTTACGCCCGCCAAGTGTTCGATAAAACGTTTCAATGAAAAATTCATCACCTACATTTATAGAGATCATGTTTTGCTTATCAAATGAGTTTTCATAAACCTCTACAAGTCGTATGATTCGACTTTTCCCTCCTATTTGGTTTATAAGCTTCAATGTTCAAATAGCTCGATACATCGGTTTAGTTGCGCACTTTGATATGAATATATGATGTATTTATCGTGCTAACATTCTTTTTGATGATTCCAAAGGGGGAGATTGGTAACAGTTATAAGCTCTTTAGCTCATAGAAGCTAAGATAAGCTTAACGAAAAGAAGCTATAAGCTATGGCTTCATATAGCCATAAGTTGTGGATCATATTTAGTCCACTTGGTGCATTATGGTTATGTATGAATAATGGTCCATTGGTTGTAGTATGGACTTATATACGGTTCTAATGATGTTTCTTTGACAGGGGGAGCTTTTAAGTTTTTGATACTTAAGCTCAATATCGAAAAGCTAAGATTTTAGCTTATGTTGAAGTTGCTTTTATATTACTCTTGTTGTGCATATTGATAGGGGGAGCATTTGATATATGTGTTTGAATATCTCTACTCCCATCCTTGTGTTTATATTGCGTGGAATATTGTCGCTCTCAACGGATATTTATTTTTGACCGGAAAACTTGTTTTATTTTCAAAATCGCCTCTCAAAATTATTTTGTTTTCAAAATCGGCCTTGTTGAATTATTTTGGTTTGTAATCATCAAAAAGGGGGAGGTTGTTTGATAAATGGTTTCATCATGATTTTGATGATTTTGTTTCTACACCAAAACAATGTTTTTAAAGGTTGTCCAAATACTCCTAAATGGTTTAAAATTGTTTTAATAATTTCCGGAGTATTTCCTCAAGTTTATTTTCGATATAAAATTGGACAACACATTTAATGATTTTAAGTCAAAGGGTTTTTACATTGAAACTATGTTGTCCTAATACTCCCAATTGATCTAAAATATTTTTACTATTTTTCGGAGTATTTATTGGAATTAATATCGGACAACACTTTCTGTGTTAATGTTTTATTTCTTCAAAACTATATTTCTAATGTTGTCCTAAATACTCCCGATCGGTTTAAAATGTTTTTATGAATTTTTCGGAGTATTTCTTGAGGTTTATTTTCATCAAAAATCGGAAAACATTGCATTTAGAAGGTCGACCGACACCAAGGAGGCGACCGTACTGGGAGCAAAACATCGAAACAGAAACTTTGATCTTCATTTTTTTGGTCGGTCACGACCGGTTCTGGTAAAATGGGGTCGACCGGTCGAGGTAAACGTCGACCGGTTGCCCTGTGTAAAATGTTTATTACGGTATTTCAAACTTATTTCTCGTGCGACATCGGTCCGCCTTTAAGTTTGACAAAGAAAATTCTAACCGTTGTGCGTGAGACAACTTTTCCTTAAATTGTGGAATTGATTTCTAACAGCTATAATCTTGATTTTAATTGCAATTTTTTTTGTAGAAATCAGATTCCAAGAGGAGCCTATCAAGTATCAATCATCTCCTATAAATAGAGGAAGATTTGAAGCACAACAATAAGAGAGAAAACTACAACACAACAAGATACACTCAAGAATACACTTTTTCTTACATTGTCTTATTTCTTGTTGTAATTTGCCTAGCTATTCACTTTCACATTCTTGAGGTCTAGGCTTTTCTTGATTACACTTGCACTCTATTCTATTATCAATTATCGAGTTGTAATCTTGAATTTGGGTAATTATTCAACACAAGATATCCTTGTGAGTGTTCTTGTGGTAAGAACACACTTGGGTGATCTAGGTGTTAGGTGTAAGAAGATTGTGGTAATCTTCTTGTTGAGGTGTTGAAGAATTTGGTATTCTTTAAGGTTGAAGATTGTGGTAATCTTCACAAGGTGCCGTTGGAGATTGTGGTAATCTTCAAGTGAGATTGTGGTAATCTCAAAGGTGGTGTTGAAGAAGAGTGTGGTGCTCTTCAAGGTGTTGTTGTAAGTTGGTGTTGTATTAATTTGTGGTAAATTAATAAAATCTTTTTTTTTTTTGAAATCCACCCTGATATCTTTGGGGTGGTAGAGGATTAGGCCCTAGGGTGGGTTGAACCTCTATAAATCGACGTGTGTTGTTTACATTCCGCACCTTTATTATTGTGTTTGAGCATTTGGTTCGAAAAAGAGGGCGAAATCGAAAAGATGGAGATAATCTATTCACCCCCTCTCTAGATTATCGTAGCCGCTTGGACTTACACTAAACGTGCTACGGGTGCAAATGTTTCATCATAATCAATACCTTCTTCTTGACAATAACCTTGAGCTACTAACCTTGCTTTATTTCGAACAATATTGCCTTGGTCATCGAGCTTGTTCCGAATACCCATTTTGTGCCAATAATTGTTTGAGATGGAGGACAAGGTACTAATTCCCATACATCATTCCTTTCAAATTGATTCAACTCCTCTTGCATTTCTAAAAACCAATCCTCATCTTCAATGGCTTCCTTAGCATTTTTAGGCTCTTTTTGAGATATAAGAGCTTTCTCGGCAAATTTTCCTCGAGTCATTACTTTATCAAGGGGATCACCAATAATAAGATCTTTTGGGTGATCTCCCTTAAATTTCAATGCTACGGGAAGATTCAAGTATCACCTTTATCTTCTTGAGGAACATTTGAGCTTGAAGGTTGATCATTTTGAGTTTCATCTTGAACAATGGGTTCAACAATATCCTCTTCATCACTTTCATCATTGGGTATCCTTTCAACACCTATAACAAAAGTATAATGTTTTCGGCTTCATTGAATTTGACATGGATGGATTCTTCAACAACCCCACTAGTCTTATTGTAAACCCGATATGCTTTGCTTTTGGTTGAATACCCCACAAATAATTTTATCATTTTTGGAAATAAGGCATTTTTCTTTATTAAAAACAACATTATAATTTGAATCACAAAGTTGGCTAACACTTATCAAATTGAACTTAAGCCCTTCTACTAAAAGAACATTACTAAGAGAGAAAGAAGAGTTACCAATTTCTCCATTTCCAAGAATTCTTCCTTTGCCATTGCCGAACATGACCATACCCTCTTCTTGGAGCTTGATGTTGGTAAAAAGTTCTCTCTTTCCGGTCATATGGCGTGAACATCCGCTGTCCACGAGCCATTTTGAATCTTCCATTGTTGTTATAGCCCCTATAACCTACAAAGGAATTATTTTTAGTACCCTATAATTTTGGGGTCCATGGGGGTTAGCCTTGAGACCTTTAGGTCTCCAATAATAGCTAAAATTATTCTTCAATTTACAATTGCTAGCATAGTGTCCATTCTTACCACAATAAAAACAAGTAATAATACGAGGACTACTAGACGTACAAAAGGTTGGACCTTGGTCTTTTTTCTTAAAAGCATTTTGAAAAGGTTTGTAACCAAGTCCTAATTTAGAATGCTCACCTCTTTGTGCATCTAAAATTTGTGACTTTATCCGTACTTAAATTGAATCGATGCACATCCTTTTCAAATTTTCAATATCATTTGTGAGCGTTTGTTTTTCGGTTTCAAGAGTACGGACCATAGTAAGAGTAATAGCATGAGCCTTATCAAGAGAATCATATGAAGTAAATAATTTATCTTTTTCTAGTTTAAGCTCTTTATGCTCCTTTTTCAAATTCTTGTATTTAACAATCAAATTTTGAAACTCATTTTGCAATTCATCAAAATCACATTGTAATTCATCAACTAGGGAAGAAGATGAAACATTAGAGCGTACCTCGGTATTTTCATCGTCTATGGCCATAAGACCATGTTCGGATTCTCCTTCCTCGTCGGTTGTTTCAAGTAATTCATCCCAAGTTTTGACGTCCGCATTTAACGCCTTCTTTTTCGGAAAAGGCTTTTTCTTCTTTTGTTCCTCTTCCACTAATTTTGGGCAATTGGCTATGTAGTGCCCTGATTTTCCGTGATTTGAAACAAGAATTGTCTCTAGGCTTTGTTGCTTTATTTTTATTTACAAATTTTGCAAACTTTCTAACAAGAGTCGCCGTTTTCATCATCCTCCTCACTAGCATAATAAACATTATTAGAAGAAGATGCTAAGCCTTTAATAATATTTTGCGTGCACCCGGTTTAGAGGTGGATGGTTGAGAATTTTTCTCTCCTTGAGATATACTTCATAAATGAGGAGGTTCCCAATGAGCTCATCAAACTTGAGTGTCTCAAGATTTTGAGCTTAATTGCCGTCACCTTTTCGGACCATGAGTCGGAAGGGCGTTCAATACCTTGGTCACCTTGTCTTCTTCGGAGATGACCTTTCCAAGAGCCACAAGAGGATTGACAATGTTGTCAAGCCTTTCCACCATTTTTGATATGCTTTCACCATCATGCATATTGAAATTTTCAAAGTCTTTCACAAGCATTGTTTTTCTTGCTTGTTTCACTCTCTTTGTGCCCTCATAGATGGTTTCTAATTTTTCCCAAACTTCATGTGCCAACCGTATGCCTCTTATGCGATTATATTCGGTGGCGGTAAGAGAGCAATGTAAAATGTTTAAGGCCTTACCGTTTAGAGAGAAAGCCTTCTTGTCATTTTCATCGTACTCCTTGAACGACTTGGGAGTCGTGGTACCATCCTCCAATTTTGTTGTTGGTTGAGCAACTCCTTCAATGACCACATTCCAAATATCAAATCCTCACCCTTGTAGAAAGCACTCCATGCGGCCTTTCCAAAATGCATAGTTGTTGGCGTCGAATAGCGGTGACTTGTTGGTGGAGGCGCTGGTGGTGAGATAAGCTTCATTCGTAGCCATGGATCTTTCCTCTTTACTCGGAACGAGCGAGCCAAAGAGTTTGGCTCTGATACCACTTGTTAGTCCAAGTGGCTACGATAATCTAAGGGGGGGTGAATAGATTATCCCGATTTTTCACAAATCACCCTCTTTTTTGAATCAACAAGTAAATGACAAGAATGTAAATGCGGAAATTAAGCAACACTCGTTGATTTAAAGAGGTTCAACCCACCTAGGGCCTAATCCTCTACCACCCCAGTATCTCCGGGATGGATTTCAAAAAGAAAATAGATTTTATTAATTACCACAATTAATACAACATCACCTTACAACACCTCTTTGGAGATTACCACAATCTCCCTTGAAGATTACCACAAAATCCAATGGCACCTTGTGAAGATTACCACAATCTTCAACCTTGAAGAACACCAAATTCTTCAACCTTGAGGATCACCACAATCCTCTTACAACACCTTCAAGGAGATTACCACAATCTTCCTTCACCACCTTTGAAGAGTACCACACTCTTCAAACACCTATCACCTAGATCACCCAAGTGTATTCTTACCACAAGAATACTCACAAGGATGCCTTGTGTTGAATGATGGACAAAATTCAAGATTACAACTCTATGAAACCAATACAAAGATTGAGTGTAAGTGTAATCAAGAATCAAAAAGCCTAGACCTCAAAGATGTGCAAGTGAAAGTACTTAGGCTATTACAACAAGAGTATAAAAATGAAAGCTTGAACAATTTTTAGATTTCTTGTTGTGTATTTTGCTTGTATGTGTAGTATCTTGTGTCTTCAATTCATCCTCTATTTATAGGGAAGTCTTCACCAACATAGGCTCCCAACATAGGCTCATCTATCTTCACTTTTGTCTACAAAAATAAGATCACAAGTTGTAGAAATATTGTACAAAAATCAAAAGTAAATCTTGCTGTCAAAAATTTCAAACAGCATTACTTTGCTGTCACAAAATAACATAGGGCGACCGGCCTGCCACGAAGATTGACCGCTTGAAAAAAATAGTGCGATCCAGTGCAGTCGTGGGGGTCGAAGTCGGCCGACGGGGGTGCGACCGATCGGCCCCCGCTTGACCGGTCCCCTCTTCGCTTTTAGAGTTCAAAACGTTCGTTTCAATTTTCTTTGCTTCGGTATCGGTCGATGCTTTGGGCGTCGGTCGACCTTCAAGTTGAAATGTTGTCCGATTTTTATCAAAAATAAACTTCAAGAAATACTCCAAAAAATTAGTAAAAACATTTTAAATCACTTGGAAGTATTTTGACAACATTTATAAACAAAGTTTTGATGTAAAAACCAATTTGAACAAAACCATCAAAAGTGTTGTCCAATTTTTATCGAAAAATAAATTCTAAGAAACTCCAAAAATTAGCATAAACATTTTAAATCATTTAGGAGTATTTGGACAACATTTATTAACATTGTTTTGGTATAAAAACTCATTTAAACATAATCATCAAAATCTTGATAAAAACATTTATCTAACAATGACAACTAAAAGTGAAAGATTGAAACTACAAGAGAAGCAAGAAAAACTTTGGAAAATCGACAATCTCTCAATATATCTCCGTTCCCCAAGCTTCGATGCGACCTGATTGTCTCTTTGATGTCTTCTTCTAAGAATAGAGCTTTGTCTTGTGTGCTAGAGCCAAAAGTGTCAGAATATCCTTGGTGTGCGCCCCCAAAAACCTTTTTATACCGACTTTTAAGTTTAGGGCAAAGTCTGCAGAAAATGACATTCCAGCGTGGACGCACGGGTCTTGCGCCCCCTGCACGGGCTACCTGTGCGTCATCCCATAGCAAAGGCCCTGTTTTTCGCCAAACACGCACGGGTCGTGCGCCCCAAGCACGGTCTACCCGTGCGTGATGCCGTAGGCATCTTAAATTTCTCTAGTGGCACACGAGTGGTGCATCGACGCATGGGCTACCCATGCGCCATGCCGTAGCCTTCAGTTGCCAATGCCCAGGGGCGCACGGGTGGTGCCTAAGGCACGCCCTACCCGTGCGTTCCCTGTATTGGCCTTATAAGCTCAACTTCATCTTATTTTGGCTTATGTTCTCGTACATTCACTCGATTCTTGGTGTTTCCACCTCACAATGCTCGTATTTGTATCCAAATTGCTTCAAATATCATTAAATTCCTACAAAACAAGCAAAGCGTAATATCTTTTCCACAAAGAGTGAATATACATTATTTTACATGAGTTTATACATGCTTAATCACCATTTTTATCATAATTATACCTCAAAATACATGCAAAACTAACACCTATCAAAATCCCCCAAACTTAAACTGTTGACCGTCCCGATCAACAATCTTGAAAATGAGATAAAACACAACAGGGAGTAATGAATGATACTGCATACCAAGATTCCAAAAGGAAATCCATATTGTTCGTCATGGATGTCAAACAACAAATCGATCAAGTCTCAAATATCTAATCATGGAGCACGTACCAAACAAAACATGGTGAATGCTAGAGTTCAATTCCCACTCATTCAACCACATTCACTCCCTTTACTCAATGCTAGAGTTTAAGGTAACGGATATATCAAGTTCAAGGCATAAATTTGTGGTTATCAAAGAAATAGGCAATAAGCTCAAATTGGCTAACTAGGAATTTCAACAACGTTAGGTAAGCAAAAGGCTTGAAAGGCTAACAAAGATGGCCTTTAATCACATTCACAATTTACATTCAACATGTGGCCTTGATAGAGATACCAGAGCAAGTTCTAGAATTCTAACAACATGAATGATACACTCAAATCACAAACAAGACTACATAAAATAGACAAGGTCTCACTTGATCCTCCCCCTATATATATATATATATATATATTAATGTTAAGATTATTCCATTGAATTTCTGCAATTTTTTTCTACTTAATTGCAGCACAATTGAAGATGAGCTAAATGTAGGAGATATATTCATGAGTAACAAATAATTTATTTCTATCTTTTTTCAAGTAAAATGTTATTTTTTTTGTTATGCAGAAATACTATTATCGTGATCATGATTTTGTTTCCACTAAGCAACAACCGTACGGTGTAGCAAGTAGATAACAACGAGTAAGGACGTATTCTTTAGGGATTGAATCCCAAACACATAAAGTATAGTAAATATGATATCTTACTCCAATTTTATTGAAGCGATCGAAAATAAAAGGTGTTATCTAAAGTAACCCTAAAATTATCAACTAGAATATCTAAATATGATAAAAACCCGTACCTCACAATAAATGAAACAAATATGAAAAATATTTCCAGGACTATGATCAATATTAATTCCAATTAACATTCATCAAAACCAGTTTCTGTGTATCTATGAGTTCAAATCCTAAAGTAGTCCATTTCCTGTCCCGAGTGAAAACAAATGATGATTAATAAGTATTGTAGGTATCCCTACTTAATAACTAATATCAATTCCTAAAAGTATATAGAATTAAAGTAACCACCACAAACGTTATAGGTCCCCCGACTAGATACCCGTTGATGTTATGAATTTTTTTTATCAATAGTTAGATATCATCTCCTGAACTTTGAACTAACAAATAAGACATACAAATTATTGACCATATAATCTATAAGAAGTAAGCCCACGAATTCATAAATAGAACACAAGAAACCAATTAAGAAGAAACAACAAATTAGAATTAACATGAATCCATATATTTGATCATGCCCTAGAATCAAAAGATCTAGCCTAACATACTTGATTGCAAATCGATAGACAAATCTGAAAATAAATAGTTAAACATTGATTTAAGTACAGAATAAAAGCCCTAGACTATGTTGATAGAACCCTCTTGTATAGATGGATCCGTCTTCACAAGCTTGAACCTTTGGGCCTTCGTAGTTGGAAGAGGTCTTGTTTTGTTCTTCGTTGTATCGTGTGTTTCTTTCTTTCGATGTGTGTTTTTTTCTCTAAAATTTTGTGTCTTCAGCTCTAGGGTTTGGTCTTCCTTTTAAGATGCATTGAGAGATCCATGTGATTGTACTCCCGGCAAAATTAGAAAACAAATCAGCCTGCAACAGATCACTTACACGGCCAGACCGTGTAAACTATTTTCTTCTCAATTTAGACTTGAATCAAATCCATCGGTCATGTACTTTTAACGGGTGGACAGTGTATTTTGTCTCAGAATGTTTTCCCTCAAACAAGTCGGACATGCGTGTAAAATGGCACAATTATATTTCACACGGCCGTATAAAAATACACAGGTAAACCATGTGAAATGTATTTTGGCGTTTCTTCGCGTATTTGATCGTGTCTTGGCTTTCGACATTCTTGTTCGGGTCGTCCTACTGATATCTTTTCATAACAAGCTCCGTCTCCTGCAAAAGTATACAAAAATACGCAGTATGACGCCCAACAAAGGAAGCTAACCAAAACACACTAAATATATATATATATATATATATATACATGCAAATATATCAAATATATATCCAAATAAGCCTCTAAATGCACGTATATTTTACACTTGTCGTATCGCAAACTTCATTTTGCAAAAAAGTAAAAGGTATTTTGAGGTCCATAAAAAGTTTTAAGGTTTGGCAAGCATTAATTAAGGGATCGACATGTGAGTTATGATTTGTTGGGGGAATCTTTGAATTGAGGGAAGTTGTTTTATAAATGTGTATCTTGTTACTATCCAACAACATCTGTAAAGTGTATTTATTTTTTGGTTACCAACTGACTGTTATAACAATATAGTCACATAGAAAAATTCGAGTATAGAGGCACGAGTTGTCCATTTCCACCGACCCAAAAGTAGTCTATAGTAAAACTTGTCCAAGATCTTCCACAAAGCTCTATATATCATCAAAATTATTTGATCTCATTCATTATCGCCATACTGAATAGTTTAAAACCAAATAGCTTCGCGCATCTATGGTTTGTTTGTACTGGTACTCAGGGACGAAGCCAGGAATTTCAGATAGGGGCCCCAACTAATATTAATATAAAAAGAGTGTCAGATTTTTGGTCATACTTTTCTATAAAAAAAATAGTTTTAATTAGGTTTCTTAATTTAGTCATTTTTTAGTTGGAATTTCCACTTTATTTTTTTTTTATTTCTATGGACTATACCGGTCCATGACTCGATACCAAAAAATGTACCGCATAAATATTTTGAAATATAATCAAGTACATTGTCAGAGAGCATAAGTAGGGTATGACCTTGTCAAAATGGCTAAAAAAACATATTTTCAAAAATTATGACTATTTATCATTTTTACAAAACATAAGTGGTCAATTTGTCCATTACCACATAGGACAATGAAAAATAATACATTCAATTCTAAATGCGTAGAAGTTTTGATTAAGTCATTGTATTAATTCAACTATATCTTAATATTAAAAAATAAACAACAAAATACAATTACATCAATATACCAAAAAAGATAACTAGATAAACAAGAGAATAATGCAAAAGTTTATGGCAGAGCTTAAAAAATGTACAAAGTTTAAGAAAAAGGAAAAATGACTAAGATTCAAAATTTTCAAGATTCACAAATTAAAATAGGAAAAAGGAATGCAATATAATTGAAAACCTTTTTCTTCCCATTTTTCTATTTTTTTATTTTAAAATTAAAATGTGAAATAACCAAAATACCCCTATTTGTTTTTCAAAATTTGAGGGGGGCCCAGTGCCCACATTGGCCCCTACATAGCTTCGTCTATGCTGATACTTATACTCAATATCTTGAACAACTAGGTTTAATTTATGGAATTACCATTTTATATGATTCTAATATCAATATAATGCTTATTTCTAACCTGCAATTAAGTTAAGCTTAATACAAGTGAGTCGTCAGTATGTTCACAAATGATTATTTAGACTGGCTTAAAAATAGTTAAGCCCTAGTCTGTTACTACTAATTTATTATATAAATTAACCATTTGGTACCTATATTGTTAGTATGACTGCTACACATATATCATCAAAATTATTTGATCTCGTTAATTATCACCATACTAAACAGTGTAAAACCAAATAGCTTCGCGCATCTATGGTTTGTTTGTCCTGATAGTTATACTTAATATCTTGAACAACTAGGTTTAATTTATGGATTACCATTTTACATGATTCTAATATCAATATAATGCTTATTTCTAACCTGCAATTAAGTTAAGCTTAATACAAGTAGGGGCGTCAATTTGTGACACGACACGATAATCCGACACGAACCTAACACGAATTTAGCAGTGCATGGTACAACCCTTAGCGTGGTTCGGGTCAAAATCGGTCGGATTACACGATTAACACGCATTTAAAAATAAATAGGTCGTCAGTCGACACGATTGACCTATTTAACCCATTTAATTTTATAGTGACATATTATTTTAATATTTTATGATGTAGTTGACCTATTTAAAAATTATTTAATTTTTATTACATATTTTTATTTTAATATTTTTATTTGTATTTTAGCTTTTCTTATATTTTTATTTTTTTCGATGGAAAATTATAAATTACATTTATTAATATATTTTAATAATTTTTTCGTGTTCCGTGTGGTGTTTCTTGACACGAATAATTAAACAGTCGTGTTCGTGTTCGTGTCGGACGACCCGTGAAGAACACGACACCGTGAACATTGAAACACCTATAAAATACAAGTGAGTCGACACTATGTTCACAAATGATTATGGAGACTGGCTTAAAAATAGTTAAGCCCTAGTCTGTTACTACTAATTTATTATATAAATTAACCATTTGGTACCTATATTGTTAGTATGACTGCTACACATTAAAATTCAATACATTATCTTCAAGTTAAGACTGAATAACTTCAATTTATTTATTAAGAAGTGATGTAATTTAAGTTGCTTGGATAAAAGAATTAAATAATATTATGGCATCAAACATAATAAAGAATATAGTACTGCGCTGTTTTATTTTTTTCAAAATAGTGGGCTACGTATTTCACATTAACACATTACTCATACATAATAAATAAATTAGGTCATAAAGTTAACTTATACTTATATATAATATATATATATATATATATATAATGTTTGGAAATGTTTATATTCAACGGTAATTATATAATAATTTAGATTAAATTTATAAATGTTTATTAAGAATACAAAAGGTTTCAAAAATAATTAATAATGATCTTTGATTCAATATAAAAAAACCTTAATCTCTAATGGTTGCCCCAAATTGCCTCTATAACAAAACTAATTTGATATTGATTTAACATAACACAACTAATTTGATATTGATTTCGTAATAGGCTAATCAACTGTAATTTGATCAACAAGTTGAACCACTTCAATTGCAATTGTTGTCATATCTTGACTAATATTATAATTGTATGAGTATTATATCTAATTAAAACGATATCATAATATATATACACTAATGTTACCATTGAGTTTCTATAATTATTTTCTACCTATAATTAACACAATTGAAAATGAGTACTTAAATGTAAGTGAAATTTTCATGAATAACAAATTGTAAGGAAAAATAAATTATTTTAATATTTTTTAAGCAAAATGTCAATTTATACATATATTTGAAATCTTGCAAACATGTATTGAACTCCATAAACATGTTTAATTTTTGTTATTTCGTATAAATAGTATTATAGCAAACTTCATGTTGCAAATAGTAATAGGCATTGCGAGGTTCATAAACAATTAAGGGTTTGGCAAGCATTAATTATGGGATTGACAAGAGAATCATGATTTGTTGGGGATTCTTCGAATGGAGGGAACATATTTTATAAATCTATATATTGTTATTATTAGGAATAGTGGCGTTTTGCCTTTTTTTAAATTCAAACTAAATTGCCTTATGAGATTTTCCTAAAAATTAATTTCAAAGCACATTTTAATTAAGTAAATGAAAGGTGCAATTCTAGGCCGTGGCAAACCATTGCTGACGGTTTGATGGTTTAAATAAATAACAATATTATAACATTGATAAAATAAAATATATCTTTATTGTCAAAAGTTTAAAAACATTGAAGATTTAATTTGTTATAAACAAGATGATTTTGCAAATTAAATGCACCTCGCATTATCTTCTAATTCAACCTCATTCAAAATATAATGCATTTTAGTATGTCACTTTGAATGAAAAATATAATGTATATTTGTAACATTCAAGAAAAAAATTTAAAATACATTTTTGTAGGTCCCAAGGGGTGTAAGTGTAAGGTTTAGAAGGGGGGTTGAATAAACCTTACCAAATTTTCGATTTAGTCCTTTTAAATATTCGAGTTGATACTATACACCGTGTCCTTGATGGATGACCAATTTAGTTAATCAAGAGAGTTAGTCTCTCAATGACTCAATCGAGTTTGTTGATGGAATAACTCACCGTTGGGTCTAAATTAACTCAACTGTGGTTTTGTTTTCGCTGGAAGACTTAACACCCTTAAGTTTGGTTAAGCAAGGATTTAGTGCTTGGTTTAGTACTTAGAAATTATCAAGTGGATAGAAAATTTATCAAAATAGATTTAAACAATTAAGATGCGAGAATTAAAGTCTTTGAAATGTAAATGACACAATGAAATTTTTATAGAGGTTCGAAGATGGGGTAATTCTTCTACTCCTCTCTTCTCCAACTCCCGGAGGAATCCACTAGGTATTGATCAAGATACAAAGTGGTAATACAGTCCATATACAATTCTTGATCACACAAATGACTTGATCCTTTGGGACTCGATCCGAGACGCCTTGATCACTCACCGCTTCTCGTGACGACTCGGCTTCTTCACAGGGCGGTATGCCTTGCTACTCTGACTCACTTGCTCAAGCTCTTTGGATTTGATCACGAAGCCCTCCAAAAGCTCAAAACTTGGTTCGACCTTGAACCTTCCTACAATCCTTCGTGGAATGTAGACCCTTTGATTTTTCAAGATTTTCCTCTTCAACCGATTAAAGTTATCTTTCCTTCACAGGTGAGTGTTGGATTGATGTTCTTCGTAGTGTAGCTTGAGGATTGAGAATATTTCGATTGAGGATTGAGAATATTTCGATTTTCTAATAATTGCTTGAACGTTTTCCTCGTTCAGGTTCGTAAGAATTTCTTCTCAATGTCATTTCTCGCCTTTTATAGTGATCTTTCAAAAATTTGCCCGTTGAAGAGATAGACTTATTTTTGAAAGTCACTTGCGATCGTTGGCTTGTCTTGTTGCGATCCTTGGATTGCCATTTCCTCGTATGAATTGTTTTTCACCTTTTTCGTAGTTCGACACACGGTGTAGTGCTTCCCATTTGTTCATTCCTTTTGCACGCTTCCTCGGGACCGAGCACTCCGAGAAAGGTGGTATGGAGATATTACTTGTTTAAGTAATTCTCTTGATTTCTCGTGCAACGGATCTTTTTCGATTATCTCGACTTGACTGCATTTCTTTGCTTTCCCCAGGTGACTTAGAGTCAGCTTCCAATCATTGGATGACTCTTTTGTCACTTCAACTTGAGACTTGGCTTTTCTCGAGTTGACTTGACTGATACTCCACTCAGCTGCATCTCATCTCGATACTTCTTCAAGAGAGTTCCCGTCTACTCTTCTTTGCCATACTCACTGTGTCTCGCAATGAGTCTTCCTTCTAGTATTCATTGTCTTCTTGCATGTTAGGGTATGCGACTTAACTCGCCTTTTGGCCAACCCTATTTATTACAATGCATTTTACAACAAAAAATGGGGTGCCAACTTCCTATTCTAAGTTTTACATGGCATTCATCAAAATCTAAACAATAAATTTCCTAACAATTTCCCCCTTTTTGATGATGCCAAAACTTAAACCATTCAAAAATGCAAATAGCAAAGATACATACAGATAGTGTATTCACATAGAATGTATGCGTAGAATCAATCTTTTTATTGATCATAACATTCTTGTTCTTTTACACAATCACATTTTTACAAGGTGTATCAAAGCAAACATTTGTCTACACGTAAATAAAGAATTTATAGCTTTATTGCGAAAAACTTACATAGTATGTATTTACATCATAAAATACATGAAGGGGTGGACAAAGAACACTTCATCTCCTTTCTTGTCTGTCTCCTTCTTTCATCTTGTTCAAGATCTTCTCGCTTCTTCTTCTCTTTTTCTCATCGTCACCGCTTTCTTCTTCTTTTTTCATATGCCTTCCTGGCAGCTTCATCTCTCCTTAATCTTTCTTGTCTTTCCTCCCATAGCCGAGGTTGTCTCTTGTTTTTCTTCTTCTATTCTTTTCGCATACTCAAGATTACTTTTAGCCACTTGCAAATTTGCTATTTGGTCAAGACTGCCCAAAGAGATCCCTCCTTTCTTGCCTGGATCTACGTATTCAATGTTTTTGGGCGAGGCCTAGGTCCAAAACCTCTTCCTCCACCACTCGCTTTTCCTCTACCTGGGCGTGACCACGGCGGAGTGACCAAAGCAGAGCGATCGCTGTGGTAGTCCGCTTCCTGTCGCTTTTTCACATAACGTGAGACCCTTTTCCCAAGAAAAGTCCCAAGCTTGAGCCATAGACATATTTGCAAAGTATCCTTCGATGCGGCGTTTTAAATTCATCAACGATCGTGGCTCTCTCCCGACATCCGAGATGGCATAAGTGTCTCTCGCTTCTCTTTGAATGCCTCCATGTTGTTTCAAGATGTTCATGACTCGGGCATCCATTCTTCCTTCCACTTCCTCCATCCCTGCTTCAATTGTCTTTCTCTTTTCACCATAGATATAGCAGAGTGTTGGAGTGGCAGAGTCACGGGAGTTTGTCATGATAATGTCACCGTGACAAGACCTTGTTGGGGGTTTGTGCAATCATAGGTCACATCTTTCGATCCTTCCCCCAAACAGATTTTCATTTCTTTTGTTTCAAATAAGCATCTTCACCCTTTTTCCCTTCGCAACAGATCCTCTTTTTCAGCTTCAGATCTCTTCAGTGCTTTAAGGTATTCCTCTTCCCCCTTTTTGGCATCATCAAAAGAGAGAGGGACACTGAAACATACTTGCAAACGAAGTCGAGCCTGCGATGGTAGAGTTCTGTCTCGAGTCTGGCTGCGGAGTATGCGGACGAAATTCGGATCGAGTAGCGTTGGACTCTGCTGAAATTAGCTTCATCTCACCATGAGAAGGCCGAATTTTCTATTCATGTTTTCTTCCAAACGCCAGTAGATCACTCTTATTTTGCTCACGCAATGTGCTTTATCTCGGCAGTGTGAGCTTCATGCATGTGCTCAATGTGTTCTCTCAACTTCGTTTTGCATCGATTCTCACTCTGCATACCAGCAGCTTGTTGAACAATGTCCTGAAATATCTAACTTGTTCCACGCATTGTTTCTTCTTTGTTGCCACCATTCCCCGATCCGGACTGTTATGCCTCTTAAGTCGCAGAAGATTGGCATCTCTGTTGTCCGTCGCATGTCCATAGAGGCCGATGCCTCTCCATCCGTTCAATCTCAAGCAAATAATTCCTTGAACACTTCGCGAACTTCACCGATTCTTCCGCTTCTGCGGTGATGGCCATGCAAACAAAGTCATAATCACCGAACAATGATACCTGATGGAATAACAGAGTTGGTCTATGGAAGCGTGCGAGCTCGTTCTCGACTCTTCGGGAGGTCGGGTACCTCCAAAGAGAAAGGAAAAGATTCTATAAAGGAATCATCACGGCCAACCGGTATTTATTCAATGATGAGAGGTGCGCGTGAAGTTCCTTTTGAGTCGAACCCGCTGCACTTGGGAGGCTGCGCAGTGGACTCTGTCTCACCGGGGTCTTTTGTGAAGTGGACCCAGCTTGCCGAGCCTCGCTTGTCTCAACAGCCTTCGTTGGTCTCAAATGGTTTCTCCAATTGAGTAGATCGGTCCTCGGCCGTATCGAAGCGTCATCGGACGATGATGAGATTTCCATTGGTGGTTCATCATCAAAATTAAAGGTTTGACGAGTAGTCTTGGGATCGACTTGCTCGTGCTTGGAACATCCGCAATGTGAGTCTTTTGAGTCGCATCACGGGGATGACTCAGCTTTCTTCGTCGCCTTCCGATCCCGAGAAAGGTTACATCAGGATTATCCTAGGGAATCATGAAGCGCGCTTATCTCCTTTTCGGATGGGTCAATGATAGCGGGAGGGATGTTCTCTACTTGAGCTTTCTTTACCCCGGGAAGTCTCAACCTCCCGTGGCCTTCATTACCTCCCGCAGCCTCTCGATTGCAATGAGGCCTCGACCTCCCGCTTCGACAAAGTGTCATTGTCTTAGGGTCTTCTGTGGTGGCATCCATTGGAGTCTCAACCCTTGATTGCACTTTCATCGCCCAGAGTGTTAACTCCCGGGATGTTCCTTCCTCGTGCCTCGACCGCATCGCCGTCATTAGCCTTCGAGTTGGCACCTCAAAACAGTCTCAATCGCCTGAGCTTCGTTGATGACAACTTGTTGTTCGTTTAGTGTTTGTACTTCCTCCACTTCGCCTCCTGGATCCGTTGTTGAGTCATCTGCAGATTCTCCGACCTTGCTTTGTAATGGAGGGAGTTTCCCCCGGTGCGCACCACCGAGTGACTTGGAATGGGGTCACTCGTCTCCAAACTCCCTACTGTTTCTATTGAGTGTTCACCATTGGGGCGGTGGTAACACACCTTCAATAGGGGTTGGCTCGACCGGGGTCCCCACTATCCCGCCATCGCCATTTCCCTTATCGCTTTCTTCCGAGTGAGTGGGGAGGTGGTGGCAAAGAACAATAGTGGCGATTTGCTTTGAACCACTCCCATTGGATCAATTTCACCGTGTTCGAGGACTCTCCTGGTCCCTCCATTAATCTTTGCTCGTGAAGGATTCTCGATTCGTGCAATGCTTGCTGCATTTGCAACTTTTTGGCGGGCAAAGAAGGAGTCCTCATCCTCATCACCGCCGAGAAGACATCAAGGAGAGGATGTGTGTGGTCTGTGGTGTGCGAGATAGGGCGGATGATCTTTGGCCTTCTCACGTGCCTCGCCTTCCTCTGCCTGTCTTTTCCTTCTCCTTGTTCTTGAAGATTTGCGGGATATCTCGTGCGATTGTCTTCATCCAGATCTTTGATCACAGTGGTTAGGCCAAGGAAGTTTAACAGCTTCCTCTTCTTCTTCTATAAACTCGGGCCGTTGGAACTGTTCCTTGATTTACTCAACTTCCATTTCCTCCACTCACGCAGACGATTTTGGATGTCCGGGTAAGGTGGAGATAGGATCATCACATCACTATCACTCTATCGCCTTCTTCTTGTGTCTCAAATTGCGCGGACTACAGCTATTTCTTCAAGTTGCCTCTGATCGCTGATCGCCTTGAGACTTAGTTGTTTCATCAATTACATCCGGGGACTCGATCGCTTCAAAGCTTAAGTATTTGTTCCAATGAGTGGTGACTCGGCCGGTTTTTCAAGCTCGTAGCGCTTGATGATTCTTCATCGTCTTCTAGTTTGTACCGAGGGGATTTCTCGGTTCGAGAGACGCTTTCTTAGTCTTGGCGGCGGGGCGTCTTGGTGTCTTCTTTTTGAGGAGCCGGCCGTCTTGGCTTATCGAGATCTCCTCTTTTTGACGATCGGAGAAGGTATTTGAGAGTCCTTCTCAACCATTGTTGTTTGGGCGAGACACGGGCGGGGCAGGTGACTCACTGCAGGGGCAGTGCAGATTTGACTTTCTTTCTTTGCAGGGAGCAACAGTCTTCTTAGCAAACTGCAGGGGCAACTTTCTTCTTTGGTGGAGAGGAAACAGTTTGTATCTTCGTGGTCACCGATTCCCCCTCACTCATGTCGCCTCTCTTGGCGTAGGCTCTCTTCGTGCGCCAGAGAGGTTTGATCTGAACATCCTCTTGTTAACATGGAATGCCTTTCCATGCCTAAGAGGGACTCCCTTCACCTCCATCATCCGACCAATCACCAGGCTATATCCTACGGATCCTCCAAATGTGCCATCTTCCTTAAAGGATTTGTTCCCTACATTCGGCATAGTCTGCTTGTAGACAAACTCAAATTTCCCGATTTATTTTTCTTTCTTTAATGATCGCGGCCATTACGATCAATTTTGCTTTTGTGATTGGTCAAAGTCGCCAAATTTGATGTCAATACATTTGGCAACTATGTCCAACAACTTGTGATAGTCCTCCTTCAAGACCTCTTGTTTCTTTGTGTAAACTATTTTATCAAAGATAGTCGGGCTTGGCTATTTCCTTCCAAGCAGCGGCCAGGTTTATATCGGCTTCGTTAATTTCGATGCTCCTTCCGTTGGTAGTGAGCGTGTTCACCAAATCCTTGCGAGAGATGGTGAGTCGCTTTTCCGTGAACAGATGACTTTATTCCTTCATCGTGAATCTCAAAGCATTCACGTAGAATCGTGCGACCTCCTCCACATAGGTCATCGGATATTCCAAAGATCGTAAACGATTTCACCCCCACGTTTCCAATTTCTCAGCAATTTTCTTTACTAGGGTGTCATCGGACCGGACCCTGTTTCACCATGCCGTCGAAATCCACAAAGAGACCCTGTGGATTTACTTCCCTAACTTAGTAAAATCATAGGTTGGTGCCATTTTTCAGATTTTATCAAAGAAATCTTAGATATTGATTTGAAGATAGATAGGGTTTTGAGAGAATTTTTTTGCCTTTGCTTCGAGAGAGAAAATAACTCTCTGCTGCATATAGGCAGGGCAACCTGCCTATATGTTGGGTCGGGTCCCAAGCCCTGGATAAAGGAGGAGGGGGTTGCGTTAGGTCGATAGCCGTAAAACTCTTGTCATTTCCTTATGGTATGGATCATATAAGACATCGTGATAAGGCTAGGATGCTCCCCGTAAGGAGTGCGCCGCAGGTCCGACTGCGGTGTCTTGGCAAGGACCGCTACACCTCCATAAGGGCTTGGGTGTAGTGAAAAATACACAAGAGCCCTCACACACTAATAAGAGGAACACAAATGATAATAAGAAAATTAGAAAGTATAGAATTGGCAGTTGGAACATAGGTACTTTGACAGGTAAAACTATAGAGCTCGTAGATATTATGAAAAGACGAAACATAGATATTATGTGTATCCAAGAGACTAAATGGGTAGGCGAGAAGGCTAAGACACTAGATACTACAGGTTATAAGCTTTGGTATAGTGGAAAGGATAGAACTAGGAATGGGGTGGGTATCATTGTAGATCCTCTCTTCATAGATCAAGTAGTAGGAGTAACTAGAAAAGGAGATAGAATCATATCCCTTAAAATCGTAGTAGGTAAATGAACTTATAAATATTGTTAGTGTATATGCACCTCAAGTAGGATTAGATGATGCTACTAAGGCTAAATTTTGGGAAGATTTAGAAACTCTAATGCAATCAATCCTCAAAATGAAAAAGTCATCATAGGTGGAGACTTAAATGGACATGTTGGGAAGGATAATGAAGATTATGAAAGGGTCCATGGAGGATATGGCTTTAGCTCGCGTAACAATGAGGGTAGAACCATCCTAGACTTTGCAGTTGCCTATGATTTTATTATAGGTAATACCTTCTTTAAAAAGAGAGACGAACATTTAATCACATTTAAAAGTGGTCCTAACAAATCACAAATTGACTACTTTCTAACCAGAAAAAAAATGCGGAGAAAAATATGCAAAAATTGCAAAGTAATACCTGGAGAAAGCCTCACCACCCAACATAGACTACTAGTTTTGGATATCAAACTTATTAACATACACTTAAAGAGAAAGAAAATTAACATACCGAGAATTAAGTGGTGGAGCTTAAAGAATATAGAAAAAAGAGATAGTTTTGTCAAATCTCTAGTAGAAACCATTGATTGGAAAGTGGAAGACAAAGCCGATGAAAAATGGAACTATGTAACTACTCAAATGAAAAAGATCGCAAAACAAACATTAGGGGTGTCAAATGGTAATAAATGGAATAAAAAGTCATGGTGGTGGAATCAAGAAATCCAAGAAAAGGTAAAGGAAAAACAAACTAGTTACAAAGTATTGTATTCCTATAAAAACGAAGAAAACCTTAAAAGATATAAAGACGCCAAAAAAGAAGTAAGAAGAGCAATATATGAAGCAAAAACCAAGGCATATGAAGATTTCTATAAAAAACTAGATACTAAAGAAGGATAGAAAGATATATATAAAATAGCAAAATTTAGAGAAAAACAAACAAGAGATCTAACCCAAATTAAATGCATAAAAGACGAGAATGAAAACATTTTAGTGAAAGACGAGGACATAAAAGATCGATGGAAGAGGTATTTCAATAATCTTTTTAATGAACCGAAGAGGAATGAAGTCACACTAGGGAACTAGGTCAATCAATCGAATAGAAACCGTACCTTTTATCGTAGGATTCAACTTCATGAAAACAGAAAAGCACTAAACAAAATGAAAACGCAAAGCAGGTTGGTTACAGATGATATACCAATTGAAGCATGGAAATGTTTAGGTGGAGTTGGAATTGCATGGCTTACTAAATTATTTAATGTTATTCTAAAAACTAAGAAAATGCCTGATGAATGGAGAAAAAGTATATTGATACCTATATATAAAAACAAAGGGGATATACAAAATTGTGCAAATTACAAGGGAATTAAATTAATAAGTCATACAATGAAACTATGGGAAAGAGTTATAGAAGCAAGAATAAGAAATGAAACTAGTATATTAGATAATCAATTTGGCTTCATGCCAGGAAGATCCACAATTGAAGTTATACACTTAATTAGACGATTATGTGAACAATATAACGAGAGAAAGCAAGATTTACATATGGTTTTTATTGATCTTGAAAAGGCATACGATAGAGTCAACCGTGATATAATGTGGCGCGTATTGGAAAAAAGAGGAATAAAAATAGCCTACATAGATGTCATAAAAGATATGTATGATGGTATAACAACATGTATCGGGACACCAACAGAATATCTAGTGAATTCCCAAACACTATAGGTTTGCATCGGGATCCGCTCTAAGCCCGCCTTTTTATCCTAATAATTGATGAAATCACTAAACACTTACAAAAATCCATCCCTGAATGTATGTTATTTGCGGACGATATAGTTTTAATTGATGAAACAAGGGAAGGAGTAAACGCAAAATTGGAAGTTTGGAGAGAAGCACTCGAATCAAAAGGTTTTACTATAAGTAGGGCTAAAAAGAATACATGGAATGCCGCTTTAGTAAAAACACCAGAACAATGAGACGAAGGTTAAAATTGATGGACATGAAGTGAGTATAACAAAGAGTTTTAAATACGAGGATCTATAATTGAAGAGAACGGAGAAATCAATAAAGATGTCACACATAGGATCCAAAGCGGGTTGGAATAAATGGAGGAGTGCATCTTCTATCCTTTGTGACCGTAAAATACCATTAAAATTGAAAGGATAATTTTATAAAATGGCCATACGGCCCGCAATGCTTTATGGAGCAGAATGTTGGGCGACTAAATATGAACACGAACAAAAAATGAGGGTAGCAGAGATGAGAATGCTAAGATAGATGAGCGGACACACTAGATTAGATAGAATAAGAAATGAACACATTAGAAACAAAGTGGGAGTAGCACCAATAGACGAGAAAATTAGAGAAACACGATTAAGATGGTTTGGACATGTTTATAGGAGACCTTTAGATGCACCTGTGCGACGTTTAGAAGGTAGAGAATCACTTACACAATCAAAAGAGGAAGAGGTAGGCCTAAAAAGACTTGGAAAGAAGCTATTAAACATGACATGTTATACCTATAAATAAACGAAAATATGGCTTATGACCGTAAACAATGGCGCGATATGATCCGTATAGCCGACCCCACGTAGTGGGATTAAGGCTTAGTTGTTGTTCTGGGATAGAGAAATGAACAGTTTTGGTAGTGTGTGAGAGAAACGGATGGAAATGGTTTAAGTATGGTTTATGAAAGGACGTGCGAGTGGTTTTTGAAATGTGATCGAAATCAACGGTTTAGATTTTGCACGCCTATTTAGCATTTAATGTCTCGTATTTAATGCGGCAAAGATTTATATCCAATCATAAGCTTGGTGTGCGGCTTTATGTCCGTACACATCATCATTATCTTTGACGTCATTCTTAAAAACATTCCCGCTTAGTAAAAACGATTATTGCGTTTTTGTCACTTTGCTCATAAGTGACTCAACTTATCCATTAGCCGATTTAACTCTTCTTCTCACAGTTCTCTTAGTGACTCAAATTAACAAATGACTTGGTATAGTTGTCTTTCCAATACAAATGATTTACTTAGGCCGATTTGTGAGTTCAAATCTTTTTCCCTTTTTGTGTTCCATTTCTTTTCTTTGAGTCTTCTCAATGTTAACTCACTCAATTAACCCCAACCCATGCTTGAGTTCTTCAAATCTTGACTCACATAATGGTTTTGTGAAGATGTCACCAATTGTTTATCGCTTGATATATATTCCAAGATGATGTCCTTCTTTTCAACATGATCTCTTATGAAGTGATATCGACATCGATATGCTTTGTTCTTGAGTGCAACACAGATTTTTGAGTGATTGCAATTGCACTTGTGTTATCACACATGATTGGAATTTCTTTTTCCTCAACTTCATAGTCTCTTAGCTTTGTCTCATCCATAGGACTTGGGCACAACAATGCCCGCAACTATGTATTCTCGTCACCAGTAGTAGAGGTGGCTATTGAATTTTGCTTCTTGCTAAACCAGAAATCACCTGTTTCCTAGCATTTGACATGTGCCTGAGGTGCTTTTTTTCAACTCGCATCCAAAGATAGTCGAGTCCGAATAGCCAATTAGCTTGAATCCACCTTCCTTTGGATACCATAAGCCAACTTCTTGCTTCCTTTCAAGTATCTCAATATTCTCTTAGTCTTTGTCATATGGCTCTCTTTTGGAGCAGATTGAAATCTTGCACATACACCTACAAAGAAAGGTGATGTCCTACTGCTTTGTCTTTGTAAGATAGAGCAATGATCCAATAAGTGCTCAGATCTTGTTTGATCTACAGGCTTGCCATCCGCATCCATGTCCATTTTGATGATGTATTCATTGGTATTTTCACGTAAGACTTCTCCTCCATACCAAATTTCTTCATTAAGTCTCTCGGTGTATTTTGTTTGACTTATGAAGGTTCCATCCTTCATTGTTTCACTTGGAGTCCAAGGAAGAATGTCGCTCTCCCATCATGCTCATTTCAAATTTACTTTGCATGAGGTTTGAAAATTTTTCACACAAATTCTTTGTTTGTGGATCCAAAAATGATGTCATCCACATATATTTGAACAAGTAGTATACTCTTTTTGTCTTGAATTCTCAAAAGTGTTCTATCTACTTTTCCTTTTGTGAATCCATTATCGCTTAGGAATTGTGACAAGGTATCATACCATGCTCGGGTGCCTGTTTCAATCCATACAAGGCTTTCTTGAGTTTGTATACCTTATCTCCAAGAGTCTTCCGCTCAAATCCTGGAGGTTGTTCAACGTACACTTCTTCTTCCAATAAATCATTTAGGAATGCACTTTTTACATCCATCCGATATACAAAAATTCTTGTGAGTCGTATAGGCAAGAAACATCCTTATAGCTTCCATCTTGCTACGAGGAGCAAATGTTTCATCAAAATCTATTCCTTCTTCTTGGCAATATCCTTTGGCTACTAGTTTTACCTTGTTTCTTACCCGCAGAACCTTCCTCGTTCATCTTGTTTCGAACACCCATTTAGTACCAATAACATTTTGATGTGTGGGTCTTTGAACTAATTCCCATACTTTATTTCTTTCAAACTGATTCACTCTTCTTGCATAGCTTGAATCCAATGTGTGTCGAATGCTTGTGACACATCTTTGGGCTCTATTTGCGAGATAAACCATGTGAACATGGCTTCTTGTTGAGTTCGGATCTTGTTTTGACACTTTCTCTTATATCTCCAATGACAAGTTCTCGTGGATGGTCTCTCAACCATCTTACATCGGGTTGGAGTAAGTTAGCCGATTGATCGTCTTGCGGTTGTGTTCTTTGTGGTCGCTCTCTCGTAATCACCGAGCCGCAAATTTTCCATTGTTTTTGAGATTCAACTATCTCATCTTCTTCAATTTATAATTCCAAATTTTTTGAAAGATAGGGACTCTTCGTATGGTTGGATGATTGACTTATCGGTGACTCTTCAATGTCTTCTCCATTTACATTTGGCTCATCGAATACCACATGAATGGATTCTTCGCAACCATTGTCTTTTTGTTGAGTACTATGTAGGTTTTGCTTTCACCGAGTATCCTAAGAAGATACCTTCATCGCTTTGGCATCGAAAGCCTTTAGATTGTCTTTGCCATTGTTGTGGATGAAGCATTTACATCCAAATATTCTCAAATATTCAACATTTGGTTTTCTTCCACCAAATCTCATAGGGAGTCTTTGTCACCGTATCTGTTTATCATACATCCTGTTTTGAGTGTAGCAAGTCGTGTTGATTGCTTGACCCAAAAATCTTTTTGGTAACCCCGCTTGACTAACATGGTCCTTGCCGCTTCTTTTTGAGAATTATGTTCTTCTTTCTCGCAACTCCATTCTCATTGTGGAGTCCTTGCTGGCCGATAGTTCATGACCAATACCATTTTCAATGCAATCATCGAGTTATTATTCCATTGACAAACTCGGTTCCTCTCCTGATCTTATTTTGATAATGGTTTGGCTCTTCTCGTTTTGAATCCTCTTCATCACCGTGTGGTAGTTTCTCAGAGAGTTTCTTTCTTCTTACACATGAATATTGTCCAAGTGTATCTTGAGTAGTCATCTACTACCACGAGGGTGTATTTCTTTCCACTTATCTTTGGCCGGTTCCACCGGGCCAAATAGATCCATATGTAGCGGTCTGCAATATTCTTGTTGAAGATGGACATGTCTTTTCTTTGAATGAAGATTTGATTTGTTTTCCTTCCGACATGCATCACACATACTCTCCTTCTTGTATCTCGAGTCCGGAAGTCCTTCCACAAGATTACTTCTTGCAAGCTTGTTAATCGTTTTGAAGTTTAGTGACTCGGCTTTTTTGTGCCACATCCAACTTGATTCAAATGTGCTCTTTGCTAATAGACAGTGTTGTGTGTAGCGGTTGACCAATCTACTACATACATGTTCTTTTGTCCGCATCCTTGCAACACAACTTCATTTGATTCAAGATCCTTGATTTTGCATACACCCATGTTGAATCCAACATTGTAGCCCTTGTCACGAGTTGGTCGATGCTTAGTAAGTTGAAGTTGAGTCCTTCAACATATGTAACATCTGTGATTTCTAATCCATTCCTCTTGATGGATCCAATGCCTCTTATTTCACCAGGAGCTTCATTTCCTCCAAATATGACTTTTGCTCCTTTAACTTCCTTGAATTTTGACAGATTTTTCTTATTTCATGTCATATGTCCGGGAATGTACCGCTATCCATGTACCAGGTTCCTTGGCACTCATTGTTCCTTGAACCCGCAATCAAGGAAATTAAGTTTTAGGTACCCATACTTGTCCGGTCCCGAGGGGTTAGAATTGTAAGATGATCCAACCAACTTATAGCCAAATGATTTGACTCTCGAGGGGTTTCCATCTATCGATGCCATAATCATAATTAATCTTGCAAATTGCTTGGGGATTTTAGGTTCATACAAATTGTCTCTTTTGTCTGTATGCTGTGTATAGGTTTTAGCAATCGCCTTCTTTGGGTAATTGTGGTGTCTCCGAGTATAGTGCCTAGGTGCATATGTGTGTCTTTGAAAGCTCTTATACTTTTGGAATGGCCTTTGTTGAGTTCTAGGCATTTGCCATTTGGGCTTATATTCCATAAGTCTATCTTTGATAGTTCACATTATTCCAATCAACTTGACTTGGATATTTTCTACCATTCCCATCATATGTATTTCTTTTATAGATTTTAAGGGTTTTTGGTAGCTCGCTTCTTCTTTACTGAGTATTTTCTGTTTGGAGTTTGTTTGAGGAACTCGGTGAATCTCTTCTCGCTTGTCCTTTCAAATACACTCAACTCGGGTCATTTTCCTTTTCCTTTATAACCAATGCCGTTTGCTTGTAATTGTGCTTTGGAGTGAATGTGTGTGCAACATTTAGAGTTTTGGATTTTTTAGACTCTTCATGGCTTGAAGATCCTTTTTCCAAAATTACTTTTGAGGTTTGACATAGCACGGAGGAATTAAATCCTAAGCTTTGTCTTGTCTCCACATTCTCTTTGACTCATAATAAGATCATCCAATGATTTAGATGCCTTAGTGAATGAGGCAATAACATTTTGAGGTCATTCTCCTCTTCTCTATGGCAAGTAATTTCTGCTATTAACTTAGCATTTTCACCTTTAAACTTTCATTCTCATCGCCTATTTGACTTAGAGTACTCGGCTCCTTAGTCGACTTTGAGTTTTGCTCTTGAGTAGGTTGTTTTCCTCATTTAATAGTGTGTGTGAGGATTTAATGTGTTCAAAATCTTTCATCATTTTGCCTAATGAATCATAAAGATCAGTGGGTGATGAAGTGTGTGTGTCATAGTCACTATCACTAGAGTCTGAGTTTGATGAGTTAGAGTGTACCTCATCTTCTTGGTCGAGTTGATCTTGTTCCTTGGCCATCAAGCGGATCGGGGCTTCTTCTTCGTAGTCACTTGAATAGTCGGCTTCACTACTCTCTCGAATCGGCTATGTCTTTTGACTTGGCTATTTCAAATTATCTCTGCGCAGCCAACATTGCCTTTCTCTTTTCTTGTCTTCTTTCTCTCAAGACCTTTATTTCTTCTTCATTCATGTATTTGTTGACTACAGGATATGGGCAGTCAATGGCATAGTGACCTGGTTGTCTGCAGTTCCAGCATAGATATTCAACCTTTTGATCAGCTTCCCTTGATTTGGAGGGAGTGAGTGTCTTCTGGAAGATTCGCCCTTTCTCTCTTGTAGTTCTTATTGAAGAACTTGTTGAACCTCTTAACCATCGGGGCTATTTCTTCGGATCAATGACTTCTTTGACCTCGGCTCTCTTCCCATCTTTAACAATTAGAGCAAAATTGTTTTGGGTACATTGTCTCTTTCCTGGTCTTTTCTTCTCACCAAACTCGTAGGCTTTGAGGTCCGAGAATAATTCATGATTGATGTCTTTGATAGGTCCATGGAATGTCTCGGTGCCATGACCTTCATTTCCCATTCACCGAAGACTTTTTAGGATCTTCATACACATTTCCTTCTCGTGTATATTCCTTTCCAAGTGCGAGATAGCTCATTGGTGATTTACGTGAACCGAGCATCCAGGTTGATCCAGGTTTTCTCCCGAGATCATTTTGAATTTCTCAAATTTCTGTACGACCACCGATAATTTGTTTTCTTTGATTTGCTCACGAGCCTTCACAAATCGGTGTTAGCTTGTCCCAGATTTCTTTGGCCGTTTTGCATGATTTGACTTTATTGAACATGGCTTTGTCTAAGGTTTTGTAAATGATGTCCTTGGCTACATTGTCCAGGTTGTATCTTTTCCTGTCATCATTTGTCCATTCAGATCTTGGTTTTTCAACCATGGCTTGTCTGGGAGCAACATCATCTTCTCCTTCAGCTGCAGCTCTTCTTACAGCTGTGTTCACCTTTAAGATTTGCAGTGTCCCATCCTCTATCACTATCCACATCTCATCATGTAATACTGATAGATGAGCTTGCATACGAATTTTCCAATCATCAAATTCTTCAATAGTGAACATATGGATGCGTGTCAAATTTGCTTCCATGATAATAACTTTTAATGATGAAAAGAGTTTTGAAAGTTTAAGTACTAAAGCAGACTTTGAGAAGTTTGGAGATCTAGTTCAGTAACCACTGCGGAGGGTTCAATGAACCAACCGCTCTGATACCACTTGTAGGTCCCAAGGGGTGTAAGTGTAAGGTTTAGAAGGGGGGGTTGAATAAACCTTACCAAATTTTCGATTTAGTCCTTTTAAATATTCAGAGTTGATACTACACAACTGTGTCCTTGATGGACAACCAATTTAGTTAATCAAGAGAGTTAGTCTCTCAACGACTCAACGAAGTTGATGGAATAACTCGGTTGTTGGGTCTAAATTAACTCAACCGTGGTTTTGTTTTTTTTGGAAGACTTAACACCCTTAAGTTTGGTTAAGCAAGGATTTAGTGCTTGGTTTAGTACTTAGAAATTATCAAGTGGATAGAAAATTTATCAAAGATTTAAACAATTAAGATGCAGAATTAAAGTGCTAAAATGTAAATGACACAATGAAATTTTTATAGAGGTTCGAAGATGGGGTAATTCTTCTACTCCTCTCTTCTCCAACTCCCGGAAGAATCCACTAGGTATTGATCGGATACAAAGTGGTAACATCCGGATACAAGTCTTGATCACACAAACCGACTTGATCCTTTGGGACTCGATGCTGAGACGCCTTGATCACTCACCAAGGCTTCTCGTGACGACTCGAACTTCTTCACAGGCAAATTTGCTTTGCTACTACAAACTCACTTGCTCAAGCTCTTTGGATTTGATCACGAAGCCCTCCAAAAGCTCAAAACTTGGTTCGACCTTGAACCTTCCTACAATCCTTCGTGGAATGTAGACCCCTAGATTTTTCAGTATTTTTCTCTTCAACTGATTAAAGTTATCTTTCCTTCACAGGTGAGTGTTGGATTGATGTTCTTCGTAGTGTAGGCTTGAGGATTGAGAATATTTCAGATTTTCTAATAATTGCTTGAACGTTTTTTGGTTCAGGTCCGTAACTTCTTCTCAATGTCATTTCTCAGCCTTTTATAGTGATCTTTCAAAAATTTGCCCGTTGAAGAGATAGGCTTATTTTTGAAAGTCACTTGCGATCGTTGGCTTTGTCTTGTTGCGATCCTTGGAATTGCCATTTCCTCGTATGAATTGTTTTTCACCTTTTCAGAGTTCTGACACGGTGTAGTGCTTCCCATTTGTTCATTCCTTTTGCACGCTTCTAGGACTGAGCACTCCGAGAAAGGTGGTATGGAGATATTACTTGTTTAAGTAATTCTCTTCATTTACTCGTCAAACGGATCTTTTTCGATTATCTCGACTTGACCGCATTTCTTTGCTTTCCCAGGTGACTTAGAGTCGACTTCCAATCATTGGATGATTCTTTTGTCACTTCAACTTGAGACTTGGCTTTTCTCGAGTTGACTTGACGATACTCCACTCACCGCATCTCACCGCTTCTTCATAGAGTTCCCGTCTACTCTTCTTTGCCATACTCAAATTGTCTCGCAATGAGTCTTCCTTCTAGTCTTCGATTGTCTTCTTGCATGTTAGGCGTGGCGACTTAACTCGGCTTGGCGGCTATTTATTACAATGCATTTTACAACAAAAAATGGGGTGCCAACTTCCTATTCTAAGTTTTACATGGCATTCATCAAAATCTAAACAATAAATTTCCTAACAATTTCCCCCTTTTTGATGATGCCAAAAATTTATGATCACACCTAGTTACTATCCTACAATTGCTATAAAGTAAAATGATTTAATGGTTACCAACTTAATCTTACAACAATGTAGCCGCACAGAAAAATTAGTGTTATAAAGGGGCGAACTGTCAATTTCCACCAACCTAACCTCATCATCTAAAAAGTTGTTATTTATAATATAGCTTAGCAGTTAATGATCAAGCTTGTCCAAGATCTTGTACAAAGATCGATATATCATCAAAGTTATTTGATCTTAGTCATTGTCACAGTCTAAAATGAAATAGAGTCGTGCATGTATAGTTTGTTGTACTTAATATTTTGAACAACTAGCTTTTATTTATGGAATTGTAATTTTCCAAGATTCTAATATCAATGTTGTACATTTTTTCAACCTGCAGTCTAGATAAGCTTAATACGAGTGAGTTGTTATGTTAGTATGTTCACAAATCAACCTATATATTAAAGAAAAAACAAAGTTGACACATGTCATGTGTCAACTCCTCATTCGCCCAATTCCAAATGGTTGATTCACAATTATCCATGTAGCATCCCTATGTATAAATTTAAAAGTGAATTGATTATATATTTTTGAATTTGGAAGATAACAAATATTTTAAAGACAAATAATCAATAAAACAAGGATTATATCTACATTATCTTTTAAAATGATTATCTTTTAAAGCTTAAATATAATATTATACGTATCAAAAACACAAAAAAGGACCAAGAAATAAAAAAAAACTCTATTAGTTCAAAATCTATATTTTTGCTTATAGAATATATTCTCTCATTTGAATTAATAACATAATTTCTAAAAAGATAATAACTTTAAAAGATAAAAATCAAGTAATCGTTATATCAACGATTATATCTACGCTATCTTTTAAAGCTTAAATGTATTATTACTACAATGACTTATCAAAATTTATAAATAAATAAAACAATTGTCAAAGTATACATATCAATAGTTATATTTGCCCAATTTGGAAACGATGTCTATTTGTGACAAATGATGTCAATATTATTGAAACATATTAGTTATAAACTGATGTTTTTTTTACGAATTTGCAAAATTATAACAACATTAAAGCATCAATAATACGGAACTGCAAAATAAACACAGAAAAAAGTAAGTGTGACTTAAAATATTACAAAAAGAATAGTTGTGATTAAAAAGCCAATATAAATTCACAAAATAAACCTAACCAACATTAAGATATTTTAACTAAAGTTTACAATATATTCCACTAAAGCTAACAATATAGTCAAACTTTCAAAATGGATCTTTTAAAGCCGAATGCATCATCCTGCATTAGTGTACATATCAATTGTCAAAGTATACATATCTAAAGAAAAAAACCGATGTTAAGATATTTTTAAAGTTTGACTCTAGTATTGAACCACTATCTTTTAATAGAAAACGACAACAATTTAAAGATGCTTTGTTAAACCAATGTCTATTACAAAATAGACAACAATTATGAATGAATGTCAAAAGTTTTCCCTTTTAACATCGCGGTACTAAATACTGGATAATTTTGTCTTATAGACATCATTTCATAGAAAACACATCGGATTTGATCCACTGACAAAAGTCACAACATTTAACATTTAGGGACATTAACAACGGTTGTTAACTAATACACATCGATTTAAAACAAATGTCTATTTTCTTTTTTTGTGTAGAGTGTGTATTATTTTATTTATTGTTTACTGCATTCATTAGCACTGCAGAGGTTTCTATCGCATATTATACTCAAACTCCATAAGTTATTCACAACATAGTACTTTACTATATTATTGTTTACTTGGACTAAAACATTATAAACAAAAATCACGTAAAGTATTTTAATTAACTTCAGCAAACTCAAAACAACTAGTTTCTGCTACGCAAATAAGTAGCCTCTAAAACACTTAGTTATATCTTTGAGTTTAGTTAGCTATCCATTCGAGAACAATTAAGTCGAGCAAATTTTTAAAACACTATTCACCCCAAAACTTTTATACTCTATTTTAGGGACCAACAAGTGGTATTATAGCGGTTGTTCAAATAGCTATCCACTGTGATTACATAACTTGATCCATGTTTAAAAGTTTATTGGTTTTCAAAAATCTTACACATCACATTAATCCATATTATCATTTTGATTGAAATGTGGAGGCTAACTTAATTTGTTGGAGTTGTTATGGAGGATATTATTGAAAACTTGAGAGAATTTTTATGTTTTGTTTGCTTGAATGTTTGATAGCTAGGAAATACGGACACTTCTGTGAGGATGACGTACCCGTACCAGATACGTATTAGATACGATACTTTATCCCATACTCAGGATACTCCTTGGATACATATATAAAGTATTTTGCTGATAATTTCAACATGTATTGTGTGCGCCTATGTGAGTTATCATTTTCATATTTGAGTATTTATGAAATTTTAGTTTTTTATTCTTGAAACACTATTTTTTTAATTGTATTTGGTATATCTATATTTTAAAAAACATACAAATACATAATTTTATATGTATATATATATATCATAACCATATCCTTAAATTTTAAAAATGATGTATTTCCATATCCGTATCAATGCTTCATAGCTTGATTGTCTTATGAAAATTGTAATTGGTAACCTTTTCTCACTTGATTCCTCAGCCTTTTATAGTGTACATTTGAAAATTTGCCCGTTCAAGAGATAGTCAATTGTCAAACAACACTTCTTGGTCGTTGGCTTGTCTTCTGTTGATCTGCAGCTTGTGATGGTGACATTTCCTCATTTTAATGATGTGTGCAGCTTTTCAGGTTGTGACACACGCTCAGTGCTTCCCATTGGTCAGTTCCTTTTGCACGTTTCTGGGATGAACATTTTTAGACATGGCAGCATGGACGTAAATAATGTCCTTGACTTTTGTGCGACGGATTTATCACAGTCAACTTGACTTGACAACTGCTTTATCCCTTTGTCTTGAGTCAGCTCCAACCTTTTAGGAACGACTTAACTGTCTGTCAGCTGACAAACTCAGCTTTCTTAGACTTGACTTCCGCTTCTCCATCCTTCACTCAACTATCTCACACACTGGGTCTTCTTCGATCTTGATCGACTCTTGTAATCTTCAACTTAGTCGACTTCAACTCAAATTTTATTCAAATTTATTTATTACAAATTGAATTACATAGAAAATGGGATGCCAACTTCCTGATCTAAGTTTTACATGGTATCATCAAAATCTAAACATAAATTTTCCTAACATAAACAATTCCCAATTAAAATTTGTTTTTCTATAAATAATTCATAAAATTCAAGGACAAACAATATCGAATACTGGTGCCAATTTAATTTAACTGCATTTTGTCCGAACCAATTATATATTGCACTCCTTAGAGAGTTTCAATGTTTACAATGAAAGAGGAAATATGGGGACTAAATATGTTATGTACAAATAAATTTTTAGTGCGTATACAAATAATTATTACTTACATATATAATCGCGAGTAACTAAAGTTTATTTTTTTTTCAAAAAAAAAGTAACTAAAGTTTATTTTCATTAAATAACACAACATTGAAGTAGACTGATTATAGCACAAAGTCCAAATACCTAACAATCTAGTAATGTGAATGAAAATTCTTTATTCAAGTAGTTAAAGAAACAATAATTTAATTAGTTATGACACTACAAGGGAAAAGGGTTTTAGCGATGACTTTTTGTCGTCACAAAAGTCAAAAATCGTCGCAATTACAATATTTTCAACGACTTGTCGTCCCAGAAACATTATCACAAATATCGCATCACAAATACCTTATTTGTCACAATTTATGTGTCGTTGGGAAAACTGCAATGTATTTGCGACAACTTGTCGTTGCAAATACTCCGATTTTTATTTTTTAGTTTTAATCTTATTATCGACGACAATGTCGTCCCAAAAACTCCAACTATTATTACTGACGACATTGTATTCGCAAATACTTTGTTATTTTTTTCTAATTTTTTGGATTTTATATTTTTATTTTTATAACATGTCATACACCCATATCCATATATATCAAACGCTATATATATATATATATATATATAGGGATAGGATCTCATGTGGCAGCCTCTTACCATGTGGCAGTGTGGACAGATCTCATCCATCCATCCTATTCAATCAATGGTTCAGATTAGGCCTAAAAATACACCATTTTTCATTTATTTTATGTGTAAAAAGGGCAAATCGGTAACTATCAAAATGGTGTAAAAATAGTACCATAATTACTTTCCTAAAATCAAGATATATATTCAATATCAAATTTCCATAACAGATACGCCTAATAATGAGGGGGGGGAAATGGATTCTCACTCTTCATTGACGCAATATTTTGGTGTATAAATGTTTATAATATTGTGCTCTGGACTCATTATTTCGTGTATAGATATGCATATTTTGGTGCTAATCGGTAACTATCAAAATGGTGTAAAAATAATACCATATTTACTTTCCTAAAATCAAGGGATATATTCAATATCAGATTTCCATAACAGATATGCTTAATAATGAGGAAAAAAAATGGATTATCACTCTTCATTGACGCAATATTTTGGTATACAAATATTTATAACATTATGCTTTGGACGCATTATTTCGTGTATAGATATGCATATTTTGGTGCTAATCGGTAACTATCAAAATGGTGTAAAAATAATACCATATTTACTTTCCTAAAATCAAGGGATATAGTCAATATCAGATTTCCATAACAGGTACGCTTAATAATGAGGAAAAAAATGGATTCTCACTCTTCATTGACGCAATATTTTGGTGTACAAATGTTTATAATATTGTGCTCTGGAAGCATTATTTCGTGTATAGATACGCATATTTTGGTGCTAATATAACATGAAATATGGCGTGTTTGGATGTTTATTTCAGACTAAACACTGGTACTTAAGTTGGTATAAAAATATTGACAAATTGTACATTGGACGCATATTTTGGTGTATACATATGCAGACTTGGGTGCTTTATAACCATAAAAATATGGTATAAAAATAATTCCATTACGGTATCCTGAAATTATATTTTGGTATATACTTGTCCAATATTTGGTGATAATATAAGTATTCAGTAGTGCATTGTTAGATGTTTAATTGAGAATATTGTGTACTAATATTGACAATATTGTATATTTTGAAATTATTTTGTGTATACATTTGACTGTTTTGTGTGTACAAATATGCAGATTTTTCAACATTATGCGCTGCCTAATAACACCCACTTGCTTGCAAATACCGAGAGAATAGATCCAACTGAAAAACACATAAAATAAAATTGCCAAAAAAAACGATGTTAACATCAAACAAGTCAACCCAAAAAAGAAAAAGGATGCAACATGTCACATAGAAACTAACTGTATACCAACAATTGCCTAACTGTATACCATTCTATAGCTAAGTTTTCATCAATTCATATCCACAATTAAAATAAAAACAACTGAACTAATTGTATACCAACTATTTACTAAATGTATACCAACTTATAGCTAAGTTTTCATCAATTTATTTCCACGGGTAAAATAAAACAAAATGGGCCAAAAAAATTATAAGCTACAATTTGTTAGATAAATGTTTTTATCATGATTTTGATGATTATGTTCGATTTTGTTCAAATATGTTTTTAAACCAAAACTATGTCCCTAAATGTTGTCTAAATACTTCCAATCAACTTAAAATGTTTTTACTATTTTTCGGAGTATTTCTTGAAGTTTATTTTCAATAAAACATTGGACAACACATTTGTTTCAGCTCAACCGGTCGCCCTATAGGGCAACCCGTACTGAGTTGAGTGAGAAATAGAAAATGGGACGTAAGAAAAAAGCAGTCGTAGGCGACGGTCGACCAGGTGGGCGACGGCGGTCGGCCGACGGTCGACCGGCGGGCGACACACTGCTGCAAGTTGGATTTTTGTTCCGCACTTCTCTCGTTTCGTAAAATCGTCAAGGGCAACCGGTCACAGCTAAGGGCGACCGGTCGCACCCCCTTCGACCGGTCCCCCTATGTAAAAATTCGCAGAATTCAATTTCAATCTTATCTCTGCGCGACCGGTCGAACCCCATGTTTATCAGCAAACTATCCGTTGCATTTTCAGACAACTTTTCCCTATTTTGTGGGATTGATTTCTAACAGCTATATTGATCATTTTAAATGGTTTCTTTTGCAGCAAATCACTCCCCAAGGAGGAGCCAATGTCTGGAAATGAAAGCCAAGTCCTCTCCTATAAATAGAGGCTTCATTCAAGCAACAAGACACAACACACTACATACAAGCAAAAAGCAATTGAGCAAACACTTTCATGTTGTATTAGCCTAAGCACTTTCACTTGCACTTATTTGAGGTCTAGGCTTTCAATTATTGATTACACTTGTACTCATATTATATCAATCATTATTGAGTTGTAATCTTGATTTTGGTCATCATTCAACACAAGACATCCTTGTGAGTATTCTTGTGGTAAGAATACACTTGGGTGATCTAGGTGATAGGTGTTTGAAGGTTGTGGTAATCTTAAAAGGTGTTGTAAGAGGGTTGTGGTAATCCTCAAGGTGGTGAAAGAGGGTTGTGGTAATCCTCAAGGTGTTGTATTAATTTTTGGTAAATTAATAAAATCTTTTTTTCTTTTTAAAATCCATCCCGGAGATACTGGGGTGGTAGAGGATTAGGCCCTAGGTGGGTTGAACCTCTTTAAATCAACGAGTGTTGTTTATTTTCCGCATTAACATTCTCGTTGTTTCGAAAAAGAGGGTGATTTGAAAAAAATCGGCATAATCTATTCACCCCCCCTCTAGATTATTGTAGCCACTTGGACTTACAAGTGGTATCAAAGCCAAACTCTTTGGCTAGCTCGTTCCGAGTAAAGAGGAAAGATCCATGGCTACAAATGATGCTCATCTCACCATTGGCGCCTCCACCAATAAGCCACCACTATTCGACGCCAACAACTACGCATTTTGGAAAGACCGTATGGAGTGCTTTCTACAAGGGTGCGGGTTCGACATTTGGAATGTGGTCATTGAAGGAGTTGATCAACCAACAAAGAAATCGGAGGATGGCACTTTGGCTCCTAAACCTTTCAAGGACTTTGATGAAAACGACAAAAAGGTTTTCTCTCTAAACGGTAAGGCCTTAAATATTTTGTATTGTTCTCTTACCGCCACCGAGTACAATCGCATAAGAGGCATAAGGTCGGCACATGAGGTTTGGGAAAATTGAGACAATCTATGAAAGGACTAAGAAAGTCAAGGAAGCAAGAAAGACCATGCTTGTTAAAGACTTCGAAAACTTTAACATGTATGATGGCGAAAGCATCTCAAAGATGGTGGAAAGGCTTGACAATATTGTCAATCCTCTTGTGGCCCTCGGCAAGGTCATCTCCGAAGACAAGGTGACCAAGGTATTGAATGCACTTCCGGTCATGGTCCGAAAAAGTAACGGCAATCACGGAGGCACAAAATCTTGAGACACTCAAATTTGATGAACTTATTGGAAATCTACTCATCTATGAAGTCTATCTCAAGGAGAGGAAAAATTCCAAACCATCCACAAATCAATCGGGTAAGCAAATTATTTCTAAAGGTCTTGCTTCTTCTTCCAATAATGCATACTATGATAATGATGATGATGATGAGGAGACGGCCGCACTTGTTCGAAAATTTGCAAAATTTGTAAATAAAAATAAAGCAAGAAAACCTAGAGATAATGCTTGCTTTAAATGCGGAAAACCCGGGCACTTCATTGCCGATTGCCCGAAGCTCGATGAAGAGGAGCAAAAGAAAAGAAAGCATTTCACAAAAAAGAAGGCTCTAAATACGGAAGTCAAAACTTGGGATGAACTACTCGAAACAACCGATGAGGAAGGAGAAACCGAACACGGTCTCATGGCTATAGACGATGAAAACAATGAGGTACACTCAAACTCTTCTACTTCCTCCATAGTTGATGACTTGCAATGTGATTTTGATGAATTGCAAATTGAGTTTCAAAATTTAATCGTTAAATACAAAAACTTGAAAAAGGAGCATAAGGAGATTAAAGTTGAAAAAGAAAAATTATTTACCTCTTATGAATCTCTAGACAAAGCTCATGCTCTTACTCTTACTAGAATTCATTCTCTTGAAACCGAAAAGGAATTGCTCACAAAAGATGTTGAATGTTTGAAAAATGATATGCATCGTTTCAACATAAGTACGGATAAAGTTACAAAAATTTTAGATGCACAAAGAGGTGAGCATTCCAAATCGGGACTTGGTTATAAGCCATTTCAAAGTGTTTTTAAGAAAAATAACCAAAGTCCGACTTTTGTACGTGCTAATAATTATAATACTCCTACTTGTTTTTATTGTAGCAAAGTTGGACATTATGCTAATAATTGCAAATTGAGAAATAGCTCAAGACATGTTTGGAGACCCAAAGGTCTCAAGACTAACCCCATGGACCCCAAAATTATAGGGTACCTAAAAGAAATTCTTTTGTAGGTAATAGGGGCTATAACCACAATGGAAGATTCAAAATGGCTCGTGGACGCGGATGTTCACGCCATATGACCGGGAGGAGAGAACTTTTTACCAACATCAAACTCCAAGAAGAGGGTATGGTCATGTTCGGCAATGGCAAAGGAAAAATTCTTGGAAATGGAGAAATTGGTAACTCTTTTTCTCTCTTAGTAATGTTCTATTAGTTGAAGGGCTTAAGTTTAATTTGATAAGTGTTAGCCAACTTTGTGATTCAAAATATGATGTTTCCTTTAATAAAGAAAAATGCCTTATACTTAAAAATGGTGAAATTATTTGTGAAGCAAATAGAAAAGGCAATCTTTACAAAATTTGTACAAGTGATTTGGTTAGTCAAAATGTTTCTTGTTTAGTCGCCAATAATGATTTAACTAGTTTATGGCATAGGCGACTTGGACATGTTGGATACAAGAATTTGAAAAATATTTACAAAAACCAACATGTGAAAGGACTACCCAAATTAAATTTTGAAAATCTTGGCTTATGTGACACTTTTCAAAAGAACAAATTAGTTAAAAGTAGTTTTAAGCCCAAAATGAAATTTCCACAACCAAACCCCTACAAATGCTTCACCTTGATTTGTACGGGGGATATTGGTACGGCTAGTCTAAGTGGAAAACATTACACTTTTGTTATAGTCGATGATTTTTCGAGATATACTTGGGCTCTTTTTCTTACCAATAAAAACGATGCCGTTAATGAGTTTGTGAAGTTGTGTAGACTTATTGAGAATGAAAAAGAAGATACTATCAAGTCTATTCGAAGCGATCGAGGTGGAGAATTTGACGGTGAATTTAGAGTCTTTTGTCAAACCAAAGGATATGCTCATAATTTCTCGGCTCCAAGGACACCTCAACAAAATAGAGTAGCCGAACGGAAAAATCGGACATTACAAGAAATGAGTCGGTCCATGCTCAATGAATTTTCACTTCCAAAGTATTTTTGGGCCGGCCCGTTAGTACCGCTTGTTATGTCATTAATCGAGTTTATATTCGTCCTAAAATGAATAAAACTCCATATGAGCTTTGGAAAGGTAGAACTCCAAATATTAGTTATTTCAAGATATTTGGTTGTAAATGCTTTATTTTGAATACCAAGGATCAATTGGACAAACTTGATCCTAAGGCCGATGAAGGGATATTTATGGGATATTCAACAAAAAGCAAAGCATATCGGGTTTATAATAAGACTAGTGGAGTTGTTGAAGAATCCATCCATGTTAAATTCAATGAAGCTTCGGAGTTGAAAGAATTCCTAATGATGAAAGTGATGAGGAGGATATTATTGAACAAATTGTTCAAATTGATGATCAACCGTCTACATCAAATGATCAACCGTCCACTTCAAATGGTTCTCAAGAAGATAGAGGTGATATCTCGGATCTTCCCGTTGCATTGAAATTTAAGGAGATCACCCAAAAGATCTTATTATTGGTGATCCCCTTGACAAAGTGATGACTCGGAGAAAATTTGCCGAGAAAGCTCTTATTTCTCAAAAAGAGCCTAAAAATGCTAAAGAAGCTACTGAGGATGAGGATTGGTTTCTAGAGATGCAAGAGGAGTTGAATCAATTTGAAAGAAATGATGTATGGGAATTGGTACCTTGTCCTCCTTCTCAAACCATTATTGGCACAAAATGGGTTTTCCTAACAAACTTGATGATCAAGGCAACATTGTTCGAAATAAGGCAAGGTTAGTAGCTCAAGGGTATTGTCAAGAAGAAGGTATTGACTATGATGAAACTTTTTTGCACCCGTAGCACGTTTAGAAGCTATTCGTATTTTGCTTGCCTATTCTTGCTTTAAAAATTTCAAACTTTACCAAATGGATGTTAAATCCGCCTTCTTAAATGGTATTATTCAAGAAGAAGTCTATGTAAAACAACCTCCGGGGTTTGAAAATTTTTCTAGGCCTAATGATGTTTATAAACTTAAAAATGCCTTGTATGGTTTAAAACAAGCACCCCGTACATGGTATGATAGACTTAGTTCTTTTCTTTTACAAAATGGTTTTATAAGAGGTAAAGTTGATACAACTCTATTTGTTTTTGAAAAAGGGCAAGATTGTTTACTTGTGCAAATATATGTTGATGATATTATCTTTGGTGCTACTAATGATTCTTTGTGCAAGAAATTTTCTAAGTTAATGCAAGGAGAATTCGAGATGAGTATGATGGGGGAGCTTAACTTCTTTCTTGGACTTCAAATTAAGCAAAGTCAAGAAGGTATTTATATTTCGCAATCAAAGTATACAAAAGAACTTTTGAAAAAGTTCGGCATTGAAGAAGGAAGAACCGTCTCTACTCCTATGGCAACAAATGTCAAAATTGACAAAGATGAGAAAGGCAAGTCCGTGGATGAATCAAAGTATCGAGGTATGATTGCTAGTTTACTTTATTTAACCGCTAGTAGACCGGACATTCTTCATGCCGTATGCCTATGTGCTCGTTTTAAAAGCAATCCCAAAGAATATCACATGAGTGCCGTTAAAAGGATTTTTCGATATTTGAAAGGCACCATTCAATATGGTTTATTTTATCCAAAGAATGAAAATTTTTCTCTTAAAGGTTATAGTGATTCGGACTATGCGGGAAATATTGATGATCGGAAAAGTACTTCCGGATCATGTCAATTTTTAGGCGATTGCCTAGTTTCTTGGTTTTCAAAGAAGCAAAACTGTGTTTCTCTTTCAACGGCCGAAGCCGAATATATTTCCACCGCATTTTGTTGTACTCAACTTCTTTGGATGAAACAAACCTTAGCGGATTACAAATGCTCTTTTGAAAATGTACCTATCTTTTGTGACAATATATCCGCTATAAATATTGCTCAAAACCCGGTTCATCATAACCGTACTAAACATATTGAGATTCGACATCATTTTCTAAGGGATTGCGTTTCAAAACGTAAAATTGAGATATCCTTTGTACCATCTCAAGATCAATTAGCGGATATTTTCACAAAACCGCTATCTTCCGAGACTTTTTCATCAATACGAGCTCGGTTAGGCATAATGCATATTGAATGAAGCTTACGTTTGCATTTTGCACGTTTTTAAAACTTAGGGGCGAAAAATCGGATTTTTGGTTGAAAATTCGGATTTTTGAAAAACTGACAAAACAGTGTGCTAAAGGAGTTGAGCGCAATCGGTCGCCCTCAACCTCGACCGGTCGCCCTCAACCTCGATCGGTCGCCCTAAGCTATATTTTGGCTTTTAAACGTTCTGTCTTCAGCATTCTTCATTTTAACAAATATTTGGCCATTTTTCGTCCCCTATGCCAAATTCACTCAAATTTCATTCAAAAATGGATTTCATGCATATCTTACACAACATGGACATTATATAGCATGATCATCATCATTATGGCTCACTCTTTCCGATCAAATGGTAAGAATTTCGCTTCTTTTACTCAATTGGGTGGAACCCTTGAGTTTTTGAGTTTCTTGAATATTTTTGGTGTAATTTTCGTATGATCATGATGAGCTTGGTTGTTGTGTTGTTATGTATGATGAGTGACTTGAATTGGTGTTGAAATTTTTTGGCTTGAACCATTTACAAAGGTTATATACAACCTCTTCTATTTTTAACGCACACAAGGTGTTCGATGATATGTCGCAATGAAAATTTCAACTTATACATGATTCTCTTGCTTTCAAAAGTCTTCTATACTTATTGAGATCATGTTTTGACAAACAAAACAAGCGTATGAACTCTTCGTATTATATTTCTCCCATTTTCCTTGGATTATTATGCTTTAAATTGCTAAACGGTTCATAAACCGTTCCTTTGGCGCACTTTGATATTATTGTATGGTGTTTTCACCATTCTAACATTCTTTCTGATGATTCCAAAGGGGGAGAAATAGGATATTAGCTCGTTAGCTCAAGAAAAGCTAATAAAAGCTCGCAATAAGTATTGTGGACTCTAATACCTAGTCCATAGCTTGAATTTTGGACTCGGATGATATTGATTATAAGTTTTGTGACAGGGGGAGCTCATTAGCTCATGATGCACTCTATATAAGCTTGTTATAGCTTGTGCTTCTTACTTATAATAATCGTTTGTTGATATGCTCATAAATAGGGGGAGCTTTGTATGAAATACTTCTAACGGATAGTTTACTCGTAAAACCGAAAATTTTATTTGGCTTTCAAATCGTCCTCAAGAAAATTGTTTTGGTTTGTAATCATCAAAAAGGGGGAGTTTGTTAGATAAATGTTTTTATCATGATTTTGATGATTATGTTCGATTTTGTTCAAATATGTTTTTAAACCAAAACTATGTCCCTAAATGTTGTCTAAATACTTCCGATCAACTTAAAATGTTTTTACTATTTTTCGGAGTATTTCTTGAAGTTTATTTTCAATAAAACATTGGACAACACATTTGTTTCGAGCTCGACGGTCGCCCTATAGAGCAACCCGTACTGAGTTGAGTGAAAGAAGCAGAAAATGGGGCGTAAGAAAAACAGTCGGGTGACCGGTCGACCAGGTGGGCGGCGGTGCGGTCGGCCGGCGGCGACTTGCACTGCAAGTTGGATTTTTGTTCCGACTTTCTCTATTTCGTAAAATCGTCAAGGGCAACCGTCCGTCAGACTAAGAAGCGGCCGACCGTCGCACTTCCCTTCTTCGACCGGTCCCTGTGTAAAAATTCGCAGAATTCAATTTCAATCTTATCTCTGCTGCGACGGTCGAACCCCATGTTTATCGAAAACTATCCGTTGCATTTTTCGGACAACTTTTCCCTATTTTGTGGGATTGATTTCTAACAGCTATATTGATCATTTTAAATGGTTTCTTTTGCAAAATCACTCCCCAAGGAGGAGCCAATGTCTGGAAATGAAAGCCAAGTCCTCTCCTATAAATAGAGGCTTCATTCAAGCAACAAGACACAACACACTACATACAAGCAAAGAGCAATTGAGCAAACACTTTCATATATCTTGTTGTATTAGCCTAAGCACTTTCACTTGCACTTATTTGAGGTCTAGGCTTTCAATTCTTGATTACACTTGTACTCGTATTGTATCAATCATTATTGAGTTGTAATCTTGATTTTGGTCATCATTCAACACAAGACATCCTTGTGAGTATTCTTGTGGTAAGAATACACTTGGGTGATCTAGGTGATAGGTGTTTGAAGGTTGTGGTAATCTTCAAAGGTGTTGTAAGAGGGTTGTGGTAATCCTCAAGGTGGTGAAAGAGGGTTGTGGTAATCCTCAAGGTGTTGTATTAATTTTTGGTAAATTAATAAAATCTTTTTTTCTTTTTAAAATCCATCCCGGAGATACTGGGGTGGTAGAGGATTAGGCCCTAGGTGGGTTGAACCTCTTTAAATCAACGAGTGTTGTTTATTTTCCGCATTTACATTCTCGTTGTTTCGAAAAAGAGGGTGATTTGAAAAAAATTGGCATAATCTATTCACCCCCCCTCTAGATTATTGTAGCCACTTGGACTTACACAATTTTCTCAGTTTGGGCACGGATCTTCTCCTCAGTTTGGGCATCGAGGCTTTCAAAGCAGATTTTGTGGTATTTGACCTCTGGGCTCTGATTACCATCACTCGCACCCTCGCTCGGCTCTAGGGATACAGGTCTTTTACTGTTTCCTCGTGCCATTTAACCTAGAAGTGAGAAACATCTATGGAACATTACACAGTGTGCATGAACTATACTAATTTTGCGATGTATCAAAGAGAATACAACATCTAAACTAATTATGCACTGATTGTACTCTAACTATATACGAAACTAATACTATTTAAACATCAATTGTATATGCATTAAATACAAATTACCACGCATAAAAACACCGAAATCTATTTATTTATATACGAAATGTAGAAAAACATATATCATTCTAGTGGTAATTTACACCAATAACATAACAGGGTGGTTTCACCAAATGAAAGCACAAAAAAAAAATCTAATTTGGTGGAAGGGTTATACCAAAAGTACTAAAAAATATATCATACTTGCGTAAATTTATACCAAATAAAAAGGGGATGATTTCCCCCAGCAATGACGAAAATCTAATTTCAATAACATAAATTTTGCACAAATCCTTACCAAGAGCATACTGCTTGAATCCCCTAGCCATCATCGCAATCAGAACTCTCTGAAACAGATCAATTCGTAGAACTGCCAAATCCTCAGCCCACCAATCAACAATGGGCTTCGAATTGGGCCCCGTGAATGAAACCAAGTCGTTTAGCCCACTATCGGCCCTCATCGGCGCAGCAAACTGATTATCCTTACAGGCCACGAACGCGATTGTATCTATACATCGGCTCACCAATTTCACTTTCTCTGCGGTGGGAAGAAGGTTTTTGGAAGAATGCAAAATCAAAACTGCGTCAGCTAGACTTTTTAACGCCACTTCATTAATGTACGCCTCGGTTCGTCCGACTAGGTTTCCAAAGGCGTAATCCTCCATCATTTTCGGGATGCTCGGCGGTGCATCTTAGCATGGCGATGTTTTCTGTTGTTATTTCGAAGTGGAGAGGAAAGAGAGAAAAGATGGGTTTTGATATTTTTTGAAAACTGATATTGCAAATAAGATGGAATAGATTGAATGAAATCCCAAAAAAAAAGGAGTTATGGTGGGGTTACCAAAAACGGATGGGTTGTTATGTGTATAAAATGCCTATTATGCCCTTAAATGGGCTGGATTAAATATAAAAAAAAATCGAAAAAACATGGGCCTTAGGATTAGACAAGATTGTGGCTTAGATTTGTCCACGCTGCCACATGGTAAGACCCTTGCCACATATGATCCAATACATGTATATATATATATATATATATATATATTATTTTTTCCTCAACTTTTGGTTACATGCTTAAAAGATGGACAAAACTTTCTTTCCACCAAATTCTAATAAATAAAAATAACAACACCATGATTATTATTCCCTCCAACTTTTGGCTCCTTGTCTTAGGGGAATTAATCACTTTTGTTATTTTTTTTCTTTATCAACCAATACTCTTCATTTCATAATTATCATAAAAACACAAGACTTGCTCCCATTTTTCTCTCTAAAGGATCAAATTCTTCAAGCATAAGGTAATAAAATCTTCATTTATCCCAACTCTATTTTTCTTCTCCAATCCTCAACCTTATACCTTCACCATCTAATCATGTTGAATCCTTCTTGTCGAGGTATTCCTAGAGAAATTTCTTGAAAAATTAGAGACTTAGATTTGACTACAAGCTTGAAGAGGAAATTCAAGACTACACATTATTAAGGTGAGAAAATTATTGTTTTAGTATTTTCCTCTTGATAACATGAAGAATTAAATTTTGACTCAAGAATATGAATTTTTGGAGTTTAGGGGCTGACCTACATCATCTCAAGTTGAGGTTCGAGGCTTGAAGGAAAATTTCAATTTTTGAGACTACATTTTAGATCAACCCGAGAAACTACTACGAGATGGGTGGAAAAATCCTTTCAACTTCTAGGTGTTTTACTTAAAATTTCATGTAGTATTTTGATTTTGAGCACTTGAGATATATATTGTGTATTGCATGCTATTTTCTTGTATCAATATGGAAAAATTCTCAAATGTTTGCTCAAAAATGCGATTTATCGAAAAATAGGGGATACATGTACACTTCATTATTATACTTGATGAAATTTTGTATGAGAAGGATATGTATGTGTATGACTCTTGAAATCTATGTTTTGAATGATTTATAATCTGGACAGGTCGAGCATTATTGATTAAATTTCAACTTTTGGACTTAAAATGCAAAAATGGAAAGTTGGTGGACTTAATTGCAAGAAAATAAAACTTAAGGGACCCTCTGTAATTTTCGATTTTTGGGACTGAACTCGGGTTCAAAAATTATGTTTTGACATTTTAATAAAGTTTTAAGAATTTTTTTTAGAGAAGTTTTAAGAGTTTTTAGATAAATAAAATCAACACTTAAAAGCCCAAGGACTAGATTGGAAAATTTTAGAAGTTTAAGGGCTATTTTATAAATTTCGAAACTGTACCAGACCCTAATTTTAAAATTTGAAATTTTACCTATTAAGGGACTGGAAATAACACATTTTAAGTGTATTCCAAAAATCCAAGTGTTTAGAGCTTGGAAAGTAATTTTATAAAAATTGAGGGACCAAATTGTAAAAGATTAAACTTGAGGACCAAAATACAATTTCCAGGACTTATGCAGTCCATGCACCTGGAAATACTAATTTAACTATAACATAATTATATCTTGAACCCAAGGTTCAAATTTCATAACAATTGGACCCCTAAAAGCCTTAAAGACAATTATTTCAAAATGGGACAAAAATGAGATTTTCAAATCTTAAGGGACCTATACTTGCTTATTTTAAAAAAGTCTTTTGTCCCAATATCCCACTGACCTTAGTGACATTTTACAATTGGAATCACATTAAAAGCCCTTCCGGTTTGTGAGTTCCAATTATTTTAAAACTTGGAGCCCGAAATGACAATTTTAACAAATTTGGGGCCAATGTGAGAATTTTATAAAAACTTGACCTCCAAACTTTAAAAACCTGAATCTCTGAACAATTTAGAGATATTAGGAACTGACCTCATAATTTTTCAAGGTCGGGACATTTATTTATTTAACTTTTAACCCCAAAAGTAGTGATTTTTACAAAACGGGGCTAATTGTAAATTTTCTTTTTAATAAGGACCTAACTCAAATTATTTTTTTCTTTTAAAGAAACAGCCCTGGACTCTCTGACTTTAATAATGAATTAAATGTTTTATTTTCTCAAAAATCTCTTGTCTTATCGGATCGTCCGGACCGAATAATACACGATTGCGGGGCGACTTCCTCGCCTTGCGATTTCAAATATATAACGGGACTTATGTTCTACCAAATCTTTCAAGATATCGAAGATTGCTTATCCTCCCGATAATTATCTTCATCCAAATAACTCCACCAACGCCATAATTGCCACTCGCGAGTTTTCGAAACTTTCCTAAAATACTTCCCTGAATCAATAATACTCGACTGTCTGAGTCAACTTGGTGTGTCGAGCTCACAGTCGGAATGGATACATCAGGGATGGAACTGGGCAGCTCGGCTGCTATTCCACTCTCTGGCCCCATCGTCCTAATCCCGCAACTGAGGGACGGAGTTTGTCCAAGGGAAGCGGGTCGTAGTACTTGAGGTATAATCATGATTATGACGAATCCGAGCCTTGCAATCTCCAATGTGGATTTTGTCTTTGCCTATGGAGAGATAAGGTGACAGGTCTTGGACCATCTTGAACGGGGAGTTACAAGGAAGAACAAAGGAATCGCTGTCTGATCCACACGATTCTGGATTTAATCGGAACGATTGGTTGGCGCTACAAATCCGTACGCAACCGCTACTTGTATTGCATTGGTCGGTGTTAGTGTTATTAAAGTTGGCAATTTTGGTCCGTTTAGCACAGTGCATGTTCTAGTGTTGTAACACTGGTAATGCAACACTAGCTCACAGAATCTGGGCGGATTTTATGCCAGATTGTGTGTTGTGATTTTTGGCAAGATCTTTATATTGTGAATGTTGCTGATATTATTGATAATGTTTATCTTAATTGATTCAGCATATTTTTAGATTGCCAATTATTCCTTTTTAATCACTTTCCTTGTGTAAATTGATTCTTACCCACAAGGAAATGATTTTGATTTCTGATCTCCTTCCTTTAGCAAGAAACCGTCCATCTTGAAATCAGGGATAGGTTTCTTTTGATGGCTATAAAGAAGAGAAGTCAGACCTTGAAGATGTAATCGAGCACAAGCATATTCAGAGCTTTATTTTGCACTTCTTAAAGAAATCATTTTACTACATACTCTTATTCTTCGGGAGAAGAAGGTGAAGATCTACGCTGTGGATCAACTCAATCGTTCAAGGGATTTGAAGTTGGAGAGATTCCAACAAGGTTGAGTGTTTTGAAGAATCGATTTGAATATTAGTTTTGTACGAGTGTTGGTGTATTAGATAAAGAGGGATTCTTTATGCTTTTCGTAAATCCAGTCGTATTTGTAATAACTCTTTGTTCTCTAATATTGGATTGTTTCTTCTCTGGGCGTGGCCTCGTGCATTAAGATTGAGGAATCTAAGCACGTTAAAAATCTCCGTGTTATTTTTATTCCGCTGTGTACTTGTGTTGGTTGGTTCAGTGTTACAACATTAACATCCAACACCTTGAGAATTTGTTCTGTTTCACGTAAGTAAGGGCACATATTCTATCAATTGGCATCAAGAGCCATCCACTAATCCTTATTAGTGTGATCCTATTATTTTTATCTGTACTAACATGGACAGCTATCATGAGGGAAGCTCGATTTTGCGACCACCTCTTCTCATTGGAACAAATTTCTCCTACTGGAAAGCAAAGATGAGAGCCTTCATCAAATCTGTGGATGAACGTGCATGGAAATCTATCTAATCGGTTGGACACCTCCTACCCACCTTGTTGATGATAAGGATGTTCAAGAAAAAGAAACTGAATGGACAAATCACGAGGATCAATTAGCAAATTCAAACTTAAAAGCACTCAATGCAATCTTGATCTTTGTGGATGAAAATCAATTCAAACCGATCTCTACCGTGAAACCTCAAAGGAAGCATGGGACATCTTGCAAGTTGCCTACGAAGGAACTCAAGCTCGTAAAACGTCTAAACTACAAATGCTTACTTCTAAATTTGAGAATCTTCGCATGAGTGAAAATGAAACCATAAGTGATTTTAATTCTAAACTCGTGATATTTCAAATGAGTCATATGCCTTAGGGAAAAAATACTCTAATTTTAAGCTTGTTAAGAAAGTTTTAAGGTCTCTTCCTCGAAAGGTTTGCATACAAAGCGATCATTATAGAAGAATCAAAGGTTCTCATCGGAGATGAAACTTGATGAACTAATAGGGTCCCTTCAAACCTTTGAAATGAACCTGGAAGAAACAAGAAGGAGAAACTCAAGGAGGCAAGTTATAAGAAAGAAAAAAGCAGGGAGGTCGCTTTTCAGGCTGAAACATCAGATGAATTGACTCTTGAAACAGGAAAAGAAATTCAAGAATCATTCGCATTACTAACCAAAAATTTCAAAAAATGTTTAAACAGCAAACAAGGAGGAATTTCCCCGAACATGAAAGAATTCGGACCTCGACAAAGCAAAATGACAAAGTGGAAAAGGCATAAAATGCGGGGAATGTGGAGGCTTTGGACATATTCAAGCCGAATGTGCAAATACCCTGAAGAAGAAGAAGAATGGTAAATCATTCACCACATCATGGAGCGATGATGAACCAGATGAAGAAGAAGAAGAGGATGTAAGCAATCAAGTTGCCTTCTCTGTTACAAAGGAAGAGGTTGGTTGTAAACAAACGCACCCCAGTGCTACTTCGGTGTTACTACACCAAATGTATAACTCTAACTTTCCTTTTTCTCAAAACGTGCCTAACTTCTGTACTTCCTGCAGAGGAAAACGAGTCAGTTAATGGGAGTTCTGAGGATGAATCCGAAGTAGATGAAGAAGAACTTAGAAGGCTATACCAAAAGCTGCTTGAAAAATGCTTAATAGTCAAAGAAAACCAATGAGACTCGGAAAAGAAGGTAGTGTCTCTTCTTTGTTGAAAAAGAGGCACTCAAGGGTGATGTTATAAAGTTCGAAAGACTCGCAAATCGAAAGAAAAGAATAACTTGACAAAGTGAAGAAAGACCTCGAAAAATGGCTACTTAAAAAAAGTTGAATGCGAGGAAAGGGTAGATTAGATGAAATCCTCTCTCAAGGAAAAAACCAAAGACAAGACCGTGCGGTATTGGTTTTGGTTTCAATACTAACAAAAACTATGCTAAAAAGGAGAAAAACTCTAAAATTGTTTTTGTTAAAGAAGGAACATCATTCAGTCACAATGGAAAAAGAAGCAATGATTTTGTTCCTATATGTCACTATTGCAACCGTCCCGCCATATAAGACCTAAGTGTTATCGTCTTCAGAAACACTATAGGCAAGGCAGGGTGCAAACTCCAGTGTTCCAACATCAGCAAAGAAACACTCCTCATTTTAAAATCAATTTATCAAACAAACCCAGGAAAATATGGGTGAGGAAGGATGAATTCTCTTGCTATGTTGTTCACACTGCTTTGAAAGCCAATGTGACTGAATCATGGTACTTTGACAAAGGTTGCTCTCATCATATGATAGAGAGTTGGAAAAAGCGACCGATTTTGAAAAACATGAGAATGGATTGGTTACTTTTGGTGATGGTGCTAAAGGCAAAGTTTTGGGAAAAGGGACCTTGAATGTGTCAGGTCTTCCTTCTCTAAAAAATGTGTTGTATGTTGAAGGACTAAAAGCCAATCTTATTAGTATCAGTCAGCTTTGCGAAGATGATTTGCTTGTAAGATTTGATAAGAATGTATGTGTTGTGTTTGACAAAGCTGATAAATGCATTTTGAAAGGTAATAGGTCCTCTGATAACTGTTACCTGATAGAGGAACATGTTCAGTGCTACAACACTTCTCTTGTGTGTAATAAATCCCTCCTGAGTAACACTGAATTGTGGCACCAAAAACTGGGACACTTGAATTTTCGTGGTATGCTGAATCTTATTAAAATAGGGGCTGTGTTAGGAGTCCCTAAACTTGATAAAGATCATTCTGGTGTATGTGGTCCATGTCAATTGGGAAAACAGAAGAGGGAAACACATAAGGTGTTGCAACATCTCAGTATTTCACACTGTCTGGAAGTTATGCATATGGACCTTATGGGACCAATGCAGGTCGAAAGCATAGGAGGTAAGAAATATATGTTTGTGTGTGTTGATGATTTCTCCAGGTTTACTTGGGTTGACTTCATTAGAGAAAAATCCGACACCTTCACTGTTTTCAAAAAATTGGTGCTTAGACTGAAAAATGAAAAGGGGTCTAATGTTGAAAGAATCAGAAGTGATCATGGTAGAGAATTTCAGAATGCTAATTTCTCTAATTTTTGTGAAAAACTTGGAATCTTTCATGAATTTTCTGCTCCCATTACCCCTCAGCAAAACGGAGTTGTTGAAAGAAAAAATAGGACTCTCCAAGAGATGGCACGTGTTATGATTAACTCCAAGAAAATTTCTCCTAAAATGTGGGCTGAAGTTGTGAGCACTGCTTGTTACATCATTAATAGGGTTCATTTACGTCCTGGTACTAATATGACACCCTATGAGATTTGGAAAGGTAAAAAGCCCAACATCGGTTACTTTCATGTGTTTGGATATGTTTGTTATAATCTAAATGACAGACAACATCTGGGTAAGTTTGATTCGAAAAGTGATATGGGAATTTTTCTTGGATATTCTGTTAACAGTAGAGCCTATAGAGTCTACAACATGAGAACTCGTACTATCATTGAATCTATAAATGTTGTAGTGGACGATATTAAAACCACCCCATGGATCAAGTAATTGGGGAAGTGTCAGAAGGCATAAAGACAAGAGGTAAAGAGAAGGTAAATTACAGGGAAATGGTAAGCTTTGTTTGTTTTACTTCTCTCATTGAACCCAAAAATGTTAAAGAAGCTCTTGTTGATGAGTATTGGGTGAATGCTATGCAATTGGAACTGGAACAATTTGAAAGAAACAATGTGTGGGATCTTGTTCCTAGGCCTGAACATTCTAATGTTATAGGAACCAAGTGGATTTTCAAAAACAAAACTGATGAACTTGGTAACGTAACTAGAAACAAAGCTAGGCTAGTGGCTCAAGGCTACACACAGGTGGAAGGAGTTGACTTTGATGAAACTTTTGCCCCAGAGCTTGACTTGAGTCCATAAGACACTTGCTTGCTTTTGCTTATGTTCTTCAAATCAAATTGTTTTGAGATGGATGTCAAAAGTGCCTTCCTAAATGGTTTCTGAATGAGGAAGTGTTTGTTGAATGTTCCCAAAGGTTTTGAAAATCCCCATTTTCCCAACCATGTTTTTAGACTTAAAAAGGCCCTATATGGGTTGAAGCAAGCTCCTCGGGCTTGGTATGAAAGGTTGACTACGTTTTTGTGTGATAAAGGCTATAAAAGGGGAAGTGTTGACAAAACTCTATTCATCCAAAAATTTAGTAATGGTATCACCATTGCTCAAATTTATGTTGATGACATAGTGTTTGGATCAACCTCTAAACAAAAACTTGATGAGTTTGTTGACTACATGTCTTCTGAGTTTGAAATGAGCATGGTAGGAGAGTTGAATTGTTTTCTTGGGCTTCAAGTTAAACAATTTGACAAAGGTATTTTTATCACTCAGAACAAGTATGCCAAGAACCTTGTCAAAAGATTTGGGCTGGACAACAAAAAGCACATGAAAACTCCCATGGGCACTAATGATAAATTATCCAAAGATGAAAATGGTACCCCTATTGATCCTACTCTCTACAGAAGTATGATAGGGAGTCTCTTGTATCTCATCGCTAGTAGACCCGATATTAGCTATAGTGTGCGTGTGTGTGCTAGATATCGAGTCATGTCCCAAAGAATCCCATTTGAAAGTCAGAAAAGAATCATTCGTTATATTAATGGGATCGTTGATCTTGATATCTTGTACTCGTTTGATACTAACACTAATTTGGCCGGTTTTAGTGATCTTTGATTGGGTAGGTGATGTCGATGACAAAAAGCACCACCGGAGGGTATTTCTACCTTGGGAACAATCTTGTTTCCTGGTACAAAGAAGAAAGCAATTGTATTTCTTTGTCCACTGCTTTGAATCGAGTATATTGCATTGGGAAGTTGTTGCTCCCAAATGTTATGGATGAGACAGATGTTGGTGATCATGGGATTGAAGAGAAAATTCTTACTTTGCTTATTGCGATAATTCAAGTGCCATAAACATCTCTAAAAATCATGTGCGACTCTGATCGAACACATCGATATTCGACATCATTTCATTAGAGACTTGGTTGAGAATAAAATTGTTACCATTGATTTTGTCACTACTGAGAATCAAATTGCGATATTTTCACCAAAGCCCTAGACTTCCAAATGTTTAATTGCACAAAAAGTCTGGGGTGTTTGTACTCTCTGAGCGATGTGGGTTTCGGTGTTGCAACACCATGTGCATCATTTCTCCTTCTTGATGTGTTGCAACCTCTTTTTGATCTTAATTCTTGTGCATTAGACATTTTGCATTTTTAAGATCATTTCATTGGCTTTTCTGTTTTATTGTTGTAACCCTATTGAGTACTCCTTTGATGAACTTTACTTAAAAAACAATTGTGGGTCAGATTGCAAACAGAATGATTTCTCTCATGTGAAAGATGTATTTATTTTTGAGCCTTTGACGGAAAAAGCTGCCCTTGCATTGTGTGTGAAAGCTATTCAGTTGTGAACCATTCTCTGTTCTTTTATATGCTTGAATCTTGTTATGATCTTCTGAGAAAGAGCTACCCATGTTTTTGGAGCGAAAGCTACCGACTGGCTAATTGTTTTTCTGCTGATTCCTTTCACTCAAAAGATTTATTAAATGGGAAAATGATTTTGATCCATTGACTTTGTATGGTGGTGTTCTTGAAAAAGGTGGTACAACACTGGGTTACCGCACCGAAACATCTGAGGCCTTTTTATTCCTGTCAGAAATAAACTCATCATTCTAGACATCCCTCAGGATCATTTTTGGGCTTGTTGAAAATATTTTCTCTCTTGATTTGATGTGGTGTATTATTTTTGGAAATGATTTATTCCTTAAATTTGTCTCTGATTATAAAAGGTATTGATTATTTGTGCTTATTCTTGAATTAATGCACACCTTGACTTATGGGACTTTTCCAAAAATATTTTGAATTTCAAAATTTGTAGTTGGGATTTTTTCTGGGAACTTCCACATTGGCCGCCAAGTGTATCTCCCTATACAAGGAAGTTATTTATTTCCCTTTGTATATATATTCACATTCACTTTGTGTTTAAAAGGAAGTTTGTTTTGTGATTCTTCTTTTCCTTCTTAGGTTTCTTGATCTGCTCTCGTCTCACCCAAATCTTCCATAGTATCTTGTGCTTGTTCGTTTTTGTTTTCAGATTCTCTCCAAATGGTTCGCACAAGAGAACAGATCCTACGAGAGTTGAGAGAAGTTGCAAGTCGGAAGAAAAAACAGGGAAACCCCACCTTAAACCCCCTGTTCACATACAAGAAGACCTTCTCCATTTGGTAGTGCCACTTACGGTGTGGCTACCTCTCGTGGGACATCTCCTGGGAGTGGATTTAAACAACCCCCACCGTTGACACTAACCCTAATTCTTTCCTGGGGTCGTTGAGAGTGTACACCCTGCAGCCATAGAACAGGACATTTTATCCATGGGTAATGTCAATCAACCATCTAGGTTGTCGCCTCCCTCATCACGTGTGAAACCAGCAGATCAATGTTTCGCCAGGACATACTTTCGAAAACGGAGAAATGGTGTGCCCATTGACCAGGGAGATGAAGAGGAAGCCTTTGTGGCAAGAAAACGAGCGACCACATCTCTGAAACCTTCCAAGACGATCATTCGACAGATGGTGTTCACTGATTCGGATGATGAAACTCCACGGGAAGACCCTCTGGTAAACCTCCCTCTTCATACTAATGATGTTGAACCCTCTGAGGATACCTCTTCGTCTGATAGTGAAAGCAGCCAGTCGGACTTGGCACCGGGGCGATGATCTTTGGAATGGACACTAATGAGGGTGCCAATGTCAGTGATGCAACACCAAGTTCCCACACTGATTATGAGGAGTCTCATCATGAACCCTCTGACTCAGAATTAGAGGCCAGCAGAGGTCAGTTTTCCGCCTTTTACTCTACGAGAATAAAAATCTTTGGGAGAGTGTTGTTCAAAGATGAAATTCTATGTGAAAGGCCTCTCAAAATGGATGATCATGCTAAATTTGGTATTCTTCCTCTCCTTGGGAACATAGATCTCCTTGGTTCTGTTACTCACATTGGTAAGTATGTTGATCGTGTTGTGAGGGAATTTTACTGCAACCTGCCTTTGAGATTTACTGATCACAACTCTGGTAAGTATGGGTCTGTGTGGGTTCGATGGAAGGTTTACTCATTTACTCCTGCGGATATTAATGCGGTTTTGGAAGGAAATAATGCGGATGATTTGGATCTGCCATCTGACATGGATGCAATTGCAAAAGAAATAAGTGGGGTGTGAAAGAAGTTTGGCCGGGAACGCAAGAAAAAATTAAGGCCAAGGACTTGACCAAGAAGTACACTCTCCTTCACAAAATTGCACTTTGTAACTGGACTCCTACAAATCATTCCTCTTCAGTCACTATGGATCAGGCCACCCTGTTGTATTGCATTGGGACCAGACATCCATTCAACATTGGGAAAATGATCTTCGACATCATCGGGACTCATGCTGGGTACACCAAAGATTTATGGTATTCTCCCATTCCCTTCTTTAATCTATAAAGTGCTTGTTTCTCAGGGGTCTACAAAGAAGGCATCCGAGGATCTAGTTGTTGTCCCTGCTCCCATTTCCATCTCAGTTAAAATCCTCAAAAGTGGGAAGATAAATGACCTACCTCTCCTTCCTCCTTCTGCTTCCACTGCTGGGGCTTCTTCCAGTGTTGCAACACCGGGGAATTCCGCACTTGAAGCCAGATTACGTACTGAGATAGCTGAAGCTGAACACCAAGTCAAGTACTGGACCTCGAAGAAGTTAGAAGCACAGGGTCTTCTATCCCAGCTCCTTGCTCCTGCTGGTTCTTTGGCACCTGTTGCTCAAAAAGGGGGAGTAAGTGGTCATGATAATGATGATCTTGATGACTTGGCGGATGCTGCCATTGCTGCTGAAGAAGCACATTCTGAGGGTGAGTCTAGTGCGAAGGAAGATGCTACTTCGGAGGGGGAGTCTCAATCTCCATCTGAACATGAAGTTGACTCTGAGGGGGAGTCGAAGGAAGCAAGTGGCTCTGATTGAATTTGCAACATCTCTGAATGTTATTGTTTGTTTTTTTATTGTTCAAATGATTAACGGTGTTAAACTAGTTCTGTTAGACTAGTATTTTGGACAATATGTTGGATGTATTTTGAACTGTTTGCATGTTTTTCTGAACTGTGCTAACTTGCAGGTTTCTGTTATTGACTTCTCTTGTCGTATTCTATATATATCCTGTTAAGTGTTGTTTTGACCAAAAGTGCCAAAGGGGGGGATTGTTAGTGTTATTAAAGTTGGCAATTTTGGTCCGTTTAGCACAGTGCATGTTCTAGTGTTGTAACACTGGTAATGCAACACTAGCTCACAGAATCTGGGCGGATTTTATGCCAGATTATGTGTTGTGATTTTTGGCAAGATCTTTATATTGTGAATGTTGCTGATATTATTGATAATGTTTATCTTAATTGATTCAGCATATTTTTAGATTGCCAGTTATTCCTTTTTGATCACTTTCCTTGTGTAAATTGATTCTTACCCACAAGGAAATGATTTTGATTTCTGATCTTCTTCCTTTAGCAAGAAACCGTCCATCTTGAAATCAGGGATAGGTTTTCTTTTGATGGCTATAAAGAAGAGAAGTCAGACCTTGAAGATGTAATCGAGCACAAGCATATTCAGAGCTTTATTTTGCACTTCTTCAAGAAATCATTTTACAACATACTCTTATTCTTCGGGAGAAGAAGGTGAAGATCTACGGTGTGGATCGACTCAACCGTTCAAGGGATTTGAAGTTGGAGGGTTCCAACAAGGTTGAGTGTTCTGAAGAATCGATTCGAATATTAGTTTTATACGAGTGTTGGTGTATTAGATAAAGATGGATTCTTTATGCTTTTCGTAAATCCAGTCGTATTTGTAATAACTCTTTGTTCTCTAATATTGGATTGTTTCTTCTCTGGGTGTGGCCTCGTGCATTAAGATTGAGGACTCTAAGCATGTTAAAAATCTCCGTGTTATTTTTATTCCGATGTGTACTTGTGTTGGTTGGTTCAGTGTTACAACATTAACATCCAACACCTTGAGAATCTGTTCTGTTTCACGTAAGTAAGGGCACAGATTCTATCAGTCGGACCTTGAGATGTAACTCGTACTTGTGTGTATTTTATTCCGCTGCATTAGACTCTATTTCACTTGGAGTTTTGTATCATTGGTTTAGACTGTTGGATTATTTCTGTTTAAGTGATTGATCGTCGTCGCGTCGCGTTTGGGGCGTGACATATAAAAATTCATAATTCCTGAAATCTGTAATTATAGTTTATTAAGAATTCAAAGTATTAGTTATAAAATAATAATTTAAACTGGTTAATGCCTTTATAGGACCAGCTACCAACCAATTACCTAAAAGTCTAACCAATGATATAAGTGATCAAATGAGAAAAAAACACAACAAAAAAAAAGATGGCCTTTTTCCTAATTTTTATTTTCTATGGACATGCATTTATTGGTACTAGTAAGATATACACGTACTTTATAATTTGCACGTAATCCTTGTGATGTTTTTAATCTAATTACATTAAAAAATTAACTAAAGTTGAATAGTTTTTTATATGTTTATTTTAAATATTGTTCACACTATAAAATGTATTTTAGTCTGAAATCATAATTTGATATACTCATGTCTAACATAAATAAAAACATAATAGATGAAACATAGATAAGACATATTAAACCCAAAAATACATGACAAGAGCATAAATAAAATTATCATAGAACTAAATCCAACTTAAACTAAAATAAACAAAATTAAGAGTAATATAACTGTGAAAGTTCTTTCATGAACTCGTGTTGTGTCAACTATTCTCTTGTTATATTTGGGTGATTGTCACTATTTTCTTCTTACTTGACGTTGGGGAATTTTTAGCATATTTATTTTCTAAATTTTGGGTAGTAGTTCCACCATATATAATTTGAATCTCACTACCATGCCTATTAAGGTGAAAAATATGTCATCAAAAGAAACTGAAAGCAATTGGATAAAATTATAATAAGTGAAATCATACTAAATAAGGAATCAAGATATGGTTACCTTATTAAATTGACGGGAAAATTGCAAAAATAGTTCCATAATTTATGGTCATTCGCTTTTAAGTCCCATGAGTTTTAAAGTTTGCGTCTAGATCTCATATGTTTGTGGCCTTTTTGTATTTTTGTTCCCATAAGTTTTAGCATAGTGCAATTTTAGTCCTCTAAATTCTTAGTAGTTGCAATTTTGGTCCTCATGGGCTATTTTGTACTTTCTTAATCCCCAAAATACCCTTATTGGTGCAAATGACTAATTTGGCTAAGTCTTGGTTCAAAAATTGGTGAGGATCGTGGGTTAGGTCTGAATATCACTTTCGCCCCGCTGGTACACTTCCCCCAGCGCCCCACCTATTATTTTAATATATTTAAATTATATTTTTCATATAATATATATATTATAACATAATTTTAATTTTTTTAATATTATATATATAGCATTTATAAATTGAAAATGACAACTTTTGTAAAGAATATTCAAAAATATATTAAAAATAAATAATTTTTCTCTTTTTTTTTCCTATTTATGTTAATTTAATTTGGGTCGAGGGTCGCCCCGTCCTGTTCTAGGGACGGGGCGGGTCTGCGTCATTTTAGACAATATTTTTAAACACAAATCGGACATCGAACCGGACTATACTAGGTCAATGGGTCACTAGCTCGATCGGTTAAACTATTCTAATAAAATCGTTGGATCCATATACATACACACATATATATATTTACAAATATAAAAAAATAACAAATGCAAATAAATTTAATAAATTAATTTTTTGACTTAATAAATTTAATAAATTATAATATCCAAATATACTTATAAATCGAATACAAGGAAAACTTATATGTAAGTTTACCATTTTCATTCAGTTGTCGTAATAAAATAAAGAAAAATTTACTTAAAAGAATTGAATTGGGTTAACCAGGTCACCGGGTTCCGAATTTTTTAACTGAGTTTGACTAGGTGGCGATGATTTTTTAGCCACGCAATTTTAATTTAGAACCAGGTCGGACATATGACCGGTTCGCGGTTAAACCCGTCAAACCCGCAGGTCCGGTACGGGTATCAAAACATTGATATTGTCGGGTCGGACCAAAAATTCATTTTGTGTATTGATATTGTCGGGTCGGACCAAATCGGGCCCATGGGTCTATCCGGCCGGAACAAACAACCTCGAATTGTTTTGGAGCTAGAAAATTGTAGCTCAACTAGGTCCAAACCCCGGGCAGTTGGGCCGACCCACGGGTCGGGCTAGATTTTGCAATCTCTAATATGAATATATTGGATCTAGTTGTCATATCTCATATGGCGTGTTGTACTTTTTTTGCCTTTTAGCCTAATTTTTGTAATTGGTCAAAATTGCCACCTCCAAAAGAATAAGGACTAGAATTGCTTGCTTGTAAAAGTTACGGGACTAAATTGTTATTTTTTGCTATAAGGTTAAAATGATCACGGACTAAACTCCTATTTTACAAAGTTATAGGCTAAAATGCGAATGACCATAACTTATGGGACTAAATTTTCAATTTTCTCTTAAATTTATTGACACTCTTTTAGCAAATATATGAAGATCTCAAGTTGTCTATTTCCTAATCTTGGGGACTAAATTTACAAGGCAACTTGAACTTTATAAACACTGAAAACAATTGTGAATAAAATTAGTAATATAAACGAATATATATTGAGGGGTTACAAAACAGATTTTGTAGTTAAGCAAGATGCAAAAGTACAATAAAAAACTATGCTTCTAGATAACTATTCAACATTTAACATTATACTTTAAAATAATTTAACTGAGTATGACCATCACAAGTATTAAATTATTTTTTGTTTAACTATTTCTATAAAGAATCTTCTTTCACGTTACCAGATTGTTAGGTATTTGAACTTTGTGCTACAATCGGTCTACTTTGATTTAATGAAAATAAAGTTACACACTACTATGTAAGTAATAATTATTTGTATCCGCACTCTAAGGTTATTTATGCATAACACACATTTAGTCCCCATATTTCCTCTTTCATTGTAAATACTGAAACTCTCTAAAGAGTGCAATATATATTTGATTTGGACAAAATGTAGTTGAATTAAATTGGCACCAATATTCGAGATTGTACATGTTTGTCTTGAGAAGGTCTCTTGTAGGACCGTCTTATGGATCTTAATCAGTAAGACAGATCCTCCAATCTGCGGATCTTGGTACCAGCAGTAAACAAAAGTCACGTGGCTGCCAATGTGGATATTTTAAGCATATCTCTCTTTCTCTCTCATCTTATCTTGTGGTCCCCTATCTTAGCATATCTCTCTTTCTCTCTCCTCTTATCTTGTGATCCCCTATCTTTTGAGCATATCTCAGCATATCTCTCTTTCTTTCTCCTCTTATTTTGTGTTCCCCTCGAATAGGACTATTTATCTCTCTCCTATTATTTCCAGATTTCCTCCAACAAAGCCACAAATCTCGCCAATGATACTTTTGAGCAATAAATATGATGCTTTTAGGATGTTTTGTGATACTTTTATATTTTAAATATTATATACATCAAAAGTGATACTGTTTCACCAAATAGTGATACTTTTTAGCTATCAGATTGTAATAACATACTTTTAAGCAATTAGTGTAGATTACTTACACTTTTGATGTAATTTATGGTATTTTTAAACATGCACAATTATGTTTTAATACTTTACATATTCAAGTGCAGAATACAGACACTTTTAAGGAAATTTATGATACTTTTCAGGCAATTTCTGATACTTTTAACATGCACAATTATGTTTCAATATTTAACATATCCCACTTTGGAGATTAATGATACTTTTCATATAATTACTGATACTTTTAACATAATTACTGATACTTTTCGGTTGTTTTAATTGATATTGGACTCTCCAGAAATACTTTTCATAGACGATACTTTTCAGCATCAAAATGAATATATTTCGAAAATGTCAAAAGGATTGACAACATTCACAAAAATTATATACATAATCACAAGAATTTTGTCAACATATAATATCAACAATTACAGTTTCTTTTGCTTTAATTTTTATTTTTTTTGGTTTTTTTTTTGCGCTTCTTGACGGGTTTCTTTCAGCAATCTTTTGCAAGGCAAGTGTTAACTTTCTTCATCGGACTTTCTTCTTTTACATCAAATTTTCCGGAGTCCATTCTCCTATCTTTTTTTTTTAAGGGTTGGCCCTTCCCTTCCCCTTCCCCTATCTGTCTTGTACACCAATTATTTCTGTCGAATCATCTACAAAATATGAAAACACTGATACTTTTAAAACAATTTCTGATACTTTTGAGCAATTTTAGATACTTTTAATCTAACAATTTCAATTAAGTTCAATTTAACAACAAACAAATAAAAAATCAGTTTAACGAAAATATGTTTAATGTTCAAATGCGTTGGCATAAAAATGGTACTTTTGAGGTATTTTCTGATACTCTTAGGTCAATTTCTGATACTTTCAAGCAATCTATATTTTATAAACATCATAATCAAAAACAAAAATTCTTAAACACACATGTACTATCAGTAGGGCAAAAATAATAAATCCAAAAATTTTAATCACCATCCAATAACAAATCAAACAAATGTAGGTTAATAAAAATGTTCAACATAAATCTATGCATTATTCCACTTCAGTAACCTGTAAAAATCTAAGAAATACTTGAAATATATATAAAAAAATCCCCAAACAATATTTACAAAAAGGGCAAAAAAAATCAGAATTTGTCAAACTAATTACCTGTAAACTTCAATGGTGGAAAACAATGGCCAAGAGCAAAAAACACCAGGCGGAAAGATCTTCAGTGGTGATAGTGAAAGTACCAAGAAGACCTCGAGAAAAAATCAATCAAAAAGCCAAATAAAAAGTACGATAAACACACAAAGAAAGCGAGAGCAAGATGAATAAGAAAATAGTGACAGAAATCGGCGAAAATCAACATGATTAGAGATGTTATCATCCTTGGAGAAGAAGGAAAAAGATGGGAGAAGAAGGGAGAAGAATGGGAAGAACGGGAAATGAAGAGAGAGAAAAAAGGACAGAGAACTAATTAAAAATATTTTTAAAAAAATATATATAGTTGGTGGGTCGGGTAGCGGGTCGGTAGGGTATGTCTTACAGGTTCTGACCCGTAGGACGGTCCTACATGAGTTTTTGTCATTTATCTTTGAGTTTTATTAATTATTATAGCAAAACAAAGTTTAATTGGAAATTGTTTACATTTGAATTGATATAGATGAATTGATATAGATAACCCTATTTTTTAACGGGAAAACACATATCATTCTTATAATTTATACACAATCTATTTGATGGGTTCAAATTTCTCAAAGAAATATTGGGTGATTCACATGAATCGTATTTCAATATATATATATATATATATATATATATCACCTGAATCGTATTTCAATATATATATATATATATATATATATATCATTATACTTCATTATAATAAAGCTCATAATAAAATAAAACAAAAGTAAGAAATGAAGAAAACTCACAAAAAATAAATGGTATCCAGATAATATCACACTGAGCAAAAGAATATTACGTAGTTATTGCATCCTTTGAAAGAAGTGTACACGAATTTGACATAAACAATCAAACTAAGCAAAAAAACTGGTGTATGCCCCTGAGGTATAGAAGGACCAACATACCTTCTAAACAAACCATCATTTATCTGTCATGCCATTTCTCAAAAAAAAAAAAAAAAAAAAAACTCGGATTATTCGTTACTGATATATTGTAGGGTTATCGACTTTAGTACTGATGTCACGCCCCAAACGCGACGCGACGATGATCAACCTCTTAAACAGAAATGATCCCAACAGTCTAGAAAAATGATACAACAATCCCAAGTGAAACAGAGTCTAAAGCAGCGGAAATAAAATAACATAAGTACGAATTACAACTTAAAGTCTAGCGAGATTCAAATACATCCGACATAATAACCTGAATAAGTTTACAGGCCGAAATTAAAGCGTAAAGAACACCATATCCAAATCTTAAATGTCAAGGGTCCTACGCCCTCAAATTACAGTCAAAGAGAGAAAAGAGTAGCAGGATAAAAGGGAGTCCAACATCCGCAGAAGTACATGAAATAAGTACAATCATCAAAAAATGGTACAAGTTCTACAGGCGGGGCGAGGGTCAACAATCTGCGGTCGGGTCGACATCCTCAACATCGTCCCCATCTAAAGGTTAGAAAATAGGAGGGAATGAGACAAAAATCTCAGTAGATGGGTGATCGTGTGCAAGTGTGGCGATATATATTTTGATGCAAGAAAACAATCGTATGAAAAATGCGTGAGATATGATGCGTGATTTCACACACAGCCCACAAACATCGTGAGAAATATATTTAAGTAATATACTTATACAGTTTTAAGAAAAAACATTCGTGGTCACACAGTACTATGTGATTCAAGCAAGACAGAGGATTGCGTGCGGTTTGTAGCGCCAATCCTATGCAAGACAAGTAGCGGTTGCGTCACGGTTTGTAGCGCCAACCAATGCAAAACAAGTAAGCGGTTGCGTGCGGTTTGTACCGCCAACCAAACGGTGCGATTAACTCGAATCGTGTGGATCGGGAAATTTCCTTTGTTCTTCCTTGTAACTCCCCGAGCAAGATGGTCCAAGACCTGTCACCTTATTGCTCCATAGGCAAAGACAAAATCCATAGTGGAGCTAGCTAGGCTCGGATTTGTCATAATCATGATTATACATCAAGTACTACGACCCGCTTCCCTTGGACAAACTCCATCCCTCAATTGTGGGATTAGGACGATGGGGCCGGAAGAGTGGAATAGCAGTCGAGCTGCCCGGTTCCATCACCGACGTATCCATTCTGACTGTGAGCTCGACACACCAAGTTGACTCAGACAGGAAAGTAAATACAAGTTCAGGTTGTCAACCAGGCAGTCAAGTATTATTGATTCCGGGAAGTAGTTCAGGAAAATTTTTGAAAATCGCGAGTGGCAATTATGGCGTTGGTGGAGTTATTTGGATGAAGATTAGGTGGAATATAAGTCCCATTATAGATTCGAAATCGCAAGACGAGGAAGTCGCCCCGCGATCGCGTATTGATCGATCAAGACGATCCGATAAGTCAAGGTGTTTTAAGAAAATAAAATCTTTTATATCATTATTAAAAGTCAGAGGGTCCAGGGCTGTTTCTTTAAAAGAGAAATAATTCGAGTTAGGTCCTTGTAAAAAAAAAATTCAATTAGCCCCGTTTTGTAAAAACCAATTCTTTTGGGGTTAATAATTGAATAAATAAATGTCTCGACCTTGAAAAATTATGAGGTCAGTTCCTAAATTCTCTAAATTGTTCATAGATTTAGGTTTTTAAAGTTTTGAGGTCGAGTTTTTATAAAATTCTCACATTGGCCCCAAATTTGTTAAAATTACCATTTCGGCTCTAAGTTTAAAATAATTGGAACTCACAAATCAGAAGGGATTTTAATGTTATTCCAGTTGTAAAATGTCACTAAGGTCAGTGGGATATTGGGACAAAAGCATTTTTAAAAAGAAGTAAGTATAGGTCCCTTAACTTTTGAAAATCTCATTTTTGTCCCATTTTGAAATAATTGCCTTTAAGGCATTTAGGGGTCCAATTGTTATGAAATTTGAACCTTGGGTCTAAGATATAATTATGTTATAGTTAAATTAGTATTTCCAGGTGCATGGACTGCATAAGTCCTGAAAATTGTATTTTGGTCCTCAAGTTTAATCTTTTACAATTTGGTTCCTCAATTTTTATAAAATTACTTTCCAAGCTCTAAACACTTGGATTTTTGGAATACACTTCAAATATGTTATTTCCAGTCCCTTAAGAGTTAAAATTTCAAATTTTAAAAATAGGGTCTGATACAGTTTCGAAAATTACAATATAGCCCTTAAACTCCTAAACTTTTACAATCTAGTCCTTGGGCTTTTAAGTGGTGATTTTATTTATCTAAAAACTCTTAAAACTTTATAAAATGTCCAAACATCATTTTTGAACCTGAGTACAGTCCCAAAACTCGAAAATTATAGAGGGGTCCCTTAAGTTTTATTTTCTTGCAATTAAGTCCACCAACTTTCCATTTTTGCATTTTAAGTCCAGAAATTGAAATTTAATCAATTATGCTCGACTTTTCCAGGTTATAAGTCATACAAAACATAGATTTCAAGAGTCATATACATACATGACCATCTCATACAAGAATTCGTCAAATATAATAATAAAGTGTACATGTATGTCCTAATTTTCGATAAATCGCATTTTTGAGCAACACTTGAGAAATTTTCAACTTGATACAAGAAAATAGCATGCAATACATAATATATATATCTCAAGTGATCAATAACAAAATACTACATGTATTTTAATTAAAACACCTAGAAGTTGAAAGAATTTTTCCACCCACCTTAAAGATTGATTTGTTGGTGAAAAATGGAATAAATCACTCTTGATGAAGGAGTGACTTAGGTCAGCCCCTAAGTCAAGGAGTATCAAAAAAAAATATAGGAGTTAGAAAATGAGGTTAAAATTTAAGGAAAAGAAGAAAGGGGTGAAGAAAATTGGTAAAACTACACTTACCTTGTGTAGTAGATGAAACGAGGCTAATAGAGGTCTCAAAATGGGTCTCCTTGCTCACTCTTAAACTAACTCTTAAGGTCAACCCCTAAAACTCCAAGAATGAAAATGGAGTTTCAAAATTTTGGAAAATAGAAGAGAAGAAGAAAATGTACTAAAAATCCCATTTCTTACCTTCTAGTCCAAATTCCTTCACAATTTCTTGAGGTCTAGTCAAGATGGTTCCAAGTCACTATTATCTTCAAGTTATCTTATAAATGTACCTCAAACCAAAAATCAAACTTAGGTTAAGAATTGAAGAGGATGAGCTAGAAATATCAAAATGGATTGAAGAAGAAAATTCCTTACCTTGTAGTAGTGATAGTTTCGAAAATAAATAAGTAAGAAGAGTTCTTGTGTTTTTGTTAAGTGTTTGAAGAAAGAAGAAAGTGTTTGAAGATATGAAGAAAGTGTGTTTGAAGATATGAAGAAGTGTTTGAAGATACGAAGAAGGTGTGTTTGAAGATATGAAGATTGTTTGAAGATTTGAAGAAGAAGATGAACTTATGCTTAGAGAAAATGTTGGAGGATTTTTGGAGAAACGTTGGAGATAAGATTTGTGTATTTTTTTTTTTTTTGGTTAAATGATGAGTTAGGATAATAATTGGGGAAGTTAGGACATAAATTAATAGCTAGGTTACTTTCTTAGGGACAATTGGCCAAAAGCTAGGTTTTAGGGAGAAATTTAAAATTTGTTGAGTTGACTAATGGGGTAGTGGGATTTGTAGAGAAAATTTTTAATTGTAGGCTTGCAAGACATAAAATAAAATAGAAATAAAATTATCAAAATTTTATTTATTATTATTTTTTTTGTCCCATAATAATCTAGTTGGGAGATACAAAAAAAAATAAAAAAAATAGTAATGAAAGAAAATGAGTTATTATCCCATTTTAGGTGATAAATTCGAAATATAGGGAAAAAATATTTGGTTTCTTTTCTTTATAAAATTGAGGAAAAATAAAATGTATAAATATCCATAATTAAATATTTAGAAACTTAAAATAAAGATGTGAAATAAGAAATGTGTACTCCAAAAACAAATTGGAAGTTGGTTGGGATGAATTATAAAATAAGATGAAATATTCGGATAAGGGTCGGAATATACTCCTAAATTATCGAGGATCCAAAAATTTTAAAGTCATAGTCAACCGACCAAGTATTAGTACTAGAGGAGAATATAAAATTATTATGCTCGAAAATAAGGGAGACGTAATTGACATTGGAAGAAATAAATAAAACTCGTGTCGCGTTTCATTAATAATAGGTTTGTATCTACATAGCCGAATAAATAATTACTAGATAACACCGTATCTCACGTTGTTAAAATTCGGGGCCTCACAACTGAACTATATGCAAATTGTTGATTTGGTACCTCATGTTTGTCAATCACCAGTTTAGTACTCATACTTTACGAATTTTTATAAATTGGTAGATATTCACTTGAAAGAATGAAAATGCCCCTAAAAATATTACTCAAATATTAATTAAATTAGAAATTAATTAATTATTTTTATTAAAAAGTTATTTTTTAATTTAACAATTTAAAAAAATAACTCTTAATTAAGAAATAAATTAATTGAATTAAACTGTTACACTCTTAATTGTAAAACAATAAATTAAATCAATTATTTTTTAAGTTTAAAATTCAATTACAAAATAATTTAAAATTAATATCTTCGCAAAAAGTACTTTAATTTTCTTATTTAGTATCTTAATTTTAATTTTTAAATTATTTAATTTTCATTTAATTTTAATTTTTAAAATGTAGTTAACTAAATTATTCAATGCTTTAGGAATATATTTTTTTTTTTTTTATTTTTTGTTAATTAAATTAATTAAATTTTTTAATTTCTTTTTTAGTTTAATTTAATTTTCAAAACTTTAAGTTCAATTATTTTTCTTGGGGGTATTTTCGTCCTTTCAAGTGAATTGATACCAATTTATAAAAAAGGGTTATTGAATTTTTAGTACCTGACCTATAGGCATTTTGCTGGTTTGATACCTGACATTTTCGAGTTACCAATTTAATACCCATACTTTACATTTTTTTATAAATTGGTACCTATTAATTTTTAAAGACAAAAATGCCCCCGAAAAAGATAAGTTCTACTCAAAATAAATTTTTGAGTATACTTATCTAAATTATAAAATAAAATAAATTTTAATTATTTTAATTAATAAACAATAAAATGAAGTTTCTAAAAATATTAAAGATTTTTAGAAAAATAAACTTAATTACTTTAAATTAGTAAATTAATAAATATAAATTAAAATTTAATTAATTAAAAAGAAAAATTAGTTTATTTAATTAGTTTTAATCATTAAAAGAAAATTAAATAATTAAAAAATTAAAATTCAGATAGTAAATAAGAAAATTATAGCAATTATTTTATTAAAATATTAATTTTTAATTAGTTTTTTAATCAATTGTAAAAATAATTAATTTAGTTATTTTATTTTTTACAAGTAGGAATTTAATAATTTATTTTAAATAATAATAAATTATTTCTTAATTAAATTTATTTTCCTAAATTTACTAATTGTAATTATAACATAACTTAATTGAATATGTTTGGATGAGAGAATGAAAATGAGTTTTATGTAGGTTTGGAAATGAAATTGTGTTTGGTTGAGTAGTTTTGAAGTATTATTTTATGTATATAATAATTTAAAAAGTTGATAGTAGTTGAATATTTTAATTGAATATATAATATTTTAGTTGTGAGATTGTAGGCTCGTGGGTCCCATATGTATTTCGGTATAAATAATTAAAAAAATAATAATATTTTAAGTTGATAGAGTTGGTAATAGTGGGTCCCATATGTATAATTGGATGAAAAGATGAGAATAGTGATTGATGAGTGATGTAGGATAGTGTATAGGGTTGAGAATTAAAATTATAGGTTTGAGATGTAGTTTTATAGTGAAAAATTGAATGTGAAAATGATGATTTCCATTGGAAAATTTATAAACAAACCTGATTCCAGTTTTATGAATAGTTGGAAATTGGAAATAGGTTGTTGGAAACATAAACAAATAAAGCCAAAGATGTTCGAAAATATGGGTTCCCCAAGTCTTATTTATAAATCTAGAGTCCTATACAAAGTGGAAGAGCCAAAAAAAGAAGAAAAAATCGCGAATTTCGTGTTCAGGAAGTCATCATGCGCGTAGCACCACCTCAAAAAAAAAGAAAAAAAAATCGCATTTGCTCTTGGGTCCTTCATATGCATTTTAGCTCTATCTCTTAGCTTTCCATCGCCACTTGAATGACCTCAAATATTAATTTTCTATAGAAAGTTATGGCCAAAATACTAAGCCATGTCATTTCCAAATTTTCACACATTATTTATATTTGCACATTATTTTAACCCATCAAACGTCTTCATTTGCATTTAGTAGTTGAATTGTAGAACTTTGTCTTAACTTTCCAATGGTGTATAAACCATGTCAATTGGACTTCGGATAAAAATGTTATGCCCAAAATACGGTGACTGCCGCAGTTGCGTAATATGACCTTTTAACATTTTTTGCTCCAAAAATTGTTGTATGTGCGGTGTTTTCTCTTTTTGTATGTGTGTTTCTGCGTGTGCGTATTTTTAGGTGTGTTTAATGTGTATTTTTTTATTTTTTTATGTGTTTTTGCTATTGAAACTAGATGCATGGTAGTTCGAACTATTGGGAGGGTAGTTTTAAACTACCAGGGGTAGTTCATGGTCGTCTAGAACTATAGGGAGGGTAGTTCTAAAGGACCATGGGTAGTTCATGGTCGTTCAGAGCTACTTGGAAGGTAGTTCAGGTTGTTCGAAACTACTAGGGCTAGTAGTTCGAACGACCCGACTTGATAGTTTAAACTACTGGGTCCGGTCGTTCGAAGTAGTTCGAAAGATAGGTATTTTAGGTATATACATGTTAAAGAGGCCATAAATTTCTTTTTGAATAAGTAAGGGCACGATTGGATAGACTTTCATTTTGAAAATTTTCATTTTGCTAAATAATAGTGGTGAAAAAAAATTTGAAAAAAAAAAAATTTTGAGAGTGTGATTGGATGTGAGATGAAAAAATAATGATGGTAGTTGATTTGATTTAAAGATTGTAAAATAATGATTGAATGTGATTAGTAGTTAGAAATGTGTGAGTAGGTGAATAGTAAAATTTGTGGGAGAATGTGTAATAATGATTAGTTTTTTGTGGAAAAATGTGTAGATGTGATTGATAAGAGAAAAAATGAGAAAACATGAAAGTGAGATAATAGTATATTTTCTGAAAATTTTCATAAACAATCGCATGTTTGGTCAAAAAAATTCTACAGCGGAACGAAAATGGAGTATCATTGACATCCAATCGCGGCCTAAGGCCTTAAATAGATTTGAGCCATTTGAAAGGGCCATTCATGAAAATTTTCCAAAGAGTTTGGTACTCTTCAAAGTTATTGGTGTAAGAAGAGTTTGGTACACTTTTTCGTTGAGTTGTAATCGTTTGCTATCGATTAATAAAATTTTCTTTTCCAAATCCACTTGGAAGTAATAGGTGATTGTGGATTAGGCTCTAGGTGAGTTGGACTGTTATATATCATTGTGTTTATTCTTCTTTTCTCACTTTATATTCTTGGGATTTACAAATATTTGAAGAAGAGAAGAAAAATCTGGAAAATCGAGAAAATATATTCACTCCAACACCCCCTCCCCCCTCCCAAAAAAAAAATTCTGACTAGTTGGACTAACAAAACTACAAGCCTTACAAGCACAAATAAGAGACCAGCCCTACAAGATTGGACTGACTGAGAATTTTGTAAAACTAAATTATTATTTTTGTTATTTACAATTATGTATCCACCTATTACTCTTCCTATACACTACACACGATGTAAAAATCCAGTTCTGGCATTTTTCACACTCAGTAGTCTCAATTCGGTTTCATTTTCAATGTCATTTACAATCAACATCAGATATATAGACATAACTGTGTGGCCATATATTATCGTAATCAAGAACAATAACTGTTTTTGTGAATATATAATCATAATCATTTGAGTTGGCACACTTTGTGGACACCACCCAAAATTAAGTTAGAACAATAAGGGCAAAACTATTTTATTCATGACACATTCCACGCTGATTCGGTACATTCTAGGGAGACCTGGCATTTTATACTCACCAAGTTTAGATCTACGCTCAAACTAGGAGAGCAGGGGGATTAGTTGATTCGGTACATTCTAGGGAGACCTGGTATTTTATACTCACCAAGTTTAGATCTACGCTCAAACTAGGAGAGTAGGGGGACTAGTTGATTCGGTACATTCTAGGGAGACCTGGTATTTTATCCTCACCAAATTTAGACCTACGCTCAAACTAGGAGAGTAGGGGGACTAGTTGATTCGGCGTATCTGAGTACATATAAAAGGAGCGATCCTAAACAAAGAGTATATGACCGAAATGATAACTAAGAATTGACTAGGCCCGACTGATAGAGTATTAAGAGCTTCGGTCGACCTGATAGAGTATTAAAAACTTCGGACGACCTGATAGAGTATTAAGAGCTTTGGACGACCTGATAGAGTTCTAAGAGCTTTGGACGAACTGATAGAGCACTAAGAGTGTTCACTTGGTTTTATACCATTGATTTGGGCTTCCAAGACTTGAGTTTTGTGTTGTTTTTGAGTATTTTGAGTCATTTGAGTAGCCAAGCCATGTTGAGAGCCAATTATATTGAGTTTATAGTCATAGTAATGAATCGTGTATCAAAAGAAGTACAAACGAGCAAACAAAGAGAGATTGATTTGAAGAAACGTCCAAACGCGTCTGAAATTTCCATCACTGGCAGCGTTTCGTATTTTGGCCATAACTCTCTAAAACAATTGATATTGAGATGATTCAAGTGGCTTTGGAAAGCTAAGAGATAGAGCTACAACTTTGAAGAAGGGCTCAAAAGCAAATTCCAACATTTGGTGGGTGAAAAACTCGGGGGCGGCGCTTTAGATCCTTGGCGCTTCGGCGCCCGTTCATATTCTGAAGAGCTATTGATTTTTTTAGGTGGGCGCTGCAGCTTAACGCCCAACGCTGCGCGCGCCCGGGATTTTGCGAAATTGCTGGCGCCACAGCGCCCATCCGATTAAGGCGGAAATTACTATGTTTCTTCACCTTTTTCTTGGACTTTTTAGGGGCTATAAATACATACATGGGGGGTTTGATCAAGGGTATGGAGGAAAGGCTGGGAATACACCCAAGAACACAAGAAACACATTAATTTCATCAAGGAATAATCAAGGGAAGAATCGGGTCGAATCGGAGCTTGAGGATTGAAGATTAATCGAGAGATTATCCATTTCCCTAAGTTTTCTCATTCTTTGTGCTTTAATCTTTCATTTTAGTTTCTTATGAAGATGAACAATTTGTCTATGAGTTGTTTATTTATAATGGGTAACTAAATTTCTTGTGATTTCCGGGTTTTGGAAGTAGATTAATTGAACTCTTGTTGATTGTTTTAATCTTAATTGAAGTTATTGTCTTGAAGCTTTATTTGAGTACTTTGTTTTTATTCTTGTTTTATCATTTGGCCAATGATTTAACATGTTTGATATATTGATTCATAATTCGAGAGATGAGTTTCAATATTAGATCTTGAGTACTTGACATGAATATTTGCATAATCGAGAGATTTGTGAATATTTGTGAGGATATTTGATCTTTTGTGCATTTGGGAGTTGTGTATCTTATGTTGAGTAGAGATACTAGCATAGATATTTCAATCTACACTTTATATACATCTCGAGATGGAGGATAAAATACCGATGTGATCGTCTTATAGGTGTATTGATAATAACTTTGGCTTTGATTAAATCGTAAAACAAGAGAAATATTAATTGAAACCATAACCTGGGAATCCATTTCATTTCCCTTGATAATTCCACTATTATTTTCATCTTGTGTTTTTGTGGTTATTCTTGTCTTTTCTTCCACAACAATCATTCAATTTTAATCGTCTAAATAAAAATAAGGCTATCTTAGTTCAAATACTTAGCGCATTAATTTATTAGTCTCCGTGGATACGACCTTGCTTACCCTATTCTATAAACTACACCGTACACTTGCGGTGAAGCTAAAAATAAGGCGAACAAAGAGCTTTGGACGAGCTGACAGAGAGTAACTAGAAGGTACGACCGAGCTGACAGAGAGTAACTAGAAGGTACGACCGAGCTGACAGAGAGTAACTAGAAGGTACGACCAAACTGACAGAGAGTAACTAGAAGGTACGACCGAAGTGAGAGAACTAAGGCGACCGAACCGGACAGAGATAACTAGAAGGTACGACCGAAATGGTGACGAGTAACTAGAAGGTTCGACCGACACGATTAATAGTTACTAGTGGATACGATTGACTTGACTACAAAATGCTAAAGTCTTGATCGACCTGGCAGGAAGTTACTAAAAGAGGTGGACGACCTGACATGAAGTTATTAAATGTCAGGTCATACCTGCGCGCAATAACTGCTCCGAGAGAAGACTAATTAATATCCTAAAAGGCGGATTTGACAGGAAGTAACTATCCCCGGGGTCGACCTGACGGATGTGACTAGTTCTTTTTGTCAACCTAGACGGTTTTCCACCTTGTTTTGACTCCAAATCCCGATTGGACACGTGGACCTCAAAGGACCAAAGGGCTTGGGTATAAAAGGAGGAAGAAGGTGAGAAATCAAGGGATCTTGGCATTTTTATTCAACTTTTATATTTTATACACTTGTCTTTATTCTTCTTCCCTTTCACTAACTTGATCGTCGGAGTGCTTACGCCAGAGTTCTCTCCGGTTAGTCTTTTGCGCTAAATTAGGAGGATCGGATTGGAATCTTGAGAAGATCTCTCCATCGGAGACCTTTTCACACGCATAGTAGCCCATTAAAAGCAACGAAACAAAAATAAGAAAACCATAAAATTAGAAACAGTACATGAACATAACATCCAAACACTACCTCTAATAATAATTGTATAATAAAGAAATTAACACAGTGCAAATCTTGCTACCTTAATTGGAGGATACGAAGAACCAGGAACCATACTTGTGCCGACCAATATTAAAGCTCGATCACACCTTTACTCATTTACTCATTTAGTATTTAATCTTTCTTCTTTCTTTAAAGCAGAAAAAAGTTGTTGAGGCGCAAACACGCATTCTTTATACCCAGTCTCGACACATACACACACACTAAGAAAAGAGGGGGACACAGTTTTTAAGCACAGTTCAGAATTTTAAATCAATCAAAAGAAGTTGTAAAGAAATTCCAATTTCTAATTTATTTTTTTCCTAGAATTTTGTTTTCCGTAATCCAAATAACAACATGGTGTAAATAAATTCACAAACAATGTATACAATATTTTTAAAAGAAAAAAAAAGGGATAATGTCACTTTTGGTATTACCCAAAGCTTACCACTTTTTCGCCTTTGGTATCCAATGTTCCAACTTAAGCAGTTTTGGTACTCAATGTTTCCCCTTTGATCACTTTTACTACAATCTGTTAATTTTCCGTCAAAAACAAATGGCTCGCCTATTGTAGAGGTTTTTTAGTAGGTACTTGTCCTGTCCCGCTCTGTCTAGCATTTTTATTTTTTAAAATATTTAATATATTTTACTTATATATTATATATGATAATGAAATTCTTATTTACTTAATATTATATCGGATATATATAAATTGATAATAATTTTTATGAATAAGTTGCATTAATAATGATTTAGAAAAGTAAATCAGATGTATTTGACCAAGGGTCCCACTGAGCGAGGTGAAGTATTTTCTCAGAGGGTACCAGACCTAAGGTCCCAAAAAGCGAGATGAGGTATTTTGTTAAAGGGTACCTAAAACAGAGCACATGTTAGACTAGTCGGGGTGGCCCCAACTAAGACCCTCCAATGCCTAAATCAAATTCAGGTAGTTGAGGTACTTAGAAAGCTAAAGAGCGGTGTGATTTAGAATAATGACAAGTTATGGAGTGCTTGCCTGTGAAAATTTTTTCACCTCTTCCACTTTTTGGACAAAATTTTTGCATGAACATGTGATTGCTTAAAAAAAATTCAAAACATACACTATTCACTTTTCTCATTTTTCAAATCATCAATCACATCCACTTATAGTTTAAACAAAAAAATATCACATCAATTATCATTATTATACAATCATATCCCAAATATATTATTCACTCTCTCTTATTTTTCAAATCACCAATCACATCTAATCACTATTATACTAAAAAAACTATCACATCAACTATCATCATCACATTTTCATCTTATATCCAATATCACTCTCAAAATCCATTCTTATTTTTTTAAAAGAAAATTTTCACACTTTTCTCTCTAAAAGTAAAAATGAGCGGAATTAAAGGTCAAGCAAACACTTCCTTACCTTTTACCTTGATTTTCGTGTCGTATTTATATTATTGTTCACCGTGAAATGCGGATCATCGCGCACTCCATCGACAGTGGAGAGCTCACAGGTGACCTGATCCAGACTTTCGGGTGGGTTGGGAATGTGAAGCCTCGATTTTTATTCAAGCGTGTACTTGTTTCACGTATCGTCTTTGAACTATTTGACTATTTTACCGCGTCACTTTGATAGGTAAATATTAATGATAAATATATTTCGCATTTAATTTCTTTTATTTATTACTTGTGGCCATAATCATTTATTACTTCTACTTCGCATTAATGATCACTTGATCGATCATCATCATTATTTGTGTATTTATTAGTCACCTTAGAATTTTAAGAGACTATTTATTTAGAGACTTATACCTTATAGAATTAAGAACTTGATTTAGAATAAGTGACCATGAGACTTATAAGTGATCAAGGAAATCACTAATTATTTTGGAGATTGATGTTATTCATCTATTATCATCAATTTTGGGACAAAACAAAATATGAAAATTCCCTAAATACCCCCTAGTGGACGCCCAACATGGAAATTTTGGTGTAGAAATATCTCCCAACTCTTGTACACATACACCTTATGTATTCATCTTGTGTATTAATACACCATTAATTCAAACCTACATATTAGAATTTTCCTATAATCCCCACTATCACAATTGGTCAAACAAATATATTTTAAATTCCCCCCCTAAAAACTAGCTTTTGGCCAATTGTCCATAAGAAAGTAACCTACCTATTATTTTATGTTCCAATTTTTCCCAATTATTACCCTAACTCATCATCTAACCAAACCAAAACAAAAATTGTCTCCCTCCCCTCCCTCTCTAATGGACGGCCACAAGGCCTTGAATGAGTAAGGATTTTGTTTCAACTTTCATTCATCACATTTCATTTTTCACCAACACATTCAACTCTTCAAGCAAAATCCTCTCCCTTCTCTCTAAAATCCTCCAACACTTTTTTAAGCATAAGTTCATCTTCTTCTTCATACCTTCAAACACTTAACCAAAATTTCAAGAACACCCCTTCTACTTCAACAACAAATTCGAACACCCCCTTCGACTAGGTAAGAATTTTGTTCCTCATCTTATCTTGATATCATCTAGCTATCTCCTTTCACTTATTAATGTAAGTTTGGATTTTGATTTTGAGGTTTACATAGAAGACATGGAATATACTAAGAGTCTTACCATCACCTTGAAGAGGACTTCAAGACTTGAAGAAAAAATTGAAGAAATTTGACTATAAGGTAAGAAATGGGATTTTTAGTACACTTTCTTCTTCTCTTCTATTTTCCAAACTTTTGATACTCCATTTTTATTTTTGGAGTTTTAGGGGCTGATCTTAAGAGTTGGTTTAAGAGTGAGCAAGGAGACCCATTTTGAGAACTCTACTAGTCTCATTTCATCTACTACACAAGGTAAGTGTAGTTTTACCCATTGTCTTCACCTCTTTCTTCTTCTCCTTAAATTTTAACCTCTTTTCCTAACTCCTACATTTTTTTGGTATTCCTTGACCTAGGGGCTGACCTAAGTCACTTCTCCTTCAAGAGTGATTCATATCGTTTTTCGCCAACAAATTCATTTTTAAGGTGGGTGGAAAAATCTTTCCAACTTCTAGGTGTTTTTACTTAAAATGCATGTAGTATATTGATAATGAGCACTTGAGATATATATGTTATGTATTTCATGTTAATTTCTTGTATCAAGTTGTGAAAATTCTCAAGTGTTGCTCAAAAATGCTATTTATTGAAATTTAGGTGCATACATGTACACTTTATTGTGATATTTGATGAATTCTTGTATGGATTGGATATGCATGTTTATGATCTTGAAATCCATATTTTGTATGACTTATAACCTGGACAAGTCGATCATAATTGATTAAATTTCAATTTTTGGACTTAAAATGCAAAAATGGAAAGTTGGTGGACTTAATTGCAAGAAAATAAAACTAAGGGACCCCTCTATAATTTTCAATTTTTGGGACTGTACTCAGGTTCAAAAAATGATGTTAGACATTTTAATATAGTTTTAAGGGTTTTTAGATAAATAAAATCAATCCTTAAAAGCCCAATGACTAGATTGTAAAATTTTAGAAGTTTAAGGGCTATATTACAATTTTCGAAACTGTACCAGACCCTATTTTTAAAATTTGAAATTTTAACTCTTAAGGGACTGGAGATAACATATTTTAAGTGTATTCCAAAAATCCAAGTGTTTAGAGCTTGGAAAGTAATTTTATAAAAATTGAGGGACCAAATCGTAAAAGATTAAAATTGAGGACCAAAATGAAATTTCCAGGACTTATGCAGTCCATGCACCTGGAAATACTAATTTAACTATAACATAATTATATTTTGGACCCAAGGTTCAAATTTCATAACAATTGGACCCCTAAAAGCCTTAAAGGCAATTATTTCAAAATGGGACAAAAATGAGATTTTCAAAAGTTAAGGGACCTATACTTATTTCATTTTAAAACTGTTTTGTCCCAATATCCCACTAACCTTAGTGACATCTTCCAACTAGAATCACATTAAAATCCTTCCGATTTGTGATTTCGATTATTTTAAACTTAGGGCCCGAAATGACAATTTTGACAAATTTGGGGCCAATGTGAGAATTTTATAAAAACTCGACCTCAAAACTTTAAAAATCTGAATCTCTGAACAATTTAAAGAATTTAGAAACTGACCTCATATATTTTCAAGGTCGGGGCATTTACTTATTCACTTTTTAACCCCAAGAGTATTGGTTTTTACTAAATGGGGCTAATTCTAAATTTTCTTTTTAATAAGGACCTAACTCAAATTATTTTTCTATTAAAGAAACAGCCCTGGACTCTCTGACTTTTAATAATTAATTAAAAGATTTTATTTTCTTAAAACCCCTTGACTTGTCGGATCGTCTTGACCGATTAATACCCGATCGCGGGGCGACTTCCTCGTCTTGCAATTTCGAATCTATAACGGGACTTATGTTCCACCTAATCTTTCAAGATATCGAAGATTGCTTATCCTCCCAATAATCATCTTCATCCAAATAACTCCACCAACGCCATAATTGCCACTCGCGATTTTCAAACTTTTCCTAAACTACTTCCCTGAATCAATAATACTCGACTGCCTGGTTTACTACCTGAACTTGTATTTACTTTCCTGCCTGAGTCAACTTGGTGTGTCGAGCTCACAGTCGGAATGGATACGTCGGGGATGGAACCGGGCAGCTCGGCTGCTATTCCACTCTCCGGTCCCATCATCCTAATCCCGCAACTGAGGGATGGAGTTTGTCCAAGGGAAGCGGGTCGTAGTACTTGAGGTATAATCATGATTATGACAAATCCGAGCCTAGCTAGCTCCACTGTGGATTTTATCTTTGCCTATGGAACGATAAGGTGACAGGTCTTGGACCATCTTGCTCGGGGAGTTACAAGGAAGAACGAAGAAATCGTTGTCTGATCCATATGATTCTGGAGTTAATCGGACCCGTTTGGTTGGCGCAACAAATTCGTACGCAACCGCTACTTGTCTTGCATAGGATTGGCACTACAAATCCATATGCAATCCTCCTGTCTTGCTTGAATCACATAGTGCATGTGTGACCACGAACAATATTCTTAAAATTGTATAAGTATATTACTTAAATATATTTATCACGACGCTTGTGGACTGTGTGTGAAATCATGCATCATAACTCATGCATTTTCATACAACGCATTAACTATATATATCGCCACACTTGCACACGATCACCCCATCCACTGATATTTTTGTCTCATCCCCTCCTGTTTTCTAATCTTCAGAAGAGGACTTTGTTGAAGATGTTGAACCTACCATGGACTGAATTCCCGTGCTCCGCCTGTTGGGCTTACTTTCTATTGTTATCAATGTTGCTGGACTTCTTTCTTTTATTTTACTACTGTTGGACTCTTTTTATTCTCTTTGTCATTCTGGACTGTAACTTAAGGGCGTAGGACCCTTTGATACTTAAGCTAGTGATATGATGTGTATTTTATTTCCTAGTTCTGGACTGTAAGTTATTTGGATGTTGTTGGGATGTATTTGTAATCGTATTGTACTTGTTGTTTTCTGTTGCTTTAGACTTTGTTTCACTTGGGATTGTTGTATCATTTTTCTAGATTGTTGAGTATATTTCTGTTTAAGTGGTTGATCGTCATCGCGTCGCGTTTGGGGCGTGACAGGGAATCGTATAAAAGAGTCGCGGATCCTCGAGGCATTTTAGTAATTTCCAACGAGGCGAGGTTAGGATGGTAATTTTAATATCAAATAATATAAGATATATGACAAAAAAACTAATTTATAATATAAAATACAAACTAAAAAACTTATAATAATAAAATTTTATTCTATGCAAATCAACAGTCCAATCCCACCCCCCACCTGAACCACCATGGGTCAATCCTCCTCCCCAACTACGTAGGGTAGACGGGTGAGTCTAGTCTTCAAGTACTCGTTCTATTGTCATCTCTATTTATGTCCAACATCTCTTCGTTCATTGCAACAAGATGAGCATGCATGCATATTCTTTAATCAATAATTCAGCAATAGAGAACATAGAGAGACTTTTCAAGTGTGATTCCATGATAGAAATATATGAATGATAGAGAAAAAATAATATACTGAAACTGAGTTTTTTTCCAGAAGAGTTATAGGGCCTGTTTGTTTATGTTTCCATGGTCCATTTCCAGTTTCTGGAGTTGGAAATAGAATTTTGAGAATTTATTGGTTTTCGTGTGGAAATTGGGATTGTGTTTGGATGAATGAATTGAAATGTGTTTTATGTAGGGTTGGAAATGAGATTGTGTTTGGTTTGAGTAGTTTTGAAATATTATTTTATGTATATAATAATTGAAAAGTTGGTAGTGGTGGGGTCCACTTCAATATTTTAATTTGAATATATGATATTATATTTGTAAGATTAAGTTAGTGGGTCCCATTAGATAATTATAATTTAAAAATAGTAATATTTTAAGTAGATAAAGTTGATAATGGTGGGTCCCACATATATAATTAGGTTAAAATATGAGAATAGTGATTGATAAGTAATGATGAGTGATGTAGGGTAGTGTATAGGTTTGAGAATAGAAATTATAGGTTTGAGATGTTGTTTTATGTGAAAAATAGAAAATGAAAATGATGATTTCCATTGGAAATTTTATGAACAAACATGATTCCACTTTTATATATAGTTGGAAACTAGAAAGAGGCCATTGGAAACATAAACAAACAAGGCCATAAATTCTAGTGAGTACTGAGAACACTCTGTGGTCAGTGCAAATGGCTCAACGAACTAACCGCTTTGATACTATTTGTTGGTCCTAGATAATCCAAGGAGAAAAGTCATAGGGGAAGTAAATGGACTTTTCAAACCTTTTCCAAAATCTGTGCACTAAACTGAAGTTTTGGTACTGGGTGATATTATGTATTGAGTTAATAAGTTTGCAGTCTAAGTACTAAATACTTATTGGTTCAACACTCCACCATTGTTAGGTTGTTGGAAGGCTAAGTATTCAGTAGAGCTGTCAAAGTGTCCGGGCCGGCCCAGTGCCGGCACATCGGGCCGAGGGGAAATTGGGTCGATCCAGCCCAGAATTTCTTCGAGCCGCTATTTTGGAGAGCCCATCTCAGCCCATGTATTAAAAATATACTAAAATTGCTTCGGGCCTGTTTGATACATGTTTTTATCCTAATTTTGATGATTTTATTTTTACACCAAAACAATGTTTTTAATTGTTGTCCAAATACTCCTAAATAATTTAAAATGTTTTTACTATTTATTCGGAGTATTTCTTCAAGTTTTATTTTAGATAAAATTGGACAACACTTTTAATGATTTTATGTTTATAAGTTTCTACTTCAAAACAAGGTTCCGAAATGTTGTCTAAATACTCCCGATCGGTTTAAAATGTTTTTACTAAATTTTCGAGTATTTCCTGAGGTTTATTTTCGATAAAAATTGGATAATATTTCTGTCTCGGGGTCAATCGGTCGCCCTATAGGGCAACCCGTACCTGAATTTTGGAACAAAAAATAAGACGGACTTGAAATTGGCCAGGTCGACCGGTCGACCAGGGTGTCGACCGGTGACGTCGACCGATTGACATCCCTATCGACCGGTACCTGGGCATTGGTTTTGAAATAGAAACTTTGTTCCTTGGTTTTTCATTAAGGGGGACCGGTCAAGGTATAGGTCGACCGGTCAAAGACCCCCTTGACCGGTCGCCCCGTGTTAAATTGTGATATGTTCAATTCAAACTCTATTTTATGTGCGACCGGTCGCCCTCAAGTTTGACAGCAAATGTATGGCCGTTTGACAGCAGACAAACTTTCCTTAAATTGTGGGATTGATTTCTAACAGCTATATTCTTGATTTAATTGTATTTTTCTGTAGATTTTCAATCCCCAAGAGGAGCCTATGCTTGATCAATCATCTCATATAAATAGAGGAAGTTTTGGAGCAACCAATACAACAATTGAGATACAACACAACAAGATACATTCCAAGCAAACACTTGTTCTTCATTGTTATTATTCTTGTTGTAATTTGCCTAGCTTATCACTTTCACATCTTGAGGTCTAGGCTTTCATTTCTTGATTACACTTGCACTCAAATTGTATTATTCATTATTGAGTTGTAATCTTGATTTTGGTCATCATTCAACACAAGACATCCTTGTGAGTATTCTTGTGGAAAGAATACACTTAGGTGATCTAGGTGATAGGTGTTTCAAGAGTGTGGTGCTCTTGAGGTGTTGAAGAATTTGGTATTCTTCAAAATTGAAGATTGTGGTGATCTTCAAAGGTGCCGTTGAAGGAAGATTGAGGTAATCTTCAAAGGGAGATTGTGGTAATCTCCAAAGGTGGTGTTGAAGAAGAGTGTGGTACTCTTCAAGGTGTTGTAAGTTGAATTTGTATTAATTTTGGTAATTAATAAAATCCTTTTTCTTTTTAAAATACATCCCGGATATACTGGGGTGGTAGAGCACGTAGTCCCTAGGTGGGGTGAAGCTCTATAAATCGACGCGTGTTGTTTACATTCCGCACCTTTATTATTGTCTTGGCTTGTTTTGTTTGAAAAAGATGGCATAATCAAAAAGATGGAGATAATCTATTCACCCCCTCTAGATTATCGTAGCCGCTTGGACTTACAAGTGGTATCAGAGCCAAACTATTTGGCAAGCTCATTTCACATCGCGAGTAAAGAGGAACGATTGTCGGCTACGAATGAAGCTCACTTTTCCGGCACCTCCACCACCAAGCCACCTCGATTTGATTCCAAAAATTTTACATTTTGGAAAGAAAGAATGGAATGTTATTTACAAGGTTGCGGGTTCGATATTTGGAACATCGTTATCAATGGAGAATCCATTCCGATGAAAGACACACCACACACCTCCAAAGGCCTCAAAGAGCTAAATGATGAAGAGAAGAAAATCATCTCCTTAAATGGTAAAGCTCTCAATATTTTATATTGTTCACTTACCAACTTGGAATTTAATCTTATTGTAGGAATTCGATCGGCTCATGAAGTATGGCAAAAATTAGAATCCATTCATGAAGTATATGCAAATGATAGGAGCAACTCAAAAGCATCTACTTCTCAAAGGGATACAATGTCAAATCTAAGGAACAAGCCTCTTACAACTTCCAACTATGAAGAAGTTGAACATTGTCTTATGGGCATCGAAGAAGATAACGAGGTATGTCTTAAACCTTCTACTTCCTATGATATTGTTATACAAAATGATTATAGTGATTTGCAAAATAATTTTGATGACCTTCAAAATGAATTCCAAAGTTTACTTGTTAAGTACAAAAATTTGAAAAATGAATTCAATGTTTTGAAAAATGATAAGGATAGTTTATTTACTTCCTATGAATCACTATCATGTGCTCATACCACCACACTTGATAAAGTTAGAAACCTTGAAAAAGAAAATAGTACTCTTGTTGAGGATATAAATTGCATGAAAAAGGATTTATCAAAATACAACTTGAGTACCGATAAAATGACTGATATTGTTGATGTTCATAGTTGTAATAAATTGAAAAAAGGACTTGATCATAAGCCTAGTGTTGTTAATCATATGAAAAGAAATCAAGTCCCTATGCATGTTGGTCATTATGCTTCAAAAATTATTACTTGCTTCTATTGCGGTAAAAAGGGTCATACGGCTAATTCTTGTCGGGCTAGAAATAGCTCTAATTATTTTGGAGACCTAAAAGTCTCAAACCTAATCCTAAAGGACCCAAACACATGAGGGTACCACAAAACAATGACCATCTCATATTAGGTACCCGGCAAAATAATAATCGAAGAAAATTCATACCGCCAAGAAGACATCAAATGACCATCTCATTTGATCAAAGAAGAAGACATCACCAAAATGACTTTCCAAGAAGTAAATATTATCAACAAAAGGAAGGATATAATCCTTGGAGATGGAACAATCGGAGAAGCTATCATCAACAAGATGATTTTCAAAGGGGAAGACATCATCAACAATGGGAACGACACAACCCATGGAAATGGCATAATTGGTAAAATGTATCTCCCTACTTACATATGCATTTTAATTTAGCATGCATGTTTTTATTTGTGTCTAAATTGCAAAATGAGTTTTCATAATTTTAAAATTAAGGTCTTCTATATATATTTTTATTTTAAAAAAAATCCTTTGAAAATGAGACCTTACATGTTGTTTTTAAACTCTTATGGATTTCTATAGCATAAGCATTTTTATTGTGATATCTCTTATTGTTTGGCCTACATTTATGCTATTATATCTTGTGCAAAATTTGTCATATGTATTGTGTAGGTTATATATCTCCTATTCATTGGTTATCGTCTATTACTTCCTCTAAGAGATTCTTAAACCATCGAGGTATGTTCACTCTAATTATTCTTAGAACTCGATATTTTGTTCTTGTATTGTTTATGCACTTATCTTTCAAAACTATTTCATCTCATCCCCTTTAGTGCCACTAAATGACTTTGTGATTTTTCTCAAAAGGGCACTACTCGTAAAATCTTGTTTTCTCGTATATATGTTTTCTCGAAACTCATATTTGTTGGATTTAGTCCATAATTATCTTTTTGCAAAGTTTTAAAACTTTTGGGGTGAAAAATCGAATTTTGGAAAATTCTGGAGTTTAGAAAATTGCACTGGGACGGTCAAGGCAGGGCCGACCGGTCGCCCTGCACATCGACCGGTCGCACCCTACCTCGACCGGTCGCCCAGGCTTAATTTTTGGCTTAAAATTCGTCTGTTCTTCATTTTCAGAAACAGAACAAAACTCTCCAAACCCTCGTTCGAGTAGCGTCTCACCCCCTTTTCATATAATCTTCATTTCTTCATCAAAACTTGTGATTTTTGTTGCTAATCCACTTTATTTTGCAAGAATCTTACAAATATGGCACCTCCAAGAAATTCTACCGGTCAAAATCCCACTTCCAAGTGAAGAAAGGGCGGAGAGGGTTCTTCAAGAAATCGGCAAGAGGAAGCCGAACAACGGAATATTCGAGCTACCCAAAGGAGTGTAGCTCAAGAACGTGATGATATTCAAAACCCGTACTCTCCAATCCTCAAATTGCCGAACTCCACGAGACGATTTCATTCAACAATTGACGTTGGGCAAAAAGTAAGAAACCTCTTATACCTCAAGCTCCTCGCTCTAATAATGTTTTAGATTTTATCAACAAATATGCAGAGTGGTACTATGAAAATTTGAACATGGGTGCAAAATCGATAGCTCGTACGAAAATTTGTCGATTTAATTCATTTTCAAACGAGTATCCTACTATTAGAGGATTTTTTGAAGAGCAAGGGTGGGTGTACTTATGGGAGCATCCTTATGTTTTATATGATGATGATGTAATTCTACATTTTTATGCCAATATGTGGGTTGAATATGATGCTCAAAGGAAACCTCTTGCTTTGATTTCATTTGTAAGGGGTCGTCATTTTAGATGGACTCCTAATGACATTTGTCGGATTTTACATGTGCGAGAAGGTGATTGGGATTATTTTGCTTGTGCAATTTGGAATGATGATATGTTGGGTGTTTCTATGGAAGAGGTTAAGACCTATTTGGGCGTTTGGCCATAATATTCGCTATTGGCCATGACTCTTGAGCACAGGATCATTTATGTTATTATCGCCTACTGTATCTCGTGGTAAAGCGGGCAAAATGCCTAGCAATATGGATTACTTTTTGACTTATAAGATTACTAGAAGAGATCCGCTTAATTTTGGCGCAATACTTATTCAATGCTTGATTGAGTCTATCACACAAGGAAATAAGAAGTTTGTCATGGGCAATTGGATTTGCAAACTTCTTATCCAATCGGGGCTACCTTCTTCTAATGCACCGGAGGTGTTTCAAAATGATTTTGACATTGACAACATCTCTCAAATGGTCCACATGCGAAATAATATGGATATCCGCCCAACTAAAATGGCTAAAGGAAGAGGGCAAGGTTCTACATCCGAAAATCCAAACGATTTCTTTGATGACGCCGGGGTCGAAAGAATGGCGGCGGGTGATGGGGCGAGCAATCCGGAGGTAATACCGGTGCTCAACCGTCTAGGAGCTACACGCAATCCGAATTTGATGAACTTAGAGCATATCATGAAGCTAAATATGAGGCTTTGGAGCAAAAGACCTCAAAGATGCAAAAATCAATCGGCAAATTGAAGAAGTTCATTAAAGAACTCATTCCCAACGCATGTTTTTCTTTCGATGAAGAATGACGAGCCTACCACTTTTCTTGTTTCTTTCTTCTTATGTCATTTTATTTTCTTGTAATGAACTTGATTTGTATAACTCTCTTATTCTAATGACATTTGCTTGTTTGTTGAAGGGATAAAATAGCAAGAAAGTGGCTTTTGGTTGATCTTGATTATGGTATTATTAGAGTATTTGATGGTAAAAATACTCTATTTGCATTGTTTGATAATTGGTATGAAGTACTTGATGGTAAAAGTGCTTCTCTTAATTTTTGCTTAAATGCTTTTGTGATGCCTCGATCATTTTGTTTAGATGGATATTTGGGACATTTGTAATGTCTTATATGCATTGCTTGATGATGTGAGTTACTTGATGGTTCTTTAAAAATTTTGCTTGTTGGCATTCGTAATGCCTTGATCTTTTCGGCTAGAATTATCTCAATTGGGTCGAACCTTTGAGAATTTACTTTGTTGAGGCTTTTATTTGTTGAAGTTATGTTGAAATATTTGCTTTTGGTGATGGTATGAAAAACTTGGCTTTATACCTTTTACAAGGGCTATATACACATTCTTTTATTTTTAACGCCCGCCAAGTGTTCGATTATATGTTTCAATGAATATTTCAACTTCTACATGAATCTATTGCTTTCAAATGTCTTAAATACTTATTGAGATCATGTCTTAGCTAACAAAACGAGCTTATGGATTTTTTATGATACATTTCTCCCATTTTCGGTTTCTAAGCATATATTTTTTCTATGGTTGAAAAATCGTATCTTTGGCACACTTAGATATACTTGTATGATGTTTTTATCATCCTAACATTTTTTTTTGATGATTACAAAGGGGGAGAAATAGGAAATGTGCTCGTTAGCTCAAAGAAGCTAATAAAAGCTCGATACAAAAGCTATAAGCTATGACTTCTTAAAGTCATAAGTTGTGGACTATACTTAGTCATATTGTTGTATGATGAACTTCTATACTTGTCTAATGGTGTTTTGTTGACAGGGGGAGCTTATAAGCTCTTGTACTTATGTACAATATGTAAAAGATAAGCTTTTAGCTTGTGGTTGATTTTTTGAACATCACTCTTGATGTGCTTGTTGATAGGGGGAGCTTGTGCTTATTCTTGAATATATTCACTCCCTTATTTGGTTGCTTGTATTTTGGAAATGTTAGTCGCTTCTAAACGGTTAGATGTTTTTACCGGAAAATCGTTTTTTAAAAATGTCCTCCTAATCTTTTTCTAAAAATTGTTTTGGTTTGTAATCATCAAAAAGGGGGAGATTGTTTGATACATGTTTTTATCCTAATTTTGATGATTTTATTTTTACACCAAAACAGTGTTTTTAATTGTTGTCCAAATACTCCTAAATAATTTAAAATGTTTTTACTATTTATTCGGAGTATTTCTTCAAGTTTTATTTTAGATAAAATTGGACAACACTTTTAATGATTTTATGTTTATAAGTTTCTACTTCAAAACAAGGTTCCTAAATGTTGTCTAAATACTCCCAATCTGTTTAAAATGTTTTTACTAAATTTTCGGAGTATTTTCTGAGGTTTATTTTCGACAAAAATTGGACAATATTTCTGTCTCGAGGTCAACCGGTCGCCCTATAGGGCAACTCGTACCTGAAGATGAATTTTGGAACAAAAAATGAGACGGACTTGAGATTGGCCAGGTCGACCGGTCGACCAGGGTGTCGCGGTGACGTCGACCGGTTGACATCCCTGTCGACCGGTACCTGGGCATTGGTTTTGAAACAGAAACTTTGTTCCTTGGTTTTTCATTAAGGGGGACCGGTCAAGGTATAGGTCGACCGGTCGAAGACCCCCTTGACCGGTCGCCCCGTGTTAAATTGTGATATGTTCAATTCAAACTCTATTTTTGTGCGACCGGTCGCCCTCAAGTTTGACAGCAAATTTCTGACCGTTTGACAGCAGACAAACTTTCCTTAAATTGTGGGATTGATTTCTAACAGCTATATTCTTGATTTTAATTGTATTTTTCTGTAGATTTTCAATCCCCAAGAGGAGCCTATGCTTGATCAATCATCTCCTATAAATAGAGAAAGTTTTGGAGCAACCAATACAACAATTGAGATACAACACAACAAGATACATTCCAAGCAAACACTTGTTCTTCATTATTATTATTCTTGTTGTAATTTGCCTAGCTTATCACTTTCACATCTTGAGGTCTAGGCTTTCATTTCTTGATTACACTTGCACTCAAATTGGATTATACATTATTGAGTTGTAATCTTGATTTTGGTCATCATTCAACACAAGACATCCTTGTGAGTATTCTTGTGGAAAGAATACACTTGGGTGATCTAGGTGATAGGTGTTTCAAGAGTGTGGTGCTCTTGAGGTGTGGAAGAATTTGGTATTCTTCAAAATTGAAGATTGTGGTGATTTTCAAAGGTGTCGTTGAAGGAAGATTGAGGTAATCGTCAAAGGGAGATTGTGGTAATCTCCAAAGGTAGTGTTGAAGAAGAGTGTGGTACTCTTCAAGGTGTTGTAAGTTGAACTTGTATTAATTTTGGTAATTAATAAAATCATTTTTCTTTTTGAAATCCATCCCGGATATACTTGGGTGGTAGAGCACGTAGTCCCTAGGTGGGGTGAAGCTCTATAAATCGACGCGTGTTGTTTACATTCCGCACCTTTATTATTGTCTTGGCTTGTTTTGTTCGAAAAAGAGGGCATAATCGAAAAGATGGAGATAATCTATTCACCCCCCCTCTAGATTATCGTAGCCGCTTGGACTTACAGGGCCAACCGGGTCGGCCCGGTGTTTCGGCCCCAACGGGATGGGCCAAATAGGCCCGCATCTTTTTGGGCCTACAAAATTGTAGCTCAGCCCAGCCCTATTACCTGGGCCGGTTGGGTCTGCCCATTGGGTCGAGCTATTTTTGACAGCTCTAGTATTTAGTATATCTGTTGGAGGCGTAATCCACTCTTCACATATCTCGAGCAAGAAATCCACTAAAGAGTCTTGTACACATGATACACTGAAAAGTGGTTCGCTGAGGCTCCCTCAGTGACAACAGTTTCTTCACATCTATTTTTCACTTCACTGCTACTACAACCAACAAAGATCTTCACAAACTTTTTGAGTCTGCTACCCCATCCAATATTGAGATTTTAGCAAGCTTCTCCAATTGGCTACTCCACGCAATAGCTTCTTTTCACAATTACTCAAGTCTGGTACTCCAGCCGACAGCTTCTTCTCATGTCTCCTTGAGCCTCATATTCGTCCCACATGCCAAACATGTTCTTCTTAGCACCTCGACTAACTTGAAGGTGTTGAAGTCTCCTTCCAGCTTTGTGTGAATAACTTCAAAGAAAAATGGCTTGGCTTTAAGTGTCTTGAAGTTTCAGTTTGCTCGGAGATGAAAAGATGGATTGACTTTGACCTTTTTCTCTCATTGTCTGCCTTGCTTTCTATTGGAGCTTCAATGCAGATGATTGTGAATTGGTTCCCCTCCAAATGATCTTCAAGTTGTTATTTATAAACACAATTTGAAAATATTTGGTTAAGTGGAAAACTTCAAAATATTTATGTTGTTTGTAGCTTGTCCTTTTCTGTGTGTTGTTACTTTCCGTCAACAACATTCTACAGATTGTTTGGATAGTGTGTACTCAACATGCACTTCTTCAAACAACTAGTTTTTTTTTAGTGTTGGAGTCCCTTGGAATGACTTTATCAGGAATCATTTGTCAATGTTGTATATTCTTTTGCAATATATGCCAGAAAAAGAGTTTCATTTGAGTTCCTTTACTAAATCATTTCAGGACACTGTCTGACATTCAGTTCTGTTGAACTTGAATGTTCTTCAGTTTCACCCATCTTCTTATTGACATTGTTTTTGGCCTTCGGTTCTGCAATGCTGGTCTTTTCTCCGGTTCCTAGTCTAGAATTTGAACCTTTTAAAGTTCTATACTTTAATTCTAAAGGCTCAAAAGATTTTGAACTTAAATGTAGTAGATCTAAGATTCTTATACATGTTCATCATCAAAATCTATACAATTGTCCTAGCAAATATTATAACCAAACCTCGACAAGGACAACCACTTGCCCAATAGACTAATTGCTCAGTTAGCCAAACTTAGGCTGCGATTGAAAACCCTTTTATTGTGAAAATCATTTTTCTGCTAAAATTTTTGAAAGAAGAATAATGAATTTGTGAATATAATTTAATAAAAGGTGAAAATGTAATGATAAAATTTGATTTGATATAGATATAATAAAATAATGACCAAAAATAACTGGTGATTGAAATGTTAGTGGATCAATACTGAAATTTGTGAGAAAACATATAATAATGATTGATATGATTGATGATTCTATTGAAAAACTGAGTAGATGGGTTCATAGTAGAAAAATGAAATTGAGTAAAAATGTAATTGAGTAAACAGCGTATTTCTAAACAAATTCATAAACAATCACATTTTGGGGTAAAAAAATAATTCCAACAGATTGAAATTTAAAAATACTCTTGGGCAATCGCAACCCTGCCAACTTCACTTTTTCAATCTCCCCGCAAACAATTTGAGCAATATCAAACAAGATTAACAAGGCAACACAAAACAAATTCGTCTTGCAACATTTACAATCAGCAGAACATTAGCAGCCAATCACATTTGCATGGAACAATTCATAGAAATAAATCTAAGGCCTGACAATTTATAACAGTGGTGGCATACAGACAATGTGGAGCCACAATAAGGACTTACTGTAACGAAGCTCCACCACCATTGAACACACAAAATGCAGCACAATATCATAATCCACCGCAGGTCAGTCAGCCAATTAAGAACCTTTGTGGAATGAGAGATGATACAAGAAAAACACATATCATTAAGTAACAACGCATTATAGTACTACTTGAGTTTCATGTCTGATGTCTAGACAGCATAATTTACCTAATTTCAAATCTAAAAATTCATCAAGAACAAAAGTATCAATATCCTTCAAAATCTGAAAATAGAAGTCCCAAAATTGCTTCGAGCACAAGCTAACTTAAACCTTAATGGCATACTTTCTCAGAGGGAAATACATCTCCTTCTTTTTCTGCTTTTCTGTCTTCAAAGATGCCTGAACAAAGGACCAAAACCAATGTCAATAATATTGAGCACTCTTTTGGTAATAGTACAACGATTAATCGAGATGGCATGTCAGAAAAAATTATTTAGGACTATTGAATAAACAAAAGCAAAGGCCCATAATTATTTCACAACAATGAATAAAATGACTTAGAAATTTAGCATTTGCCTCAACTAGAACAAGGACGATCACAAAACTAAAATGCCAACTCCAATTGTCGTAGGCAAGATATAAACTAATATTCAAAGTTGAAACCCAACCACCCATCGCCCACCCCCAAAGAAACTATTGCCAGTTGAAGAGGTAATAGTTTCAAGAGGAACAAAGCCCACCACACGAAACAAAAATATTGAAATGGAACACAAAATAATACTTTGCTTTAGTATATCTAATATAGATGGGTTATTTTTAGGCTACATATAATTTAGAGACACTGCACAACAATTTAGATTGCAAGCATGAGGACAGGATAAAGATGTAAAATATAGCAGCGGCAATTGTCATAGCTCATACATTTCAAAAATTGATAAAACAAGCTGAACACTTAAATATCTTATTAAAAAAATTCAGTAAAAAATACTACAGAAAAAAAACACATGCTATTGCCATTCTTAGCTGCTTTCTTAATAGAGTATGATATATGTCACCTTTGAAGAGCATGATATAGCTGAATCAGCACTAGAATTTTGAATCAGTGTACTCCCAAGGAAAAAATCATACTCTAAAGAGATTGTAAACAAATAACCTAGAATACATGAGTAATGTCTCCAAAAGTTTATCACGTAAACCATTCAGGGAAAGTTGATTTCAAAAATTGTCATAACCTCATACATTTCAAAAATTGATAAAACAAGCTGAACACTAAAATATCTTATTAATAAAATTCAGTCAAAAATACTACAGAGAAAAAAACACATGCTATTGCCATTCTTAGCTGCTTTCTTAATAGAGTATGATATATGTCACCTTTGAAGAGCATGATATAGCTGAATCAGCACTAGAATTTTGAATCAGTGTACTCCCAAGGAAAAAATCAAACTCAAGAGAGATTGTAAACAAATAACCTAGAATACATGAGCAATGTCTCCAAAAGTTTATCACGTAAACCATTCAGGGAAAGTTGATTTTCATTTGAGGGACAGTTGTAAGTTGAAAAGGGTCCAAGTGTTAGCGCCGGGAGGGTGTTGGATTATAATATACCCATTTCAACATCAGATTTACAGGCAAAATATGCAGTAAACCCAAACCCCTCAATGAGGCACAATTGCAAACACAAGTAACAGCGTACCCACATAGATACTAAACCACCATAACTAAAAACTCGCAGAACAAAATCACCAAAAAAATTCAAAAAAGCTTTATGCAACCAATGTAAATAAAAATATAAGTGTATAGTACCTGGTGCTTGGTGAGGCGGCGGCGGATAGCACGAGTCTTTTTCGGGCGCAGATCAAGTGGCAAGTACTTCTTGTTCTTGTAAGCTTCCCTCAGAGCGGATTTTTGCTTCTGAGAAATCACGGTCAGCACCTGGGCAATTGACAGCCTGACAACCTTAATCTTCGACAGCTTGTTAGGAGCCCCGCCGGTCACCTTCGCCACACGCAGCAACGCCAGCTCTGCCTTCAGTTCCTTCAGCTGTCCTAGAAGATCGGTCTTGTTCTTCTGCCTCAGCTCATGCACCTTAATCCTCGCTACAAAATTGAAAAAACACCAAAACAAAAGGCTTCTGAAAACATCGAAAAATGCAAATAAGATCTAATCATTCATTTTAAACAAATGAATTATCCATACCCATTTCAAGTCTCTTCTTCTCTGCTTTCTGTGAGGAGGTAGGGTTTGGGGTTGGCGGATGAGCAGATTGGACAGGTGCCGCAGCTAAAAAGAATAAAACCCTAATCCTTTTATGTTTAGTTTTGGGCCGGGCTGTGTTCCATTTTCCATATTGGGCTTAGCGGATGAGAAGATTTTACCATTTCTACACTTACTAATTTTGTACGGACTTTATTTGTACTAAAATAATGTTTAGTTTTTATTGATTCCAAAGTCTGGATTTTCAATAAATAATTAAAATCTAAAAAATAAATTGTTATGTGATTTAATATGATTGTTAGTTAATATTTAAAATTTTAAACATCCTCTAAAATAATGTATAGAGGAGTAAAAACTTATGTATTGTATTTATATCAAGGCAATTCATAATTAAAAATTAAAATCTAAACCATTAGCAATATTTATTATGTTATGTTGTGAATCTTGTACTTATGTATTTGCAAAAAAAAAAAAATTGGTTAAATTTTCACATACACCTGACAAAATGAATTTCAAATAAAATATTTTTAAAAAATAAATATTTATGATTTTCATTTATGCATATTCAGGTAATGAAATATGTAATGTGATTCAATGTCATTGTTAGTCGATCTTTAGAATTTCCACATATACTTTGAAAATAATGTGTATAGGATGGAATACTTATGTATTTTTTCCAACGAAATTGACAATTAAAATCTAATGCACAACGACATTTATTATGCTATATGTTAGGAATCCTCAACTTATTTATTTACGTTATTATCTTATCTTTTCTTATATTAAAAGGTATTTGCTGGAGAAAAAAAATATCAATTTTTATTAAACAAATAATTTCTTATATTGGAACTGATTTTTATTTAACTCATTTAATAATTTTGACAACTGTTCGGGTTTTTAAAACATAAAAAAGTATTGGAATTTAAAACAGCTTTATTATTGATTGTGCAATGTATGTATATGTGTAATATTAAATAAAAATTTAACTTCTTCTTACATATATATATAGTGCTATGTATGTATATTTGTTTGTACACAGTAATATTCTTTTCATGTATTATAAAATAGATAAAAATGGCATTCGCAAGACAAACTTCCAAATTTCCCTGATACAAACTTACAATTCAATAAAAAAGCACACAAAAACAACCATATACAACAACATTAATTCACATGAATTAATAAGCAAGGTAAACAGTAATCTGAAGCAGTGTCTCCACCCCATCAGTCTCGTGCTGGTTTGTTCCTGGAAATGTCTTCACAGTAGCAAAACCCTTAGCATTCACATACTTCCCTGTGCCACCCATAATAGCCAGATGAGACTCCGCCACCGCCGTCCGATGAACTCCGAAAAAGGTCAAGCTATCAGCATAACTCCCGCTCGTGAACATCACCGTGAACGCCATTGTCTGGCTCGTCCCATCTTCTGAACTCGATATGTAGAAACCCTGCGCCTTGCCCACCAGCCCAGATCCCAAATCGTGGCCTTCTGTCAATTCATCGTCGAAAACGGTCATCGTCCCGAACATGAGCTTCTGGAGGGTGGTGCCTGATGGGAACTGGGCGCTGTTGAGGACTGGGAATCCGGGGACCCCGCCGATGATGTTGTTGTTGCCGTTATTGTTGTTGTTCTGCATGATGTTAGATGAAAAGCCGCTGAGACCCGTGAGGAAGGGGATGTTGTTGTTGTTCACGATTCCTCCGTTGGCGTTGTTGGTGGGGATGCCGTTGTTGACTGGGAGGACGGCGCCGTTTGGCTTGGCAAAGGGGACTTGCCCGCCCACGGCTGGATTGGCTACAATGCCTGTGACGGCGATGGCGGAGGGGCGTGTGCCGCCGAGTATGTCGTGCATGAAGAAGGTGAGGGAGTGATCATCTGGGTTTATCGTGGGATTGGCCGGAGTTGTGGCTGTGCCACCAGGTGTGGTGGTGGCCGCACCACCTGGTGCGGTGGTGCCACCGGGTGCGGTGGTCGAGGTGGTGGCTGCACCACCAGGTGTGGTGGTGCTACCAGGAACCACGGCAGGACCCTCGGTGGATGTGGACTCCTCGTCGAGGATTCGGGCGGAGGCGGCGGATGAGATTATGAATGCAAGCATGAGAAGGGAGAGTATGCCCTTGAGTTGAAACGCCATGATAGTTTGAAGAAGAAATTATGTTTTAGTGTTTATGGTGCTGATGAAATTGAGTTATGTGGAAAATGTTTGCAGAGATTATATAGACAGAGATAGAGGGAGTAAGTATGGCTTGTAATCAGAGGGCAGTGTGGAGTTGATGAGATGGATTAGGTGCATATATGCCTTTCCAGTGGTTCGGGTGTAATGGGGCTATAATACAACTAAGACGATATTTAATTAAATGAAAAAAGAAAGAAGCCTGACCATATGTTGCTACTAAAAAGTTCTCATAATTTCGAATATTCTTAAATAAATTCAGAGGAAAAGAAGAAACTCTTAAATATATAAGATAAGAGTTAAGTAATATAGATGATTAAGATAACTAAAATAGTAAGATAATGAACATTGAACTGGTAATTCGATTAACTAATTCATACTTTACTAGATAATTTTAAGGGAAGAAAAAAAAAGAAGAAAAACATTACAACAGGAGTAGTTAGCTACTCACTGGCTCACTGCAATTAAGGAAAATTGTTTTTTCTTTTCTTTCTTTATGTTAACATTTTTATGCAATTTGCATCTGTTCAACAAGTTCAATGAAACCTAATCATATTTTTTTATATTGTATAAATAACAAATCTATACATTCTAAAGATGATAAGCATGTGAATAACCAACTTAAAAGATATCTAACATAAACCAAAATTCAAAAAATCACATAAATTCAATAAAATACCAAGCTTAGGTACCTCTTCTTAGTGCATTCCTCCCCTTTCTCCCTGCTTGTTTGTTTCTTTTAAATGTTCTCCTTAGAGCATATCAACTGGAACAAATAATATCAGCCAAACGATCAGTAACAAATCCATCATCCATACAAACTTCTCTTACTATAATTTCCCATGAGTCTCTATCTAAACTCATCTTCCTCCTCTTCATCTCCTCCAGAACAAAGCATGCTTCATCTATTTTCCCACTCCTAAACAAGCCAATACCCAAAAAACGAAAGGTTTCGGTACGTGGAAAATGATTACTATTTAGCATTGCATTCAAAACCTTTAAACCTCCCATGAAATCCTCGATTCTGCAAAAACCATCAACCACCGTCCTGTAGGTGGCAGCATTTGGCTCGCAGCCTTTAACTTGCATATCAACTAATACTTTATACGCATCTGAAGCTGCACCGGCTTTACAGAAATAATCAATCAATATATTATACATAACAACATCTGGTTTGATCCGCCTTTTCTTCATCTCAACAAGCAAACCTTTTGCTTCATCAATTAATCCGTTCTTGGCAAGATCGGTCATCAAAACACCGTAATTCACAAGCTGTGCTTTGCAACCATGATACTCCATATCGAACATCATTTTCTTTGCTTCTTTGAACCTACCCGAAGCACATAAACCTTCCATTAACAAAGCATAAGTGACTGCATTCCCTCGCTTCCCTTTCGTCCTCATATCATCGAAAAATTTTATGGCTTCATCCACCTGGCCCCTTTTACATAAAAACCCAATCTGAGAATTGTATGTCACAGCTGTGGGCTCTACCTCTCTTTCAAGCATTTCATCAAACACTTCCCTCGCCTTCTCCCACTCACCCTTTTTCAACCACAATTTAATCATAATGTTAAACGAAACTGAATTCAGCCTAAATCTCATCTTGGGACCCTTCTCAAATAACTCAATAGCATCAGAAATCCGATCATTATCAACTAAAACATTCAGAATCGTGTTAAAAGATTGCACCGTACGCACACAGTTAAATGACTTTCCCATCTCATGAAAAACCTCAACAGCTTTGTCAATCATACGGGCTTTACCATAGTGCCGAATCAATCCAATAAACAGAGCTTCCCCGCATCTTATGTCATGGCTCTCCAGGAAATCCAAAACAACTTCGATGTCATCGAATTTTCTAGCACGAGCAAGCTTGTAGGTGAGAGAAGCGAAAGACGGGTAGTCGTGTTTGTAGCCCATTTCATAGAAATCGTAGAAAATGGAGAGGAATTCTTCGGGATTTTTGCATTGTTTGAGATTGTTGAGAAATGGGATGGGTGTTCGAAGTTGGTTTCTTGTGAGCTTGTGAGGCCGTGGTTTTTTGGTGCGTTTATTGTGGAGATCGCCATGGATGTGATTAGCTTGAATACATCTGTTTAATTGAATTAGGCGGTGAAACTCTGTGAGAGTTCGTGTCGGCTTGAATCGGGAACTTATCATTGATATCAGCTGAGAAAATTCTGAAAGAAGAGATGAAAGGAAAAAAGAAAGAGATGGAGGGAAAATTGAAAGAAAATTTAACAGGGCAGAGGTGACTGAAGAAATGCCACACGTTACAGTAAGTTTTGAAAGTTAATTTACATGTTCCTTTTTATAGGTTGGGAAAAATTTCACTGCTTAAATCGCATTGGTATTTTTTTTTAAAAATAAAATCACCTGATAAAATATAATTGGGATAAGTTCACTTTTGTACCCAAAATTTACCATTTTTCGCTTTTGGTACCCGATATTCCACTTAATCAATTTTAGTACCCAACGTTTTCCATTTGATCAATTTTACTACAATTTATTAATCTTCCGTCAAAAACAAACGTTCACCTATTGTAGCAGGTGATAAAAGGAATGAGCGCTAATTATTCGATCAGCAACACAAGTTTTTCAAATTTCATATTAGCCCTAATTCATCAAATTTCCTCCGAATTGTTACTTCAATAAGGATGCATATCTTGAATTTATTTTAGCCACCTAGAAGCTGAGAATCACTTTTTTTTAGAGTGCGCAAATAGTCCCAAAAAGTTCATCCAATAAGGGACAAGATGATTCTTAGCTTCAAGATTTACTTGCAGTCTCTTCAACTAGACTGACATAAAACATAAACAAGATTTTCAACTAGACAGAAGAAAATTTCTACAATGTCCCTTCATTAATTTGAGTACATAGAATAAATATGATCCCATTAGTGTTGGGAACTCTTGTTTTCAGAAAACTGCTTCTGTACCAAAGTGCTGACTTTTCCACACAACTGTGTTCATCTGATAAATCACCTAACCATGAACTCTGTGGTCTTTCCAGCAGCCTGAGGATGAGATAAAACAACTTGAATTTCATGTTATTGAGATTATTACAACTGTGAGAATAAATTACAGAATCTAAAGTTTCTGGGAACAGGACGGAGAGTCGGAGACCATCCTGATGAGAAGAATCAAATGAAAGTGAGTTATAAAGGAAATAAACACCATGGTGACTGCTCACATTCTAAACAGTACTAAAGACAAAGCAGGATAGTAATCATAGATCAATATACTATCTAAAGACACTGAAATCACAGCAGCAGCACATGAAGACACCAGCTGATTGCAATAATGGATGAATAATAAATCAAAACAATCGAAACATAGAGGAACGCCATAGGTGGTTTACGTAGATGCAGAACAAGAACCAATAGAAGAGATTAAGTGTCAAATACCAATGAGTTGATTTTGCCAGCAAAGTTCTAGGTTTGTTATTTTGTTAAGGTTCTGTGAATTTTAATACGAGGCGTTATAGTTTCTACAGTGATGTTTTACGGAAAACTGAGGGCTATCAAGCTTTTATTTGATTGTTTAATGCGACTGCAAATCCTTTGCTCTAATACCATGGGAGTCAAAGCACAAAGTCCTTAGTTCTCCATTTTCATAAGCGTTTGACACTTTGCTGTCCAGATTTGCAGCACCCACGGACACCATTCAAATTGTTTAATATCTGGTTCATGGTGATTTTAATTTATATCTGTAGGATACCGATACGATTCTTTACACGTATATGCTACTCCTCTTTGTTTGCGCCTTTAAAAATGGGGGGGAAAATCAACAGTTTTTCCTCTCTTTTCTGCAGGCAGCCCAACCTAAAAATTTATGTTAGATCTTAAGAGATAATCAGGAAAAACGAGAGCTAGGCTGCTGTTAAGTTACAGATATTATCATATGGATTATAGCAATGGGTTTCATTATCCTCCAATGGACAACAAGCTTACCATTTTTAAGTTTTTCTGTTCCAACATCGAGTCTTCCACCAAAAGTCAACTCATCAATTAATTAAACCAATTACTGTACTTCAATTTAACGAAAAAACTAATATACTCAGGTAAGAAATACATTCCTTCCTCTTAATTACCTTGCGAAAACAAAGTATATCCTGATACCCTCTGTGGTTTCCTTACCTTAGAATGAACTTGTGAATGAAAAATGTAAATCAAAGAAACTCCAAACAAAGAATCTGAAGTTGATTTTAAGAGGATAAACTTCTTCGACAACTAGATCTCCTACATTTAACCACAAGACAGTAAATTTTTAGCCATCATTGATAGTTTCATTCTTTGCCACTGACTTTGCTTGATGATGGTGCTATGTTTTTCATGTTTCCACCTTCCTTAAATATATATATCAGACTGCATTAGGGGATGACATGTTGAAGAGTAAGGATGAAGGAGATGTTGCAAATGCTTAATGCTGTTGAAAGAGTCATTTAGCAATGAATAGCTTATGTCTGCAGACAAAGAACATATGCAAGTGAAGATACATACCAAATATGGGTGTTTAAGTATTGAGATGCAGCTACCATTGATTGCATTGTATCTGGATAGCAGAAGCCTAACATGTGGAATGCTCTTCCAACTCTCGCCCAGGGCTGGTTTGGAAATACCAGCCTCTCCAGCCACCATATGGTTGGTCACCTGAAGCAGAAATCATTTGTATATGTGATAGAATAAAGTATATTTCCTCCAGGATATTCCACTGAACACATATTAATATCTCGATTCTCGTAGAAGAAAAGGCTCGATACTGCCAAGCAGAAAGACAAAGATAAAAGCATCTGGCAATAGTTACCACAACAGAAAGGTTATGCTCATGTGCAAGCTCCTTCAACAAGAACCCAGCTGTAAGCATTAAGGAATGTCCTGTATGTATAACCCACAAAGCAAAAAGGTTTAGGTACTAATCCAGCATACATGAGCAGCATTCTTCAATTTGTTAATCTTCACTGCATTTCTAACTATAATTGGTTAAATAAATGCATACAGTCTGAACTGAAAGAAACCATCTTGCTTGTTGATATAAATGTAATCTCAAGACATATATAACATACCGAACAATCTCAATCAGTTAACTTATATAGATTATCAAGTGAATTCAAAACAGTTTCACAAGCAATTTGAATAGGAAGCCTCCTATAAAGTGCTGTCTATTTAATATAATCGCGTAAGAGCGTTCTGTGCTCAGAAAAGCAAATAACCAATATTTATTATATACTGTCAAATTTATTGTCTCTTATGCAAAATGATTGTGCCAATTTACAAGGTTAGCGATCATAAGGTGAATCTGTGTGCTGCAGAACTAATACCATGTGCACCACCACCTCCAAGAATTGGAGCTATAAGTGATGAAAGTGAGTCAATGATAAGCATCCGGACCTGGCAACCGATCTGCACAAAATATTTCCTGATCACCACCGAAGCAAATTTTACACACTTAACAAACAGGAGATATAAATCGCATGCAAAAAGATAACTAAAAGACTTGAATTACATTATTTGATCGACAACCTGAGATTTCAAATTGTTCATTAACTGATGGAGCATATCCAAGAGGGTAAAGATGTCGAATATAGAATGGCATACTATACTGCTCATTACTCGTTGAACAGTTTTGTTTACCTGTAGGAACACAACAATATATGCATATCAAAATGTCAGCAGAAAGGAGTTTTCCGAAGACTTGTGGAAGAAATGTGTAAGAAGACAGAACATTTAGTTAAGCCCATATATGGATAATGTCTAATGTGACCATACAAATAGGTGTTCATTTTTCTAAGCTTATACAGTTGCATATACTTATGTAAATCATATGCAATTATTTTAATCACCTCCTGCCATCAAAGAATAACCGCACAAAATTCGGAGAGTTTTAATGCAGCAGGTTCTCCGCGACTCAATTGCAACATATTTGAACTCTTTTCTAACTAAATGCTTTAAAATTAATGGACAATACAAAGGACCAAAAGCAACATGATCTCAAATTCTATCTTATTACCTCAATGTCAGCAGGGTCTGATGACTGACTGAGAAACTGAGCAATTCGTTTTGCTGAAAAGGAATTGCCTGTGTCAAAGTACATCACCGTGCCCGAATATTTTCTTGACACATTCGACGCAGCTTTAAGGCAAATCTATATAGTAAAATTTTGTCATGAAGAGAACGAAATACTGTAGTCACAACAACAACTTTTGGTTAATTATGTTGCTCATTCCAAATTTATAAATGGAAAAGACCAGAAATCTCCTGTAGTTGGGCTTAATTACATCATTCAAGAGACGCATACTTGAGTTTTACCAGAGGATGATGGCCCAACAAGCTCTGTTACATGTCCTTCACGTAAGCCTCCTTGCAGAAGAACATCAATCCTAGTCCAAAGACAGTCATCATCTCTCTGGTTATGCACATTGTATGACATAATAATATAGCAGCACAGAGGGTACCTTTCACATCCTGTTGATAGAGTGCCCTTGTTAATTTGAGAATCTTCTAATAACTCCAAGCCATTTAACCACGGTCGACGCTGACTCTCTATTTTAGAGACCATTTGTGCAATTCCCTAACTTCCCACAAACAAAGACCCTCATTTGGTTCTATTAGCAACACAAATTTGCAAAATCAAATACATTTGCTCAACTGCTAAAATGGCTAACCTGTTTCAACTTGTCCTGTGCATAGTCTCGTTCTGCAAAAGCCTCTAATTCATAAAGATCGTGCACAAGAAAATCTTGCACTGCAAAAAGAATAACCACCAAGATTAACTAACAAAAAAATGGGATCAATATAATCTAAACTTGAATCCATGAAATGCTTGAAATGTTACTGATAGACTAAATTAGGTAGCACTTGGATAATCCAAAGTTAGAGTAAGTTTTCAAGTCCTTTAACACCCACTTTGAGCTATTTTCTCCATCATTGTAGTGAACTACAACTCCAGCTAATGCTCGTTTAAAAATCTTTAGCAATCAATCTAAATACAACCGCCCGAACAACACCAGTATACCATTATGTTAATTCTCATATGTCAAAACTGCGAACTTCAAAATCTGGACTGCAAATTCCCTTATGGATGACCAAACACTTTCATTATAAATCATAACATTTCTTTTTTCTCCACTTGACAAAATAATGAAATTGCAATCAAAGGGTGAGATGCAGAACATAGATTGCTTGAACCTCGATTGAACACTTAAATTCGAACTTATACACAATCAAACTGGAAAATCACCAATTAATCTTCTAATTAAGTCACATTGTGCAAAATGAAAAAGAAAAATAGGGAAGAAAAAACGCACCGGTAAAAATGCCATGAGAAGCACAAAACATTCGGGAACTGGAATCAATGAGAAGATAATCCCGCTCCAAAGCTTCTAAAGGTGACATCCCTTTATCGAAGGAAAAGGGATATACTCGATTTTAGTTTTATTCTCTCAAGTCTCAGCTTGTTTCTTTTCTTTTTCGCCCAGGTAATGATCAAAATTATGCTCAAACAGGATTATTGTTTTCTTTTTGTTTTCAAGTGTTAATTTTAAGCCACTAAAAAAAAGTGTTATTTTTAAGGATAATTCAATGTGAGCTATTTTGTTTTTAAAAATAATTTAATTCTCATAATATTATTTTTCAAATCTTGTTACAGCATAAATTCTTTCAAAATTTTGAGATAATTGAATTCAACATACATATATATAGAGGATTTTTTTACGGTTGATTTACTGTTTTTTAATTCATTCTATCTCCTATTTAAAGTGTGAATATATCTGTGAATTTTTAATTGTATTGTGATGTGAAGTCAGTTAGTATTAACCACCCTAGTCTGTTAGTTAGTTATAGAAGTTGTTAGTTTATTGTAACCGTCTACACCTCCTCTCTTCTATAAATACCTCGTGTAATCTCCGAACAATTTAATGAAACATTTCATCGCTTTATAATTCATTATGGTATCTAGAGCGATTCTTCCCATTGCTCCATATCATTTTCTTAGGCAATTTTTTTCCGGCCAAAAATGGCGCTTCTCTACCTCATTTCACTCCTATTGTGTTGTGTTTGGATCGCAACAACTACTCATTTTGGAAAGCTCGGTGCTATCTCTTTGTTCGTGCACACGGTTTGAAGAAATTTTGTTTGGATCTTCTTCTCCACAACCTCGCCTCCCATCGATTCACCGGTAGTTCGAATTTGAGACCAAATCCCACGAGTATGTGACATGGATGCGTAAAGATCGGTTTCTCCTCACCGGATGTTGTCCTCGATCGCTGAATCGATGCTAGACACGTTAATCGGTGTAAGATCTGCTGCAGAGGTATGGCTAGTCTTTGAAAATCTGCTTTCAATCTCAATCGAAAGCTAAAGCTCTTCAACTTCGATTTATGTTGCAAACTTTTAAGAAGGGTGATCTTAGTGTAGATGCCTATATTCTTAAAATAAAGTCTATGGCGGATGATTTAAATTCATCGGACATGTCATTAGTGATGATGAATTGGTGCTTTATATACTTGGAGGACTTGGTGTTGATTATGACTCTGTGATTGTCAATCTCACCACTAGAGTCAATCGCTTTCTCTTCAAGAGGTTCGGTTTATTTTGCAAACTCATGAGATGAGGTTGCAAAGTCAACACTGTAGCTTAATTTCTCGCATCTGCTATGCAAATTGGTGTTACTCCCGGTTCCTCTGCACCTTCCGCAAATATTGCGTATGGAAATTCGGAGGTTTCTCTAATAACGATCGTGGTGGTCGATTTTTTAGAGGTAGAGGCCGTGGTGGTCAAAATGGAGGTTTTGGTTACGAAAACAATTCACGTAAACCTAAGTGTTAGTTGTCTTTGAAGACAGACATGTAGCTTTGAAGTGTTACAAACGTTTTGATGTAAGCTTCACAGGGGCGAACATGATAGTGGTGGTTCTTTCTCCTGGGGTCCTCAAGCTAATCTCACAAAGAAGATCTACAAACCTTCACCGAGCCCGATTCTAGTGGGTATTTCGATAGTGGTGCTACTAACCATATCACCACAAATCTGGAAAATCGACTCTCAAAGCTCCCTATCAAGGTAAAGACACCCTTTTGCAAAGGTAATGGCTCCAAACTTCTAATATCTCACATAGGCTCTAACACTCTTCTCGATTCTAATTCCATTCATCCTACCTCTTTACTTCTTAACAATATTCTTTATGTGCCTCAAATCACTAAAAACTTACTCAGATATCTCGCTTTACCAAAGATAACAATGTGCTAATCGAATTCTATCATGATTGTTGCTTGGTAAAGGACAAGGTGACTTCTCGTGTCCTTCTCACAGGGAGGCTCAAGGATGGTCTCTACCAACTCAATCTTCATCACCTCAAATCCCTCCAACATAAAGCTCCTTCTTCTCACCTTTGTTCTTCGATTCTAGTGTAACTCGGCCTTTCTTCTTTTAATAAGTCTCATTTACTTTTTTCTCATTGAATAAATTCTACTCAATGTAACAAAGAATAACAACAATGACATCAATTTGTGGCATAAGAAACTTGGTCATCCCAAATATGGTTTTATCTCATGTTCTCGCATTCCATTAATGTCAAGCCAAATTTATCTCGATTTAATTTTTGTGATGCTTGTAAGACTAGCAAAATGCATCATAAGCACTATACCCCGCAACCAACTAAAACAACATTTCCTTTTCAACTTGTTCATTCGGACTCTATGGGGACCTTCACATGTTTCATCCATTGATGGTTACAAATATTATATACACTTCGTTGATGATTTCTCCAGGTTCTCTTGGATTTTTCCTCTTAAAACAAAATCTGAGGCACTCTCCAAATTTCTGCAATTAAACACTTTCATAGAAAGACAGTTCAACACTCAAATAAAATGTCTTCAAACCGATTGGGGTGGAGAATTTAGACCCCTAGCTCCATATCTAGCCAACCTTGGCATTCAATTCCGTCATCCTTGTCCGCACTCTCATCAAAGAAATGGAAAAGTGAACGCAAACACTTACACATTGTTGAAGTTGGTCTATCTATGCTTGCTCAAGCTCAATTACCTCTAAAATATTGGTGGCATGCATTTTTTTTTTTTTGTGTTTGTTATTAATCGATTGCCTACTCCTGTTCTAAAGCACTCCTCTCCTTTTCAAGTTCTTTTCCATCAACTCCCTGACTATAAATTCCTTAAAGTGTTTGGTTGTGCATGTTTTCCGTTTTTAAGACCTTACAACAGCCACAAGTTTCAATATAGGTCCTCAAAATGTGTATTTCTTGGCTATTCTGAGTCTCACAAGGGATATAAATGTATGGATTCTTCAGGCCGCCTCTATATTGCCAGTAGTGTTGAGTTCAATGAGTGTGAATTCCCTTATAGTCATATGTTTTCTTCTCAAAGAACAAAATTCGCTTTCTTTCTCTAATCCCTTACCTTTTTCTCCGCCCCGCCATCCGTGCTACCAAATCCTTCCTCCGAGGTATCTTCTCCTCATTCACCCATAAACAACTCTCATGTTCCTTCTCCTTCTCCCGCCCCGTTCCTCTCCTCCGTCTTCACCTTCTTCTAGCCCTCCTTTGCTTCCTTTACCACCTATTCCCCCTGTTTCTCCCCTATTCCTCATCACTCTATGGTTACAAGATCCAAAAATGGAATCTTTAAACCAAAAACCTACTCGGCTATCTGTCTCTCTTCTCCTTCTTTGGAGCCATCATCTACTGCACAGGCCATGTCCGATCCTAAGTGGAGGGAGGCAATGCAACTTGAGTTTGATGCTTTGCAAAATCAGAATACCTAGTCTTTGGTTCCTTATTCTCCTGAGATGAATGTTATAAGCAATAAATGGGTGTTTAGGATTAAACATAAGCAAGATGGTTCTGTTGGCGGTATAAGGCAAGATTAGTTGCCCGAGGTTTTCAACAAACAAATTGGAATAGATTACTTTGAAACATTCATCCGTAGTCAATCCCTTGCACTATCGGGTTGGTTATTTCTCTTGATGTGACTAATCGGTGGAAAATCCAAAGCAAATAGATGTGAATAATGCCTTTTTAAATGGGGACCTTCATGAATCGTTGTTTATGTTTCAACCAGAGGGCTTTATTGATTCCTCCGGACCTACACATGTTTGCAAGCTAAATAAATCCCTCTATGGCTTGAAACAAGCTCCCAGGGCATGGTTCAACAAACTTAAGCGATTTTGGTCATCAAGTTTTGTTGCTTCATTTTCGATGACTCTCCTTGTTTCTTAAAAAGGTGATGGTTATATCTTAATTGTTCTCATCTATGTTGATGATATTTTAATCACTGGTGGCAACTCTTCTCGCTATTTTTGAACTTATCAAACTCCTTGGTGATCGGTTTGCACTCAAAACTCTTGGTGAAGTGAGTTATTTCCTTGGTTTAGAGGTTACACGAACCTCGGGTGGTTTGGTTCTTACTCAATCCAAGTATATATCCGATCTTCTTGGCAAAACTAGTATGCTCAATTGCAAGCCCACTTCAACACCCATCAACACCTCTCATAAGTTGGCTCTCTCTCCGGATAGTAAGGCTTTTGAAAATCCTACTCATTTATAGGAGCACTATTGGTGCTCTTCAAGATTTGACAATCACACGTCCGGGATATATCTTTTGCGGTCAATAAATTGAGTCGAGATATCTACATGCTCCGACCGAAAATCACCGGTTAGCTTGCAAACATTTGCTTCGGTATTTGAAAGGGTCTATTCATCATGGTCTTCTTCAAACCTGCCAAGAGGATGCTTCTTGAAGGCTACTCTCGATGCGGATCAAGGCGAGTAATCTTGATGACGAAAAATCTCTGAGGGGGTTACCGCATATTTTTGGGAGAAAATTTACTCACCGAGCTCAAAGAAGCGGTCATTGTATCTAGGAGCTCACCAATCAATACCGCTCATTGGGCCGATACTACTACGAAATGGTGTGGCCGCACTCATTGATCAAAGAGATTGGCATACCTATAGAATCTCCATCTCTACTTTGGTGTGATAACATGAGTGCAAATTTTATGGCTTAACCCTGTTTCACGCGCGCACAAAACACATTGAAATTGATGTGCATTTTGTAAGACGAAGGTACTTGACAAAGAAGTGGAAGTTCGTTTTATACCGTCTCAAGATCAAACTGGCGATGTATTTACAAAAGCTCTGTCCATCTCAAGGTTCCAAATGCTTTGAGGAATAAACTCTCTCTTAGTACTCCCGACAACCTTCGCACAAGCACGATTGGGGAAGTATTGTGATGTGAAGTCGATTAAGATTAACCACCCTAGTCATTAGTTAGTTATAGAAGTCGTTAGTTTGTTGTAACCGTCTACACCTCCTCTCTTCTATAAATACCTCAGTGTAATCTCCAGAACAATTTAATGAAACATTTCATCAGTTTATAATTCTGTTAAATTGGATCAAAAATTCCTTTCGACTTCGAAGGTACAAAATTGAATGGCAAAATTGTATTTGATCACCACAACTTTTGAAAAAGGAAATAATTTGATAACAATGATTAAAAGAAAAAAGTTGAGTCTTTTTTATAATTTAAACATATTAATCGAATATTGCATATGTCGAATCTCGATAGAGTTTATAATATATACAAGATAAAACGCCCCCATCCCCACTTACTTTACAACTTTGTAACGTTATTGTCTTATTGAGCAGCTGCTTTTTGATCTTTTTATTTTTTTTTATTTCTGTTTTTTGTTTTGGCTTTTCTATTCATCTTTTTGTATGCTTTTTTTTCCTTTTCTTTTTCTGTTTTTATTTGTGCTTTTCTATTCATGCTTTTGTGGTACTTCACTTTAAATTTATAATAAATTTCTGAAATCAAATGGATGACACTTGAAAAAATAATGTTAATAAATAAATAATGAATGATATTTATTTAATGTAAAATAATGAATGAGCTGGTAATTGGTCCGATAAATAATATGTGTTAATAATACAACTATTGTAGAGGTGTGTTGTAAAAGAGGAGTGTTATTAGAATATGTGACGTGGCTAGTGGCCCCCATAAATAATGGGTTTTAGCAGAGCTGTCAATTCCGGCCCGACCCGACCAGCCCGGTATTTTTACTGGGCTGGCCCAAAAAATCTCGGGCCTCAAAAGCCCGGTTGGCCTGACACTTTAAGTGTATTTTTCATTGCGGCCCGGTCACTGTTTGGCTCGCTCCAGCCCAACTTTTACGAAAAGCCCGGTACTTTTGACAACTATAGACTTTTAGGGCATCACCAATGCAAAGTTTTTGAAGAGGTTTTTAGAGTAAAAAATCTCATAAAAAGCCCCCTTATGGAGGGATGTGGGGCCCATTGTTGGAGGTTTTGGGATTGTGGGAGTGGTTGCAAAAACTTCTGCTTTTAGAAGAAGTGATTTATTATAGCAGAAGTAGAAGTATTGAGAATCAGAAGTTGGTAGTGTTTGAAAATATAATTAAAAGTTGAGAATGAGAAGTTGAGAGTGTTTGGTGAAAAAGCAGTAAAAGTACTTATTTATATGTAAAATTCAAACTAGAAGCGAAGCGAGAATCTAAAGCACCCATCTCCCTCGCTTAGATTCGATTAAATGAAGCGAAATTAGAAATTTAAAAATTGGTATATGCAAACACTAAAATCGCTTTTTAAGCAAAAAACTGAAAAGCACTTATTTTAAGTGTTTGCAAACACTCTCTGTGTAAAAGAAAGTGGGGTTTTTCATTTTTAATGTTTTCATGATTTGGTGTTGTGGTTCACCAAAAATAGGTTTTTAAAATTATAGCATTGGAGATGCCCTAATAACGTATCGGCTGTAGATGCCCTAAGTACAACATTTTTACTTTAGGTACTTGGGAAGCAAAATGACCAACAACGTATCAATTCATCTTGCTTTTGTTTTTCTTTCCCCCAAACTGCTTACGCTTGTTTTTGGAGTTAGGTTGGAACTGTTTTTGTTGGAACCTTTTCCAATTCATTTCGTTTCTTGCCATTTCAGATTCATTTCTTGTCTTTCTTCTGACACTTTTTTTGAACAGGATTCAACCACTTGAAAGTTGCAAATATTGAGCCTTTTCGCCTTTTTTATTTTGTAACGACCGGAGGCTATCCCAAACGGGCTCTTTCTTTCATTAATCTTTCCCTTTGGGCTTTCCATCCGCATCGCCACTCATGGACTTCCCACCCTGGAAGTGAATTTCATGTCTTCCCCCACACTCAAACCCAGGACCTCCAGGCTAAAGTCCTAAGTTCTTAGAGTGTGAGTACCACTAGTTGAGCTAGAGTGTGAGTACCACCAGTTGAGCTACTCACGCTCTAAGAACTTAGGACTTTAGCCTGGAGATCCTGGATTCGAGTGTGAGGGAAAGCATGATCTAAGCAAATAAGGAAACCCTAATCCTAATCGGTGATTGATACAAAAGTAAGAGCCATCATCCGACTCTCTCTCGGAAGTTGTATAGTACTACCTGATAGTGTGCAAATTTGCACTTGTCATGATATATTGCAAAAGTAATCATGAAATAAGCATACTTGGACATGTAACCCAGAGTTTAGCTCCTGTGATAAACATGAGAACTATTTTATAATGCTCAAATGATGTTGAGATCATCAGGAAAGGGAACAATTCAATCCATTACCACATGAGCTAAAAAGAACAACTAATAAACCTTCGCACTAAACTATCATACCACTACACTATAGAACGTTTCTCCTTTTCCTTCTCCACAAATTAAATTGCAAAATTAGCATAGGGAAACAAGTCAAATGATCAAGACTTCTCGGATAAACTTTTCATCACCATACTTGAACAAAATCTCAATTTGCATTGACCAAGGGGTCATTCTTGGGGTATCACTAGAAAATAAAATAATTCTCCGGTAATGGGCAAGTCAAAACTCAAGAGCGTATATAGTCATTCTATCATCAGATGCAGGTTACTTGAGAGAATTCTAGAAGTAGGATTTGATGCTTGCAGGAGTTTCAGGTAAAATTACTCCACGCCAAGCCGTTTTGTCGAGTATTCGTATGTAAATCTTTCATCAAATAGTTTTGAGAGATTAGTGATCACGTCTCTATAACCCAAATAAGTGAAGAGGGAGATCTCACGTCTAGTTATGCGTTAGCCCTTGGTGAAGTTGAAACCCCATTTTCTGTTTGTTCTGAGGGCAATGGCTTCGGTTTACTTCTAAAGAAGTTTTTTGAGTATATGGAACCGAAGACAATAACCTGAGCAATGAAATTCAAAGCGAAGAGAGGAATCAAGACTCTGAAAACGTTGGGCTACATAAGTAAAGTTATTTTAAGATGGATGCTTACTGCTCCAATCAATTGCTCCGGGCTAAGCGGGTGAGAAAACCAGAGGCAGGACAATAGAATGCTTACCAACTGCATTAACAAGATCAAAAATAATCCGAATCAATTGTGCCAGTCAGAATGGCGTGAAGACAATAAGGGCGTTATGTATCTTTGGATAGCATTGAATGAAATTAAAGAAGTGGCTATACCTGTCTCGTTGTCATGATAGTGGCAAAGGCCAGAGCACCAAAATTGCGGATGGTGTAGGAAATAAAGAATTGACTAATTGTTGCTACCTGCAATATAAGATCACATCAAGCATAATGTTTATACGCTTAGGAGAGAAATTGACTTTATGTGTTCACATTGCAAGGAATGATAAAAATACATAAATAGGGATAATTACAAATACTACCCTTGAGGTTTAGCCTAATTACAAGAAAACCCAGTTATCTTTCAAAATTACAAATATCGATGTATTTGTTAGGTAAATACAAACCTCAAAGGGGATGTTTGTAACACCTTAAGGGGGTATTTGTAAGTTTGAAAGATAACTGGAGTTTTTTGTAGGTAGGCTCGGGTAGTTTTTGTAATTATCCATACATAATATATAAAGATTTACATGAAAGGGGAAAAAATCAAAAGTTTAATGACTTACAGTTGAAAGAATTGCGATGTCAATGAAACAATCATTATGCCGAGAAACAAAATCTATAGCCATTAGAAGATTGCCTTGTAAGATTAAACCTGTATGGAATCAAATTAACCATATAGCCATTAGAATCAATATAGGCAGCAAAATTGCAAACTGATGTATCAGACATAACAATCCATTTTATGTATAAAGCAAGCAGAACAGAAAAGAGAAGTACTCGTGAAATTATATGAATAGAAATCAGCATAACTCATAAAAAAAGACATCAACTCAATTTTATAGGAAAACGAAGAAAACTGTTTAGATTTGCTAAGTGCCACCTATCAAGTTAATAGATGAAGTTTCTTCTGTAACTAGTCAAAGGAAATTCTCGATCAAAGTACATCTTCAAAATTATTGGAGCCAAACTTTGAAATTTAATACCTTGAAGATCATTATCTCCATAGCCAAAGATAAACAATGAATTTTCTGTGCACTAAAACGTTTTCCTGAGCTGGGAAGCATCATTATAAGTTCCAGAAGTGGCAATATTTTCATTAATGATCCCGTTTATACACCAAATTCTTTTCATAAATTTGCAATAAGCAAACTATATCGCCTGAAACTGGTCAGCTTTTCTAGCAAGAAACTTCTATTTTGGCTAAGTGTGCCACATTTCAAATCAGAACTTCAACATAGCCCTCTTTAGTGATGTCTATGAAAATCAATCAAGATTGGACAAAGTATATTAAACCGGTTTATGATCTGAAAAGAACCTTCAACAAAATATAAGCATATAGGAGTTTCTCTCGTATGACTTTGGAGCCAAGGTATAATCAAAAAACAGTTTTGAGTTCGAAATTTGCAAAATACTAACACCATTAAAATACTGGAACTCTGGAATGTGATCAAGCTTTTAACACTTCAATTCCAAACTTGTGTTAGATTTCTTCATTTACTACTCAATGAATAACCAACCTATAAAGGGATCGAGAATTCAAGATTCAAACAAATGGACAAAAGCTAGATAACTACAAGGAACAGCCGAATCGAGATGGATCAAATGTTTATCTTACCAGTGAAACTGATCATGCAAGAACATAGTGTTGTGTAAAATATCTGATTGTGTATCTCCATATCATAGCCTTTAAAAAGTTTATCCTGAAATGTGCTTGTGAAGCCATCAAACCTGTAAAACGAAGCCAATAATTATTGTCTAAGTGCTCGGACCAGAAACAGTAAAATTACTTGTTACCTTATTCACAGAGGGTTAACTTCATAGCTAAATAGTTTGTTAGTTAAACCAATAAAATACGAGAGCCCTGGTCTGGCAACTCATTGGAGCACAAGGGGAAAACATGTAATACAGTGATACTTTAGTTTGGTATATCACGATCAATATTGGTCATAATGACAACACAATAAGGTGTTTTGAGAAATGCAACAATTGTAACTTGGATTTCAGAAGAGAGGAGACAAAAGAGAGACATGGGAAGTGTTTAAAAAGGATGAACGGGGAAAAACAATTTGGTTTTTCAGCAAAAAAATAGATAGATACTCACAGGGAGTGATAAGAAATACACTCCTTGTTCTAGAATGTATTAGGTTGTTTCTCAAATCTTTAGTGTCGAGATCTTGACTTTGGAAGGGGGTTCGTTGAATACTGTAAGCTAGAGGATGCATGCATCAATTTGACAATAGGAGAAATTTGTCGTCGTTCATTTTGAAGAAGTCATCTGGGTGTTTGATTACTAACTCTTTAGTGGGTTAGTTCTTAGAGCTTATTTCATTGCCACAGAGTAGCATTGTGTTCTGAGAAAGGTCAGACATAAACCAAGCGGTGCGTCAGATATAGGTGGTGTTTAACCTAATTGGATAATAAACCATATTCAGGAGAAACATGCATATTTTTCTACCAAAGAATGAATTTAGTCAAATGTATTATACATGAGGTGTTGTCATACCCAAGATAACCAACCATCAAGGAAACACCCCAAACTGTGCTTTCCCTTCCTCTACTGTATGGACTAATATCAGCTGCTGCCTACATTTCAATGAGTAAACCTCTTGTCAACTGTCAAGTAAACAACTTCATAAAACATTTAAGCAATTAAAACAATAAATCACAATATATCTTTATCAACTATTATAACCTGACATAGGATACCACATGGATATTTTCAAGTTAAACATCACCTTTTGTTCTCTAAAAGAGAAAAAAGAAAAGGAAAGACGAAATCGTCTCTTACAAGATTTCATCTTTATCAGACATGGTTTCATTCAGGAAACACGTATATCGACACTATGAAAGTGAGTGAAAACTTCTGTGTAGTAGTCCATTTGCCAAATACAAAATAATATTTATCAAAGAACTATGGTGGTTACTGACACCAAGAAACAATTCTCTCAAATGACACCCAAATTTTGTTTGCTACCACTTCCAGAGAGACTCTTGAGCCTAATTTGTTTTGAAACTCAAGGGCGTTAGTTTCTCCATCTTTAATTCAGCTGGGATGCCTATAGAAAGCAGTTATTTTGTTCCAAACCTAATTCTTCGTTTGAAGTTCATTCTTTAAAAAGCCGATTAAAAAAAATCCAGGATGCCCATGGTATTCGCCTATTCTTAAGCAGTTGAAAAGTGTTTTATAGTGAGGTCACTGTTTACAGGTTTGTCATGCTTCTTCGATTATTAAACATTCCTACATATCGCAAGGAACTTTGGTTCCTTTCTATCAGTTTCCTATATAATTCTGACAGGAACCAAGTACTGGCATCATGAACCGGAAAATCAAAAATCCTAAAGAAACAAAATTATTAGGTTCGTAACAGAAAAGATCTGTAGAAATCATTGCCAGAAAAGATCTGTAGAAATCATTGCCATTATTTTTTTATTTTTTTTTCATGTGAAACATTTTTGTTCACATTTTGCGAAAGGAGGTCTCTAGAATGCAGCAACAACCCAAAAAATTGATATTTAGATATTTGAAAGAATATACCGGAAATAATATGAAAATTGAGCATCCAAGTGTCACTAAGAAGGCAAATATATAATCACGTCCAGTGTACTTCTTTTGCATGATGAAAGTTCCCCAAATCTGCACCCAAATGAAGAAGGAAAAAACAATAGGTAAGACGATGAAAAAGAGATTCAAACATCCTAAAATGTCTAAAAGTTTAGCTAGTCTGCTAAGATACTTTACCATTCACAAAGTCAATTCTGGACCAAGTTTATGAAATACAAGATTTGGGCCCATTCTAAAGTTAAAGATAAAGAACAAAACCCCCAAAAAAGCTGCGCTTCTCATTCAACTAGGGTATCAATGTAATAACCCCCCTTCCATGTTGGTTATGAGAGGAAAGAGTAAACTAATTCGTTTTGAGGGTTATTTAAGTTTCAATATGAACAAACTTATGTTCCTTGTTTTTTATTCAGACTGAAGGTATAGAATATATATACAAGAGTATCCCAACATAAATCAGATTTTAAGGAAAAGATAAAAAACATCACTACCTATATTAAGGCACTAAGGTGCCACTAAGCTACCACTAAGTCTATATTTTATAATATCTCAACACTCCCCCTCAAGGTGGAGCATATACATCATATGCATCCATCTTGTCACATATATAAGTTATCCGAGGGCCTCGTAAAGATTTAGTGAAGATATCAGCAAGTTGATCCCGAGAGTTGACAAATGAGGTCCTGATGATTCCAGAGAGAATCTTTTCTCTAAGGAAATGACAATCGACTTCTATATGCTTCGTTCTTTCGTGAAAAACTGGATTGGAAGAGAGGTGTAGAGCTGACTGATTATCACACACGAGCTTCATAGGACCAATGTTACAGAAGTGTAATTCTTGCAGTAAGTGTTTTAGCCATAATAGTTCACATGTTGCATGAGCCATAGCTCGATACTCAAACTTCAGATTTGATCGAGCAACAACAGTCTGTTTCTTGCTCTTCCATGAAATCAGGTTCCCTCCTATGAATATACAGTAACCAGAAGTAGATCTTCGATCATTCTCATCTCCTGCCCAATCAAAGATCCAATACCCAATAATATTAGTGTGGACCCTTATCGGTGAAAACAAGTCCTTTGCCAGGTGACCCTTTAATGTACTTTACAATACGAATAGCGGCATTCCAACGACTATCACAAGGAGAATTGAGAAACCGACTTACTACACTTACCGGGAAAGATATGTCGTCCGTCATGGTGAGATAATTCAGGTTTCCCAACAAGCCTTCGATATCTTCCTGGATCGGGATAAGGCTCCCCGATTAGGAATGAGCTTTACATTAGGATCCATGTGGTGTAGCAACCGGTTTACAATTTGTAAGACCCGTTTCTTCTAAAATATCAAGAGCATATTTTCTTTGAGAGATAGCAACACCGGACTTTGATTGGGCTACTTCAATCCCGAAAAGTAACGTGAGGGCCTAAGTCTTTAGTCCGAAAATTGCAAAATAGATGTTGTTTCATTGCGCTTGATACCTTCACAATCATCACCAAGATAATTACAATATCATCAACATACACTACAAGATAGATATATGAATTTGATGAAGAACATCTAAAGAAGACAGAATGATCTCCTTCGCAACGAATCATCCCAAATTGTTGAAGAACTTTCTTTGAATCGTCAAACCATGCCCGGTGATTGTTTTAGGCCATACAAAGATTTACGTAATTTGCATACTAATCCACACTCCCCGAGCAACAAACCCAGGAGGTTGCTCCATGTAAATCTCTCTCTCTAAGTCACCATGCAAAAATGCATTCTTGATATCTAACCGAAAGAGTGGCCAACGTTTGATCTTTGCCGGCTAAAAATAAACGAACAGATGACATTTTTGCGACAAATGGCAGGAGAAAAAGTATCACTGTAATCTTGACCATAGACTTGTATATCCGCGCCACTAATCGAGCTTTTAAGCGATCAACTTGGCCATTAGGACCTATCTTAACATTAAAAACCCAGCGGCACCCAACAACAGATTTTCCTGATGGAAGAGGAACAAGCGTCCAAGTATGATTGGAATCTAAAGCTGTCATTTTTCAAGCATTGCTTGTGTCCAGCCAGGATGGGACAGTGCTTCAGAAACTGTCTTAGGAATAGAAACAGAAGAAAGTGCAGATACAAAAGCACAATATGTGGGAGACAAACGATGGTATGAGAGAAAATTATATATAGGATAAGGATTACGGGTGGAACGTATACCTTTGCGGAGAGCGACAGGCAAATCAGGTGAAGTAGGTGAATCCGGAGCACGGGAAGAGATATCTGGAACAGAGTCAAGACGGGACTCTCCTCGCCTTCATAAGTAATGTCGTCCGATTTATAGAGGGGAAGAGGGTGGCGAAGGTGATGGAGCAAAGAACAACTCGGAGGACTAGAGGGGCGCGATGAGCAGTGGAAAAATAGGGTATAGTGCAAAACCCGATCCAATTCATCTCAAGGAATGTTTGTTGTAGCAAAATATGATATATCTTCAAAGAAGGTAACATCTCAAAAATATGTGTTGTTTGAAGGAGGAGAGTAGCATCGATAACCCTTTTGAACACGGAGTAACCTAAAAAAATACACTGATAGACCGGGAGATAGTTTATCGCGACCGGAGAGAGATCATGAACAAAACAAGTACAACCAAAGACACGAGGAGAAACATCATATAGTGGGGTCGTAGGGTGTAAAATAGAGTAGGGGACCGACCATTTAATACGAGAAGATGGCATTCGATTTATTAAATAAGCAACAGTGAGGACAGCATCACCCCAAAACTTTGAAGGTGCATTAGCATATATCAAAAGAGTGCGAGCGGTATCAACAATGTGTCTATGTTTTCGTTCTGCCACACCATTTTGTTGAGGTGTATATGAGACAATCGGATTGATGAATAATACCTTTAGAATGGATAAATGAATTAAATCGATCAGAGAAATACTCTTTTGCATTATCACTGCACAAAACACGAATTGTTTGTCCGAATTGAGTCATAATTTCCGAACAAAAAGTTTGAAAAATAGCGAACAACTCAGAACGATCTTTCATTAAAAATATCCAAGTACATCTGGAGAAATCATCAATAAAGGTGACATAATAGCGATAGCCTAAGACAGACGGAACACGACTTGGACCCCAAACATCAGAGTGAACAACATCAAAGGGAGACGTAACTCTATTATTAATACGATTAGGAAAAGAGACGCGAACATGTTTTCCTAATTGACAAGACTCACAATTTAAAGACTTCAAATGCGAAAGACCAGATACCATTGTTTGTAATTTTGGTAGGCTCGGGTGGCCAAGACGACGATGAAGAAGATCGGGAGATTCAGTAGCGGCACATATAGTAGAGTTGGTGGATTGAAGGTAATAGAGGCCGCAAGATTCAGATCCTGCTCCAATCGTCTTCCCCATACTCCGATCCCGAATTGAAAAAGAATCGAAGTAAAAGGTTATGGCACAATTTAAAGAACGGGTTAATTTGCTGATGGAAATTAAATTAAAGGGACAATTAGGAACCAATAGGACATAACTTAAAGATATTGAGGAAGTAGGGGAGATTCGTCCTATGCCAGTGGCTTGAATTTTGGATCCATCTGCAACAGTAATATAATGTGGAAGTGTGGTTTGTGATATTTCAGAGAAAATTGAGGAATTACCAGTCACGTGATCGGAAGCACTGAATCCAAAACCCATCCCGAGATGGAGATTGAGAAAGACGGATCGTAGAATTACCGGTTTGAAGCGATAGTAGCTAAGGAGGTGGCTTGTTGGCTTTCAAATGTAGATACTCTTTATAGTCGTTAGCAGAGAGAGTGATTTGTAAGTAGGCGAGGATTGCGCAATATTTGCGCTTTGGTGGAAACCATGTAAACTGTAACACCTATCTTGAGTGTGATTATCTCGTCCACAATGAGTACAATAGAGATTTCCTCGGCCTCCGCGACCACGACCTCGACTACGGCCTCGGCCTCCACCACCACGGTCGGTCGTATGAGAAACAAAAGTGGAGGCTTCAGAGGTGGGTTGTGTACTATGTCCGGAAAAAGAAACACGAATAAGACGATTAATAAGTTCTTCCACCGTAGGAACGGTAGCATTGGTTAGAGCCTGATCACGAACAGAACCATACTCCTTCGAAAGACCATGAAGAATAAATACCATGAACATGTTATCAAGTTTGATCAACATTTCTTGAGAATCAGTACTGACAAGCATTAATTTGAGCTCATCAATAGTGGATTGAGCCCGAATTAAATATTCAGACAAATCTTGGTCACTCATTTGAAGAGTAGCTAGACTCCGAACAGATTCATAAAGTCGTTGAATATCATTAGCATAAAGATTTTTAGCTTTTGTCCAGACATCGTAGCAAGTTTTATACGGACGAAAATGTGTCATTAGTCTAGGCTCAATAGAGTTCCATAACAAAGAAACTAATTGATAATCAGCTTGCTCCCAATCAGTTTTCAATTTAGCATCAATTTCTGAAGATTGTTTTGTAAGATGGTCTGAAAGACACTAACCCAAAACCATAACTCAAATGTAAGAAGAGTGCCAATTCAAATAATTCTTACCATTTAATTTTTCGGTGGTAATGGTAGGAGACCCTTGAAAAAAGCAAACGACACCAAACTCTTTTTTTTGTGAGGGAGAGGAAGACAAATCAGCCATTGTAGGTATTATAAGTACGATAAATACTAGACTAACCGAAAGAAAAAAAAAAAAAAGAATTTGGGGTGAAAGATAAAAGTAAAGACAGACAGAGAGGTCACCCACTGCATAAAACAGACCATCGACCGAGGTTTTGGGAGGGGGATATAGAAATTAGCTTAAAGTCACCTCAAACGTGGGACCCACCAAATGAAAGTGACAAAAACAGAAAGAGGGAGGTCGGGCGCGCTTGAGATGACCAGCGACGATGATCGGAGGTCGGTGGCGCGTGGGGTCACGTCTTTGTCTTTGGTGGCGCCGGGGTCGCTCGGGCGGAACGTGTGTCGGCCCGGTCGTCATAAGGCGAGTCGCAGGAGCCGCGCGCGCACCACGTGGATGAGTCGGCGACGTGAACGACCTTTACAGAGAAGCTTATGATAAAACTAGGGTTTTGTTTGCTTTTTTTTTTTTATATATATATATATGTGTGTTTACTGATTGGAAAAAAAAAAAACAACAAAAAACAACAAACTAATCCACTAATCGCTCGGGGGTCGGCTATACGGATCATATCGCGCCATCGTTTACGGTCATAAGCCATATTTTCGTTTATTTCTAGGTATAGCATGTCATGTTTAATAGCTTCTTTCCAAGTCTTTTTAGGCCTACCTCTTCCTCTTTTGATTTGTGTGAGTGATTCTCTACCTTCTAAACGTCGCACAGGTGAAAAAAAAAAAAAAAAAAAAAAACTGGGAAGAAAGAAGAATTTTTTTTTATAAGATTAATCTGGGACAAAGATAGGCAGAGGCCAGGTTCGAGAACCTGCTCTGATACCATGAACAAACTTATGTTCCTTGTTTTTTATTCAGACTGAAGGTATAGAATATATATATACAAGAGTATCCCAACATAAATCAGATTTTAAGGAAAAGATAAAAAACATCACTACCTATATTAAGGCACTAAGGTGCCACTAAGCTACCACTAAGTCTATATTTTATAATATTTCAACACAATATATATATATATATATATATATATACACACACATATCCCCTGAGGTTTTTGAAGTAATTGAGAACTGCTGAATCAGACCAAAGTGGAGATTGTGGAAATGGATATGTATAAAAGATGCAAATCCTTCATTGAGGTTTTCCAGATAGAAAAAAAATATTTCAAGGGTATCCCAGTCGATAATTAAAAAGGTAGCTCATGTTTCTCATTACCTAGTGCTTCTTAAATAAGTACCAATAACAGAATTTTAAACACTCACCATAACAGGTATCATTTTGGCACACTTTGCCAGTGTCTGCACTGGGAAACTGACATATTTAAGGGCCTGGAGCAAGTATCCAGAAATTTTTCATGGTAAGCACTTTTCTTTAAATCTTAACATATAATACAAAAAAAGAAAAACAAATCAATCAATTTCAAAGTAAATAATAGAATTTGCTGGTTGCTAGCAGTTAATAAGCATATCACTTTGGAATCATCTTTCGAGGAAAGGAATACAGCTTACCTCATACTGACAAGTTGTAGTAAGGATATTAGATACTGATACAACACCATACTTGTACATTGGAGCAACAGGGTCCAGGGCCTTTTACTTCCCTGGAAAAACAAAATGAGAGAACAAACAAAATGAATTCAAAATAAGAGACTTGAAGTTCCAATATATCCAACTCATGCATTTGCTGATTCTATTCTCAGGTAATAAATTAATAGCACTGCTATGCTACATAAATTTTGGAATAGCATCAAGTTTAATATGATAGCTGAGCAAGTCAAACCATTTTATATTAGACCAATCAAATCACAAACCATCTAAACTTGTGTGCTTCAAATTTAAACTAGACAATGTAAAAGTTTCCAGATGCATGAAAGAAAACTAATAGGTCATGCTTTCGATCACAATTACCAGTAAAACACCAGCGGATACAGCAGATGTTGTGATGCGGTTGCAGAAGACGAGAAATAATGAGTACTTAAAATATTCTTTTTTGGGACCATATGGAACTCTCATAATCTTTTCCTGAAACAAACAATTTTCAGTTAGTTTCTCCAGAAATATAGAAATAATTCTGATCCAAAGTAAGAAATTTTTTTTTTTTTTTTTGACGCACAAAGTAAGAAAATTATTGAATGAGAAACAACATGCAGATTTTAACAAGATAGCTAAAGAGGGAAATAACCATTTCTATGCCAACACAAGGTCCTCACAGCAGGTTATTAACTTTTTCATCCTTTACCTGCTTTTGGAGTAAATGGAGAAGTCCTAACCTTAATCGAACAGAATCAGAATGCATATTGACGTGAAATATTCTAGGTTACACGAGCACAGGGTAGAAGTTTAAATCCAAGTCACTCCTCAAGCAATGGTTGGGTTTTAGTTTGATTCATTCAATGTAATGTTGGAGAGGCCGATCCCCCATAATGACAACTTTTCTCAAATAGAAGAGATACGCCAGAAAGTACTTTTCACCCATGACAAGCATCCAGAATTTACACACCATTCCATAAAAGTACGAGTAGCATTCCTTCTTCAATCCTGAAAATAAGTGATGTTGCTGGGAAACGATTTAGATCGCACTGGAATGGAAATATTCGAGGATATTCTCCATTTGTGCCAGCCTTTTCTGATCCGCCCCACTGAAATACACAACTTAAGAAAAGCATATCCTTTACTAAGTGGGCACCAGCTAACCACGGACATGGATAAATTTTCATTAGAACTATTTTATAGCTGAAACAATATCGCTCATACCCTTCCCAGTCACATTCAATGAGTTTTAGATCAAAGTTCATCCAGGTTTATCATAAATACTAGTTCAACCACTTCTCTTAGTGCTTGTAGCAGTCTCTTTCAATGTGTTCAAACAACCTTCATTAGTTTTCGCTGCTTGTCTGAACCAGGCATTACCTTAATCAACTCATGGATGCTCATTTCTTACTCTATCATTTCTCATTCTACCAAAAAATTCATCTCTACAATCTTATCTCAGCAATAACCAACTTATATAAGGTTCTTTTTCAAACTTATGAAAATTCGATCTTATATAGCACTTGTTCATCTCCGCAGATATGAATGAAGAAAAAAGAAGAAAGAAAAAGGTCAAAGAGAAAAAAATGCAGAAAGAAATTTAATGTGGTCCAATCATAGTAAACATAACCTAAAACCTGTAATGATGTTCTAACCCTCATAAAGATGCACAGGATAAAGACAATGCGAACGTGCAAAATGCACAAAAAACATATCCCTTTTCTGAATTGAATGCTTTTCCTATGTGGTCTAGAAACAGTCTCATCATTCCTATTGAACTCTCTTAATTTTATACTATATCAACTACCTTCCATAAACATCACATACATCTCCGTAAAATGTACTTCACCTTCAGAAATAGAACCATACTAAGGTACTCCCTCTCCGTATATATTTTGTGGTCAGACAACTCCATCGAACAATACTTACTGAACCGAATAATTACGTCCAAAACTGTATCCAATTCACCATCTATTCGACACTGATATTTCTTTAAAAGGCCAATCTTCAAACAACCAATACAGCCATAACCATAATCCCACCAAGACCGCTACCAATGCTAGCACCACAAAAGTAACAAACCTCCACTTCCTCCAAGAAAGCATGCGAAATTACCATCACATCGATCGAAAAGCAACCTTATCTACACTAACAGATATCACTCTAGAATCCTGAAGTTCATCCAGCACCACTATCATTCAACCACGTTCGATAAAAAAGAATAAATAAAGAACCCACTTCATAAGAATAACTAAAACAGACCTATGCATTGAAACATGCTTGTGATCTAGAAGAGAATTTGATTCTAAAGATACCAAATCAATAGAAAAAGAATTCTTCGAGTTGGTGATCATTCGCAACTGAAGATTCAGAGCTAACAAATGTTTGGTAGCCAAAAAATTGGGGGCGAGGGGTTCTTCATATGCATTTTCCTGTCAGAGAAAAAATTTCTAGGTGCCAGAGCAAAGCCATTAGGTGATAATGTTTTCCTCTAATCACAACCAGAACTTTATGACTCGGAAAGGTCTGTTTTATCAAGTGATACACAAACTGTTTTATAGACAGATCTAAAAAGAGTAGTGCAATATTTTCTGATTGTAGGTCAAGAATCAGCTGATCATATCATGCTTTACAGAACAACTAATTTAATGGCGTTGTTTGAAATATTGGATACATGCAAAAGAGTGGTTGGGTGTAGAAGAAATCGCGATGTTCTGTTTTGGAAATTAAGACCAAGTCTTCTTCTGTTAACAATGGATATAAAAACGCAAGCAACTTCATCCACCAGTACCCATCCAGTTTTACTATATTTTAAGAGTAGTAAACATGGCCAGATAGGCTTTAAGCTATTAAATTATGATTTTACATGCCTAAAATGGAACTTTAGGATGATTAGCAGCTGGATACTTGCATCACAATTCACAAAACAGTATCCAATTTATCCACCTTCTATTAAATAGGGTTCCACAGTACTCAGTTATTACAAGGCAAATTACACCACCGTGTACATGAAACAAGCTTTCTCAACATGAAAAAACACGTCTTTTCAGCTGGTGAATTGGAGTTCAGGAAGCACAAATGAACATGTAAGTTACTCATAAAGTATCTTAAGCAATATTTTGTGCAGCAAACAACGATGAAACTGGGGGTTCTGCTAAATACTATAATTTACACAAACATACATACAAGCATGCACAAAAGTCAAAAATGGAAGTGAAATTTACCAATCATCAGACATAATTCCACGCATTTAACTTCGTCGTTAGCTACAGAGGACCCTAGGAAAGATAAAAGCCAATGCATTAAGCTATTTTAACTTTCTGGGAGACACTTCTCTATCCAGTGATACATGATAAGAAAAGTACTGTTCGAGTGTTATCATCAAAAGAAATCATCTATTCTTCAAATCCAATTATAATAACTATTACCATCATTTTTAATATTTTGTTTCGTAAGTTCTAGCGAGACTTATGCATATTACTGTTTTTATAGATTAAAATTACGTTTTGAGATAAAATTTCAGCAACTTGAATTAGTTAGTCTTCAAGCTTGAATTCTATCCCTTAACAACTTCACCATTTATTACGAAATAAAATCTCATTTTGATATTCTCCCCAAACAAAATCCTTGTTCCGCCACTGGAACCAGGTAATCACAAACTATTCCATTAACGTACAAAGAAACTACTACGATAAATTAGTTTCAATGATTTTCTACAAATTCACAAATCGCATATTCACAACAACTACAGAAACAATCCGCTACCAGAAGGAATTTTACCTGTAAGACTCCATATATAAGAAGTGTGGACATGATTCCAGTTACGGCAAACGCCATTTTGAAGAGGTTGTTCTCTTTCAATTTCTGCATCAACGACAACGGTGGCTCCGCCATAATAGAATCTAAACATCCGCCGCTGCCTCACCACCACCACTACCACTCTTCAGCAAATCACAATCAATCTTTGTACCACCATGGAACCAACAAAAAGTCATTTCAACACCACAACACCAACCCAATAAAAACACAGAAACAAAAACGAACATGCAACAATACACGCGCAAAAGTTTCAATATTTATGTACCGGAGCTGGAGTTGGCAAGCGTAACGTACCAAGAGCAGAAACGCTACGCGATCAATCGCCTACAACACGTCGCCGTTACACGGATTGCTAGTTTACACTGATCTGAAATTAATTTGATCGGCTGCCGAAAAATATTTGGGGTTTTGCCGGCGGGGAGTTCTTTTTCTTTCCCACTCTGCTTTCTTATATTTCTATTATTAAATTTATAGTGGGTATATATTATTTAAAAAAAGTATGAGGATAGTGCTTTGGAAGCCACGTCAGAAATATTGGGCCCACTGGTCAACGGAATTTTCTTTCGTTTTGTTTTATCTTTATCTTTGTTAAAACAAAAAAACATTCATAAATCAATTCATTTTCATAACTCATGACTTTTAAGATATGTAACATTTTCTTTTCTAGATAGAATTTATTGTTGGGATTATTATAAATAGTGGACGTATTGATAAATTGAGTAGATAAGAAAAATCATTTTGAATACCTCAAGTCTACTTTTTATTTCTGGTGCTCTCTCTATAACAAATTTTCTCCATATTCTACATATTAAGATGTATGAATTATTATGTTATAACAAGTTATCGGCATAAGTGGACTTTAATTAGTTTTGAGGTTTAAATATTAACCTTGTTGCCGATATATATTGACATTGGTTATCCATGTTACAGATTAGAATTGTTTATGCATTCGTAATTTTATTTTGTCTATCTATTTCTATAAGCATATTTTATTCTTATTGCATAATTATAGTATATTAAATAACCTTTATGCAAATTATTTTATTATCATACGACAGTTTTATGTGTGATATATGATTTGTGCATATTCTAAACATGTTGATCATATTTTCTTCTATGTTACACAATACTAAATAGCTTTATTTACCTTGTAAATTTAATTATATTAATACCTACATATTTAACAATATGCATCCATATTATCCACATTGAAATATGGACCGACAATATCTTGAATCATAGTGGTGTACGTAGTTGATGTTTCTTCTTCACTCACATACAATGACCCACCAACATCGATATCATAACAAATGAAATTTCAAATTAGCTTCCATCTAGAAAGTCCAAATATAATAGTTTGGTACAAATACATAGTCACCAAGTGAAACTGCATGGTAGGTACATATAGAAATCTCTTTCTAACTATTAACTAGAGTATACAGACACCTAATTTTCGTCACATCCATTCAAGTAGGTTTTGTACTAGCAAATTTAGTGAAACTCTTGAGCCCATCAACAAACTTCTCGGTTAGATAGTCATTTTCTATACGTCTTTACATCCAATCGCGATTAGAACTCGTTTTGCATTCAACTTAAAAACAATCATAGCGAAAGCAAGTGCTCGATCAAGTGACCAAGTAGCTATTCCTAAGTGTCTTAGCGCATACGCATTAAGGAGACATTCAAAAGCCAAAGCCTCGTTGGCCGGTTAGCAAGGGATGCTAGTTGGCCATAATTTATTAGAAGACGGAAAAAGGGCCTATTGGACAACTACAAACCCCTAGATGACAGGGGATGCATTTAGGAAGAAGTGGCTCGTCGCTTGAGTATGTTTTGTCCCTTGATCCATATTTCTTTCATACATATGTGAAAACGACATTGATTATATGATCAATCGGGGGACTTAAATAACACGGGTTTCTAGTCTTACACGTACTAAATAAAGGGCAGTGAAATCGGATCTGAGAGTGAAGATGCTAGTCCTTACCAATGGATGAAAGCACAAACGGTTGAACTAGACTAATATTTTGAGCTATTGTATACTTAAGTTGGCATCTATTTTTTTTCTTTCAATGAGTTCAATGTTTCAAAGATTGGTTTCCTTATCTCAAGTCTAAAAGGGCTAAGGTTACGAAGTAAAGGACTCTTCCTTGCAGGTGTGTAAGAAGACAACAACCGATCTCCATATTTCATCTTTCTTTGTCATGTCATCGCACTATTAATTGCTTGTGATCATTCTTTCGTAGTAGTTCTAGTATTATTCCTTGGGCAGTGTCCATATAAGTTAATCGAGTGTATGGATTCTCGAGAAGAGATAAGTCGTGGTGGTTCCCCCAAATGGCCCAGATCCCATGAGTGAATCGAAAGTTGGATCTACATTGGATCTCACCTAAATCGTCTATCCTCTTGAGAAGAGGTTTGGTTTCAAACCCTGGTTCAAATAGAAGGAGTATGTCATGCTAATGTGCCTTTGATGATCCATATCTCAGTGTCAGGTGTCGATGAGCACATTGAAATATCCATGTGGTTGAGAGCTCTCACAGCCCAAGAACAACAACGCAAGTCTAATCGAAATGAGATGGACTCTTTAACTTGAGGATAGAAACAAAGAAATGCCCACCTACAATAATAGATCTACTATTTTGTCTCGCCTTCTTACTTTATTTTTCAACCTTCGCTCGAATGTTGTAAGGATTGTACTTTATTCTACAACCGAACTTAATGAAATAAGCCACTCATTCAAAGAAATGCCTTTGATTTGATAAGCATCGACCCAACTTCTTTCATCACAAGAAAGGGGTTCAGTAAAGGACATGCAATTAAAAAAGGAAGCCATAATTTTAAACCAATCTTACAATCCGTTTGGCAAATATGTATTCACATCTTGCCCTTTTTGTGTTAGTCCACCTCATGGCTTACATCACAAAATGGTAGGTAAAAAACAATTGTAGCCCAACTTTGTTGAATTTGAAGAAACGTCGTGGTGGCTGGAAACTTTGACAAAGTTTTCACATGTTGGAATTTTGTCATTTTGCTCATTCACTTTGCCTATAAATAGGTAACATACGGGAGTGCAAAATCACACAAAACATTCAAGCAATTACCAATTGCTTAGAGAAGAGAGAAAATAGAGAGTAAAGTGATTCCTATAAGTACGTGTTTTGAGTGAAGAAAAAGAGAGTAGAGTGATTCCACGGGGTGGTACAGTCAGTTAAACTTTTTTTTTTAAGTTCTCCATTATAGAAAGCATTCGTCGACATCTAACTCGGTGGAGCTTCCACCTTCGTTTGCAACCACTTCAAGGATCGGCCATCGAGGACTTTCTTTTAGCTACCAAAGCAAACATTTCCGTGTAGTTGATACCATAGATCCGAGTCTATCCCTTCACTACCGATGAGCCTCAGTGTCTCTTAATAGATTCGTCGTGCTTATACTTTTGGGGTATACACCCGAGCAAGCGAGTGACTGCAGACAAGACTCCACATGAATCTTATCTAACAGTTGATAGCTCATTCCTAACCTTTCACCTCTATCGCCTTTATTGTTTAAGTCAAGTTCTTATTTTTAGTCTAGTAACTAGTAGTGGGACTATGAATTCACGTGACATATTCATTCCTTCATGCGGAAGTAGAAAGATGATTATATTATTTATTAATTATGGGAATTGGTAGTTTGTGATCTCTAAAATGATAATTTGATTATAAATTAACTAGTCACAAGTAAATTAATGGTAAATGAAAAATCTATGTACTTGAAGAGGTTAATGGAAATTACCTAACTTCAATTATGAATTATCTATGGATGATTAATTTATATGAAATAATTAAGTTAATGCACTGCTCAAATTCTAAAATAAGATACTCAATTATTGTAAGAGTTCCATTTCTTTCAAATTCTTAGTGGGATAATATCATAAATAAGTCAAGTTGGATAAATTAATTAAAGAGTTTAATTGTTTATACAATTTATTGAAGTTTACAATTGTAGATCAATGGTCTCCTATTCGCCTTCCAAATATAATCGGGATATAAATAATATATTATGTTCCTACGTGATGATGAAAACAAATTCCATAAGTTTTGGGCTAGTATATAAATGTAAGTTAATTCCTGCAATATCTGATATTCCACAATTCTAATTGTAAGTCATAATGGAATAGAAGACTGACTTATACTGGGAGACTAGTTGAACCAAAACTATAAATAAAACACCAACTACACACATAAAGACATAAAAAATTAGGTCCCTAAGTTGTTGATTTTCATCTCTGTGTGTGTGTTTGCTATGAAGCTATGAAGTTTATAGCTTAGTCTAGATCCTTGCCCATCCTCGTAAGTCCAACCAATAGATCCCATATTTTGAGAATATGGTAGGAGAATTCAAAGATGGAAACTTAAATTCATCACTTCCACTTCTGTTTGATTTGATTGAAAATCTAGGAATATTTCTTTGGGAACGTTCGAGAGATGCCACAATTTCCAACATGACCCACAATGCAAGCAACTTGAATGACTCTAAAACCAAATATAAATACCGGATATATGGAAAACATGAGACCGGTTTGGCAAATGTTTCATCCATTCACCTTCTTCAAGTTCACCTAAACCCAACGTACCATTTCATATAGACGTCTCCTTAATTTGGTACTTTTTTTTAAAAACACACATAAGGGTGGATGATTAAGACAAATCCTCAACCTGTATCATAGAAACAAGGATTGTACATTGTGGTACAAATTATAAGGTGTATACAATCCTAATAACCCGAGAACTTAGACATCATTGTTCAAGTGGAAGTTTGTTTTCCTTGGATTTGATTGCATTGTGCCATAGTTCATCAGATTATTATAGTGATCAAGCTGAACCGACGCTGGTGATCATTTCAAAGGGAGAGCGTACATAATAATAAGCTTCAAAAGCGCCAATGTATATTTGCATCCGAAGGTCTGTCCGTAGTTTTTGTAAACCATGAGAAATTAAGAACCTATAATGAAGTCTGTAATCATTCTAGATTCCCTCTTTCTTGATACCTGACAGCAAAATAGTTAATTCCTGCTTTTTTTCCTATGATTTCTGTCACACCAACTACAATTATCTTAAGGGGCCATATGAAATGAAGAGAACAGAACATGTAACATCCTCTAAAAGCCTCAATTATTTCTTTGTTTTTCTAAGGGATAATTATAAAAGTACCCATAAGGTTTGGGGTAATTACAAAAAAATCCAGATAAGTTTTAAAATTACAAAAAATACCCCTAATAAGCGGATTAATCGTATATTTTCATAAATATAAGAGGGCTTTTGAAAAAAAAAATCTTATGAAGGGACAATATGTAAGATAGAATCAAACCTCAATAGGTTTTTTGGAATTTTGAAACCTCTCTGGGTTTTTTCCAATTATCCCAAACATCAGGGGTAGTTATTGTAATTATCCCTATTTCTAATTAAGCTCTTAGGAGCAAGTATTCAGAAGTGTTCTTGTGCCATCCACTCTTCAAATACTTGATTCCAATGCACATTTTCCTTCTGATCTATTAGGCCAACTTACACAGTTCAGTTAAGGTATATAGAAAAAGCAGATTGCAAAACTCAACATCCAAAAAGAACTGCATTGCATAAAAATTTGAAAGCTAAGTCACTCAAAACCAAAACCAATGTATGCCATTTACACCACTCCCCACCTTCTATATGTACAAAAATTGGAACCACACTACATCCTATTTTCAACAGAACCTCTGTCTTTTCCCAAAACGAACAAAACCATCATTACCAAACACGGCAGACGATAACGGCACAGCATTGCTCACACAAGTCCGGATGCCAAATTCGAAAAATTCAATTATAAGACTGCGAATTCATCGCCCTCGAATAATCCAATTGGCCTACATTCACCGCATCACAGGCTTTGATTGAGACCGGAGGTATCTGAAACGGCTGCATCTGTGGCGGATTACGCCACCTAGGCAACGGCCCCGCCACAAGAAGCGTCTGAAGAAGCGGCCCGGTTTCAAGCACAGCCTGCAGGAACTTCCCTTTCTGAGGCAAAACTCTCCCCTTCACGAGACTGTCTATGATCAACGACTCCCGGTCGATCTTAGGCGCCACGATCAACGGCTGCTGCTGGTTAACGACGAAATTGATGTTTGAGAATTCGGGAGAGGAGACAGCATCGAAAAAGACTCAACGGGCGACGAATTGTGCGACTGGTCAGAGTTGTCGTCTCCGAGAGACTGTTCGATTCGGTTATGCTCGAGTTTGCTTTTCCGGTTTGAGAAAATTGGTGTCGGATTGAAATTGAGGAATGGTGGGAAAGTATTCGGTTTTCGGTTTGTTGAGAAGTTTGTTGAGTTGGTTTCTGGCTTCGTCTCTTTCTTGGATGGCGAATTTGAGGAGATGGATTAGTTGCTTTATGTACTCTTTGTTTTTCTGCATTTCTTCGTTTGCTTCTGCTTTTAGCTTCTCGAGTTCGAGAGTGGTGTACAGAAGCTTCTGCCCCAGTTGCTCCATGTCCTGATGCGATTTTCGGAAAAATCAGAGAAATGTAAACTCTTTCAAAAATTTAGAAAACAGAGACTTTCATTGAAATATAAGTGAAAAATCTTGGAATTTTGTACCATTACAATTTGCAGGACATCACAGGCAAAAATTTGGCTTAGGTTATTATATGAATCAGTACTAATCCAATATAGAGTTAACCATTGATTCCACATTATGGTCCATATAAGATCAAGATACCCATATGATTTGATTACCACTGGACTAGGGGTGACAATCACCGAATTCGACACGACTTAAACGAATCTGACACGAAGTTACCAATTTATCTAAAAACATAATATCTTGAATTTTATTTAATTTTTGATGTATTTTGAACATAACCCGACCCAAAGCTGAACACGAACATGACTCGATAACCCGAATTCCCACCACTGGATACATACCTAAGGTATTAAAATACATAAGAAATTCAGAAATTCAGAAAAAGCACAAAAGAGAAGATAAGAAAAATACTTTTACAAACCAAAAGAAAGCAGTAAACAATCAAGAAATGTAACAAAAAAACAACAACTGTAATTATCATAGACACTTGATCATACTTCAAAACAATGACTGTCAGAACAAAATCAAAGGAAAATCTTGGAGATTGAATTAATTGTGGTTTTTTTAACAAGGCTATAATGATGAAGGGCATTAATATGACAAATTCAATACAGTTTCTAGAAGAAAAATGAACTAAATGACAGAAACAAGAAATGTAGAATAAAATTAGTAAGACAAAAATACACACCTCTGCATAACCCCACAAAGAAGCCATCTCCCCCATTTTCTGTCTCTTTGAGAATGAACTTTTTCTTGAGAAGTGAAAAGTGAACAATGAAGAAAAGGGAGTTTTGAGAAACAAGAATTTGGAGTTTATATAGAGTGAAAAAGTTCAATAAAGACAAGAAATCAGCTAAAGGCAAGCTTGCTGAATAAAACAGCCAATTCAATTCACATTCAAAATCATTATTTGATAGAGAGAAAAAAACTATAGTATTATGGAATCTACAAAACCTTCCAAACATAAAAGTCTTCTCTTACTATATTAAAATAAAAACATACTCTCAATTAAAAAATGTAAATATCATTTCTATGTGGCTCCTTTTTCTTAAATATATGAACAATAAATTAACCAAGTACTAATATTGTGATCTTAATGTTTTGTGTTCACTCCTGTATTAGTCAATGGCTAAATAGAGATAGATTTTCCTTTAATTAAATTATTCTTTGTTCATAATAGCTTTTCTTTTTGAGCCTCTCAAAGGTGAATGTAAAAGCAAGCTGTTGTTAACGCGGTTTTGTTAGTTAAAAAAGTTAAGTAGTAATGGACATCTTTGGATATAATTATTGATTTTAATTAGGTTTCATCTTTCTAAACTTTATCCTGTTCTTTTTCCCCCTTCTTTTTCAGTGGTGAAAACAGAATTCCATCATTAACAGTGGAGATTTGGGTTTTTTGGGGATCATTTTTTTCACTCACTAGATAGTAGATACTTTATTGTGGATGAAATAATAGTCAGTTTAATAATTATGTATCAATACCATAAAATAATAATATTAGTGACAATTAAGAATTATTATGATATAATATTTTTTTAATAAGTTGGAGTAGTGGTTGTAGGAAGAGTGATATATTTCAAAGAAACCGAAAGTTGCATGGTTGAATCAGGATAATACTCTTACAAAGGATTTAAGCGATACCCACTGGAGCCTACAAACTCGTGGTTATTGCGGTATAATATTTGATAACGACGGTTTTTATATTTATTTAAATAAATGGAAATATATGAAAGAAATGAAAAGGTCCCTGATCACAAGTCAATCAAGAATGGGGAAAAACAATCTAAACTTAAAAAGAAAACAAAAAAATAACTTAAAGACGCAATTTAAATGACGGGTGTTTATTTCTCTGGATTTTTTGAATAACAATGTCATTTGTTTTTTAGACGTGCTTAAAGCATCGATGTGTCCTCCGTGAAATGTCGACTTAGGATCATCGAGCCGCAATTACCATAGTCTTCATAGTTTTTGAGGAATAACGACGGTTTTTATATTGCCATAGTAAGATTTTATAAATTAAACAAAGATAAATTATGTCTAAGTTGATATTAATTTAGTTACAATAACTCAATAACAACATAAATGTTAGGATAATTACAAAAAAAATTGAAAAATTACAAAAACCCAAAAGAATATTTGATTCTATATTATTACACTTCACCTTTTCATAAGTAAAAATATTTTAAACATCTCCCATACATTTGTAAAAATATTGCAATTATCCATTAAATTTAACACATAATCAAAACTCAAGTTTTTTTTTTTTTTTTGTAATTTCAAACATATCTCAGTGTTTTTTTGGCAATTAACCAAAATCTCAGGGTAGTTTTTGTAAATATTCCTAAATGTTATCATACAATCGTTGTGGTACTTCTTGAAAGTTATCACCGCGCATCTAAGTCTTTATATTTCACATGGTTGCGTAAATCGCTAAGTCTTGACTAGTCGGGTCGGCTTTCAAATAAGCAGACCGCCTAGGGGCCGTCTAGAAATAACATATTTTTTTCTTTTTTTATTTTGCCGATTTTTTCCGCCTAGACCGCTTAGCCTGCCTAGGCCCGATTTTTGGGCCGCTTAGGAGAGCGCCTAGCTCCGATTTGGCGCCGCCTAGCCCGCCTAGGCGAGCGTCTAGCCCGGGATTTTGCAAACCGATTTTTCACCAATTTGGACAAAATCGATCGCCCTAGGCGCCTGGCGGCCGCCTGTGCCGATTTTTACAACATCGATATTTCATATTCAATAGTGACACTTTTATGTAAATTCTTGTCACTTTTAAATATTTTATACTTAAGAAATTAAAAAATTGTCATTTAATATTTATGACTAGTGACAACATTGGTCAGTTAACATTTTATTACAAATTTTTTAGGTTTCCTATTGTACATATAATGATAAAATGATAATTCTAAATTTTATTTTGTACCGTCATCACACATACATCCAACTATTTAAACCTACTTGAAATACTACCTAAATCAGTGGCACATTATTTCATATTACATATTTCATATAATGTACACTTGTAGAGGGCAAAGGCGTTCATGAATTTTCCGTTTAATTTTCCATAGGAAATCAAATTATCACACGGTTTTACAGCTTGAGGATTAGACATTTTATCATGTTATATACCATATATAATGGCAAAAAAAAAGATAGATGCATTGACTTTCCTCATTAATCACTATTAATCACACACTAAATTATTTATTTATTATTTATAATAGTTAAAATAAAATTATTTGTTTTCTCTAGATCTCTAAGCCCCTTTCTTTTACTTTTTCTTTTTACTTTTGTTTT